>OX493350.1:9077481-10277481 GCA_950371115.1 Anania fuscalis
TATACTAGAGTTCTGATAAGATACATATATTAACAATAATTAAATTGCATTAACATTAAAAATAATACAAGTGAGATCAGTTACATTTCTAGCTACTTACAATCAAAAAATTCCATAAGTGCGTAGAAACATTTTTTTAACAAATAGTCCTTTAGTTTTCTATAAAAGTCTTTTTCCTTTAATAAACTCTTAATTTCAATAGGTATTCTGTTGTATATCTTTATCGACATATGGTAAGTTCCTGCGCTAACCATGTGTAGTTTAGTGTAGGGTTGTGCCAGTCTATTTCTATTTCTTAAATTACGTTGTTGAGAGTATCTTTGGCTTGAGGATACCTGTCTTTATTTTTCCATACTAACTTGCATAATTCAAATATGTATTACGACGTAAGTGTTAGTATTTTTAGTTTTATAAATTATTTTTAGTTTTAGTAATTATTTCGAATACCTATAGTAGTCTTAGCGCCCTCTCAAACACTTGCCAGAAATAAAAAAAATATCTAAAACAACATCTTTGAGTTGTTCGTGCTTTATGCTGCTGGATAGAACTAACTATAATTCCTGCGTTTATGAAGATGTAGCTGTATCAAAACCTAGTCGCTTTTGGGAAGCTGTTAAACTGGATACTGGCAACGACGAACGTATCGTCACATAAAAAGCCGATATCAAATGTCACCCAGACGCCTTTATCAGCGATTGAAATCGCGTCTGGGTTTCTGATTTGCTTCTAAGCTCGTTGTGTTGTCAGATTCCTGAAGATGTTTTCTTTTAACAGATATTGACGAGTGTGAGACCGGTGAGGCTCCCTGCGCAGGGACAAGTTCCTGGTCAAGTGGTGGGTCCAACGACGTCTGCCACAACACGAGAGGTGGCTACCGATGTCACAGGATAGTCTGTCCGTCGGGCTACCAGCTGGAATCTAAGAAGTACGCTTTTCAGTACCTTTTAACCAGACTATAGACTAAGATTATTCTATTCTTTAGGTTACTATCCCAACGGTGTCGACAGAAACTTGGGCTGCAAAGGTTGCAGCGGGTGTTCAAGCGGTCCGCTAACTCTTGCGCTGTAAGAATAACAATAACAGACATACTTGACAAGTGTGTTCAGTAAAGAAGATTAGATTATGATAATATAATACGCAGTTCAAATCCGCAGTTGGCGATCCATTTTATGAGTGTTCCAGAAATACCAAATGTCGCGATGTGGAGGGAAAATGTGAAGCGCGTAACATCGGCCTCCAAACATAGCACATGATGACCACGAACGCTTTGACAAGAGTTTAACGAAGAAGGAGTTATATTACGACCCCGCTGTAGCAAATTTGCAAATTGTAGTCCAAAAACATTACTGAGCAATTTAGCTCAAAGGATTATCGCCCAAATTCAGCCTCAAGTCTTCCCATTCCCATAGATTATAAGCGGGAATAATACATAGTGGCTTGCATACAATGTTTCCATCTGGTTACCACTTTAGTATTTGTCTGCGTCAGCTCCCGTTAGTTCTAGTTCTCCATGCTGCTGCCCTAGCCATTAACACTTTTTGCTGATATGCAGCTGGCGTTTCTTTCAAGCAAACGCAAGTGACTTACTAATACATGATAGATATCAAATAACACTGATGTAAAAAACAGCATTTTACCGAACATTATACAATAAAATGGTGGTACTGGGATTGGTGAAAAATGAACTGCATCGACGACCCGAGTTGCGCAGTGCGATACCTTACTTTTTAAGGTCTCGTGTTCGACTCGTTGTAAAGTCAATTTAAAAGACGAACGAATGAAAGAACGACTTGTATGTAGTATACCCCTCCCTCTTATATATACTTACTAGCTGACCCGGCGAACTTCGTAACGCATTACAGTTTTTTTTTCCGTCAGCTTTTTTTTATTATTTATTCTACTATTTGGGGCGGAGACAAATCCAATGTGAATATATTTCCAGCCGCTGCACGAAGGTCGAGAGAGTTTGCCCGCCAGCAGACTGGGAGTGCGCTCACCAGCCCTCTACTTATTCGTACAACTTCATCACTTTCGTCTCCAACTTGTACATACCAGCTTCAAAGGTAAGCTACATGACCTCATGTTGACATCAGTTCCAAGCTAGTCCAGCCACTCGATAGCATTTCAGGCAGCATTCAGCTTGTCAGAACCTTTTTACTTACTCCTACATAGGGCACCAGTTACATTCAAGTTTTATTTAGCTATTAAAGTGTTCAGAAACTCTTTAACTCCGTCTTGCTCGAGGGAATAACGCCGGAGGCATGGAACAGAGGTGTGGTGGTGCTCTTCTTCAAGAAAGGAGATAACACCTTGCTGAAGAACTACAGACCCATCTCGCTTCTGAGCCATGTCTACAAGTTGTTTTCGAGGGTCATCACGAATCGTCTCGCACGTAGGTTCGATGACTTCCAGCCTCCCGAACAAGCAGGTTTCCGAAAAGGCTTTAGTACCATAGACCACATCCATACGCTGCGACAAGTTATACAGAAGACCGAAGAGTATAACTTACCACTATGCTTGGCGTTTGTGAACTATGAGAAGGCCTTCGATTCAATCGAGACTTGGGCAGTGCTACAGTCTCTCCAGCGGTGCCATATTGACTATCGGTACATCGAGGTGCTGAAATGTTTATATAAAAACGCCACCATGACGGTCCGAGTACAGGAGCAGAGCACGAAAGCTATTCCTCTGCAGCGAGGCGTAAGGCAGGGAGACGTTATTTCTCCGAAACTGTTTACCGCCGCATTGGAAGATGCTTTTAAACTCCTGGAATGGGAAGGATTCGGCATCAACATTAATGGCGAATACATTACTCACCTTCGGTTTGCCGACGATATTGTGGTCATGGCAGAGTCGCTGGAAGACCTCGGTACAATGCTCGATGGCCTTAATAGAGTTTCCCAACAGGTAGGTCTTCAGATGAACATGGACAAAACAAAGATTATGTCGAATGCCCATGTTGCGCCCTACCCAGTACCAGTTGGGAGCTCTATTCTCGAAATTGTTGACAAATATGTTTACCTGGGACAAGTGATCCAGTTGGGTAGGTCCAATTTTGAGAAAGAGGTCAATCGACGAATCCAACTCGGATGGGCAGTGTTCGGGAAACTACGCAACATCTTCTCGTCCAAAATACCTCAGTGCCTAAAGACGAAAGTATACAACCAGTGTGTGTTACCAGTGATGACATACGGAACTGAAACGTGGCCTCTTACTATGGGCCTTATTAAGAAGCTTAAAGTTGCACAGCGCGCTATGGAAAGGGCTATGCTCGGTGTTTCTTTGCGAGATCAAATTAGAAATGAGGAGATCCGTGAACGAACCAAAGTCGCTGACATAGCCTGACGGATTAGCCGGCTGAAGTGGCAGTGGGCGGGGCACATAGCACGTAGAACTGACGGCCGATGGGGCAGAAAGGTTCTGGAATGGAGGCCGCGTATCGGCAAGCGCAGCGTAGGACGCCCACCCACAAGGTGGGCAGACGACCTGGTAAAGGTTGCAGGACGACGCTGGATGCAGGCCGCTTCCAATCGGCCGATCTGGAAGTCACTGGGGGAGGCCTATGTTCAGCAGTGGACGTCCTGTGGCTGAGATGATGATGATGATTAAAGTGTGTGTGTTTAAAAAAAGTTGTTCAGTTTATATTGGTTGTTGGTTGGTCAACAATTCTTTTGTATCGTGCAGATTTACATTTTCCTAAACGTTATCCATTCTAGCGTAATCATTGTTTTACAGGTGGACTTGTTCACTATGAGGGGTCCCACGTGGTCACACGCTCAGATCCGCTTCCAGCTGAGATTGGTGGACGTCAACGCACCACCCTCGGTCAAGCGGAAAGCTGACATCAATAGCTTTTTGTGAGTAATCCTGAAGTGATGATGTAACTTTCCATCTTGTTTTAATGTCTGAACGCTGAACTAGAGGTTTTATTGAACTATACGAAAGTTACTGACATAGCTTTTGATATTGCAAAGCTAAAGCTTAAGTGGCAATGGGCAGGCCATATCGCTAGCAGAACTGAAAACCGTTGGTGAAGAATGGTTCTCGAGTGGCGACCACAAACTGGAAACGCAGCGTGGGCAGGCTTTCCACCCGATGAACTAATGACCTACTCAGTCAAGGTTCTGGGAAGGTGGTAGGTGCAGACAGTCCAGAGCCACTTATTGTGGCGTTAGTCAAACATCACAGCCAATCCTGCCAAAGTAGCCAAAGTAGAGTAGACTTTTAAATGCTAATAATGATGATGTTTCATTCTACTCATGTTTATTTAAAATAAGTAGTAATTATTAGCTTAATTGTTATATAAGTACACATCAATTTTGTGCTGTATTTTTTGTTTTCCTTTCTAATTTCTGTATGCGCTGTTGTGATGTTCATTTTTAATCAATATTATTTTTTTAATAGGTTGGTACAAGCGGGTCATCAAGGAGTGGTGTCCCTAGTCCGCTCCCTCGAGGGTCCTCAAAGCATAGAACTGGAACTCATCATGGAACTCTACAACCGCGACCAGTTCGGAGGGATTGCAGTAGCCAAGATATTCATATTCGTTTCGGAATACGAATTCTAATTGGACGTTGAAGTGATTGAAGTTTTGGCGCCTTTTTCTGTCTTGTGTCATCAGAAAAACAAATGAATAACTGAGAGTTCTTTATCCTTGTAAAAAGTTTTGGAACTGCATTTGTTTTAAAAAATAGGATTTCAGTCGTATTACATTGAACCGTATGCTACAAGAATAAAGTATATTTTCTTTTGATCGCCTTTGCCTTTTACGCATGGGTAATATACATATTTTTTTATTTCTTTTCACAACTTTTTTTTTTTACGAAGCAAAGGCAGAACGAAACCAATGCTTCAATAGTGAAGTGATTATGAAAAGTATAAAGTTTTGTATACATACTCGTAAGTTACTTTATAAGAGATTGTGATGTATTTTAATTTTATTCGTAAAATAAAAACTACTACTTACTTATTACCTTAGTATTTTTATTAAGATATGTAAAAGCACTGGTAAAAGTAAGGTCAAGTAAACCTAATACGTCCCACTGCAGGGCACAGGCCTTGCCTTAACTATGAGGTGGTTTGGGCCATACCTCAACACGCTGGCCCAGTGCGGGTTGATGGAGGGGTGTTGTGTAATAAGTGAGAATCTTACATTTAAGACACGTTAAGACATATGACTTAACGTGTCTTAAATGACATATACTTTAAACCAAATTTTAACGCCCTTTCCAAATCACAAACATATTGTGATAAAATATGTCTCCAACTTTGGTTGAAATGGTTACCCATCCAGTCACAACCGCGGGTGGCCTGCTTCACTTTGGCTAAAGCGGCCACTGAGCTACAAGGACCTCGTTACGATGTGTGATTTTAAAAATAAATCTACTTGGGTCAATCAAAAAATTTCTTAATTTAGTTGATAGATGGATGTATCCTCAAAATAGCAAATGTCAAAGGTATAAAAATTAAGTCGAATAAAATAGATAATTTATGCTGGTAAAATATTTTATTCGTATTCTACTTTGTACTAAGTTTATCGCAAAACATGACTGAAATGAAAAAACCGGCCAAGTGCGAGTCGGACTCGCGCACGAAGGGTTTTGTACCATTATCCATAAAACGGCATAAAATCACGTTTGAATAGTTTGTTACGGGATTGCTACCATGTACCTTATTTTTGAGTTCCCGATATTTCGGCACTGTTGCAAGCGCCATGATCACGGAGCGCTTGCAACAGTGCCGAAATATCGGGAACTCAAAAATAAGGTACATGGTAGCAATCCCGTAACAAACTATTCTAATGTTAGTGACCATGAAAGTTTAAAACAATATAAAATCACGTTTGTTGTATGAGAGCCCCCTTAAATATTTATTGTATTCTCTTTTTTATTATTTGTTGTTATAGCGGCAATAGAAATACATCATCTTTGAAAATTTCAACTCTCTAACTATCACGGTTCATGAGATACAGCTTGGTGACAGACAGACAGACAGACAGACAGATTGACAGCGGAGCCTCAGTAATTGGGTCCGTTTTACGATTTGTCAAGAATCGATTAAATTGTTTAAAAAAAAATATGCATTTCTACAGAGTTCGTTTAAAACGCTACAAATATATTTTTAAAAGTGCTTCTAAAACATTTTCTAGGTGTTACTACTACTAACATATAAGTAGATAATTTAAATGTATTTCTAACCGACATTATTCAAAAATCTTTCGATTTATCACAGACCTTTTCATTCAACTAATAATTTATACAAGGTGTTAGATTATGACCCTATAAAGTTGAATGAATTTAAACTTACTTTCTATGCAAAACTTAATTTGCATTCGCAAAATCTTTACAAGAATTTATAATTTTTAAACCACGATATCATATTGTAAAACGCAACGCAAACGCTAGATGCAGGCCGCTTCAAATCGGCCGATCTGGAAGTCACTGGGGGAGGCCTATGTTCAGCAGTGGACGTCGTGTGGCTGATAATGATGATGATGATATCATATTGACAATGCATATTTTTTTTGTCTAGGATCATAATCTAAACCATACCTAGTATTGCTACCATTTTGACTAATAAAGCACCAACATACCCATAGCTACCCACTATAGCAATTATTTTTTTTACGTCCGTGTGGGTATGTTGGTGCTTTATTAGTCAAGGTTTTCGTCTAGCACATTAAATTCTAGCTCGTACACCATTTTATCTTAATTTTAATTATAATACCAAACTAAGTCAAACTCTTACCATTTAGAAAAGACTATTGTTGAAGTTACCTTATATTATTAAAGTTACAAATAACTTGTCTTGATTTGTCAATAGCCACAACGCCCGGGCATTTTAAATAATGCCCTCATTATCACTTGGTCCATTTTACATTATGTTTGTCACTTACCTACATACCTACTTGACACTTACATACCTACTGCCATTTTAAATAGTACATACTTCACATACCTATTTTAAAACTAATAATAAAATTAAGTCCATAACCTATAAAGTTCGATACTCATTGTGAGTATAATTAAGTATTTTTTTTAAATCTTTATGATTTTCTAATTTTAATTAGGTGTTTGGAGTACCTAAATTAGTCTGCAGGACAATGCTGCTTCTACTGTGCTTTTCTGACAAATGAGAAGGTACTGCTATTTTAATTTAGTTGACATTATACGTATTTAAAAAGAAAAATAAGTTATTATAATAAAGGAAACTCAGATTTTTTGCAACGCAAACGAAAAAAAAAAAATTGTAGAAATAATGCGAGTAAAACCAAACCTTTAGTTAAAACCAAAATTAAAATTATAGGACATATTAAATAGTTAAACCTTATCGCTTCCGCTACCAAAAGAAGATTCTTACATTCATTTATAAACTGTGCTAGCGCGATGTTAATGTCACACAGCGCCATCTAGTTTATTACAAGTACAATTTGTTGTTCGTAAACTGTGTTAGTGTGATTTTAAATACAAACAGCGCCATCTAGTCTATTCTAGCTGGACTTTCTTCTGTCTACTCGTGTGGATCAACAATATCAAGCACGGTCAGGCAGCCATCTTGCGAGGCGATAGCTAGCGCTTTGCCCCCGTGTGCGCTCGCCACGCCTGTCACTTCAGCTGGGGCCCGGTACTCGGCTATTGCTTTGCCATCAATAGTTCTGAAACCAATTTAACTTGTGAAACCGCACGAAGGATCGCGTAATATTAAAACGTTCATTGTGCCTCTTTCGCTGGGTTAAGGGTTTAGTGACAGCAGGCTTAAACATTTGTTCTGGGAAATATTATAAAGCTTGGCAAACGAAAGCTGAGAAAGCCATTTTGTATGAATTAGTCTACAATTCCGCTGTACTCGTAATAGTTTTTAATAAAGATAAAAGAGGTTATATATATTTCTTTCGGTTGTTAGTGGGTAATAAATTCTAGAGATTGATGAAACAATGATGGCTTACTAACAGGCTAGACACACTTGAAGGAAATCGCCATCGTAACTATGGCCTCCGTAGCTTAATTGGAAGAACATTTGCCAGATTGACAAGTAAATATTTTATTTTTGATTATGATAAAAGGTTGCAAGAAGCCGCTGGATGCAGGCCGATATAACCGGCCGATCTAGAAGTCATTGGGGGAGGCCTATGTTCAGCAGTGGACGTCCTGTTGCTGAAATGATGATGGTGATGACGATGATATGATAAAATATATTTAATTACCTAAAAACTCTTAAAGTTTTCCTCCCGCTGTGGTAATAGAACACATACTCGTCAGTGGAACTGAACATTGTGATGATGGAGAACACTCCCTCAGCGGCCCTCGAGATCAGAGGCTGTACGGAGGCGCCTCTCTTCAGCTCGATCAGATCCAGGCCTCCTCTAGTCGGCGCGCAGAGGCCGATCTTACCGTCCTTGGTACAAGCGCCGTTCCAACGCGGAACAAACCTGGATTGTGGGTAACATCTATTAAAATAAGAGTTGTTGATGAAAAAGCGAAAGTTCAAGCGTTCCATACAAACAAACGTAAAAACCAACGACTATAATTATACAAGAAAAACTGCAGAAGCAAAATTTTTCTTCTGAAGGCTAGACAAACGATTTTTTGAAAGCCATGTAGCTTTAATGTCCTAGATCTGATAATTAAATCCAGTGGAAATATCGTGCTTCAGTGTATTTTATATCAAAACCCCTACAATTTATGTAAGCAAATGTAAAAATTACAATTTAAATAATAATACGGAACAAAAAAATCAACAAACATTAATTTTATAATGTTTATTAGATGATCTAATAAAAACGACTGACCTGACGTGTCTCTTAGTCTTGATATCAATAATACCAGCTTTGTCGTTGCCCACCACTGCCACCCAGAGTGGTTTGTGTGGTAGTGCCACAATTGACTGCATGTCCTTGATACCACTGTTCTTTACTGGGATCCTAAATAGATAAATATGAGTTTAAATTCCTGAGGTTAAATAATCAAATCTTGTTAATAACTAAAAAAAAATGAACGAAGAAGACTGAAGATAGGATGCTGAGATATTGCTAGCGAAAAGCCTATAGGCTTTTGTCCACTGCGTCTGTAAACCGAAAACGATTTACTTGACATCTGCGATATACATAATTGATTAACGCTGCGTGTATATCACATGGTCATTGTAGTGTATAGAGATACACTAATCGATCATTAAATGACGTATGCGCTCGAGACAAATTTTGTCTCGAGCGCATACGTCACGACGCGCTACCGAACGGAAAGGGAGTCAGTCGATGCCTGACTGCCGACCGAGATGTGCGTGTGCGCGGTGTTGCGTTGGCGAGCTAAATATGGTATAGTACAGTCATCATCTAAGTGTGTAAATTGATGCCTAGATCTTCCAATTCTCGGTTAACAAAGTCGAGCGCGGTGCTCTAAATGTCGTTATGATGTACCACTGTGGATGTTTAGCACTTGACGCTCTTACTTTATACAAGGGAGAGTCTAAGAAAACTGCGCTCAAATCAAATAATTGATTTTTTATGGCGTAGTTTGAGTACACCTCTTTGACTTCGAAGGCTTAGTTTAAGGAGTATCATTCATACAAAGTACCTATCTATGAGTTTCTTTATGGCTGTAATCCTCAATATAAACTTATGGCTTATCGTGGTCGAGAAATAAATTTAAATTATTAGTGTCATACGAGGTTTTAGGCAAGGAATAAATCAGGGCGTCTTCCAGCATACTCAAATCCAAGTCAATTTAAAAAATGCATTTTATGAATTGTTTCAGACCCAGTAATTTAACCTGAAACTTTACGTTAAATGAAAATCACAACTCAATTTCATCCTTAAACCAAATTCTCTTACTTGTGAAGTCTAGCTCCAGTCTTAGCATGGAACACGTGTAAACACTCCCTCAGTGATTTGTCCACTCCAGGAGTGACTAGGTGGTGTTCATCAGCCGATACCACTGCTGCTCGGTACCCCATGCCTCGGACTTCGTAATCTGCTGCGTAGATCTTCTCGCCCTCTGAAATAGTTACTGTTGCAGTGTTTGAAGAAATTCGGACAGGTAACAAGCAAGATTTTAGAGCAGTGGTAGGCTTATGTGGTGGGTTGTGAGTTCAAATCGCAGCAAGTAGCTTTTCTGAATTTTTACTAGCTCACATGTTTAATTTATTGGGTACCTGGTATAGTTCTGGTGACGATTGTGGCATTGACAACAGTTTCCACGTTATCAGGGGTGATTTTCATAGAAATGGTGATGAATTTCATTCCGTCTTCTAGAAGGAGGATTTGCTTTACTCCTCTTTGCTCTTCTTTAAATATTACCTGAAGGCAATTTCAAAGTATAAGTGCTTGAGAAAAAACGAAATACCTCAGTATTTATATTTTAAAACTAGCTGTTGCCCGCGACTTTACTCGCGTGGTCTTTAGTTTATTCAATATATCCCACAGGAAGATTTAACTGGGATAAAAACTACATATTAACCTATATGTTAAATTCAGATCATATTCTATATGTGTGCAAAATTTCACCCACATCCGTTCAATAGTTTTTGCGTAAAAGAGTAACAAACATCCATTCATCCATAGTCACAAACTTTTAAATTTATAATATTAAATACCAGGCGTTGAGGTGTAATTGAAATAACGCCAAAACAACTTGATTTAAGCTGATAGTGGTTTAATCTGGGGAAGTATTTTTTCAATGATTTCCATGTTAGCCTTATCGAATACCTCAATTGATGTATTTGAGCAGTAAAATCACCCCTGAAAGGTTTAGCTTTATTTAAAAATACCTTGTATATGTACACGTATGTGTCGCAAAAAATGAATTAAGATCACCTGTTTCTCTTGGAGGTCCCAAATGACTACGTTCCCAGATTCCGCGGTGATGACATTGTCCCCTGTCGGCGTTATGACGGCCTGTGTCACGATGGCCCCCAGGGGTGCTTCGGCGAGTTGAGCCAGCAGCTTCCCTGTGCTGGTGTCCCAAAGACCCCAGCAACTTCGGGTCACTGTTGCTGCTAGTTGTTTGTCTCTTGCTAAGCTGTGTGTAGGGATAAGAAAACATTGATTTAGTTTGTGAGTTGATTTATATCCGGTTTTTGCACTAACAATTGAATAAGGTCACGACATTCCTATTACTCTCCTGGCGCTCGTTTTTCCTTTCACAAACGCCACCCTCGCGCATGTGCTTTATTCCGCAAAAATTAGGTAAGATTAAGGATGTTAACTTTTGGCAGGTTTAAAATGTATCTGGCTATAAAATGTAAATCCGTTATTGGCCGTTTGTCTATAATGTAAGTTTTCATACTTTGTTATTTAAGGGCTGTGGATTTTGTGTTGAATAAAATAAAATAAAATTCACACTATTGAACTTAAAGTAAGCAATAATAGTGGCAGAGACTGGATGAAAAAAGCGGGAGATTATATTCTCAGGCGCACTTTTAGGGAGGTTTAAGTCCAGCAGGTGACTGAAATAGGCTGACATGACGATGATGAACCAATAATTAATGTCTCAAGTTTTACTGATATTACCAGTACCTATACAGTATACAAACGATAGCAATGGCTTTAAAGTTTTGACAAAGTTACATTACGTGATGGAGTCTATCGGAAGTTCCTGTCGATCAATTTTGTGGACTTGCTCGAAGATATTGTCAATGTTCCAAATCTTGACAGTGCGGTCTATTGATGAAGTGATTACGTTGTTCCAAGAGCCAACTGTCAACGGTTCCAGCTGGACGATGCGACCGAAGTGTGCGTCCAAGATCTTGATCAGACAGGTGGTCTCGAGGCTCCAGACGTAAAGATTCTTTCTACAAAATAATAAGCTTATTAGCATTCTTCATAGCATTATTAGTGGTAGTATCCTTAAGATCTTTGTGGACCAATGGGATTAATCACTTCTTCAAAGGTAGGTGTTATTTATACAAAATTGTAATACAGTAATTTGTAGTGTATTCATTAACACTATGGGATCTGCCAGAAATCAGTTATTTGAATCATCATCAGCCTTAGAAATTCCACTGCCGAAGCCTTCATAGCACTTTACAGTGGCGCTGGGCTGATTGCTTCGAGTGACTTCTTTCAACTTCAACTAGGTTCACAGTCTGCTGGTGGGTTTTTAATGTAGGTATTGTATATTTCAATGTATTTGAACTTTAGAAATGGGTTATTTTTTAGAAAGAACTGTAACTGATCATGGTGTTTTTGTCGCGGACATTTGTTATTGTTCTCACAATTTTTAAGCAGCATTTAGTGCTTGCTTTAATTTAAAAAAATACTCTGTAAGTACTTTGTTTGGGTGTCGTGAATCGTTCGTCATTAATTGAAAAGATGCGTAAATAGTGCCTTACATTTTTCTAGATAAGACAATGTTCTCTGACTCCGTGCGTTAAAAAAGATTATTTAAAACTACAAATCCAAAAAAATATATAAAGTAAGGCTTTAATTTTTAAAACGACAAATCCAAAAAAGAAAAATATAAAGCAAGTAATAAAGAGAGAAGAGAGTTAAAGTCCATAATTTATTTTAAGCGCGACAGATGACATCAGCTTTTAAGGAATTCAAGCTTTCAGCTTACCTGACCCCAGCAACAGCATAAGTGTTGTTATTGCTGATCATGAAGGAGTTTGAGAGGGTCATTTTGGTTGAGATATTTCGGATGGTATGCGGCAACTTCAGCACAATACCCTCCAAGCGCAGATCTTTCTCCGGCTCGTCTTGTTTTTCTTCCTGGAATTTGACTTTTTAAGTTTATGATCTGTATTTTACAGGTTAATGATGAGGTTTATAACTTCTAGATAACGATATGTTTAAAGGAAATGTTGCTGTAGTTTTTGGCTGCTGAAACCAATCAAACATAAAATATTTTCACACTTACAAAAGTAAGTAAGTAAGTAATTAATTATTTGCAAAAAACACGGTACATTTAGTTTTTATATTTAGGCATGGATTAGATAGATTAGATATTTTCTAACTGAGCTTTATAAAAATATTAATTGTTTTGTTTGTTTGTTTTTGTTTTTTTTCCTATGGCAACCAAACCTCTATTAATTTCGGCAAATTTTATTTGGTAAGCCATTTAGACATTTGGTTGTCAAAAATATAGCTGATTAAACTAGTATTTCCATAGATGACTTAATTTGTTGCTATAATAAAATAGGATCTCTTAGTACTATGTTTCACCTCTTCTTCTTCTTTCTTCATGAATATGTATGGATCTTCAGGTTTCTTCTTCTTGTCTTCTATTATATGTTTTTCTCTTGGTATAACACTATCGAAGTCCCAAACAACAAAACTGTATGTTGTTGTTGCTGTAATTTAAAAAACTTCAGAGTTACTTTGTCTTCTAATACCATTAATTAATCGAAGGCTATTTCACTTATTCCTAAGTCATGGATGTTTTAAATGTATTTAAGCATGGTTATCCGTTATCTAGTCGCCATAATACAACCTTTGCTTTGATAAGTGCTGGGTATTTAGTGAGGTTATTAGTTAATTTGAAATTATTGTAATTTGACGGCCGTCTAGTGTAGTTGTTCGCGCTCCGGACTACAAAGCCTGGCGGTTGCGGGTTCGAATCCCGCAATGTTTATAAACGTATTTTAGTATTTTTATCGGTTATCTAGTCGCCATAGTACAAGCTTTGCTTAGTTTGGGACTAGCTAATTGGTGTGAATTGTGAAAACAATTTTTGTAACAATTTATTTGATAACACGTACCGAGCAGCATCTTGTCTTTCTTCCCTCTTTTCAACTGCAGCATCGCTTCAGCCGTGTCAGTCTCTCTGTGATTTAGTTCTTCTACCTTCAACCAGCATCCTTCTTCTACATTTAACTCAAAAATTGATATCTGAGAAAAAAATCTTCTTTTACACTACAAAATGATTCATCATTAATTGAGACGTGATCTATTTTTAAGGATATCGCTGTCTTCTATATCAAGGATAAAAACAGAATACAGTTAGAATAAGCGATAGGCATAATAGTGGTAATACAGGCTGTACCATAATGGTGTCAAGCGGCTGCTCCTTTATCCTTGACCGAATTTTTGGGGCACCTTGTATAAACTTTTAGTAACATCTGGATATTATACTATATTTTTGGTATTGAAACATGTTCTGCCAAACAAAGAACAATGGGATCCAGGGTAAATTATTTGCAACTGTTTTTAAGCAGCATTCAACAGCGTACAACAGCACCCAACTATTTTCTATTCCATGCCCAGAGATATGGAGAAAAATGGAACAAAAAACTAAAAAAGGTATATTTAATGTACCTGGTAACCTCTATCAGGATCACTAGTGTATATCCTAGTCCAGTACTTATTCATGGCGAAGGCGCCTCTGCACCTCAGAGGCTGCATCCACACTCCAGCCTTGCAGTGCTGCACCAGGAGACGATCCTCGTCCAGATCACCACTCCACATTACCAGGATGAAGGTTTTGAGGTCCCGGAATTCAATAGCTGAATTTAAAACAAGAAGTTTTGATTGGAATGTGACCGAAAGCAGACCCCTGTGGTAGACCTTTACAAAATCTATTAATATAGCATTTTTTGTTTTGTTTTAATAATGGTTACTCATTTAGTGAAGTGGTTAAGCATAAGCTCCAGTAGGAGTGGAGACCGGCCAATTGCAAGTAAGACTCGCACACAAAGGCTTCAGAAGGTAGGACTAGACAATATTTTACAAAACAAGATTTTTTTAAGAACCAACTAACGCTCTGCTGGTTTTTATAATACGTACGAGTTGCCACCTATTATTTTTCTAAATGCGATCTATCATAGTTTAAATGGTTTAAATAAAAGATACAGCCCTGTGATAGACGGACGGACAGACAGCGTAGTCTTTCTTGACTTGAGGAGTAACGTTGGCCTCCATTGGGTACGAAACCAAAAACACCTAACATCTTTCAATTGATTTCTAATACATTGTGTTTAGTGAATAATTCAGTCTTAAACGCTTACAAAGTATCTCCCAATTCATATCATCGTACGGTGTTGTCTCAGGCGCTGGATAAGTCTCTTCAACCTCTCCGCGCATACTGTACTGCACCCAGGACCTCGGTCCGTAGATCACTAGGTGGTGGTTCAGCACTGCTACTCCTCGAACTGTCTCTCCTGATGGAAAAACATGACTTGCTTAAATAACAAAAAAATTCGGACTAACTTTGTTTACTATTCAGAGAAGCCCATTTAGAGTGGTTCATATTTTTATGTAGAGGGCATCTATTCATCTAGAATACTTATGCGGCGGATTTATTAAAACTTCTATGAAAGCCTCAAAAACGCTTACTGCTTGTTCCTTACGATTCGTCACATCAATTCTAAATCCAAACTTTCAAATACGAGTGATTTAGATGTGACTGGTGTGAAGGAATTTCACAAAAATTTTAAAAATATGTTTTTTTTGCTTTTGGCAGTGATTCTTGGTCGTAAAAGCATTTTTATGGTATAATAAAGCTGCTATCTAATTTCTAAACATCTGGAACAAGGTCATACCTTCCTCAAGAGGATTTTCGATTGTAATGTATTCACTTGTCAGCATATTCAGCAGCATGGACTTGGAAAATAAACGAAAAACTGAATTAAAATCTGGAGAAGATAAAAGAGAATGCACCATAAAATTTCCACTCATCGTTTACCCTAATAGTAAATAGAGGATTAACTTACCACAGAATTATTAGTAGCAGCAGAGGCCCACTTATTGTCTGGCGAGAGTTCCAAGTTCTGCATTATACCCTCCAGCTGTGGGCACAAATCTCTGGCCAAATCTGACGTGGCCAAGTCCCAAGAAATCACTCGACTGGAGATGGAGACCACGTACCGCTTATCCGAGCTCAGGCGGAAGCCAAAGACGGCAAATTGATGACCTTCGAGTGAGTACTGAAACATGAATTTGTAATTTTTTACCTTGATATAAAGACAGATCCCACCCCCCAGCCCGATGGAACGACGACCTTAGGAAGATGGTTGGCAGTGACTGGATGAAAAAAGCGGGAGATCGTGCTCTCTGGCTTCTTTGGGGGAGGCTTACGTCCAGCAGTGAACTGCAATAGGCTGAATAGATAGATAGATAGAAAAGGTCATGAGCAACTTTGTTTTCGCTTTTCTTTATAGAACTATCCAGGGCGTTATGACACATGTAGTATACAAATCCCTTGTTGCGTATGACCTGTTGATTTTTCCAAAGTTGTATTATTGTGATCTTTAGATAAAACCGCAAAATCGCGAAAAGAAAATCGTCTTCTCATACTAAAACACCGATTAGCTGGCATCAGTTTGTGGATAGAGAGCAGTATTTTTTTCGAGACATCCCTGTCGATCCAATAGAAAAAGTTGTTTAGTCTGAGCAATAGAATTACCTCTAGCTATTATATAAATATATATGCTAGTAGCTTAGTGGTCAAAGCACTCGCCCGGTATGCGATGGGACGTGGGTTCGAGTCCCACCTGAGGTCGATGATTTTTTTCAAGTGTTATTTATCTTCAAGAATTACCTCCTTTTGGACCGAACAGAGTTTTTGTTACACTTGTTATTAGCATAACTTCTAATGAGTTCAAATCTATTTATGGAAAAGGACTCAAGACGGAGGGAGCTAAAATCCAGGATTGGGTAGATACCAGGTTAAGGGTCATCATCATTATTTTTTGGCACAGGAACAGGACGTCCACTGCTGAACATAGGCCTCCCTCAGTGACTTCCAGATTGTCCGGTTGCGCACGGCGGCAGCGGGTTCCTGCAACCTTTACCAGGTCGTCTGTCCACCTTGTGGGTGTGAGTCCCACACTGCGCTTGCCGGTATGTGGCCTCCATTCCAGAACCAGAGCTGAATTGCTCCATCGGCCGTCAGTTCTACGTGATATGTGCCCTGCCCACTTCCACTTTAGCTTGCTAATCCGTCGGCTATCTCAGCGACATTTTAATAATCAAGCCGTTGAATAATCAGATAATGAGATGAATTACTTGCCTTGAGAGGACCACCAGGTGTATGCAGACAATGATGCGACGGTAGCAGAGCACAATGGTTCTTCCCCTTGTCATGGCATTGCTTCAGCAGCGATGCTACCGCAGGATTCTGATGTGCTTCGGGCAGGAGACGGCCGACTAGCTGCGGGGCCAGCATGTTGGGGTATGTACCGATGATGGCGCCACCTAGGCGGAGGGCGTCGGCGACCAACATGAGTTCTCTGAGGAATTGAACACAGAATTAGTTTTACCAACATCAATTAACTGATTCTATCTAACTTTCTTAGTTGCTATACAACTAGGAAAGATAGACAACAACAGTCAACAATCAACCTTTCACAACACCTCAAATGTGGTAAAGTAATTGAATTTATTCTTTGTCTTCTTATTTATGTTTTAAATTAATCAAATAACTTTTTTTGAAATCGCAATAAAAATAAAGTTTATTGTGGGCTAAAATAGTATATGTGGTCATTGATAATTCTGATGTTACCAGTTCAGGCAGTGAACTGGTAAAACTATAATTTATACTTAAACTCATGCTAGCAATATAGGCTCACGATAAGCCAGAATGAAATAGTTATATAAGTGTAATATCACTATAATTAAAGCTTTTTTGATTTGTAATAATTTTGTACCTCACTGCGTCCTTATTCACATGGAGCTTAGCATCTTCAAAGTCGGCAAGGACTGCTTGTAGTGGACAGCAGTTTAACTTTGCGTGAAGCCACTCGTAGTTGAACAAGACCTCAGCATACAAATCCGTGAAGCGTTTTGATCTAACCAGATGAAAAGGTAGTTCACCAAACTGAAAAATGAAAAAAAGGTTTTTTTTACGATAAATTAGACAATTTTATTTTCACGGCATCTATAATAGTCATACTTAGTGATCATTTATGTTTGTCCTGGTTGTTTCAGAAAAGATGATATCGATTGTGTTTGAGTTTTGGATCACTTGCCCTAAATTCATCATCATCTCAGCCTATTGCAGTCTACTGCTGGACGTAAGCCTCCCCCAAAGAGCGCCAATGAGCACGATTTTCCGCTTTTTCATGCATCCACTGCCAGCTATCTTCCTAAGGTCGTCGGTCCATCGAGCTGGGAGACGTCCTACACAACGTTTGCCTAGGCCTAGGCAAACTTAATTACCTTTCTCAAATTATATCTCTTGTTAGCCCCATCAGCAGACATGAACAGCAGCGGCTGCAGAGGCACCTTCCGATCAGCCACACCCTCCCTATCTGCCAGGTTAAAGCGGTGTCTTTGGATTTCTGTATACTTGAACGGCTTCGGAACTCCGCCTCCCCAGATACCTGTAATGTCCCAAAATAAGGTTTTGGATGAATTAACAAAAAAATACTACTATTGGAAAGGGGTTAATTAAAGTTTGTCTGATGAGAAGCAACGGGTATCTCTAACCTATAACAGGTTAGAGATTTTTTATTTTTACAGGACCAACAAAATTAAGTGAACAACAAATATGAAGTTTCGATGCCTTCACCTTGCCTTATGCTTGCTATGCTATATCCCTACTGTTGTTTGTGTACTCATTCACAGCAGTGATATTATATCTTTGACATTCGCATCTTTAATTTATTTTAAAAGTTGGTATTATTCACCATTTTCCAACAACGTCTGAAAAACGAGAATGATAACGATTAAATAGTCTTTTTACTCTGCTAAGCTTGTAACTGCTTTCTTGAATAATTATATTTAGCTAGCGAGAAATCAGTATTTTATGTCTGAATATGAAAAAATAAAAGGATCTAGATTCTACCTGGTGTTGTATCATATGTAACGGGTTAAAAACATATTAACATACCAAGATAGTAATCAGCGATCATAGAGTGGAAGTACATGGCCATGTTCATGTTCTTGAAGTACCGCTCTCGTGCTGTGTCCCGAAACTGGCGATGGTACCAGTTCATGACGGAGACGCCGTCCGCCTCGCGCTCTGAGAGGTAGTTCGGGAGATCGTTCCGGATCCTGGGTAACAAATTCGCTGATAAAGGTAGGTGTGTGTATAATAAACTTTTCCATGGTAAGGTTAGAGTGCCACTTCTGCGTGGTACAACTAGCGGCAAGGAAGTTGAGCGTTGGACAAAAGTTGCGCAACCATTACGATTACGTGATTGGCTAGTCGCGCGCCAAGCCTGCACAGCCGTTTTTAGCTCCGCGCACACGTCTCTGATACGATTATAACGTACTCATAGCCAATCTAATAGCTACTAATAAATAGCAGCTCCAACACTCCCCTGAAGGTGATAGCAGAAAGGATGGACAATTGGATAGTCCTATCCTTAACAATGACGGGTCACCAGTGACACCCGAACAATTGTTTTTGTCCACGTACGGGCGTCGTACTACAGACCGGGGACTGTTAATGAGGATTGGCGAACGGCGACGAGCGACAACGAGCAATATTCGTTTCGCGACCGTTGCTCGGTCGAACACACACTTCTTAATCTTCCAAGGGTGCGCTCACTGTATTTTTGCTAAATTTGTCTTTTATTACACCTTTAGCTTTTAATTTAAATTAAATCACCTACACCAAGGAACCTAAGTTTTATTGTGTCTAGTTTTGTGGCAGTCAAAGGCTTATTCATTGGATGTCATTGCATATGCAGTACAACAATCAAAAGCATATTCTTCTACTAACAAACATTATCTAACTATATATTGTTTTAAACTTTCATGGTCACCAACATTAGAATAGTTTGTTACGGGATTGCTACCATGTACCTTATTTTTGAGTTCCCGATATTTCGGCACTGTTGCAAGCGCCATGATCACGGAGTAACTGAAGATCTTGCGGGTAAGTTGTTAAGGGCAAACATATCGGTCTACCCTCTTTCGCTGTCTTTTATTGCACGCGTCGGTACCATTGTCTACAAACTCACTATTTTCTCGCACCTGTTCTCGACACACAACACTAACAGTATCTGACCGCGACACAGCAGTTTGTTGTTTTTTCCGGTTTTTGCACATACGAATCACTGGATTCCAGACACTTGACAATTTAAACCCATCCTCGCGATTGAAATTTTTGTACTTTGTAATTTCAATCGCTTCCCTGACCATTCTTGGTATGTAGTGGCGTTCTGTCGAAATGATCTGAGGGTTGTGAAACTCAATCCAGTGATTGAGACCTGATTCCAACAAATGTTCCGCGATTGCCGATTTCTGTTTGTCGTTGTTTTTGACCGCTTTTATGTGTTCTTTCATTCGGCACGCTATGGTACGTTTTGTTTGGCCGATATATGAACTGCCACAGCTGCAGTCAATCTTATAAACACCCGGTTTCTCCATTGGGAAACTATCTTTTGGAGATCGTAGACATTGTGTTACTTTTCTTAATGGAGTGAAGACAGTATTAAGTGAGTATTTATGAAGTACGTTTGAGATCTTGTCTGTCACTCCTCTTATGTATGGCAAGAACACAGGTTGCCTGTCTACTGTGTCTTTAAAGTGTCTTGATTTGTGTCTAGATGGTAGCTGCCCTCTATATCCATTATTCTGTAAGACTTTCTGAACATGTTCCAACTCTTGGTTTAAGTGTTCAAGGTCACACAAGTCATAGGCTCGGTTTGTCAGTGCAGTTACTACAGAATTAAGATGTCGAGGGTGGTGATGCGAGGTTGCGTTGAGATAGCGGTCAGTGTGAGTGGATTTTCTATAGACAGAGTGACTCAGTGAACCGTCACTCCGCACTTCAATCTTCACATCCAAAAATGCTAGGCTTCTGTTTTCTTCTATCTCGCAGGTAAAATTTATTTTTGGATGGATACCATTTAAATATGACAGGTGAGTTTCTACATCTTGGTTGTTTCCTCTCAATACACAGAATACGTCGTCTACATATCTCTTCCATAGTTTGATTTCGGTGCGGGCGGTGGCCAGGGATTTTTCTTCGAAAAACTCCATCCAAATATTAGCTATAACTGGAGCTACGGGGCTGCCCATCGCGACTCCGTCTATTTGGAGATAGTATTGACCCTGGTATACAAAGAAATTCTTCGACAAACAATGATGTAGAAGTGTGCCATATTCCATCGGGATGTCATTATCTTCCAACTTCACCTTAACCACTTCAAGACAATCTGCTACTGGGACATTTGTGAAGAGTGATTCTACGTCAAAACTGACCATCAACTCATCCACATCAACCTTGTTTTGGTGCAGGATTTCAATGAAGTGACGAGAATCTTTGACAAACGATGACGTACGGCCTACTAATGGTTGCAAGACTTTAGCTACGTGCTTGGCCAGGTCATACGTAGGTGAGTCTATCTGACTCACAATCGGTCGTAGTGGCACGTTCTGCTTGTGTACTTTAGGCAAGCCATATAGTTTCGGGGGCTGGACATTTCTAGGCCGCAGTAAGTATTTAAAAGTCTCGTCGTCGAAAACGTCCTCGCACTGTCTAATGAGTGAGCGAGTGCTTCGATCCGTTCTCGCCGTCGGGTTGTAATTTACCTTCTTGTATGTATTGACATCACTGAGTAGATTTTGGATCTTTCTATCGTACTCAACGACATCCATTATAACAGTCGCGTTCCCTTTATCAGCTTTCAGAACCAGTATAGTTTCATCCTTTCGGAGTTCATTCAGCGCAGTTGATTCGGAAGAAGTGATATTCGGTTTTGGTGGTGCTACGTGGCGTAATATTACGGCAATATCCTGTCTTAATGTATCCGCGTCTACAGATGGTATTTTATTACGCACGATACATTCTTCAACCGACCCAATCACCTCCTCATAGGGAATACGTTTAGGTGTAATGGCAAAATTCATCCCTTTTTCTAGAACTGATTGTGCAGCAGCAGACAACTCGACACTCGACATGTTGACTACCGTTCGAGTTGCGATCGAGTTCTCGTGGTAGGCCGCTGGCTTTTGTTTTAGTAGTAATGATTCGAACTTACGATCCTGTTTCATAGCACTAAGTTCTCTAGAGCGCTGAGCTTGTAGGTAGGTAACACGATCACAAGTATCAAAATCACTTTTAGAAAGCAACTCACTGCACTTATGGTGTATTTCGTATAACTCACACTGAAACTGGTCAAGTTGGTACCTACAATTGCGTATTAATTTTCGCAATAATTTTATACTCGCATATCGCTGAATACTTGCGGAGCCGTGAATGTCAGGTCGAGGTTTTATCCGAACACACACTAGGATAATGCCCGTATCCCGACACTTCACTAGGAATGACAGGGACTCCTTCAAACATTCACACTTTTTCCGCGCGCGTTCTAGGTGTTTTATTATTTTTGCTGTTTCCGGCCCGTACCGGTTAACAATATATTGTTTTAAACTTTCATGGTCACCAACATTAGAATAGTTTGTTACGGGATTGCTACCATGTACCTTATTTTTGAGTTCCCGATATTTCGGCACTGTTGCAAGCGCCATGATCACGGAGTAACTGAAGATCTTGCGGGTAAGTTGTTAAGGGCAAACATATCGGTCTACCCTCTTTCGCTGTCTTTTATTGCACGCGTCGGTACCATTGTCTACAAACTCACTATTTTCTCGCACCTGTTCTCGACACACAACACTAACAGTATCTGACCGCGACACAGCAGTTTGTTGTTTTTTCCGGTTTTTGCACATACGAATCACTGGATTCCAGACACTTGACAATTTAAACCCATCCTCGCGATTGAAATTTTTGTACTTTGTAATTTCAATCGCTTCCCTGACCATTCTTGGTATGTAGTGGCGTTCTGTCGAAATGATCTGAGGGTTGTGAAACTCAATCCAGTGATTGAGACCTGATTCCAACAAATGTTCCGCGATTGCCGATTTCTGTTTGTCGTTGTTTTTGACCGCTTTTATGTGTTCTTTCATTCGGCACGCTATGGTACGTTTTGTTTGGCCGATATATGAACTCAAAAATAAGGTACATGGTAGCAATCCCGTAACAAACTATTCTAATTATCTAACTAGGTTTGTTGAAGTATTTCCCTGGACATACCTAGTCCACAGCAAAGGCGGGATTCTCCTCACAGGCGGGAGATGGTACTGGTACACATCGTCCAGCACCTTGTCGTCTAAGCTGATCAGATCCTCCAGCTCGGTCTCCGAGAGGCCGCTGCGGGCTGCTGTGATGTATGCCAGGGCGTGGAAGACTAGGAGCCGACCGTGCTGGAATTTGTTGAAAACATCTTTATCACAGGAATTTCAGAACTTATAAGACCTTCAATCGAAAGCGTGCGTGGTCTCATCTTAATGGTATTTTTGGCATGATCAATTTGATAGCTTATTGTCTGCCAAATACAGTGTATTGTGTTCATTACCTGCTTCTCAATCCTTTCAAACAGCATCATGATGGAGTCCATCACTGTTGACGCTAAGTGAGTATCCGTTGGTTTGGTGTAGCTTCTCCATCTGCACACCTAAAAACACCTTAATTTTGTGATACAACGCAGGCAAAGTCATTTATTCAGTACATAAGCCCCCTTCCTGGCACCTACACTTATTCTTCTTGTAATAGAATTTCAAGCAGAGTCAACAAAAATCTCTTTATAGTAATAATTGCATAGATACCTCAGCAAAGACGAGCTTCACGAAAATGGGCAGGGAACATGAAGCAATGGCGTTAGAGACCAGTCTCCATTGATAGTTGTTTAGGTCACGGGCTGCTGATGCCATCCAAAGTCTAGAACAATTATTTAAACAAAACAAAACCAAATAAACTAAACAATTTTAGTCAAAGTAATAAACTCAAATTTTATCTTATCTAATCTTAGATGCAGGTGCCAGTAACTGGTGTAACCTCTTGTACAGTACTCGTCATTGATGTGTTGGATCGGTCCCTAAATTAGTACTTTTACGCGTTCCTTTTTACCCTACTACTGCTGTGGAAGTTTGATTGAAGTATTATTTCTAGAATAACTTCAGTACATTTTAAACTACTTACTTCAAAACCTGCATAGCAAGATCTTCTCCCAAAGCAGTGACTTCGAGGAAGTTTTCATCGGAGTCAATCATGCGTCGCAATACTTCATATTCCTTTGACACCTCAGGGTTCGCCTCCTCACGAGCGCAAGTGACTATTATCTGAAACACAGACATTGTTGGTAGCATTAACCTTTACTGTTGACATAAACAATCAAGATTATTATAAATAAATAAATATTGGACAACATCACATACATTGCACTGATCCTAAGGTAGCTAAAGCTAATAAAGCACTTGTGTTTCAGAAATCAGAAAAACCACGGTACCCGAGCTATATAGAAAAGTTCGTTTTCTACATTGACCCGACCGGTAATCTAACCCAGAACCTCAGTCAGAAAACTACATTAAGCTGACATTCAGAGTAACAGATTGAAAGAGCGTCTGTTTTTTTTAAATTAGGCAGAACAAGCAAGGGTAGTGCTTAAAAGTGTCTTGACTGGAGGTCACGATTTAATAAAAGCAGCGTTAAGCACCCTCCTGCAAGATGGAGCGATGATTTATGGATAGATGGATGGAAAAAGACATTGGAAGTGACCTTAGTACGCTAAAGTTGTCTGCTAATGGTGATAATAAAAAGACATTCGAAACTCACCTTACAATGTGGTGGCAATCTTGTCGGTAACCAGGACACTTTGTTGTTCTCAGTTCCGATGCCCGTCAGTTGGTCCACTGAGTCCATAAACAGGAGGAGTGGCTGTTGCTGCGTCGCCATCGCCAGCAGCTGCTTGAAGTGCGCCGTCAGGGGCACCAGGTCATCTGGTATACCCTCGAAGGGTAGAGCGAAGTTGTAGGATATCTGGAAAAGAATCAAATGTTAAAAAAAACTTACCTACATTAATAAAGTGATTCTCTTAACTTAGGACACATGTCTATCTGCTTTTGTATTGTTTGTTGCTGTAATTATTTAAAATATAATTACAGCAACAAACAATTATTGAGCAAGCAATGATTGAAGTCATGCAAAAATAAACTTTATTATTCCTCGAACATTTACCTGTTGGCAAATAGATATAAGGGTAGGTGTCAAAGCGCTGGAATCGGGGGTGGTTCCCAAGAACCTGACGATGTTGGTCGGGCGAACATCGGCGAACCAAGTGTCGAGGCACATCGCCGCACTCTTGGACAGGAGGCTGGTCTTGCCGCAGCCACCTGGAAGAATCAGATTGGTTGTTAATCTTAAAACATAAATAGTTGATAGACCTGGGGGACCTCTTAGGGGCCATCCATAAAATACTTCACACGAATTTCATGATATTTTGAGCCCTCCCCCCATTGTCACAGCTGGTCACATTTGTGAGCCCCCCCCCCCTCCCTAGTGTGACCTCACATATTTTGAAATTTAACATCTAGAAATTGTTATTTTTTCTATTTTGTGTTTTAAACTAAAAATTTTGAAATGTGACGTCACAAAATTTTGGAAACTGATCTTTTGACGCGGTGGTTCGCATTGAACCCAAAAGATTTCTGGTTCGATTCCCAGTTTGAGGTATTTCAGAAAAATACAAATTGATAGCTCGGGCCTAGGTAGGGTGGGAGACGCGAGACAAACGGCCCCGAGCCCCTAGTCCCTCTAAGAAGGCCATAGCAAACTGCTATGGCGTTCTTAGAGGGACCCTATGTCGTAGAATGGACGTGCAAAGGCTAATAACGATGATAAACATTACCTTCTCCATACAGTACAAGCGGTTTTTCGGAGCTGTTCTTCATGTAGTTCTCAACAAACTGCAAGTCGTCGTCTCTTCCGTGGAATACCTTGACCGAGTTGTTGCAGGCGTGCAGGTGCTGCAAGATCTCCGTGACTATCTGACCTTGGGCACTGCTGTCTTCTTTGCGCATTGCTCTGCATGAACAAAAAGGCATCTCAATTGATGGGTAATCAATGGGTTGGGCAGAAGAGCAATTAACGCTGGGAGTAAATTGTTAGCAAAATGTACAAAATAATTTCAGCCTTTAAGGCTTGGCATAGGGCCTTCAAAAATGTATAATCTTTGTAGGCCCCATGGTTTAAAAACTTTAAAACATGCTTTTAAAGACACTTATCAAACGAATCAAACGTGCTCAAACACGACGGTTTTACAAGTAGCCATTAAAGAATTCCACTATCTAGCTTCTAAGTTCTCATAAAATAAAAAAATATGAATCGATACGATATGATAGAAGTAAGATCAAACCGACTTCCAACTTTTTTATTAATAGATAAATTAGCTGTAATATACAAATGAAGATAATCAAAGGGTGTTAAAAACAAGACATAAATTATAAAAGACGATCACATAAAAAGGAACAAGAAAAGTAAATGCCAGTGCCATTCCCGGCTTAAAAGCACCTGGAGTCATACATTCAGACTTCATTTACTTATCATGCATGAGCCAATAATTGTACTGTACATACCTGTCTACAAGTTTGATGATGTTCTTGTAGAAATGTGTAATAAAGTGGTTCAGGTATTCACCATGTGTCTCATTGTCCAAGCCTTCTCGACCAATCCACTCTACTGTGTATCTGAAATAGAAAATAACCCTTTATAAGTATTACTTTTAAATGAAACTACTTTTACGGATTATTTCGCGATTTATTAACATTTTATTTAACCTGACGTTTCGAACACTGTACAGACTGGAATGTGACTGTGGGCTCTCCTATATTGGTCAAACAAAACGAAGTATAGGCGTGCGGGTAAAAGAACATATAGCCGACATCAAACATAGACGGAATACTAAGTCTGCAGTGTGTGAACATGCCTTAGATACACCCAACCATTTCATACGATTTGACCAGCCTAAAGTCCTTGCAAGAGAACGACGATTTGTTCCTCGCATGTTACGGGAGGCAATTGAAATTAGAAGACACCCAAATTTCAACAGAGAAGATGGTTGGAAAATACCACCAGCATGGGATCCTGTTTTAACGAAATCCCATGCTAGGCCCCGCACTGCAAGACCACTAGATACAGTTAGCTCTTTTTGCGTAGATAGGAACACAGATTAATATTAACTGAGAGACGGTAGTTTATATTTTTTCAAAATATTGTGAAGACGAATAACACCTTAGTCTACCTGTGACCACGAACGCTGTAAAGTGTTCGAAACGTCAGGTTAAATAAAATGTTAATAAATCGCGAAATAATCCGTAAAAGTAGTTTCATTTAAATGTATCGTGTTCGCGTAAATAAAAGACAAAAGTATTACTTCTTCAAATAACTGAAAAAAGTACCTCATGAAATTAAAATCTGCATTCCCTAACTCTATCTTCCATCCCTTTTAACTTACTTTTGTATATTAGTGGTCTCAATTTTCTCTGGGAGTCGGACATCTCGCAAATCAGCCAGTAGCTTTGAGGCTTCCGAGTCCAAACTCCTGTTGAGGATATCCACGAAGTTGCTTGCCTTCTTCAGGTTTTGAAGGTTGATGTTGTTGATGTACCGCACGTACGCCAAGCAGTGGTTCTTGGTGTTTTTGACATTGAGGACACCGTTGATCACTTCACGTTCGGTCACTGGAATATGAGAAGAGTTTTCCTCAGTCCAGAGAAAGGAGAAATGATGGAAATTTTATTGTTACGCGGTTTGATGCCTGCACTAGAGATTTCACAAGTATTTTTACATTGGTAAGTAGTTAGATTTGAAGATGATAATATTTCACTTGAAAAAAAAACGATTACCTCATTTGAACCAAATGTTTTACTATCCGTGCTTCTACTCTTTTAACTAACAGCAAACTTTTTTACTTGCTTACCAACCAACGTGCGTCTTATAGAAAATCTACGCCATTCTCTCTTCTTCTCTTTCAAACACCGTAAGTAGAACAAAAGATTTGCTAATCTCTCTTAAATAACTAGCTCGCATATACTCCAAGAGTTTCCTTTAAAAAAGGCTGAAAAAGGCGACAAAGACCTTAGGCTTTCGTAAAACAACTGCCTCGCATTATTTATTTTAATTTTCCTTTTGGTCTAGTTGTCTACATGGTCAAACGTACCAGACATGAAGTAGTTGTGCATGGTATCCTTGTCAATCTTGCCAGAAGTGAACAGCTGTAAGGAAGCCTTCCGGAACAGCTTCTGCATCTTGCCGAGAGTGTCCCACCAGACTGCTTGGTCCTCCGCTTGGAGCTTAGGAACCCTCTGGAAATATGGATAATGTGAGTCAGAAGAAACAATGAAAGTTAGTTTATGTACCCTCTGGCAAATCGATAAAAACTCGTCAGAAGTAACAGTTAAAGTTTTATCATCTGATACCTGATTGTAAATAACTTTCAAGAGGGTCTTATGAATTTTAAGGATTTACGGAAACTATTTTGTCGTGAAAATCAAAGTAGGGACAAATTTTTGTCAGCAATGAATTTTCCTAGATTAAATATTTTGTAAAGTTGTCTTTAATGTACAGTCTTACAATAAATATGCGCCAGGCAATACACCAACTGCTTATGATCTTACAAGAGTTAGAAGGTAGGTACCAGACAATGAATTTTGACGTGAGCCAATTCAGGAATATCGTTTACTGTATTGACTCAAACCGAGATTGAACCTGGTAATTATTGTGCCACTACGCTAACGAGTCGTTTACTCCTCGTTGACTTCAGTATCATCGTTTGTTTTCTCGTTTATATTTTTTAGGTTTATTAAACATTACAATTTCCCATTACATCTTGATTTCTATTGTATTCATGAAGGTAATTTAAACTATTTACAATTACAAAAGTCGCGTTCACACCAAATTAAACTTCGAACTTAGAACGTGCGTTATTTTAGGGCAACAAGTACCTACCTTGTTGTTGAAATTGATTAGTATAGATGAGATAGGTTGCAGAACAGACACTGGTGGCACTGCATTAGAATCCTTTTTGTACCAAGTGTCAAGTAGGATGACGTCAACGCCACCCGCTGCTAGTTCGTCTCGAAGCATTTGTAGTTCTGATGATAGTACGTAGGTCGGGATGGGTCTGAAAATATTTCAAGTTGTGCAATTATATTTATTACCGCCTGCCAAGCGTGGCGAGAATGGCAACAACCCCCCGATGACAGAAGTCACTGGGGGAGGCCTATTTTCAGCAGTGGACGTACTGTGGCCGATATGATGATGATGAATTATATTTATTTAGTATTTTTGCAAAAGAGAGTATCTACTTTCTTTACTATTATATTAGTGGTAGAAAATGATGTGTCTGACAAAGGTAAGGGTTTCGTTAGTTCTGAAAGTCGATGCATTTTTTATGAAAAATGAAATGACTAAGAAATCACAACGAATTTTTGACAATAAGACATGACTGTCTTCATAAAGCTTACCTTTAGTCATGGTTTAAATATAATCAATATTTTTATAAATAAGGAGGCAGTTACAAGTACAAGTATCACTACATAGTATAAAACAAAGTCGCTTTCTCTGTCCATATATCCGTATGCTTAAATCTTTAAAACTACGCAACGGATTTTAATGCGTTTTTTTTAAATCGATAGAGTGATTAAAGAGGAAGGTTTATATGTATGTTATTAGTATCAGCATTGCACCCGTGCGAAGCCAGGGCGGGTCGCTAGTACATAATAATGTACTTAAACACACTTTCCTTTTAAATTAAAATTCATTTTTTATTTATGTTTTTTTTGGCTTAGTAAAAAAAAACTACAACTTTTCAACCTACCGGTAACCATATTTCTGACCCAAAAATACGACAAAGTTGGGTCCCATAGACAACCGCTGGCAGTTCTTGATCTCTCTCATACACAGCTCCGTGGTCATGTGATCGTCTGTCGCCTCGTCTCGGACCCCCCATCGCATGTCCACCACCTTGGAAGAACGGGAGGAAAGAGGTTAAAAAAGTCAAGGTGAGTAAAAGATTTGATAGGCTTTTCCGATACAAAAATTGGTTAAAAGAAATATTTATTAAATAATTGTCTTGCACGTTTATTTTGGCATTGGTTCATAATTCAATTTGCTATATACCTATACAATTTAATGATGGTTGGGCTATATAAAGGAAATATTTATTAAATAATTGTCTTGCACGTTTATTTCGGCAATGGTTCATAATGCAAATTCTATACAATTTAATGATGACTGGGCTATATACGAATATATTTTATAGACAAAAAAATATGTGTAGGTCGCCTGTACTTCAAGGAATTGTCCGTTCTATGTTTATACTCTTTGCCGTAGTTTTGTAAACTGAACACAAATAGCCGAGCTAGGCGCAAACAGGAGTTGTAAACATTCACAAAAACCCAGCCCTCGCTGGGTATTTCGGTCGGCGGAAATAGTGTTGTCGATCGATTTTATCGATAAGCTCTAGTTGCTGTAGCATCGATCAAGTGGAATTGGTACCGTCGATATTTTTGCTGTATTTATTTCGAAACTAGATTTTTTTTACGTATATCAAGGATTGTTGTATTTAACATGAAAAAAAAACTGCCTATGTGGCATTCGAAATCACGTTCTATTGTTATCCGAGAAACTGCTCTTTCAACTGAGAGTTAAGGTCGTGGATTCTAATACCACTATGAGCAGTTTTTTTAAATGAAATATTATCCTAGTTTACTAGCCGTATGTTATGTCAATATTAATAGTTCTCCATTCTCTATCAGATATTCGTGCAACTTTATTCATGACTGTATTTTCTTAAACTGGATGAGATAAGAGCTTGAACGTATGGATTGATGTATTAATATTGAGATTTACAACACATCCAACATCATTCATTCATTCATCATTCCAACATTAAATAATCATAAAAATTAGACGCCCTAGTTAAAATTTCATAAATGCGTTCTTATATAAAAAAACTATATTCGTCGAATAAAAAAAATGACAAAAGAAAAAAGTCCATCACAATAAAACCAGTTTATTTCTGAAAATAGGCTTAAACTAAGCGCTTTTACAATGTTGAAGATTGCTCTTCTATTCGAAATATTAAAAAAACTGCTTATCGTGGAAATAAGCACAATAGTTATGTCACCGATATTTTTATCGACAACGTCACAACACTAAACGGAAACCAACCACATGCGCAGTTCATGGTTAATTATAATTGTTAAATACATCAACCCTGGACTACCAGCTACATGAGAGTTCAGGCGAAAGCGTTAGACTGTTCAATTTTTGGTCTAGGTTATTTTACCTGACTTCTTAAATAATCCGGCCCATCAAACAGAAATTAAAAATGAGATAGCAATTTAATTTAAAAAAAAACTTACACACGTATATTAAAGCAAGTTGTTATAGAGTGTCCAAAAAATAGGGCTATCTCTTAAATCTCTGCTTAATACTTATTTTATTTTATTCCGTTTTTAGTATTTGTTGTTATAGCGGCAACAGAAATACATCATCTGTAAAAAAAATAACTGTCTAGCTACCACAGTTCGTGAAATACAGCCTGGTGACAGACAGACGGAATAAGGGTCTTAATAAGGGTCCCGTTTTTACCCTTTGTACCCAAAGGTACAACGGGAAACGGGAGGAACCCTAAAAGCACTATTTTTGTGTTGCTCCCATAGTAAATTTTAATGTATTTAGGCAGCTGATTACGTGTGCTAATGTATATTATTAATACTGTTGTTACATTACAAAGTGATTAAATGAATATGAATACGTGTCATAATGTTTCCAATTTGTACATTCTGCCTGTATACGTCCCATTGCGGGGCACATGCCTTATCTTTTAAAACTACGAGGTGGTTCGGGATTCACTCCACCGCGCGAACCCAGTGCAGTTTGGTGAAGGAGCAGGCCGGTGACTAAACCTTACTGACAGATGTTATCAAACCTCCTTGAGGCCGTTTACTAGACTTAATCGGGAGGCAGACTATTATTTATAGTCCTGACCAACTTTTAACGTGTCTGTCGAAGCACGAGATCATCATCATCATCATCATTTCAGCCACAGGACGTCCACTGCTGAACATAGGTCTCCCCCAGTGACTTCTAGATCGGCCGGTTGGAAGCGGCCTGCATCCAGCGGCTTCCTGCAACCTTTACCAGGACTAAGCACGGAGATGCTTGAAATAAATGACACTAAAAATGGTTGTATTCGAATGATTGGTGAAAACTAATATTCTAGGTTAAAGTTTGGCACTTGGATAAAAATTTCCAAATCAAAAGACTGTCGTTTAAAAATCTACTGAGGCTGTCCAAAAACTTCCAAATTCATAAAGTTAAAAGACGATTTATTAAGAATTGCGAGATTAAATTATTTCTCCTCATTATTTTTACCACGAAAAATCTTATCCAGCTTAATTTGAATACGAAAGTAAGAAACAAGAGTCTCAAGAAAACGATTTCAGTGTCGTTTAAATCTTGGCTTATTATTTAAATTCATTTTGCGTTTTCAAGGAAAAATATCGGGATATCGAAGATTAGGAAAATCAAAGGAAGGGCCGTTAAGGGGAAGCTCTTATCTAGTAATACTTTATGGGACTTTCAAAAATAATTGTAAAAATGGCTGACTGCTAAAAAGCATTCTCAACCAGTCATGTAGGTTATATTTATGTGCTGTTTACATTTAATAATACCTTCTACGATTGTTAAATTCACTGCTCAAGGTATATCTACAGAATATCATTGTCGTTGCAGATTTAAGTTGTTATGGCATATGTGAGGAACTTTTTAGTCCCGTTTATAATGATTTGTATTTTTTATGCCCATTAAAAACTATTTTTCTTTGGTTGCTTTTACCTCATTGATGTTTTTGTTTTTAGATGGCCGTGTTGCCCTAACGGTTTTTAATCTAGCGGCAGCTTGTTTGTTTGAGCGATGAGTACAAGCATTTTGTGCATCTGAGTCATGAAAATTACGTGATATATTTAAATATGTCCATCAGCTGTTATCTAGTCGCGACAGTGTACTACTCGTATAAGCGTACTAAGCTTGGTAGATTTGCTTAGTTTGTGAAATTTGTACTAGAGAAATGATTATGTAGGCGTAGCAAATATCTACTGTGTCTGCTTCACTTTTATTGATTATGCGAATTTTATAAAACAAAATAAATGTTTTTGATAGCAAATTCATTTCCGATATTTTTATTTTATTTCAGCTATGGTGCTGTTTATGTTAGTAATAAACAACGCCAGCAAACAGGCATGCTTACATTTTACAATTTGAACAAGTTTTTTTTTAACTGAACTTAATTTTCTCAACAAAAATGATAAAAAAGGCAGAAAAATCGATACAATTAACTTTCCCTTAACACAAATGAGGATTTGAGAACGGATCAACGGAAGACATCAATTTTTATAGTTGATCCCGAGGGAATAACTCATTTGAGTTCGGAGAAATACAATTTTCTAAGAAAAGTTAAAAGATGAACCACAACAACAATAAAGAGAGGGCGAAATCTACATACAGGGTGGGGCTGTAGGACCAACTATTATTGAAACATTATACAGATTATACACATTCATAAAGTTAAAGTCATCGGTTCAAAGTTTTAAGTCGTTAACCCATTACAAAACTGTTACGAATCGTTAAAACAAGTACGGAGTTTCTGACAAGTATTTTGAAAAAGTCTTTATTTTCACCTCGTACTCGTATACAAATTCATTTTAGAACAAGGTATTCTGTTTTATGAGCTACCCTATATACTATAAATTACTTTTAAAGCTAAAATGGAGAAATTGTATATCGTTACTTAAATAATAACATTCTCTCCGTTCATTTCCAGCATACAATGAAAAATTCATACCAAACGTGTTAAGTTTATAGAAGCTGGATTTACTAAATCCTATTTCATATTAAATTGGAGTTTCAGGACTTTGTTTACAATAGGAAATTGTAATTTCAGCGCTTTTCCTCTTTTAAAATGAGATAAAGGAGTTCAGATGTAATAAAGGGGGATATTTTTATGAATTAAGGAGTTTAACGCTCTGAAACCTTATTTCCGTTTCGTTCCAGTCCCAGTTACAATTACCAAAAGATGCCAAAAGCGATATAGACGTAAACTTATATTAAATTTACGTTAATATAAGTCCATTTAAAGTGGCAAAAAGTTCGTAGTACCATAGAGAAAGAATGTAGTACCAAATTCAAAATAAATGTCTTTATTTTCTTCTCCAAAAATATATTATTTATTTATTTATCATTTTTAAACTTTCCAGTAAATGTGGAAGTCTTTGGAAGTCCATACTGGACATAGCTCTCCCCTAAAGAACCCCTCTAGAGTCTCTGGCCCGTTTACATCCAGATCCTTTCCACAACCTTGACCAGGTCGTCTGTCCACCCGGTGGGAGCATAGAGCATTCAAAAGGTGGGAGGCCTGGACTAGCTTGACCCCTTTAGGCTTAGATCCGATTGACCGGTCAGTACTAAACCTTATGTAGATGCAAACAAGTGGTATACCTAATATCTGAACTGACTCAGTCGGGTTAAGCCTAACTTACTTGGAACTCCAGTCCATGCTTCTCCCTACAGTAGTCTTTGATACGAGGATAACACTTGGCCATCAGGGTGTTCCTCTCCATTGTGGTATCTGGAACATGAAGTTACAGGTATAAGAAACCTTGATGTATGATAATATATAAGGTCCGATTTTATTAGTGTACATCCTGTTAACCTTTAAAGGTGAAAAGCAATCGTAAAAACCAACTTTCAAATGTCTACCATAAAAACTAAAAAAGTTAAAAATAAAAATAACAACATCGACTTCATATTGCATATACTCGTCCTATCTTCAACTCTTTCTCGCTGTGACAAGGGAAAGGAATAAGACGGATAACCAGATGGTTAAACGTACCAAAGATAGGACGAGTTTATGCAATATGAAGTTAATGTTGATTTTGATTTTTAACTTTTTTAGTTTTTATGGTACACATTTGAAAATTGGTTTTTACGATTGCTTTTCACCTATATAGTCACAGGTTAACAGGATGTACACTAATAAAATCGGACCTTATATTTTGAAGTTACGCAGAAACCTTAATGAATGATGATACATTTAACAGTCGTGAACATCAGTGAATCATGTTAAATAGTCAATAATATTTGGTGTTAAAACGAGCGGCACGGAACTTGAGCACTGGGCGAAAGTTGCACAGAAGACCATTACGATTACGTGATTGGCTAGTTGGGTGACGCGCCTGCACCGCCGGCTGTGATTGGTTGTTAGTTCCGCGCACACGCGTCTCTGATACGATGATCGTCTCGTTAGATGCGCAAAGCGATCTCCACTCTTTGCCCCAGCGCTGAATATCAATGCCGCGTACTGTACCTAGATAGTTTTGAAAATTGGTTTACAACTTGTTTTTTCTAGTTCTAAATAGGTAGGTACCGTGCGTGAACAAAACGCTTGCATGACCGGCAACCCTTCCAATATCCTATTGCCCATAATTTACGCTTTCTTCTATTTACTCAGATGACTTCCTTACATGCCACGAATGAATTCACGCGATATGTCGTGAATGTGAATCCTTATTTTGAAGCAATAAAAATTTTGACTGCAGTTTTGAAAAGTTTCAAAAATTGGACAGTATCCAAATAAGTCGCTTTTATTTTGATCATAAATATCTTTTAATCAGCATAATTCACTACTGAGGATAATCTGCCAGTATAGTTGTCACGGTGCTGCGACGTTCTTATCCAATGTAAATCAGGTACAATATCATCTGACAAAGAGCTGATGGTCTGGGACTGCCAACTGTCACTGTCTAGGCTTCTCCCTAGGCACCATCTCTTTCGGTTTCTCCTCTCTCGATCTCTCAGTTGTCTCTCAGTTGCCTCTGGTTGTCTTCCCGTTTATATAGCTAGGTCCAACCCCATATTATCTTGGTGAATCGCTTACTTATGTCTTCAACCTCAGATAATATAAACGTATAGTATACGGTCAAGCGAAATCCAAACATAAGTTTAGCCGTGACGTTATTATATTACTACTCTATATGACAAATGAACATCTTTCACTGGACATTGGCCTCTTCCAATCATAATGCCTCTTTTCTTATTTTCATTCCATGCAAACATCTTTGAGTCTACCATCACTCTTCATCGCGTACGCTGCGTTTGCCTAGTCGCGGTCTCCACTCAAGACCACGTCTGTTCCATTGGTATAATACCAATTCTACGACAAAAGTGACCAGCCCAGGGCACTTAAGTTTCTTTATGTATCTGTTGATCTATTTTTAGTTTTACCTATTTTAGACGACCTCAATACTTCCTCATTTCATCCTTCAGAAATCCCGAATCCCGATATAAGCTCTCTCAATATTTTGCTAGACAATTTTAATTTACTAAACTAGTTTAAATTCAGATTCAAATGCGTTTATTGCGAGAAAAGGCTCTCTGTGTTTTCGTTTTCTAGAGTGCCTACCACTTGCCTAACTAGAAATGATAAATCCTTAATAAAGATTGACAATAATGTCTTTGAATAGCTTTTACCCCCCTTTTTTGTTCATTTGACTACGCCCTGATCGCGTGACTATGTGCTATGCCCAGGGTGGGGCCGCAAATACACTTAGCTACCGCCGATAATGCCGCAGACATGTTGTCTAAGGTGGGCCGTTGTAAACTGACCTCATTTTATAACGGAAAATATCAATTAATTATAGAAGTTGGAACAAAAATTGTTCGCTGGGACAAACGTCGAAATCGCAAAAACAATTCTTCATACAAATTGATATGGTAGAAAAACCCTTTTAGTTCCACTGCATTTTTACTAACACCTCGTATATACAGGGTGTACGTGATCAGCTGGTCATATACAGCAACTTTTTCTATGGAAGCAACATCAAAATCGATAAAAAATTCTCAGCTTCTCCATACAAACTTACTCGCATATCTCGATGATAATGTATGGAGCATCTGAAAATAAAATCACGATTTCGATGTTGCTCCCATAGGAAAAGTTGTTGTATATGACCAGCTGATCGCGTGGTTTTAAGGAGTGTCCCATTCTTTTGTACACCCTGTATGTTTAGTAAAAACAATTGTTGTAATGGCTCGACCGATCTGTTTAATTTATTTTTATTGTGTTCAAAATTGTCAGGAGAAATTTAAAAAGATTTCGGAAATAACATCTTCAGATTGCGAAAAAACTGCAGTCTTGTAATTGGAATTTTACTACTACGGGTACTACAAATATAAATAAATATTGGACAACATCACATACATTGCTCTGATCCTAAGGTAAGTAGCTAAAGCACTTGTGTTATAGAAATCAGAAACAACGTCGGTACCAAAACACCCAGACCCGAGCCAATATAGAAAAGTTCGTTTTCTACATTGACCCGACCGGGGATCGAACCCGGAACCTCAGAGATGGCGGCGCCATTTCGTCTCAAGTCAAGTCCGGCATGCACGCTCCTCGGCCACGGAGGTCATCGAAATACGTAGGATCTTAATGTAAAAATGTATCAGTTTTTTTTATGCATTAGTAAAATCTGTTTACTGTTCCGGCGGAAGCTTCAGTTAAAGTAATTTTCTGTGTGTGACTCTGTAGGTAAATTGAAGTTTTATACAGGTAGCTGCTTAAAGACTGCATTATGGCTAATTTCCATAAACGCGGTAAGTTTACATTTGTCGACGACCTGGTTTCGGCTGCGTCAGATGGCGTCAAAGGCAGGTTTGATATTTACCTTTACTATATATGTAGTTGCTTTCAAATAAAAGCGTACCGATTTAAGAAATTTCAAATTAGAATATCTTTGACAAGTGCAAAGAAACAGGCTATTTTCTTAGATAGCGATCAGTTTGCGATTGTTAATGTGACCAAAACCAATTTATTTTTGTCTAAGAATTTTTGCACGACCCAAATATTTTTTACCGCAGCTATGCTACGAGACATTAATATTATTGTGGGCTATGGCAGAGAAGAAGCAACGGCGTATTTTTAACTTTATTGTCTTTATTTCAAAGCTATCGCTTTACGGTAGCTTATTCTTTTTTTTGTAAGACGGAAGAATAACATTTTCAGGTAAAAAATAATAGATATTAGACAGAGATATTGAAATTTTAATCAATCAATCATTTTAGCCACAGGACGGTAAGTAACTGCTGAACATAGGCCTCCCCCAGTGACTTCCAGATAGGCCAGTTGCGCGCGGCCTGCATCTAGCGGCTTCCTGCAACCTTTACCAGGTCGTCTGTCCACCGTGTGGGTGGATATGTAAAGAACCTTTTTGCCCCATGGGCCGTCAGTTCTATGTGCCCCACGCATCGTCAATTCAGGTTACAGTCAGGTGTTTTAAAAATTAGGTCTTTCGTCTATAGGTATTATGACCGTAGGCCTTTCAATTTTAGGCCTTGTAATATGTAACCTGACTTCAGCTTGCTAATCCGTCACGCTATGTCAAAGACTCTTGTTCGTTCTTGAATCGCGCAAAGAAACAACGATTTAACCAATAAAAAATAATTTTACCTAATAACTAAGTATATATTTGATTGCGTTCCGTATCCTGCAATGGGTAACCACACTGTACATTTATCCCGATTTGTGTCGCATTTTATTAGATCTTGCCCTTAGTGACGATTTGTTTCGTAAAACGATAAAAACAGTTCATAAAAAATTAAAACCGACTTCAAAATTAAACTAAAAAGCGAAAAATAATATTACTTAAACATAGTACCTAGTCAGTTCTTATTGGAGTCGGTGCAAATGAACACATTTTGACCCTCAATGGCTGGTAACTCCGCATCAAAACGTTACCATTAAGAATCTATCATTGAAGAAATCGTATAATAAGATTATTTCTAACAGAAGCGGGATTCAGTTTGTGCTTATGTAAAGCCTGCTATTCTGGTGCCGTAGTAATCAATTATAATAAATAAATATTGGACAATATCACATACATTGCTCTGATCCTAAGGTAAGTAGCTAAAGCACTTGTGTTATAGAAATCAGAAACAACGACGGTACCACAACACCCAGACCCGAGCCAATATAGAAAAGTTCGTTTTCTACATTGACCCGACCGGGAATCGAACCCGGAACCTCAGTGATAACGGCGCCATATATAGTCCGGCGTGCTCGCCACTCGGCTGCGGAGGTCGTCATAATCACAGGATAATAAGGTCTTGCGTTCAATAGGTACCTAAGTACTTTTTTTGAGACAACAATTTAAGAAAGGAACTTAAAAAAGAACTTATTCAGAATGTGCTGGTTTAGGCCGCCTGTAAATAAAATTGCTGTTTGGTAGCTTGTAAGCGCCACGTCTGCCCAATAAAACCAATAAAACCAATTTATTTCTGTAAATAGGCTTAAACTAAGCGCTTTTACACGTCCCAATATTTTTTCCCTACCACTACTTCGGGACAATTTTGGGCTAGCGCCGAGAAGAAACTCGGTCACTTTTGTCATAGACTATGAAATACGTTTTGTCGACAAATCGCGTCATTAACAACTAACTCCTATCCGTTAAGGAGTTCTGTCTATGACTTCCATCATCAGCTCAGCAGTATGATTTGATGACTCTTAGACCCACCTGAATATATGATTGAAAGTAAACAAACACACACTATGTGCCTAAATTTTTGAGGATAGTCGAATTGACAGCTTCCTCCTTTTTGGAAATCGGTTGAAAATACAAATGAAGGCGAGTCTATTGCTTTACCAAAAGATCATATTTCAAGTTGAAACGTAAAATGTTATTCATTCAACAATAATTGCCTTCTTGATAACCCTATGCAATCCAAACTTGGTATTCTTCGCTGACCTACTTAAATTAATAAAATATACAACAACGACCGTTGCTGTGGGGGGGTTTGGGAGGGGGGAGAACTTTTAATTAACAAGCATTATCTGATAGTGGATGCGATGGCTCGAAATTTAATTTGCGCACGAATTTTGATGGAACGCTCTACCATAGTATATACAGCAACAGAAAGTTGGCTAGGCATTAACTAGACGCGGTGAAATTTTTTAAATTTGACTTTATTTGCTTACTTTAAGCTTATTTACTTTTAATTCCTTTCGCACTCCGCATAAGATATTTTAGGTTTGAACTCCAACTGTAAGTTAGTATGTCTGTGTCTGTTATGCTATAGGCACCTAACGGGAGAACTTCTTTAAGTAGTAAAAAAACTGATTGTGTTCATATTTTTAATTTCTAGTATTTTCACAAATTTAAAAATGTAAGTTATATTTCAGCATTTGTAAGTTTTTGAAAGAAGCAAGGATGTTCTTCCGTTGACTTTACTTATCTCATTTTTATTAAAGAAACTCGACAAAAGGTAGGTAGCCTAGCACGGCTTTTTATTTTTAAGTCATTACACGGTTTTTATTGAAGACAATCGCTTGAACCAATTACATCTTTCTTATTTTCCTGGTATTGAAGATCTATATATAAAACGGTATAAATGACTAGTTAAAATATATTAATACGGAAAACGCGCAAAACCACAAGTACGACGCGTAGAAGGATTACCTACCTACGCCCCGATGAATTGCTCATACATAGGGCTCTTCCCAGGAATTCGATCCACTGCCATCAGTATTCATCATACCTCAGATCAGAGAAAGGTTAATACAGTCATTGAATATCGAAACGCTGGCTTTTTGCGCGTAATTGTACCAATAAGTAATGACAGAAACCCAGAAAAGTGCATTACACCACCTACAAACAAGATAACCTTCTATTTCTAAACTTTATTCTCTGACTACGATGCGCCGTAATGTTACAAAATTAACAGAACTGCTATTAAAAGTGGCTTTTAAGGAAATTTTAATAGGAAATTGTGATAGCAGAATAACTTTGATTTAATTATTGCAAAAACGACCGTCTGGCTCTTGTGGTTCGCGATCCGGACTACAAAACAAGCGGTCGCGGGTTCGAGTCTCGCAAGGAGCCAGTGGCGTGCTCTGCATATAAGCAATTAGGCAGTGCCTACCTGATAAATGAAATCAGGTAGGCAGTAGGTACTTACAAATGTGTGTTATTGATAAAATAAACTGATTTTCATCAATAAAACACGTGAGTGTCTACTGCCTACCTCGAAATATGACCAATGCCCGCCAATGCAAGGAGCATGTGTTTGTGTGATGAGCAAAAACATTTGTAACCTAAGTAGTCATTGACTGAGGCATATGTATTTATGTATTTATTTTTGTACTTATGTCTATCTGTAACCAATACAATAATATGTACTTTTTTGACCAGTTAAAACCAAAGATATCTAGCTCCGCAGAATTCAAATAATTCATATTTACATCATTATTAATGCATAAATATTATTCGATAAAATGTACTAAAATCATTTTATTACTTTACCATTAGCTGTTAGGATTCCAATTTTCGCAGTTACTTAATAATGGACCTAAGACCTAAGGCATAGTTAAGTACGGCAGCGTGGGACGTCCATCCACAAGGTGGACAGAGGACCGAGTTTAGTTGAGCTGGGCAGTTCCCGCACTTAGCCTCTTGATTGGGCCATTGTGTATGCTGCATCTTTTTCCTTACTCCAACCAGCCCAGCTCATCCTAGAAGGTCTGCAGCCTATCCTGGTAGAGGTTGCAGGAAGCCGCTGAATGCAGGCCGCTTCCTACCGGGAAATCTGGAAGTTACTGGCACTGGCAGGACGCTCTTTCTGTAACTTTAACCGTTTTCTTAGCTTGAAACCCAATAATTTGTCATTGACATTTTATACATGAGTTGAATGTACAATACGACTTACTAAGGTACTAACAGGTTGACTAACCTGTCAACAATCCCCGGCCTCCCCTAACTTAAGAAATTATTTCCAAATACATTTGAGACGTTTCTCAACTCTGTTTCAGTCCTATTTAGTCGCACTAAACCGCCATTTTAACGCTAAAACTGTTTAGAACACGTTTAATAACTTCTTGGTAGAATTCGCTACACCTGTCTTTTGGGATATTATTTTAGTGCCATTCTGAATCTTATTTAAATTACGATAAGGTAGTTAGAAATTTGAATTAGTAATAGTATGGTCGTAAATAAAGCTTTTATGTTTCGCATGTAGCAAGTGGTGTTTATTTGGATTTTCCGTTAAATATATTTAGCAGACTCTAAATTAATATTTTGTACTTTTTTAAAGTTTTTAAAGGTGTTATGATAAACGTAAAGATGGATAATTATATAGCGAATAACTAGGCTTTGTAGTAGCATTTGGAGAAGCCTCTATCCAGCATTGAACTGACGTAAGGGGGCCTTTTATAAAATTCACATTGTTATCCATTTTTGATTCTACCTAAATTGGCAATTAAAAGCAAAGTTACAATGAAAAGCTTTTACTAGAATCAATTTTAATAATAATCTGGTTCAGCTGGCTTACGTAATAGGTACTTACCTTGAATGAAAACTAGAACTTAACAAGAATCGACAAATAGAAGCCCAATTTCCGTAATTTAAAAGTAGTAATAATTCGGTGTTGATCCGGTCCCACTTAAGTCGCGGCCAAACCAACGCGTGCTCGGTGGCATGCGTGGTGACGTGGGCGTGGGCGTTCAGATCGTGCCATAGCATTTGTATCGACGAGTTCACACCGGTGCGGACAGCGGCGGCGTGCAGCTTGACATTCAGCTTTTGCACGCGCAGACATGAAATTCGACGTGACAGGCTCAACAGAGAGATGGTGCGCTACTATGACAATATAAATAATTACGTTTAAAGCTACTAATTTTTTTCCGAAAAGCAATGAGTGAAGCCAACTAGCTTTTTTCTTTCCTACATCTTTAAATAGCTTCGCTCGAGTAACCGCGTTGGAATTAATTAATGCGAAACTCAGTAAATAAATCAATAAAACTCTACAAAAATTCTTTGTTTATTTAGTAAAAGGGTTGAGCTTTTATATTCGTAGTTTATCTGCAACAAATCTGATAAACAATTGTTAAATCATAATTTCTACAACATCATTAGATATCTTTATTATGACTAACATTTTTAATCTTCTTTGACTTCATTCATGACTAATCTCTTTCTTCTTAGGTTTATACCTCCGAGCGAAAGTTACATATTCGTGCTAGGCCTCCTGAACGCGTAGTGTCCGCGTGTTTGGTGTGAACTGGCCTGCACGCCCACGCCTACGCCCACGCCACCGCGAACGCCCACGCCCCCGCGTTGGTTTGGCCGTAGCTTAACATCAACCTCCCAAGCGGTATTCTCGTAAAATTATCACGTCAAACTGACAAATCAATCCAAAGTGATCATAATACCTATGATTGAGAGTGGAAAATGGCAAAATGGCATTCTACTTATTTTAATGCTGGCTTGATTTGTCAAAATTGCCACTAATTAGTTTCATCACAATCATTATTTATAAGAGTCCGTTCATGATACTTAGTATTTCGTGCGTTTGACGTACCTACCTATAATTAAAAAGTGACGAGACCGATTTTTAGTAACATCATAATCGCATCATATTAAAATCCTGTCAAGTACGGGAATTGGCCTTCTGAAGGCCAAGGTCGAAGTAGGCGGATTGTGATAACCCTACCTGTGAAGGTGGAACTGGTGAAGATCCTCACGATCTTGGAGCTGACCGGCGGGAGCAACTTAAGAGAGCCCGCGAAGATCAGATCTATGGTTCTGTCATCCATGGTTTATGGGGTTTGAAGACCTGAAAAAGAGGTCAGTAGATGTTTAATAAAAAATAAGAGACTCCATGTTATTGATTACGTTTGTTGTTGTTGTGTCTGTTTTTACGTTTTTTATTAAAGCCATAGAAACATCCACTGCTGAACATAGGCCTCCCCCTATGACTTCCAGATTGGCCAGTTGGAAGCGACCTGCGTCCAGCATTTTTCTGCAACCTTTATAAGGTCGATTGTCCACTTTGTGGCTGAACGTTCTACGCTGCACTTAACGGTACGTTACTTTTAATTCTAGAACATTTTTCTTTCTCATTTATTTTGGTTTCGAAAGAGATGGAAATATAACTTAACATTATTGCGTAGGTATATTTGATTTAACCATTTTAACTACTAATATCTTCTAATGCTGGGGCTTCACCTGCGTGACACCTAACGTTCAAATAAAGGCATGATTGGCGTTAACTAAATTAAACCATTAAGCTACGCGCTAAATGCGTGGCCACACTTATTTGACTTTGATTCTAGCGTCTAGCGACTTAGTTAGCGTGTGATCTGTGAGTGTTTCTTTAAAATAAAATAAAACGCTTCCAAAAACTCAATATTTTTCTCTTTTTGTCTACTCCATCCTAACTTAATAACTATGCACTTTAACAGTTATTTCACAAAGAGTTTTTGAATGTGACCGTGTTTTAACATGTTTAGTGTAGTAGGTGTAGCCACAACAAACGCACTAAACGCCCGCTTAATCCCTTTGATGTGTCAAAAGTTACCGCCGTCCGAACTATCGCCTAACGTCTAATGTTATTGAAGCAAATTAGCGCACAAAGACCGGCCACACCTGCGTATTACGTCAAATAGAGCACTAATTAACGACATTAGACGCAGGTGAAGCCCCAGCATAAGCGAGACACATAAGAAAATTAATGATTACGCGATCTCATGATACTGTTCGGGATAGAGTAATTTAATGTAATGAATAATTATTTACGAAGTCTAGTGTTTGTTTTACAAAGTGATTGTAATTTTTACTCAGCTTCGAGTTGGCAGAACTGCTAAATATGATATTCAGCAGTTCAGTTGGCTCTCAGTTCACACATACATAATCTATAGACCATAATAATCTGTGTATTAAAAGCTTAAACAATGTATAATTGGAACATAACAAAAGCAGGCCAAAGGTCTATTCTTAACATGTCATGCGTTGTTAGGCCTGTCAGGGTTGACAGCATGACGATTAAATTAGTCGGTTGCCCAAAATAGCCAACCAAATGGATAACGGTTCACGGTCAAAAGCATAGGCTACATTAGATCTTGTTAAATAATACATCATTGTAGATAATTTATTAAATGAAATGATAAATGGTAGCTACATCGCACGGTTTTAATATAGTTTATATTTATATATTTTTTCTTCAGTTTCATAATTTATATTTATAGTATTATGTTAATTAAAAATAGCTTTAAATATAGTTGAGAGACGTAAATTGTACTCTGACAAGTTGATGGTTAATAATAAATTTATTTTCCCATGTTTAAATTGAAGAACTCTGGAGAAGAGATTGATCATAGAACAAAACATATAACGTCTTGATATTTTCAATATATAAATGAAATCAAGTGCGGAAATGTAGCCGTGGAAAATTTGCTATAAGTAGTTTCAGTTATGCTGTCAAACCAGGACTGTAGAAAAACGATAATCTGTTTTATAAAAAATAGTGTTTAGTGAAAATACCACCACATAGGTACACCAAATCGGCGCCGTTTGTGAATAAATTTAATCTCGTCATTAGTATTAAAAGAATGACATCGCACTTTACTTTTTGAAAATACCAAGTTTTCGTAGTGTCCTTTAATACTTTTACTTTTAATTTTGTTACTTTATTCAAATTAAACAGACTGACAAATCAATTAGAAAGCTACAAAACGTCACCTTCTGTAAGTTAATCCGACTGATACTTACAACGTTTTGCTATGAAGATCATTGGTAACTAACTGCTGTTTTTTATCCAATTTGTAATTTTTCATTATAAATCATTTTGTAGTTCAAAAACAAAACTATATATAACTAAACTTACCCAAAATTAAAAACTACCTTACTCGAAAATAAACGCGTGTCCAAGAGGCGAGAATGCTAGCAGCGTTTCCTCGCTGAATGGTTAACTACGCCTTTGAGCGAGGAACGAGCTAGCATTTTTATTTTTTACTGCTGTTGATTTAAAATATCATATTTTGTATGTAACGTTTGCTGTACATGCCTATTTGTTTTAGAATTGCAACACACCGTAACATAACATTAAACCCACCGAAAATACACTTACCTACAGTGGATATTACTACCTACTTTTCAATATGAAGAGCCGAAGCTTATAATTACGGGTCTAAACGCGACGTACTATAGTATGTAGTAGTATTGATACTACTTACATTCCTCAACGTTTCGACCGTGAGGCTACGGTCGTGGTCACGAGGGGACCCTCGTCCCCTATATGATAGGAATGTAAGTAGTATCAATACTACTACATACTATAGTACGTCGCGTTTAGACCCGTAATTATAAGCTTTAGTTATAATGCAACGCGAAAGTTTAAAAGATTATAAAGAGCCGAAGTTGTTTTTTTTATAATAAAACTTTTACAAAAGAATGGCCAAGAGAAGGGGTAAATAAGCCTTTTCCTAGCTGTGGGATCCCGAGACTGGATTGGTTGAGATTAGATAAAAATATTCGCAATGTAATAAAACACCAAACCACGGCCTTCTAAGTGGATTAGCAACCCTTTTTCCTTTATCAGTGCATTGATAACCTGACGTTATTTTATCATTATCATTTGTGTCCGCATTTGCTGATAAAAGCTTTTAGTAAAATTTCATGCCATACGCCAAATAAGGCCTTTTCAACACTTTTAAAAGCTAATCTTTGTCATCTGCATAATTTCAGCAATAGGACCACATTAAAAAAAGCCTTATGGAAAAAGGATAAGTATTACAAATGTGAAGATTACTTAAACGACAAGAGTGCATGGACTTAATAACTTGCCTAGCTCGCACTTACACTATCTTGTAATTGTGTTTCCTGTAATAAAATCAGGCTGACAAAGGTGACTGAGTTTGTTGCGCCGCTTCTTCTCATCACCAGCCGATATGTAGTCCCGAAGCGGTGGTAGGATAAAAAAATTGGGACATGTAAAAGTGCCATAGATGGCCAATTTGTAGAAATAAATGACTTTGACTTTGGACGTCTCCTGCTCATCATAAGCCAATGACTTCCAGATTGGCCAGTTAGAAGTCATTATCCAGCGAGTGTACGACTAAAGTTTGACAGGCAATACGCCGACAAGACGGAACTGCAAGAATCCTTAGCTTCGACAGGACAGAACTGCAACAGGACACAGGTGACATTCATGATGATCATCAGACGACTTCCGTAGCCGAGAGGTCAGCACGCTGGGCTATATATGGCGCCGCCATCTCTGAGGTTCCGGGTTCGATCCCTGATCGTGTCAATGTAGAAAACGAACTTTCTATATTGTCTCGGGTCTGGGTGTTGTGGTACCGTCGTTGTTTCTGATTTCTATAACAAAAGTGCTACTTACCTTACGATCAGAGCAATGTATGTGATGTTGTCCAATATTTATTTATTATATTTATGATCATTTCAGCCTCAGGACGTCCACTGCTGAAGATAGGCCTCCCCAGTGACTTCCAGATCAGCCGGTTGGAAGCGACCTGCATCCAGCGGCTTCCTGCAACCTTTGCCAGGTCTTACCACTTTGTGGTCAGACGACAGGTGACATTATTAAGGATTATTCTTTAATAAAGAAAAAATTGTCGCAGTTCCGTCTGTCAGTGTATTGTTTGTCGTATTTTAGTCGCACACTCCATCTAGCGGCTTACCATTACGACCGGTTACCTGATTTCAACTGGTTCAACTTCGGTTACGTTACTCAGTGCTTGCAGTCCTACTCGCACTTGTCCCTTTTTTCGTACGGACAACAGCACGTCGACCTACCACAAAATGTCAAATTTTCTCATTTGAAAATGAACTCTATATGTCAGGCTTAAAAAGTTGAAAATCTATTGGAGAATTTTTGACATTTGGGGTAGGTCGACGTGCTGTTGACTACATTTATAAACAACAATTTAGCTGCAACTCAAACCAAATCTGTAGTTCGCTATAAGTACCGCTTTACTCGCCATTTCGCCAACAGAGGTCGTCCACCGGAGCATGTGCGTTTCATATTTAGTTTACGAGTAACAATTATTGCTTTTGGTGGTATACGTTTCCTGTATAACTCTTTTATGTGGTTTTAAACAGGATATTTGTAATACTCGTATCAAGATTTAATAGTAAACCAGATGTACGACTTGTAGTTTAATGGTTTTCTTCAGGTGTTTGGATAATTTTAGGTTCTGGGTGGGCAGTTCCTCTTTTGGTTTTCTGTTACAAAACTACTTAAGTTAATTAATAATTAGCCAATAAGCCCGCTTTCATGCTAGTTTCGAAGTAGGAAATGAACCTCATTGTGTACGAGACAATGTATTTTGCCAGGGGCGTATTAGTACTAGCACACCCAGACTTTAAGACCAAGTCTCTGTTTTCCTATTGATTTTTTAAAGTATTAGGTTAAGAAGCGCTATTAGTTGTGCACCTTGATAGCCGGATTAGTGTAGTCACGGAGTAATTCGCTATTAATGCTAATGGTTCGATTCCTGCTGCAGGTTAAGTCAAAAAACGATTTAAAACTCAATGAAACGGGAATTAACGCGATCATAATTTAGGTACAAAATGTTACCTCTTTTGCCTTCCCAAATGTAATGTTTTGCCTTCTCGAATGTAAGCAGACATCCCGCATTTTTGCCTTACGTGAAAGGAGTGACTGATAAAATTGGCTCCCTGCTAAAGAAATGGTCCATTCCCACGATTTACACCCCGGGGTTAAAAGTACAGACTTTACTAGGCACACCGAAGGATGTCTTGCCGTTACAAACACCAGGTGTTTACAAAATAAACTGTAGCTGCGGGAGTTCCTACATAGGCCAAACAAAACGAACCATCGCTGAAAGGCTTAAAGAGCATATAGCTGCTGTGAAAAACCGCCAAACTGCGAAATCAGCGATTGCCGAACACCTTCTTGAATCAGGCACTAATCACTGGATTGAATTTCATCAAACGCAAGTTCTTTCCACGGATCGCCACTTTTATTCAAGAGTTGTGCGTGAAGCTATTGAAATCAAAAAGTATAAAAATTTCAATCGGGAAGACGGTTTCAAATTATCCGCGACATGGAATCCAGTGATTAAAAACAAACAATCTCGTTTTGTTTCGCGATCGAGTTCTCACCTGAATACGGACGCGGCGGTTAGTGTGCAGAATAGGGACACAGTGAGTGTTGTGTGTGACGGTACTTGGCGTGAAAATAATATTATGAGGGTAGATGAAGAATCTGCCTCTCATACGGAGTGAAGACATCGCTGTTCCAGTCAGCCTGTGACCACGGTCGGTGTAACACGATCGAAACGTCAGGCAAAAGAGGTAACATTTTGTACCTAAATTATGATCGCGTTAATTCCCGTTTCATTGAGTTTTAAATTATGCAACGCGAAAGTTTAAAAGTAATCAAAAAACGATCTTTTCTGGACTGACTCAAGTCCGTTTATTCCGTTTTGTGCCTGTCAGGTGCATGGAAAAAAACATTGTCCTGTACCTTATGGAGACCACGTACCGACAAGATCAGCGTGGGACGCCTACCCACAAGTGGGACAGACGACCTGGTAAAGGTTGCAGGAAGACGCTGGATGCAGGCCGCTTCCAACCAGCCGATCTGTAAGTCACTGGGGGAGGCCAATGTTCAGCAGTGGACGTCCTGTGACTGAAATGATGATGATGTACCTCATAAAACATATTTATTTTCCCGACACGTTATTTAGTTTCATAGAATATCTAGAAGGGCTGTTGTGGAGCTATAGTGGCTCTACTGGCGCGATTATTGCGCTGTTACTGCGGCTTGTTGATGTTCTTTGAAAGAATTGCGCTTTTGGCACATCTTCATGTCACATAAATAAAAACAAAGTCAGAGACTAACGTAACCAGAATTGGAAGCCATTAACCTAAGTTTTCTCTCTCTCTTACAAAATATCCTTTGTATTACATTTTGTTCGGATTTGTGTAGGCTATTTCTCTTAATCTCAATGGTTTTTATAGAAAACCAGCAACCAACTGAACAGCTGAGTGTCAAGGCAACTATGTTGCTTATATTTACCGTAGTTTTTCGCTAACGCTTTATTGAGATCTAATCTTAAAACACGTCACCTATCCTCCCAAAACATGCTGTACCAGAATGCAAATATCGCTTAAATGTTAACATCTAATTGTTGTATAATTTTGCGTTTTTAATGATCTTTTCCATTTACCTACTATAGTCTTTTCTTTGACATTTTATCAGTCGGGTTACAACTTACCTTTACAAGTATTTATGTATTCCTACAAACAAAAATATACTCACCAAAAACTTCTCAAATAAAGTCCTTTAGTAGACGATAAATAAAGTAAGTAGGAAGGGATATTGACATTTACATACAAATGGCAAGTTTACGCAAGACAGCCACGAAAGGAATCCATAACAACACGAAATAGACAAAGACAGGTGCCTGGCCTAGTTTCGAACGCGTCTAATCAATACTATTGCACCATTTTAATGTTAAGGTCGCGGCCAATATCGATTACATTTCACTTTCAATCGACTCGAATTTGAAATGAGACGATTTATAGTCGAGACGCGTCGCCATTCGAAAAGTTTACAGGAATTTAAAAAGGAGTCCCAACTTTTATGAAGAAAAAACGCGGTCGTCTTTTGTTTTTCCCGGCGAAAAGTCAGGTTTGAATTCGAAAATGGAACGCGTGGTGTTCCACTCTGCACTCCCGTGGTACTGATGATAGCGAATAATACGGGGAAAATAGAAATCTTGTTATTTTGTTACTAGGCAACGGTCTGGCAACGGTTTAGATTTGGTTTGTCGTCAAATATAATTTTTAATTTAGCACCGTGACTTGGATTATTTGGCGAGTTAGGCTAGAGTCACACAAACGTATGATACTGTTCACGTAAATGAAATACCAAATAACTCTTCACCATTTGTTTATTCCATATTAGTCATTATCAGTCTGCTTACTTGACCTTTTTCTTTTATTACGTTAATTCTTAGTTGACAACAAATCATTCCTTTTGCCGCCATTTTTTCCAGTGCGCTTGACCTTTGTAGTTTATTAATTATTGGGGGGAAATAATTAATAAACTACAAAGGTCAAGCGCACAACTTCTTAAAATTACAAATGACTTTTATATTAAATTAATAATTACTTTCAAGCCATCATATTTCTGTTTTTTATCATTTATTACAATATTAAATTATTAAGTATTTTTAGGCGACGTCATTTTACTTAAACATTACATTTTTAAAGACAAAATCTAAAGCGGTCAAATAAACAACTAAATGCTATCAAATCAATCACTTCATAGAAATTTAAACGGAAGCAAAGAAAAGTAAAAAGTTGTTATTCCTAACAATCCTACATTGATTTATTAATAATTATTGTACATAAATAATTAAGCATATTAAATAATTTTCTAATTTTACACAGATAATATAATAGCTCAATCTTATAATCTAACACGTAATAATGAAATGTTTATTTTAAAATTTCACAAGTGAACAAACCCTTGCTCAGGCCCTACGAGGGAGTAGTTCTTCGGGTCAGGAAATGAAACCACTGTATCCTTGAATGATCACTTGATTCACACTCAAACTTGAACTCATTTATTGAAAGACCTTAGGTACTTATATGTAACCAAAAAGTAAGTGTCACACCGCGATGTACATATAATACAATGCCATCTATAGTATACAGAATTAACTAATATAAAACTGACACTGTTTCTACAAAAGACTCATACATATCGCCCACCAAGAACAGGCTCAGCCTTGTTCTTCACCAGAACTTCGCCCACCATGAGGCAATGTTACAAACAAAATAACAACTAAATAACAAATCAAACATATTAACAATATTAATAACTTAAACTAAGTGAGTTACAATCACCCTGCCAAACACCAGAGGCAAACAAAACTAATAAAAATAAGTATTTACACAATTAGTTATTACCGTCATCATGAACGTCAACAACACCTGACAAGATCCAACCTAGCGATGTTGATTGTGAAACTAAGGAACATTGAGGAGATCTTTTTATACCTTCTTGAAGAATTCGACTGTATACCTCCGCACCAAGTAGTAAGTCAACAGGACTTGGCTTATAATAACAAGGATCTGCCAAACTTAATTGTTGTACTTCTTTCCATTCGGTGGTCTTTACTCTATCTGTTGGCAAATGTGTGGTGATAGAGTTTAAAACATAGGCTTTCTCATTGAAGACCACTTTTGGATTAACCCGTGACGTAATTTTTATATTTACAATAGACTTGGCGACTGTACCTCGTTCTCCATTCAATCCAAAGATTTCACCCTTAGTTGGAACTTTCTTCAAACCAAGACGTTGAACCATTGATTCTGTAATAAATGAAGATTGTGAGCCTTGATCCAGAAGAGCACGACACACATTCTTCATTCCGCTTTGAGATGTAACATCTACTAAAGCTGTCGGTAGTAGAATCCGACTTGCATTCTGTTTCCTTGTCGATAAACAGGATTGACCCGTTGCCTCGACACTCTGTTTAATTTCTTTAGGAGTATCCTTGTCTTTTTTGACAGACTGACCCTCTGATCTACCCATACTCGTAGGATGCACTAGAGCATGATGCTTCTTTTTGCAGATGCGGCACTTGACATTAACTTTGCAAAATTTGGCAGTGTGATTGCTTCCCAAACAACAAAAGCAAACAAAATTGTACCTTACAAAAGTCCGCCTGGAATCCACTGATTCCTTTTTAAACAATATACAATTATCGAGCTCGTGCTCTCCAGAACAAAATTTACATTTAACATTCACAACGTGCATGGATTTAATTTTATGTACAGGTGTAGAATTATTTACAGAACTGTTCCTGGAGTCGAGAAACTCCAAAGCCCGATAACGACACGTAAGAAAATCATGAAATATTTTAAACGTGGGAAACTCATCAGAAAAGCTGCTTAAATCAGCTGCATAAAACTCCCATTGACGTCTCGACTCCGGGTCCAGTTTTGAAGTTAACATATGGATTATTAATACGTCCCAACTAGCGGTATCTATACCAATATTTGACAGCGCTGATAAACAATCATTTGTCGAATACAATAATTCTTTTAAATCATTTGCCGATTCTTTTACAATAGTTTTTTGACCAAACAACCTTTTAAGTATGTCATGACAAATATATCTTTTATTACTGTAACGATCCTCTAGTAATTTCCAACACCTTTTATAATTGACCTCGGTTATGGGAATATTGTTTAATAATTGTTCTGCTTCCCCACACAAATAACCTTTTAAATAAAGAAGTTTCTGTACATCTTCCAAGTAACTGTTTCTATCAATCAAAGAACTGAAAAGCTCACGAAAAGTATTCCATTCGGAGTATTTCCCAGAAAATTTAGGAATATTGATTAGCGGTAAATTGACATTATCACATTTAGTACTAGAATTAGAACTGCCAGACTTTGATGTGCTACCAATAAGTTCTGATAAAACCGTTTTTAATTCAATTTTGTAATCAAAGTAAACTTCTCCTGCAATATCAAACACATCATCAGCTACATAGTCGGAATAATCAATCTCAGACGCATCAACACTCATCAACTCTTTGTGACCAGAGACAAATTCCAGCCACAATTGCTCAAGAAATTCCAATTTCACTTCTATATACTGACGAGTAATTTGATCTTTTGGAGTTGCTTTAAACTTTGTTTGTGCTTTGACTATTCGAGCATGAAGCTCATCCTGATATTTTAAAACAAAATTTATATTTTCCATTATAAAGTTAATAAATTTCAAATACTAAATCCAAAATAATATCAAAAGCACACAAAACAATTCAAAATTACAATTAAAATGTCAATTCCTGAAATATTTACAAGTAATAAGTTCTTACATTTTTCATAAAATTATTCTAAGTGTTTACAAAGCCTGACTGAATACAGACATAGTCACCCATACTTTACTTTTTCGGAAAATATTCTAAGTCCAAAACTATCTACAAATTATTACAAGTTAAAAACTCTTAACATTTAAAGTTCAAATTAGCTTAGCAAATAAATTCACTTCACTTCCCACCAAGCTATTTTCTTCCTGAACATAAGGTTCATAATTGTTAGGAAATGAAACAGTACTCACGATTTTCCGTTTCACTCACTCACGTGACAACCGCTCTTGCCGTCCTTGTCCAGCATGAGCTCGGAACAGCTCCAAGCTTCCACTGTATGGTACCACCTCTGCATCAGATGCACCTTTTCCACCAGCCGGTCTACGTCCAGCTCGTGACCCTGGCGATGTGATCTTCCACCACCGCCTGATACCTGCACCTCCTTGGTGCCCTGCTGTAATCCGGCTCGAAGGACCATGAACAAACCCTTGCTCAGGCCCTACGAGGGAGTAGTTCTTCGGGTCAGGAAATGAAACCACTGTATCCTTGAATGATCACTTGATTCACACTCAAACTTGAACTCATTTATTGAAAGACCTTAGGTACTTATATGTAACCAAAAAGTAAGTGTCACACCGCGATGTACATATAATACAATGCCATCTATAGTATACAGAATTAACTAATATAAAACTGACACTGTTTCTACAAAAGACTCATACAACAAGATTATTGCACCATATGATGTTATGTATTGCGCATTTTTTTTCATCTTGTCTTGTCAACTCAAGCATTGAGAATGAACTCAAGTATTACCAGTGCTTTTATAACTGATAATTAAAACCCAATGCTAAAGGCCTTAGGCCTATCCAACAACCGTGTTGGTCTTTTCAAGGACTATTTAGTCAGTCCAATCCAATGATTCGTCTCCAATCTTGACGACCTTTGACGACCTCCGTAGCCGAGAGGCGAGAACGCCGGACTATAATGGCGTCGCCATCTGTGAGGTTCCGGGTTCGATCCCCGGTCGGGTCAATGTAGAAAACGAAATTTTCTATATTGGTCGTTGTATCTGATTTCTATAACAAAAGTGCTTTGGCTACTTACCTTAGGATCAGAGCAATGTATGTGATGTCCAATATAAAAAAAAAAATTAGATCCTGCTTGTCTCGTGGAAAGGAACTTCTAGGGTCTTTACCAGTAGGTCCGACAACCGTGTTGGTCTTTTTAGTTACTCAATGATCAGTCACCTCCAGTCTTTTCTATCCTGTGCCTGTATGAATGTCTCGTGGCGGTACTTCTAGTGTCTACCAGTGGGTCCGACCACCGAGTTGGTCACCCATGTGGTCTTTTGTTCTGTCTTTTCTCGTTGAACATATCAGGTGGTTTCTAAGGTGGCAAAAGAATCATAGATATCGTTGTCTTTTATTTACGCGAACACGATACATTTAAATGAAACTACTTTTACGGATTATTTCGCGATTTATTAACATTTTATTTGACGTTTCGAACACTTTACAGCGTTCGTGTCTACCTGTGACCACGTCCACGAAACGTCAATCGCGAAATAATCCGTAAAAGTAGTTTCATTTAAATCATAGATATCGTTTAAGAGCGTTCCTTGATTAGTATTCAGGGTAGATTTTTTGCACGGAAATTTATATCGATTGGGATTACTGAGTTACAAGGTCAATCCATAGATAATTATGCAATACTTTAGTCCCTAGTATTATAAAGTACTCTGTCTCTCAATCTGTTTACGCTTTCACGCCTAAACGACTGAACAGATTTTGATGATGTTTAGTACAGAGATAAATTAGAGCTTTAAAAAAAGGGTACCTTTTTTCGCGAGAAAAGGACATGACGGGGTTGAAGAAATAAGGGATGCAAGTTTTATGGGAGTTTGAGATTATCATTATCGAAGATAAAACTGGAAACCTTTTATTAAAAAACTCAATTTTGTGTACTGTTAAATAGTAAATAAACATTTGTCCCAGGGTTTTAAAAACGTCGACTTAGGTGGGGATAAAAAAGTAAATGAATGATTCTAGAATGGAGGCCACGTACCAGCGAGCGCAGCGTGGGACGTCCACCCACAAGGTGGTCAGAGGACTTGGTAAAGTTTACAGGAAACCGCTGGATGCAGGCCGCGCGCAACCGGCCAATATGGAAGTCACTGGGGGAGGCCTATGTTCCGCAGTGGACGTCCTGTGGCTGAAATGATGATGTTTGAGAAAAAAAGATTTTATTCTTAATTGGTAGTTTTGCGATTCTATTTATTTTCTATTTTTGGTGTTGGTAGGCCCCCCACAAGGTGGACCGACGATCTGGTGAAGGTCGCGAGAAGCCGCTGGATGCGGGTGGCACAGGACCGATCTTCGTGGAAATCCTTGGGGCAGGCCTATGTCCAGCAGTGGACGTCTTTCCGCTGGTGGATGGATGGATGGATGGTAGTTTTTAAATTAATAAATTAAAAGTAACTTTGTATAACAAGCCCTTGCTGAAACACGCACACAAACGTACTTTAACATTACAATGCCACTAGGTCTTCAAGTATGTAATAAAATATGAGATTCTACAGGGAAATTGTTAAATAATAACTAGGGTACCGTGTTTGATATCGATCTTGAATAAATTAACGATACAAACCGTATTATTGGATAACGAAAAGTAAGTATGCTTAATAAAGAGGGTGAAAAGAACCATCTTTGTTTTAAAAATGTGTTATTATATTATGACCTCGGTTAAAATAATTATCTGATACCACCTACTAATACTACCTCAGGTTCAATAAAAGCTAGCCTGCGTACTTTTTAGGGTACCGTACCCGTGGTAAAACGGGATCCTATAACTAAGACTCCGCTGTCTGTCCGTCTATCTTTCTATCCGTCTGTCACCAGGCTGTATCTTATGAACCGTGATAGTTAGACAGTTGAAATTTTCACAGATGATGTGTTTCTGTTGCCGCTTTGACAACAAATACTAAAAAATAGTATAAAATAATTATTTAAGGGAGCTCCCATACAACAGACATGATTTTTAGGGTTCACACATGCTAGTAAATTTAGGTTATCAATACTATTATTAATCTCCTCCTCCGTACCTCAACGAACTCCGTAGCCGAGAGGCGAGCACGCCGGACTATACATGGCGTCGCCATCTCTGAGGTTCCGGGTTCAATCGCCGGTCGGGTCAATTCACAGATGATGTGTTTCTGTTGCCGCTTTAACAACAAATACTAAAAAATAGTATAAAATAATTATTTAAGGGAGCTCCCATACAACAGACATGATTTTTAGGGTTCACACATGCTAGTAAATTTAGGTTATCAATACTATTATTAATCTCCTCCTCCGTACCTCAACGAACTCCGTAGCCGAGAGGCGAGCACGCCGGACTATACATGGCGTCGCCATCTCTGAGGTTCCGGGTTCAATCGCCGGTCGGGTCAATGTAGAAAACGAACTTTTCTTATAGTCTCTGGTGTTGTGGTACCGTTGTTGTTTCTGATTTCTATAACACAAGTGCTTTAGCTACTTACCTTAGGTTCAGAGCAATGAATGTGATGCTGTCCCATATTAATTTATTTTAACTTTTTAACAATTATGTAGCACGCCCATGTCAAGCAGTTCGCGCCGAGACTCAAGAGCCATGAGTGCGTACGATAGCCCTCCTCGTAAGATGATCGCAGCCTGTAATGCTACAACTTGTATTGATGATGATGATGATGATGATGAATGATGATGATGATGGTGATGATGATGATGATGACAATATTTGCCTCCATAAGTTTGGTATATGTACCCCTGCATATCGCATATTTTTGCTCTAGACCCTAAAATAATAAGTTTGTAACCCCATGATATCGGGGGGTGAAAAGCAAAAGGGGTTAAGCGACATTTTGTAAAAGTGTCAGGAGAGAGGTTTAAAGTTTTAGTTTTCGAAAAAAAAATCATTTAAAAAAAACTACTGAAACGACTTTGATCAAATTAATCCCAGATATGTACAAGTAAATAAGACAGGTTCTCGAGTTAAATATATCAATGAATAACTATTATTTCATTCAATTTATGTCGCTTAGACCCAAATGCATCGATTGTTGTTTATTTCAGAGTAAAGCAAAATGGTTCAAGTGCATGCGTCATAAAAAATCGATAAAAGCAAATGCGTTCAAGCGCCGGTACCGACACAAAACAGAAACAGGGAAAAATAATCACACGCCAAATCTTCTTTAGATCGAGTATGTCAAAAGAGTTTAGGTGACATCACTAATTGGACCACATTGAAGTATTTTGATGCAGGCGACCAGGCGTGGCACCAGGATAGAGCAAAACGAACTTAATACCAGGTCAACACAGTTTACTCAACCAATTTCATGCGGAAAACTTAAGATAGAAGATGAAATAACTACATTACGTTAGTATTTTAAAGATTTATTGCGAATAAACTAAAAATAGCAAAACTAACATCATAGTCACAATAATTTGTAGCAACAAATTATGTTAAAAATGGTTGGCAAATCATTTTTTTCATTATTATTTATTTAGGAGATAAAACAACCCGTCGAAAAAAGTACATAACGGCTAATTTTAAAATATCATCGCTATTGTTAAAACAAAATACTGAGTGACGTTTTAAATACAGTCAAAGTATAATTATTAGGACTGTTATTTTACTTGCAATTAATAAAAATTAACAAAAATAACATACCTTTCTGTTTAAAACTAAAGCAAAAAAGGTTTATTTTATAAAATAAAACTTTCCTTTTGTAACAATCAAACAAAATAAGATCACTGAATTTTTTTTTTCAATCACCTGAAGATTTCTTTAGTCGATTGATTATTATTTTCAATCGTAATAATAACAATACTATAATTTTAACTGCATAAAACTAATCACTGTATTTTTTTTTAATTTGTAATATATGGCATCCTTGAACAGAAAAAAAACATAAAGATCGAATATTGACTATAGTCAACCGTCAATTATGTTAAATGTAATACAATTACATTTTCCTGTGGTTCTTTATTACTATCATCTGATTGTGGAGGCTTCATATTAATTAATTGACAAATGCAACAACATCAGCTTACCTTTCACACTCACTGATATCACCACAAGCATAAAAGCACTCAAAAACGGCAAAGCTGCTGGCTTGGATGATATCACAGTCGAACAGCTGAAACACCTGGGACCAGTGGCTATATCCTGGCTGCTTAGCATATTTAACGCGTGCATGGCATCAGCTAAGATCCCTAATTTGTGGAGGAAGTCAAAAATTGTGGCCTTTCTAAAACCTGGGAAATCTCCATCTGACCCTAAGAACTACAGACCAATTTCTCTCCTGTGTCATACCCTCAAGCTCTTCGAGCGACTAATACTCAACCGACTCACAGGTACCATTGAACCCACTCTCATCCCAGAACAGGCCGGATTCTGGCCGGGAAAATCATGCACCCGTCAGGTGCTTAGCCTCACTCAATTCATTGAGGACGAATTTGAGTGGGGCATGGCATGGTCTCAGGTGCTGTATTTGTCGACCTCTCAGCAGCGTATGACACAGTGAACATAAAAAAATTGCTGTCTAAAGTATCGAGTGCCACAAACGATCCCACTTTCGTGTCACTGTTAAGTGAGCTCTTTCGTAACCGCCGCTTCTGCGTCCATTTACATGGAAATAAGAGCAGATGACGATGTCAGAAAAACGGCCTTCCCCAAGGAAGCGTCCTGGCACCACTTCTATTCAACGTCTACACGAATGATCAGCCCCACCACCCTAACACTCAGCGATATATCTATGCCGATGATCTTGCACTAACTTGCCAAGATAAGACCTTCGAAACCGTGGAAAGTATACTGAATCTTGCCTTGGAAAACCTTCATGAATATTACGAGCATAACGTTCTAAGGCCCAATCCAAGCAAAACCCAATCGTGTGCTTTCCACCTCCGTAACCGCGAGGCAAACAGGGAGCTGAACATTTCCTGGAAAGGCGTCGCCATCCAACACTGTAACTTCCCTAGATACCTGGGAGTGACACTGGACCGCTCTCTGACTTACAAAACCCACTGTAGAAACACAAAACAAAAAGTTAGTTCCCGCAATAACCTCTCTCCTCCACTAACTGGGGAGCAAACCCAACGGTTATGCGCACTACGGGACTAGCTTTGTGTTTTTCAGCAGGAGAATACGCGTGTCCAGTGTGGGCTAGGTCAGCACATACCAGAGACGTGGACGCAGAACTGAACGACACCTGCCGCATAGTGACTGGCTGTCTTAAGCCAACCCCGGTCTGTATGCTATTTCCTCTTGCGGGAATAGCCTCACCCAGAGTCCGCAGAGAAGTGACATGTTCGCTTGAAAAAAAAAACAGGAAATCGAACCGGGACATCCACTCTACGGGCTCTCCCCGCCACAGGTCGGTTGCGAAGCGGCAAAAGCTTCCTGCGGTCTACGCAGCCTACCGACGAAACACCTACTGACATGAGGTGCAGGCTTTGGGCAAGCGAGTATCCACATTCACTGTACCCCCCCGATGAAAATCTACCTCCAGGCTATAAGGAACCTTGGCCAACCTGGAGAAGTCAAAATAGGCTGAGGACCCAGGAAGTAAAGATAACCTGTGTCGGAGGGGGTACTCAAGCAGTGCAGACGCCAGCTGTGAATGTGGAGAACCTCTGCAAACCATGGCTCACCTGGTGAGGTGGTCGGGCACGCGGAACAGTTAGTGAACTGTCCCGCGTGCCCGACCACCTGCTCGCGTGAGGACTTACTTGTCAGCAACCAGAGGGCTACCACGGTAGCCGCTTTCTGTGCAAGTAAGATTTAGCCCGTGTTCTTGTCGACACGAAAGAAGATGATTAATTATTGAGATTTAAAAAAAACTGAATTTATTTTTAATTTTAATACAAGATGTACAAATAGGTAATTTAAGTAAAATAAGTCTTAGATAGTTTAAATTTTATTAATTTAGTGTAAAAGCTGCAATAATAACGTCCTTAGGAGAAAAAGTCCGCTGACTGGAGGTTTCTTTGGACCTTGATTGTGACTGAATTAAGGACATTAGAAGAAGGTTTTTTTTAATGAACAGAACACATATAGGCCTAAAAGTTGATACTAATTTAAAGTTAATCAGACGTAGTTTTGGTAAATATCCCGCTGGCTGGAGGTCGGTTAGAGAAGCTTATATTTCCGTTTGTAATACGGAACAAATTCCGTTTTCAGCATAATTCAGTAGAACAAATCCAGATCTAATTCTCTGTATCACTCATAAGTCTGCCAGACATGGGATCCCGCTGAGTGTAGACACACAAAATTATACTGACAGATAAAATATAGGTACAATAACTGAATTTAAAACTTCATAAGGTATTATTCGATAAAATTGTACAATCTTTTTGATGTGATTCTGCTAACTGGTGATTACAACCACTTTTCTACGTGAATGAACATTGGAACCAGCCCCTCTAGCATGTAGAACAAAACACGATATGATACGATATCATATAGCGATTTATCGCACATTTTTTGTCAAAATATGAACTTTTATCAAAAAAGCCGAGCATAACCGTGACGTCGCCGGCACGGACATCCTTACTGTTTCAATAAAAGTTCAAGATGGCGGCTATGTTATCATATTTTTTAAGTAAATAGGCGATAAATCGCTATATCATATCGTATCATATCGTGTTTTGTTGATCGTGCTAGAAGGGCAGGTCTTAAGCAGGGGCACACCTTAATTTAATGGTACCTTGTATAAATGTTTGAGTTTTACATTAACTCGATTGGGAATCGAACCCGGTACTTTCAGAGATGGCGACGTCAAGTCTTGCTTGCCCGCTTCTGGACCATTAAGACAAGATACTAATTGATATTTACTGATAATAATCATTAATAAATACCAAGAGTTACGGCTATCTCCTACGGCTAGCTAAAATATATCTCCAATTAACATTTTTAGTGAAAATAGGATAATTTTAATACTTACCTCAAAATATTCCGATGCCCTCGATCACACACAACTTACTTCGCTAGCTGCCGGCGCGTGACGTGACTGATGCGCCCGTGCGGGGAAATACCTTAGTAATGGACACAAAAATGCACCGCGCAGCAAAATAGCCGGTATTCCAAACGACTTAGGTCTATGCCATTCAACTAGAATTTTGATGGATCAAGTAATCAAACGTTATAACATTTGATCCGGAAAAAGACGTAAATTCCTAAATTATAAATATTGATATCAGGCAAAATGCAGTAACCGTCGTTAGCTAAAAAATATGAACAAGCCAAAATGGTTCAAGCGACATGATTTAATATTCTAGAGAAAGGCAAAAGGGCTCAAGTGACATATCTTATTATTCTGTAAAAATACAAAATGATTCATATGACATCGCCAGGTGTAAGTCGAAAAGGTAGAACGTCTTAAAGCGCATCAGTCATTAAATATGGTGAGACAAAAATAATCTAAAGGACAAATTAGTAAAACATGAGAAAAGCCTAATCGATTCAAGTCACTTTGTTTCCTAAATGGTCTAATTTATTGTCGCTTCGATCCCTGACCTACAAAATGAACCCAATTTTGCTGGGGGGGTTAAACGCCAAAAAAAGAGCTCAGAAAAATTGAAACCTAGCTCAAACGACGGAGAAAAATTCGCTGATTCCATATATGTATATAACTCAATATCGCAAAAAATGTCGCTTAGCCCCTTTTGCCTTTCACCCCCCGATATTGGTTTGGTTTGATAATCGAATGCATACGTGACAAATGACAATCAGTGCTTATTATCTCTATTTAGTTCGGCAGTTGCGTATAAATATCTTAATTTATCGTTTAAAAACGTATTTTATATTAATTATTCATCACTAAGCTACCACGTAAGGTTTGCCTGATCGATCCGCCAGTAAAAACATAACAAACGCAATGCAAGTAGATGCAGAATGTTCTCATTGTTTTCTTGACAGGGACATAAAAAGAAAATAAGGGATTAGCGTAGTTGTACAATAGCTATAAAAACTTTTAACAAAAAAAAATCGAAAATTATTAATTAAAAGTTTTTATTTAATAATTTTCTGTTGAAATCAGGCCTATTTTCCCACCCCTAAGGTAAGTTTTTTTTTCCAAATTTATATGGGAACAACTTTGGGCTATACCCTTTCTAATAAAAAAACGATTAACAAAATCGGACTACTCTATAAAAAGTTATACGTGATCATACATAAAAAAAAAACAAATATACGCGTCGACTTGACAACCTCCTCCGTTTTTTCGTCGATTGAAATTTGCTTACCTTTTTCGAATAGGTAGGTATATGTCTGGCGCTAATGTTTAAACATTTTTTTTCTGAAATAATGTCCTCGTTCATTTTGGCGGTCAATTTTAGAACCTGCTTGCCCGATCGGCAGTCAGTTCCACGTGCTACCTTGCTATAATTGGTTGAGTCATCATCATTATCACTTCAGCTATAGGTGGTGGTGACTATGTCGTGGCCCGATCTTAGAATTAATCACTTCATGATGTGGCCAAACATTTCATAAAATAGTCGTTTTTCATGATGCGGCACAGTACCCGCTGGCCACATCATGATGTTGATAGGCCAGATCAATGAATCAGTCAGCGTTAGACGATATGACCGACTAGTTCATGAAATGGCCAAACGTTGTGGTCATATCGTAAAACAGTTATATTATCCACCGGTAGAGGCGCTGATGTCGCTTTGTTATTGTGGTACAACATGGCGGCGGAGAATTATTATACTGTTCTTGTGAATTATGAAAGTGAATAATAAGTGTAATTAGAAGATTAAATTGATGTGAATTATCGTTAAGACATCAAGCTAGGTGATTTTTTTGAAAGTCGCTCGAAAAAAAGTCGCAATGTCAAATTATTGTGGAGTTCGACACGTAATTTGTAGGTTAGTTAGGTTATTTAAATCTTTTTATTTATTAGTTTCCTTTCAAAATTACAAATATTTATAATATTTCATTTATCTATTGTCAAAAATTATTATTAAACGAATTCGTGTAACTTGTAAACGTATTTATACCTATTTTAATGATATGGCCAAACGTTGATTGACATATCATCAAACGTTGACGTTTAAATGATATGGCCAGTTTTGTTTGGCCGTTTCATGAAATACGATCATTTTATAAAATGACCGGCCACATCATGAAGTGTTTAATTTTAAGATCGGGCTACGAGATCTACACACACACACAATAGAGACTTACAGATCGGTCGGATGCGCGCGACCTGCATCAAGCGGCTTCCTGCAACCTTTACCATGTCGTCTGTTCACCTTGCGGTGCGTGGGATGTCCTCTCCACGCAGCGCTTGCCGGTACGACGCCTTTATTCCAGAATCTTTCTGCCCCATCGGCCGTCAGTTCTACGTGCTATGTGCCTCGTCCACTCAAACTTCAGGTTGCTATGGTTGAGTATTGAGACTGAACATAAATTCGCTATCTCTAAAGAGTCTACTGTCCTAACATCAAATGTGTAATAACCCTCAAAGCAATACATTAGCGACATTGTATGCAGGCCGCACCTTGCGATTCTACTGGGCGTAACCTTAATGTGGTGGATTAATTCAAAAGCGGAAGCGGGAGCGGGGACAGTGGGCGAAAAACTCTAATGGATATCTGGAGACGAGTAAGTCATTTTTAGAGTTCGCTTGACTCCGCTGTCCGTCTGTCTGTCTTTCCGTCTGTCACCAGTCTTTATCTCGTAAACCGTGATAGTTAGAGAATTGCAATTTTTACAGATGATGTATTTCTGTTGCCGCTATAACAACATATACTAAAAAACAAAATACAATAAATATTTAAGGGGTTCTCATACAACAAACGTTATTTTTTTGCCGTTTTTATAAATAATGGTACGGAACCCTTCATGCGCGAGTCCGACACGCATTTGGCCGGATTTTCCTGTATTACTTCGCTAGCGTGGGCGTTGGATTATTTAATATATCCCTCACGAACATTTAACCATGATAAATATAATCCTATATTAAAAATAAATAAATAAGTATTGGACAACATCAAATACATTGCTCTGATCCTAAGGTAAGTAGCGAAAGCACTTGTGTTATAGAAATCAGAAACAACGACGGTACCACAACACCCGACCCGAGCCAATATATAAAAGTTCGTTTCCTACATTGACCCGACCGAGGATCGAACCCGGAACCTCAGAGATGGCGGCGCCATTTTAAGTCCGGCGTGCTCGCCTCTCAGCTACGGAGGTCGTCAATACAATGTTAGTATCGTAAGATGCGCAAAGCGATCCCCACTCTTTGCCCCAGTGCTCAACATCGCTGCCGCGTGCTGTTACACACCGAGGCCGTGGATGAAAACAAAACTGGCAGAAAATAGAATTATTTGCAGGCCACACCTTGCTGCGTCCCCGCTGGGCGTAGCCTTTATGTGGTGGACTGATTCACCAGCAGAAGCGGGAGCGGACAATAAATAAATAAATATAAATATTAAATAAATATTGGACAACATCACATACATTGCTCTGATCCTAAGGCTAGTAGCTAAAGCACTTGTGTTATAGAAATCAGAAACAACGACGGTACCACAACACCCAGATCCGAGCCAATATAGAAAAGTTCGTTTTATAGATTGACCCGACCGGGGATCGAACCCGGAACCTCAGAGATGGCGGCGCCATTTAAAGTCCGGCGTGCTCGCCTCTCGGCTACGGAGGTCGTCAATACGGAGGAGGACAATATGAGAATTACCTATTTTGTTTTACTAGTATTTAGTTTGTTATTCATCTTTCATAAACATCTTTAGATCAAGTCTATGTTAATACTGATCGCAAACATCAGCTGATAAATAAAATTGATTTTGTTTGAACTATTTTTCATTTAGATCGAGAAGAACAAAAAATACTAACTACAATAAATAAATAAATAACATTCTTATGTTACTAAAATACTAAATGTGATGTTAAGAGGATTGTGTAGCCCTAAATTTCAGAAGAGAGTAGGCAATCGCCTCTAAGACTTACAACTCTCTCTATAGTACGAGGCAGGAGGGAGACAGAGCGGCGTGATACAGACAAAAGGAGAATGGGCAAAATAGTATGGAGCCTGAGCGATCTGCGGCCAAACTTGATTTTGTTGTTTTTTTATGTAGTTTGATCCTATAATTACTGTGTAGAAGTTTTATTGCCGCGACGCACTTATATGACGAATAAAATACATTTTTGTTTTTGAGCACTTTTAATAGTTTAACAACATATTCTGGCTTATATTCGGAGATAAAAAGTAAAGCAACAAATCTAGATAGTACCATTTATTATACAGGTTGTACAAAAGAATGGAACACTCCTTAAAACCACGTGAACAGCTGGTGATATACAACAACTTTTCCTATGGGAGCAACATCGATATCGTGATTTTATTTCAGATGCTCCATACATTATCATTGAGGTATGCGAGTAAGTTTGTATGGGGAAGCTGAAAAAAAACTATCGATTTCGATGTTGCTCCCATATGAAAAGTTGTTGTATATGGTCATATAACTGATCACGTGGTTTTTAGGAGTGTCCTATTCTCTGTACACCCTGTATAATGCATATAAATAACGACCTTATTAATAATCGAACAATCATAGTATTACGATGTGATACAAAAGACTATGTATTACATTTCTAGTGGTAATTCTCTATGATAACACTTAAATCTGCTGCTGGTAATCTTATTTCTTCAGTTTGGTTTCTTGCCCAACCTAAGTACCATACTACGCACATAACATGTGCGCAACATCCTAGTGTGCGCCTTCCACTCAGACATGAACAATAATAATGAGCGATAGCTTCTCCTGCGTCTCTTTGTCGATCAATTACAATATAGGAATAATAAATCCGGGACCTAACATGTCTAGATTGTATTCGAACACGTCACAAGTAAACGTCTTTCTCTTCTATACATTCACTGAGACGACTTATCTGTTGCTCACGATACACTTCAATATTATATAAGCCCTGTCTTAAATGCTCAGCATAATAACTACGAGCTAACTTCACTTGATACGTACCCAGAGCGAAAAGGATAAGATCATCTTCTGACAGATTTGGAATATCGTCGAAAAAAGGCTGAACGCCGGTGATACTTTGGAATGTCGCTAGTGCAGGTGCTTTACTTGCACTCGTGAAAGACCAATCAGCGCAGGTAAATCAACACTAGGAACCAACTTAAGTAGTTTCGTAAGGTTGATTTACCTGCGCTCGAGCACAAACAATAGCGGCGCTTGCTTTGGTTACAATGCCATCAACCTGTTTTGTGTTGATGGCATTGCAATCGTTTTCAGAAGATGTGGCGTTTTATCAAAACGCATTACACACACGAAATAATTGTTTTTATGTTCTATGAAATTTCATTATGTTTACATATAAATATATATTTTTTCCTAAATGGATTGCAGCGAAACGTTTTTAGTAAAAGTGGTTCCTAGTTATCACTAATTTCATTTGACACTACTTTCATTAATGGCCGCCGACCGCCCAGAGGTGCCCATTCTCCTTTTTGCAAATACCTACTCGTGACGCGTATATTCACTACACAATTCTCTTAACTGCCGTATTAGTCTGGAATTTTCACTTTAGTCTGCAAAACCAAGTGGTCACTGAAGACACTCATAGACAAATTGTAATTTGAACCCCATTTTTAGCGAAATAAAAGCTATGCTTGTTTATATCGCGTGATATTTAAAGCAAGTTTATTTGTGTTTTTTAAAGAAGCAACCCCCTTATCGGGATTCGATTAAATGCATCACACAGATCGTTATACTGTCTAGAACAGACGACCTCCATAGCCGAGAGGCGAGCACGCCGGACTTTTCAATGGCGCCGCCATCTCTGAGGTTCCGGGTTCGATCCCCGGTTGGGTCAATGTAGAAAACGAATGTTGTGGTACCGTCGTTGTTTCTGATTTCTATAACACAAGTGCTTTAGCTACTTACCTTAGGATCAGAGCAATGTGTGATGTTGTCCAATATGTAGTTATTTGTATTATATGTATGTATTTAACATGATACTTTTCCTCAGGATAGTCAGTTTCCAAGAGTTTAATTATAAGTGCAGTTACAGGTAAAACTTAAATATACTTTGAAAGAAACGTACACTTTCCGCGTTTCATTTTAGCTTCGTCGTTAGAAAATAAAATTACTTGCAAGCCGCACCTTACTGCGTCTTCACTGGGCGTAGTCTTTACGGGGTGGGCTGGTTTACGAGCGGAAGCGGTAGCCGAAGCGGTTTAACATTTAAAAATATAATTATTTATTTTATTAAATTCACTACACTAAAACCACGTCCATTCAATCTAACGTTACTTTGTTTGCTTGTTGTCATTACATGGTCTAACAACAAAATATGACAAATAGAAAAGTCAAGACTACTTTCTCTCTCATTTGAAGTTTATTTTTACTGTATATAATTTTTATTTTAGTATATAACAGCTAACAAGAATTGAATAACTTGCGACTACTATGGGATACTATGAGATAGATTGCAAAATATTTTTGAGTTTCTTAGCAAACAAATGATTGTATTTCTTTCTGATTACTTGTATAAATATATTGGAATGAACAGCTAAAGCTCGAACTCGGGACCTCAGAAAAGACACTAAATGTCCAAGTCTAACTAAAGCTTAAGTCGAAACAGCCACGCTGTAAGCCTATGTCTCGCACCACGCGGTAGCGGAAACGCGTCTATTTCTGTACCTACCTGCAGTTTTCCGCGCCCACCATAACTCGGTTCCGCTCGCCTTTGAACTACTTACTTCAGTTATAGTTTACACTTTACAGGGCTTGGCAAGACAATCTAAGAATCGTTTTTAGGGTTCCGTAGTCTTAAAAGGAACTTTACTTACTAAGGACGGAACTTATAGTTTCGTTATGTCCGTCCGCCTGTCTGTCTTTCCGAGGTTTTGATTGGAGTCTGTTGACCCTAGAGAGCTGTAATTTTGTGGACATATTATGTATATTAATTACGTCGACAAAGTTGTAGAATAAAATTAAAAAAATATTTTATTAGGGTAGCTCCTATGCATGCAACACGGGGATATTTTTTTTCCGTCGTCTACCCCATCGTGTGAAACATCGTCGTCATCCTTTAAAATGACTTAGGGGTTGCTAAGACTATTTTTCGATTTAGGGATCCGTTTGCGAAATATTAAAATTTAAAGTGGCAATTTGTGTTCGAGTAGGCCGTCCCCCTGCCCTCTAAAAGCTAAACTATTAGCTTGAAAAATCTGAAAAAAAATAATAATAATAGTGCTTTTCATAAACTTTGAAGGGAAATCACCAGTTAGTTCAAGAGTAATATAATAGTTCAAGTCAGTCGTTCAAAAAATCCTTAGAGAAAAACATGAAAAGTGACTTAAATGAAGTAATTGCTAAAATATATGGTGGTAACAACGGGCAATCACGAAACCCTATACTGCGCGTGGCACGACACGCACTTTTTTCCATTTTAGGGTTCTGTACTTCTGTTTCACAATGCAAAAATAGATAATAACGATTTCGGAACATAAAAATGCTGGCTCGTTCCTCGCTTAGTTCAGCCATTCAGCGAGGAAACGCTGCAAGCATTTGCCCTTATTCATAAACTTAAAAAATATTGTCTTAGGTTCAGGTAGTATCTCTCTTCTCAATCGTTCCCCCATTACTGAGGATCGTGACTCCTAAGACGCTTCATGGTCTGCCGCCAACTGATGCGGTCCGTCGCCCGGTGAAGGGCGGCGCTGACCGGTAGCTCCAGCTGTTCGGAGATCTGGTCCGACCATCTCTTCAGGCTGCGGCCTCTGGGTCTTTTTCCTTCAATTTTTCCTGTTACTACCAGCTTTTCTAGATTGTTGGCCTCTCTTCGTGCGATATGGCCAAAATAGCTCACAACACGGTGTAGGCAAATCGAGGACAGACGTTGAGCATTTTCCATTTTTAGTTCCTTTAGGACTGACACATTTGTACGGAAAGCTGTCCAAGGAATCCTTAGCAGGCGGCGCCAACACCACATTTCGAACGCGTCGATTCTCTTTCTGTCAGCGGCTTTGATCGTCCAGGTCTCGGCCCCGTAGAGAAATATGGAGAAGACGAGAGTGCGGACGAGGCGAGTCTTAGTCCGGTTCGAGATGTTTCTATCTTTCCATATTTTGCCGAGTTGGGTCATCGCTGTCCTGGCCATGCCGATCCGCCTGCGTATTTCCGGTTCACAAGTGCCCTTGTTCGTGATCACCGAGCCGAGATACTGGAAACGTTCCACGGCTTCGAACTCTTGAAGGAGATCAGTGCGCTGTGCAGCACCGAAACGGTCGACTATCATTAGTTTTGTCTTTTTTTTATTAATTTCGAGCCCCATTCGAAGACTGGTTGTTTTAAGTCGTCCCAAAAGTTCGGCCATTTCTGTTTCGGTCGATGCTAGAAGGGTGGTATCATCTGCGTAGCGAAGGTTTGATAACAGTACTCCTCCTAGTTTAATGCCGCCTTCCCAACCTTCAAGGGTGTGCCGCATTATATATTCCCCATATATATTAAAAAGTATGGGAGATATGATGCATCCCTGTCGTACTCCCTTCCGGAAGCGAAAGTTCAGTTCAGGTAGTATACTCGTACTAATTTATTCTTGAGCGGTTCTTCAACGAGTTTCAGCAATGCAACTAAAACAGCTTTTATGAAAGAATTTACGTTTTGCCCCGTACGATGCAGGATGAAAGATGCAAGCCGCGCGCAACCGGCTAATCTGGAAGTCACTGGAGGAGGCCTATGTTCAGCAGTGGACGTCCTGTGGCTAAATGATGACGAAGATGATGCTTTACGAAATCTATGGTACCTAATAATTTTTACGTGGATAGTGCTGAAGCGCGAGCCACCCAAAGCAGTTCTGTTTACTCCTAACCGTTAAGGAGTTCTGTGTCCTTTATCATCAGCTCAGCAGTATTATATGCATACTTAAACCGTATCCAGAATGCAAAAAACACTTTTCTCAAAACCGCATCAAAATTTGATGAGCCAAAGGAGAGTTAATCGCGGACAAATATCACACACATAACATAAAGGGTCAAACTGAGAACCTCCTTTTTTATGTCGGTTTAAAATGTCCCCGAATTATGTATTCCATGATTCCTCATTCCTTCGTTTCAGGCGGGCGCCATCTACCGGATCCGTTAATCACTTTAAGAGGCTACGTTAATGCAGTAATGAAATAAAGTGATGAATCTAGGCTAATTAAAAAGGCAATTTGCACACTCTTTAACTGTAAGTACGTACGTATACCTACGTATTACATAAATTCCTTAAATACGTTCGGCAAAATGGCGCGCCGCCGCTATACGTAATTTGTAGCTCCGCTGTCCGTCTGTCTGTCGGTCCGTCTGAGTTTTTTTAATTTTCTACCGATTGGTAGAAACCAAACATTAATATAAGGATTACTTACGGAGGAGATGCAAAGAATACATTTTTATTAGTTTAAAAGCCAGTTATCGTAATTATAAATTAATGTTAAAACCAAATTTTAAACGACTATTTTAAAGATTAGACTTTAAAGATTATTGCTGTCTTTCAATTATGTTGATATGCATTAAGTAAAGAGTACTTAGATTTCCTACTTTTTATCAGCTGCTAAAAAGTAGGAAAAATTGAGTTATGCTAAAGTTTTGGTAGGGGTACGGCCTTAAACGTAGGTATAATACTATTACAGCAAACTAGCATCGCCAGCCCGCCTGCCAAGCGTGGCGATTATGGCAAAATCCTCATTTAGAGAGGCCTGTGTCCAGCAGTGGACTGATAGGCTGGTGATGTTGAAACTAGCATATTTTAAAAATCTTCATTATTGAGTTATCTACTTTATTGCTCTTATTAACTTTAAAATTATGTTTGAAATCTGACAATTAAGACTTACACTTTTTCTCCGCCGCCGCGGCTTCGGGGCTTCGAAAGGTAGTTACTAGATGGCGCTGTGCACTGTTAGATGTCGCAAGCATTGTTTTTTTTTCCTATACATTAATATGCTGCTTGCACCACTCTCTAAAATTCTCTTTATACATTAATTTTTAAAATTTTTAAAGAGGCGAGTTTAGTTTCAACGCTTCATTATTATTCTAACAAAACAATTATATCTATCCTCAACTCTCCAAGTCTAAAGAAAAGTCTATCTTATCAAATAAAGATATTAAGATAGTATTTATTCAGTCAGTCCAAACTCAGAACCAGAAGCACGCAGCGGTGCTGGCGACTAACAATCCCCAACCCCTATATTATGAGGTTTGGGAGGTGAGTAGTGAGTGCTGCCCACAGACTACATTATACTATAGGAAAGTGCTGCCAATGCTTTGCTGCGTAGCCCAGAATGTAATCTCATATACAGGATGTACAAAAGAATGGGACACTCCTTAAAACCACTTGTTCAGCTGGTCATATACAACAACTTTTCCTATGGGAGCAACATCGAAATTGAGATTTTATTTTCAGATTCTCCATACATTATCATCGAGGTATGCGAGTAAGTTTGTATGAAGAAGCTGAATTTTTTTATCGAATTCGGTAGTTGTTGTATATGACCAGCTGATCACGTGGTTTTAAGAGTGTCCCATTCTCTTGTACAACCTGTATATTGGACAAAATCACATACATTGCTCTGATCCTTAGGTAAGCAGCTATAGCACTTGTGTTATAGAAATCAGAAACAACGATGGTCCCACAACCCAGACCCGAGCCAATATACACCGTGAAATTTTAGTGGTTGTTTTCCCGCAGTAAAATGATTCTATCTTATTAGTAAAATACATTAATGAAGTTTTTTTTTAATTCAAATCACCTGTAGGCATTCAAATTCAATTCGCCTGCAACGCGTGCGATTCAGTTTATGCTGTATTACTTTGTGCGGGAGTTTCTTTTTAACAGACTTCAAAAAAAGGAGGAGGTTCTCAATTTGTCTGAATGTTGTTTTTTTTTGTATGTTTGTTACGCGATTACGCCGTCAATTATGAACCGATTTCAAAATTTATTTTTTAGTTTGAAAGGGTATACTCCAGAGGTGGTCCTATTTACACCAAGTCAGATTCTGATGATGGGATCCTTGGGAAATCGAGGGCAACCCCTTAATTTTTATAGGCACCCATAATGTTTTGCATATATTTTCTGACTCAATGCTGATTTTTGGGTCTGGTGATTATCATGTAATGTTGCTGACCTGATGATGGAAGCCACAGAACTCCTTAACGGATAATAGTTAGAAGATAATACTGCTTTTTGTCGACAGAACGTATTTCGCAGTGTGTTGAGCAGACGTGGAGCTAATGAGGTACCACCCAGTAACGAAAAAAAATTTAAAAGTTCCTTTCTTAAATTGACTTGGTATTTAATGCAAGACCTTATCCTGTGGTTACGACACCAAAATAGCCGCCGGTGGGAGTGTAGGAAAACCCTTTCCAATTTTCGTCGAAAAATTGACCCTATATAATACCTTATTTTTATCATACCATTGGATGGGGGGTCCATAGAGGACCAACATTAGTTAAAGTTACTTTGCTGTAAAGTCATTTTTGGCGGAGTTGGAAGGTGAAAACTGAAGCTTATTTAAAAGGCGTCTGGGACTTGAAATAAATTTCGTCGAAAAATTGATCATAATTAGCACCCTATTTTTTTTATTATACCATTGGGTGGGTGGTCCACAGAAGACCAACATTTGTCTAGGTCACTTTGCTGTAGTCATTTTTGGCGGAGTTAGGAGGGGAAAATAGAGGACTTAACACTTAATTTGTGAAATAAAATATGTTTAATAAAATAAGTTTAAGAAACGAAAGTTTCTTTTACGAGATGTGACGTATTTGGGTACTGCCTGCCGCACATAATAAATGTTTTAAGTATAAAATAAGTTTAATAAAAAACTAAAAAACGACTTCAAAATGAAACTAAAAAGCGAAAAATAATATTGACTAAAACATACCTAATCAGTTCTTTTTAGAGTCGGTGCCAGCCATCGAGAGTTAAAATGTGTTCATTCGCACCGACTCCAAAAAGAACTGATTAGGTATGTTTTAGTCAATATTATTTTTCGCTTTTTAGTTTCATTTTGAAGTCGTTTTTTAGTTTTTTATTAAACTTATTTTATACTTAAAACATTTATTATGTGCGGCAGGCAGTACCCAAATACGTCACATCTCGTAAAAGAAACTTTCGTTTCTTACGCTTTCGAGTTGATGACATTTTTTTTGATTTGTTGAAAACATTTTTTTTATAACTCGCATGGTTCGATAGTACTACTAAAGGTAAATCGGTCTGCCGCGGGAAAACTACCTCTAAAATATCTCGGTGTAGAAAAGTTCGTTTTCTACATTGACCCGACCGGGGATCGAACCCGGAACCTCAGAAATGGCGGCGCCATTTAAAGTCCGGCATGCTCGCCTCTCGGCCACGGAGGTCGTCTAATATAAACTCATAAAGGCCGTATACTACAAAAAGATAGACACGTGTTGAACACCCATAGTAAGAGCTACTATGGGCCTTATTAAGAAGCTTAAAGTTGCACAGCGCGCTATGGAAAGGGCTATGCTCGGTGTTTCTTTGCGAGATCAAATCAGAAATGAGGAGATCCGTGAACGAACCAAAGTCGCTGACATAGCCCGACGGATTAGCCGGCTGAAGTGGCAGTGGGCGGGGCACATAGCACGTAGAACTGACGGCCGATGGGGCAGAATGGTTCTGGAATGGAGGCCGCGTATCGGCAAGCGCAGCGTAGGACGCCCACCCACAAGGTGGGCAGACGACCTGGTAAAGGTTGCAGGACGACGCTGGATGCAGGCCGCTTCCAATCGGCCGATCTGGAAGTCACTGGGGGAGGCCTATGTTCAGCAGTGGATGTCCTGTGGCTGAGATGATGATGATGATATGTTGAACACCTGTTTACAGATAAGTAACCATTTTGAAATGTTTGTTAGTAATATGTCTCGAAGGTCAGATGAGTCAACATTTTAAATTGGTTGATTAATTTTAGACAAGTGTTCAACGCTTGTCTATTTTTTTTGTAGTAAGGCCATTACTGTCTTATTTAGACTTGGCACACATTGACATTTGCTATATTTTATTCAATTCAGTGTATTTATTGCATTGTATAATATTACACACACATTTAAAATAGAAATATTAAGCAGATCATTAAAAATAGAAATATTAAGAGGATCATTCTATATATATATATTTTTTTTTCTCTTCTCTTTCTTTATCTATATATATTATCTTTAGACAAGTGTTTAACACTAGTCTATCTTTTTGTAGTAAGGCCATTTATCGTTAGCACTGGGTACCAGCAGGGCTAGCATGCGCGCGTCGGTTATTTTATCGATAGACAAGACAAATTTTGTCTTCGACGATAATTATCGTTTTCCCTAATTACAGACGTCTCGAATCTTTTTTCTTAATATTTTCAGGGTCTCCTGTTCTTCGTAGCTACTTATTTTTACGTTATAACACGGCATTGCATGATATTTTGGATTTTTCTTTGTTCGTCGAACGTCAAAAGTCGATAAAATGCCACGACAAAATTTTATCGTGTTGCGCATGCTAGCCCTGCAGGTAATTTTCGGTCCATGTATGCATACACTCAATATAGTAGTACTTACACTACTCAATCCCATAAATTCGGTTTCTGAGAAAATAACTAAATGTATGTCTGGGTAGTGTTGCCGCACGATAGTTGACTATCGATATACTATCGAAAGTTGGGAAAAAACAATAGTATCGATAGAGCTGTAAGCTGAAACAACGACGGTATCACAACACCAAGACCCGAGATAATATAGAAAATTCTACATTGACCCGACCGGGGATCGAACCAGAACCTCTGATATGGCGACGCCATTTATAGTCGGGCGTTTAGATAGACCATACAATTGATTTTAGGGTTCCGTCCCCAAAGGGTTAAACAGGACCCTATTACTAAGGCACCGTTGTCCGTCTGTCTGTCCGTCTGTCCATCTGTTAATGAACCGTGATAGTTTTTTCACAGATGATGTATATCTGTTGCCGCTATAACATCAAATACTAAAAAACAGAATTAAAATCATATTGAAGGGGGCTCCCATACAACAAACGTATATTTTTTGCCGTGCTTATAGATAACGATACGGAACCCTTCGTGCGCGAGTCCGACTGGTGTGGTGTAGTTAAATAAAAAAACGGCCAAGTGCGGGCTGTTTTTTTTATTTAACTACACCACACCTGATTCGATCAAGCTGGAGTAAGTTGTTACTTAAAGGTAAACTACTTAATCTAGAAATCAGATTATTTTTCAAAACTTAGCCATTAATTGTCAATCAGTCATTCGTAAGCATGGTGTTTAATCAATTCTCATCATAATATATAAAACAAAGTCGTGTTTGTTCCAACACTTATAACTCGAGACTGGCTGGACCGATTTTCATGGTTTATAGTTTGTTGGATTTGTCTCCGCCCCGAATAGCAGAATAATAATAAAACATTGGGAAAGCGAACGAAAAAAAATACTATTACGAAGTTCGCCGGGTCAGCTAGTTAATAATAATTTGCATGTATCAAATAACCATTATCTCCATGCCATCAGCGTAATAACGTTAATTTATGCTCTTAAAATCCCAAAATAACATCCCACGTATTAAAATGATAAGCAATATATTTCACCCGCTTGTCAACCCTAGTCATTTTAAGGGTTACCAGCCTTCCAGAATGTTTGGGATTCAAGCATTGATTGTGTCTTAATCAAAGTGATTTTAAGTTTTCTTTTTAGCCAGCGTGTGCGTAGTTTTATTTAATTTTCAATCGATTTGAAAAGACATGAAATTCTCAATCCTATTTTTTTTAGGGTTCCGTAGTCCAATAAAACCAATAAAACCAATTTATTTTTGCAAATAGGCTTAAAGTAAGCACTTTTACACGTCCCATTGTTATTTTTTTCCCTACCACTGCTTCGGGACAAGTTTGGGCTAGCGCCGAGAAGAAGCAGCGCAAGAAACTCGGTCACTATTGTCAGCCTCTTTTAAAAAGTTTTAAATATACATAACAAAATATTAAATTACAAGATAAATGCACCTGTGCGAGCAAGGCAGTATTTATATCCAAACATTTTTATCATTTAAATAATCTATAACAGTATAATACCCTTTTTTCATGAGAATCTTTTTTACATGAGCTTTAAATTTAAACATGGGCAGTTCAGCAATAGATGCTGGTAATTTATTAAAAAAGCGGATACATTTACCCATGAACGAATTACCCACTTTATGCAGTCTGAAATCTGGAACGGCAAGCTTATCCTTATTCCGGGTGTTAAAATTATGAATGTCACTTTTCTTAGGGAACTGATCCATATGTTTGCGAACGTAAATGATATTTTCGTAAATAAATTGCGAAGCTACTGTCAGTATATTAATTTCTTTAAACAGTTGTTTTAACGAGTCACGAGGTCCAAGGTTATAAATTGCTCGTATAGCTCTCTTTTGTAATATAAATGTAGATTCGATATCTGCTGCTGAGCCCCATAATAGAATTCCATATGACATAATGCTGTGAAAATAGCTAAAATATACCAATCTTGCCGTTCCAACATCAGTCAATTGTCTTATTTTCCTCACGGCGTAAGCAGCAGAGCTAAGTCTTCCTGATAGAGTCTCAATATGAGCACCCCATTGCAAACGGGAATCCAAAGTTATTCCCAAAAAGGTAGTGGAACTAGACGTATCAAGTCGTTCACCTTTTATAATTAAATGTGTTGGGACCAGTTTTACGTTTGGCATTGTGAATTTAATACACTTTGTTTTATTTGCATTGAGCAAAAGATTATTAGTAGTGAACCAATGCAATACTTGAGAGAGAGCATTATTTACATCGTCAAACGAATCTTTACCTCTTTTGATTTTAAAAATCAATGAAGTATCATCTGCAAACAACACTGTCTCACAGAGGTCTTTCGTAAAATATGGAAGGTCATTTATATAAATTTAAAAAAGCAGGGGTCCTAATATCGATCCCTGCGGCACGCCCATAGTTAGAGGGGAGCCAGAAGACTCAGTACCATTAATACAAACTTTTTGTGTTCTGCCTGTGAGATAAGAGTTTACCAAATCTAGGGCGTCATTTGAAACACCATAATGTCTAAGTTTTTTTAGCAAAGTTTGATGGTCCACACAGTCAAACGCCTTGGAAAGATCACAAAAAACTCCCAAAGCATCCCGCCTACTCTCCCACGCATCAAACACGTGTTTTAAAAGTGCAACTCCAGCATCAGTAGTGCTTCTACCCTTTGTAAAGCCATATTGTTTGTTATGTAAAAGTTTATTCAGGACAAAGTGAGATAAAAGTTGATTAAAAATTACCTTTTCAAATACTTTACTGAGTACTGGTAAGATTGAAATCGGTCGAAAATTGGAGGGGTCATTTTTCTCGCCAGACTTAAATAAAGGAATAATTTTACTAAATTTCATCAATGTAGGAAACTGTTTGTCATCAATACATTTGTTAAAAATTATTGCAAGATAAGGGGCTATTGTGTATAGAATTGTATTGATAATATTGACTGAGATTCCCCATAAGTCCTCAGTTTTTTTCATGTTTAATTCCCTAAAAGTTTTTATTACTACATCGGGGTTAATATATCTAAAATGAAATGGAGTAGTACACTCATCAACACCCGCCCTGAGAAGGGATTCAGCTAGTTCGGCAGAGGAAGCCAGTTCCCTAGTTGTAGAGGGAGCTATGTTTGAAAAGAATCCCTCAAAAGCATTGGCAACCTCTGCATTTGAATTAATTAGTTTATCCCCAATTTTAAGAGAGTAAGCGCGATCATTTGGTTTATGCCTACCGGTTTCTTTATTTATAATGTTCCATGTAGCCTTTGCTTTATTATCAGAACTCCGAATAATATTACGCAAATGATTTGATTTTGCAGAGGCACATACTTTTTTAAATATTTTAGAGTAACGTCTCACTTGGTCAATAATCTGTGGGTTCTGAGAGCTTGCTTTAAGACTATACAAATCATATAATGTTTTTCTACTTTTATAAATACCGGGTGTTGCCCATTCGTTAAACTTACATCTCAGTTTATTTGCTTTTATATTTTTTTGTGTAAAGATTTGATCAAATTCGTTTTTAATCAATCCAAAAAGATTCTCATATAACAAATCGACACTATCGCTATCACTTGATTTGAATGAATTTATGCCATCACAAATTTTTTCCTTAAATCGGTCTATTCTATTTACCGTTATTGGCCTACAAACAGCATCTACAATTCCTCGGACATAATGGTGCTCAAACGACGCCTTTTGTCCGCTGTGGTCAGATCTCAAATAATTTATAATTGATTTATCTATTACAGTGCTATTGCAAAAAATATTATCTAAACAAGTAGCTGTTGTGGGAGTCACTCTCGTAGGTTCATTGAATAAGTTTATTAAATTAAATGATTTAAAAAGATTAAGGAAACGATAACGATTTGCATTCTGTGAATTTACTAATATATCAATGTTAAAATCGCCACATACAACTACTTTCTTATTAGAAATACAGACTTTTTTTAGGACCTCTTCCATAGCGGTTTCAAAAAGCTGGTAATTAGCAGATGGGGGGCTGTAAACGCTTATTATAATATACTGCTCTAGCTCAGCACATGCTAGTTCGATAGTTCGTTCAATCGAAAGTGACACTATATCTTTTCGTTCCTTATATTTTAACTGACTATTTAACAATATAAGTGACCCCCCTCTAGTAGCAGACTTCCTTGTGAACGAACTACCAATTTTATAATTTTCAATGTTAATCATCAACTCATATTGGTTGAACCAATGCTCTGTTAAACACATAACATGTACATTTAAATCTTGTAAGAATAAGGATAATTCTAACTCTTTGCCAGCCAAGCCTTGCATATTCTGATGAACAATATTAAAGGTAGACTTGGCTTTACAAGGAACCTTTATAGTTTCGTCATGTCTGTCTGTCTGTCCGTCCGAGGTTTTGCTTGGAGACTGTTGACCCTAAAGAGTAATAATTTTGTGAAGATATGTATATCAATAACGTCGACAAAACGGTAAAATAAAATTTTGAAAAATTCTTTTTTTCAGGGTACATGTAACGTGGGCATGTTTATTTTTTCATCGTCTATCCCATCGTGTGGGGTATCGTTGAATAGGTCCTTTGAAACTACTTAGGGGTTGCTAAGACAATTTTCGATTTAGAAATCCGTTTGCGATATATTAAACTTTAAAGTGCCAATTTTTGCTTGAGTAGGGCGTGCCCCCGTCCCCTCCCCCTCTAAAAGCTAAACTGTTGGCTTAAAAATCTGGAAAAATTCATGATAATAGTGCTTTTCATGAAATTTAAAAAAAATCATAGCAATAATTAGGGTATACCAGTTAGTTTAAGAGTAATAGTCGTTTAACTTAGTCGTTCAAAAATTCCTTAAAGGAAAACATTAATAGTGATTTAAATGAAGTATTTGCTGAAATATTTGAATTGGGGTAACGACGGTCAACTACGGATCCCTATACTGCGCGTGGCACGACACACACTTGTTTTTGTATCGTTTAAATTACACAGTACACTGTCTGTCTGATAATAATGTACCTATTGCGCTCTATGGAACGAAATATAAATAAACTACTTAGCTGTGCCCGCGACTTTGTTCGCGTGGACTACAGGATAATTGGTGTGTCTCATAATTCAGCAACATTGTGCTGTGCGCTGAAGCACGCATCAAAAATGAACCTTTTACCATAGCTTTTACTTTTATTTGAAACACTCATGCTGTATTTATCAAAAGACAAACAGGCGTAAAAGTGCGACTCTGTTCGGACTTCCATACGACCTACAACCTTTCATCCCCATACATTTCAAAATTTCAAAAACGCGATAATTTTTCTGTGTTATCAATTGCTAAGTATGTACAAAGTTTCATCTCAAACCTTTCAGGATTTTTTTTACAATTAAAGGTAGCATGTCCTTAACTAAGCTTTAGTCTATCTCTGTACCAAATTTGATGAAAATCGGTTTAGTATTTTAGGTATGAAACGTACCGAAAGAGACAGCCGGACACATTTATAATATTAGAATTTATAATATTAAAATATAGTTTTTGCTCTTGATATCGTCCACATGGAATAATTGATTTGGGCAGCATATTTCTTTATTATTCTTATTTTAATAATAATACACAGACAACCTGCTGTGATTCAAACTTTAATGGTTTTATCATCGAAAATGACACAGTTTCATACAAACATTCAACCCCAATTTCCACCCCTTCAAGCCTTTTTTTTTGCAATATTTAGCAATTATTAATTAGTATTTCCTTTCTCAAGCTCTAGTCTATCTATGTACTAAATTTCACAATGATCGGTTCAGTAGTTTTAGCGTGAAACGGACAGACAGACAGAGTTACTTTCGCATTAGGGAAGTAAAGATAAATAAAACAAATTCTTTTAACAAACGCACCGTTATCTTTTGACGAATGCTTATTATCAAGCCCTAAGTGAGGAAAGGTTGTACTATAGCAACTAGATAACAGATACGTTTTTTATTATGTTGTAAGATCTATGACTCAAGAACAAATGCTATTGCTTATCACGCAAACATTTGTCCCTTACGGAATTCGAAATCGCAACCACTAGGCTTTGTATTCCGGAGCGCGAACCACCACACTTAAATGGTCGTCAAAAATCCCGTGGCGCATTCATGTGATACAAAATATTTGCTTCAGTGACTTCGAAAACTGAAGAAAACTTGCATTCTGTCACAAAATCTCAGTTTGTAACAATAACACAATAGCTCTTATAAGTACTTTAAATGGTTCTGTCTATTTTTCTACATCTTTTTACTTTTATTATGTTTTACGTCCTATATCATCTATTTTCAATTTTAACATTTTTTGTATGTTTTCTGAATGATTTTATAAGGCCCCCCCTGATACGATTTGTTTTATGAGGAAGTTTATGTATATAGCTAAAAATAGCTCTTTAGAGATTCTTGTTATTCCTTTAATTTTCATTTGAGCACAACTAAATTTTGTTCTAGAAACGTCTTGACCCATGGTGACCCTAGTCCACCCCCTTAAATTAAACAAACAGGCCAGGAGGAGGGATAATTAAAACACACAGAGAAGTATTTATTAAACATTCCCCTTGGCATCCGTTGTTTATTTTATGTTCTATTTTCATTTTTATTATGAGTAAATACAAGTTGATTTCAGTTAAAATAAAAAGAACTTTATTAATATAATTTATATGACCGGATTGGATAGTAGGGGCGCGCTTAAACGGAAAGTCGATTTGGTACATGGCTGTTTATAAATTTTGTTACGTGAATTTTAATCGTTGTAAATTGTGCCAAATAAACGATTTTCATTAATTCATTCATTTATGGTTTGGGTCATTTTAAAAACGAACTTTTAATTATGTTGTTTTATTATTTCTTTCTTGATATTAACCTTTTATCGGACGGATCTATCGCTGATTGTCTTGTCAGCTATACCGAGCAGTTTGGGCGATCGTTGAAGGCGCTCAGCCTAAGTCCGCCCTACGGTCTCCACGAACAAAGTCGAGTGTGAGATTCGAGCGTATCGTGCCCAGGTAGGCATTTTTTTTATTTTGAGGCAATAGATACATCCCTGGACCGGTCTCCCTCGAAAGCGTGGCGCTCGAGGTTGCCAAGGAGAAGGTAAGGAAAGTGCTGGAGTTTAAGTAGAGACAACATCGAGCGGGAAATCTCTAGGAGAGTGGCTGGGCAGCATTTAGGAAGCTGCGTCACATCTTCACGTCACCACTGCCACAATGCCTGAAGAGCAAGGTATTCGATTAGTGCGTCCTACCAGTAATGACCAACGGAGCATGACAGTGGAACAAAAAGTGGAACATGACAGTAAAACTGGCCCACCGACTCCATGTTACTCAGCGAGCTACGGAAAGGTCGATGCTTGGAATTTCGTTAAGGGATTAAATGCAAAACGAGATCATCAGGCAGAGGACTAACGTAAAAGACATAGTCCAAAAATGTAGTGGCAGTGGGCTGGCCACATTTGTCGCAGAACCGATGAAAAAGCACTGTAAACGGATTCTCGAGTGGAGACCACGCCTAGGCAAACGTAGTGTAGGACGCTCCCCAGCTTGATGGAACGACGACCTTAGGAAGATGGTGGCAGTGGATAGATTAAAAAAGCGGGAGATCGTGCTCTTTAGCGGGGGAGGCTTACGTCCAGCAGTGGACTGCAATAGGTTAAGATGATGACGATGATGAATAGATACTTACTTAAGTGTTTTATTGATAAATGTTTGGTTTTCATCAATAACACCTTTGTTTTAAACTTTCATGGTCACTAACATTAGAATAGTTTGTTACGGGATTGCTACCATGTACCTTATTTTTGAGTTCCCGATATTTCGGCACTGTTGCAAGCGCCATGATCACGGAGTTACTCCGTGATCATGGCGCTTAAATTAAAAATAAGGTACATTACTATATATACCTAAATATTAAAAATAAGGTACATGGTAGCAATCCCGTAACAAACTATTCTAATAACACCTTTACGATGTACTTACAAACAAAAGTGCATGCGCCACACGATAAAATTTTGTCGTGGCATTTTATCGACAAAGAAAAAACCAAAATATTATGGCAATGTCGTCTTACACGTAAAAATAAGTGGCTACGAACAACGGGAGAGCCCGAAAATATTAATAAAAAGGATTCGAGATGTCTGTGATTCGTTAGGTTAGGGAAAACGACAAAATTATCGTGGAAGACAAAATTAGTCTTGTCTATCGATAAAATAACCGATGCGTGCATGCTAGCCCTGCTGAACTCTATGAAAAAGTTCCGATGATTATTGTAGTTTATTGACAGATAACTATTGCTCTAATGATGACACACACTTCGCGCTGTCAATTATTTTTGACGTTAACTTACGTCGGTGCTTTGTTTGTGAAGGGAGTGTTCGATTTGTTAGATCAACAATAATTGTTTCTGGTTGCTCGATTCTCCAAAATAACTTTTGGAACGTATATATTATATATTAAACAAATTTTAATACATTTGGAGAAAGGATGCGTTACCGCAAACTAGCGCTCTCGGCAAAAGTGGCGGGAATCAGAACTAATAATATCTTGTATTATCTATATACTTTGGGCATGTTTCACATTGTCCGGATAAAGTGCACAAAAATAAATAATAAATATTGGACAACATCACATACATTGCTCTGATCCTAAGGTAAGTTGCTTAAGCACTCGTGTTATAGAAATCAGAAACAACGACGGTACCACAACACCCAGACCCGAGCCAATATAGAAAAGTTCGTTTTCTACATTGACCCGACCGGGGATGGAACCCGGAACCTCAGAGATGGCAGCGCCATTTAAAGTCCGGCATGCTCGCCTCTCGGCTACGGAGGTCGTCATGAAAAAATGGTTACGGTAACACATTTTTAATGAGAAAAGTATGAAAGTGAAAATTGTATTTATCTTAAAGACAAGTAAGAAATAGCCTATACAGAACTTATCCGTACATTGTGAAAGAATTCGCTAATTGCCGTCAAACTAAATGTCAGTATAGGGAGCAGAGCGTAGCTACTCCATTGAGGTATAATGTACTAGCGTACTTATACTGTGTGGTGCCGGTACATTAAAAGAATTGCACCACCCCTTTCCTTCCTATGGGTGTCGTAAGAGGCGACTCCAGGAGAACTGCCACAAGAAGACGGGCAGCAGCGTCTCCTCTCCACCATTGGCCAAACTGCGATCGCCAACCCGCCTGCCAAGCGTGGCGATTATGGCAAAATCCTCCTTTTGGAGAAGCCTGTGTCCAGCAGTGGACTGATATAGGCTGGTGATGTACTTATACCTCAATGAGCTAGTTTAAAGAAATACTAACAGTATGTATGTAGCGTCACGATTTATTCATAAAAATATAATGTACATCCGCAAAAAACCTGTCCTTATTTTTTAAGAAAAGTGACGTTCATAATCTTAACACCCGGAATAAGAATAAACTTGCCATTCCCAATTTCGTAATTCGTTTATGGGAAAATGAATTTGCTTCTTTAATGAATTACCAGCATCTATTGTGGAACTGCCCATGTTAAAATTTAAATCGCATATTAAAACAACTTTAATGAAAAAAGAATATTATTACTGTAAATGATTATAGAAACGATAAAAATATTTGGAAATAAATACTGCCCTGCTCGCACAGGTATATTTATCTTGTAATGTAAACTATATACTATTTAAAAAGAGGCTGACAATAGTGACCGAGTTTCTTGTGCTACTTCTTCTCGGCGCTAGCCCAAAATTGTCCCGAAGTAGTGGTAGGGAAAAAAATATATATTGGGACGTGTAAAAGCGCTTACTTTAAGCCTATTTACAGAAATAAATTGGTTTTATTGGTTTTACCTTAGAATCAGAGCTATATGCTAGCTAAATGCTTAATTGCTTATTTCATTGAAGAGATACTGTATAACCCTCAACTTTAATAAGCCACTAATTTGAGCATTGAAACAGCCGAGCTAGATAATTCCACGTAACGCCAGTACATTATTCCTTTAATCTCCTATAGTGGTGTGGAGCTATCGATAGATTCTATGTCGATATTATCGAGTCTGCCTAGTTAATTATAGTTGTCGACACTGGTAGAGAAGGTTGTTATGGTAATGCTTAGTTTGTTATAGTAGAACTGCAACCATGCAATATACAAGTTATAAAGTGCTCTGCTAATGTGCTTATGTAATTTAGCGAAAAAACTAACGCTTTTTGAGAGGACAGCATAAATCGAAACTAATTTAGTCGAATAGATTGACATTATTGCCTGTATTTTGGTATCTATACAGCAAAAAACGCTGGGCACTCTGGTTAACGAGCGTTGGACACGACGGTGAATAATTAACACTACGGTACACGCGCCTCTAAAACGTTCATGAGTGCTCGCGTGGGCTTCACTTGTAGCCCATTTTAAATTGAAATATAGTAAAAGATAATCGTTTAATTTTTAAATAAAACACATTTATTAATAAAAATGTCATTTGTTAAGTAAACCGAAATAAAAAAAAAAATTTTCTCTTTCTTAAACTTAAAATATTAACAATACTTCAGACGTCTCAAAAAATCACATAATTATTACTTATTTGAGATCAATCAACTTTTGGTGTAATTATTACATTGTTTTTAAAACTTTTTTTCAATTTTCATCAAATGAAGGACAAATTAAAATGTGGTTATCATTACATATACGCCTGTAGTATTTCGAGCAAGTTTTTCTTGTACTGCGATCGCGCAATCTGCTACAAAACCTACAGCGTACAACCCCCCCAACGAATTGATATATTTCCTTGTTGAGGACCTTCTGACACATTCAGCAATAATTTTGCTTTTGTTTTTATTCTTCTTGGAATATTATCCTGATGAATACTTCTAAAATTAATGGTTTCACAAGCTCAAACCCCAGACTAAAGAAAAATGCGTCTTAATTTTTTTTCATTTGAATTATTCAACGGATACATATTTCAAGCAATCTTTTAATAAAATATCAACAAACAGTAAGTTTGCAGTATCAAAATATAATAAAGAATACAAAAATTAATAAGAAAAGATACATTCTTACAAGCCAGTGCACGCATGGGCTACATACGTAGCCCAACAACTTTAAATCGTCATTTTTCAAACGTGCACCAGCGTCGATCGCTCACGCCACACTGAATGTGTCGAGCAACAACCAATCTGAGCTTAGCTAGAGACTCGAAGTTAAATCACGCGATTTCACGAAGTTATGAACAAAAACAATACCCTGGGCTACATATGTAGCCCACGCGTGTACTCTAGTGTTAATGTGGTATAGTCTATAACAATGTATTGTAGATCAAAAGATTTAAAAAAAACAAAAAATATGGTTTTACAATCACGACCAAAACGCTGCTACAAGCTACAAGCTAAGCCTGAATAATATTGTATACTTCCAGAAGTCAAAATGATTTGAGTCCAGTTAGACAACGTATCGATATGAATGCGGGATACCTACTGCATAGTTCCCATCACTAATCTAGTCTGTAGCTAGACATAGACAGGCATAGTATGTCGGTCAGTAACAATGCGCAGTGACATCATTCTAGGCGATGGAAATCGTGGTCTGAATGGACGACAGACTATTAGTGAATGAGTATATCTAGGACAGTGTCCGGAAAGTATCCGACCATACAATGCAACTGAATAAATAAAAGAAAAATGGGGATAAAATTAAAAGCCAAATATTTCGAGTTTTAATATCATAAGTTAAAAAGCGTTTTATTCAGTGCCAATATAGAGAGACGGCCATTTGGACTGCCAGTCAGCTGCGAAATTGCAGATTATTGCAGTTTTTGTGTGGTTAATATGACTGCAATTCAGGTTCTTGTGCGGTTTGCTTACACAATATTGTCAACGACGACCTCCGTAGCCGAGAGGCGAGCACGCCGGACTTGGCGTCGCCATCTCTGAGGTTCCGGGTTCGATCCCCGGTCGGGTCAATGTAGAAAAGTACTTTTCAATATTGGCTCGGGTCTGGATGTTGTGGTACCGGCGTTGTTTCTGATTTTTTATGACACAAGTGCTTTACTTTGGAATCAGAGCAATGTATGTGAATTTGTCCAATATTTATTTATTTAATGTTATTGCTTGCTACTGCAGACAGTACCTATTCAGCTGCAAAAGTTGCATGCTGGTGCAGCGCTATTTAGCTACAAAAGTTGCATGCTGATGCAGCGCTAATTAGCTGCAAAAGTTGCATGCTGCTGCAGAGCTATTTAGCTACAAAAGTTGCATGCTGTTGCAGCGCTATTTTGCTGCAAAAGTTGCATGCTGCTGCAGCGCTATTTAGCTGCAAAAGTTGCATGCTGCTGCAGCGCTATTTAGCTGCAAAAGTTGCATGCTGCTGCAGCGCTATTTAGCTACAAAAGTTGCATGCTGCTGCAGCTCTATTGACATGCATGTATCTTTTTGCATGCGCTTTTTATCTTTAATTAAGCCTTGCATGGAATTACCAAAAACAAAAATTTACGATAGTAAAATAAATTTAAAAAAACATTTTTGTAGTAATTAATTTTAATAAATAAATATTGGACAACATCACATACATTGCTCTGATCCTAAGGTAAGTAGCTACAGTACCACAACACTCAGACTTGAGCCAATATAGAAAAGTTCGTTTTCTACATTGACCCGATCGGGGATCGAAACCGGAACCTCAGGGATGGCGGCGCCATTTAAATTCCGGCGTGCTCGCCTCTCGGCTACGGAGGTCGTCAAATCTATCTTATTATATATTTTTAGTTAGGTTATTGTTACTAACTAACCCAAGTTAGAAGCCAAGATGTTTTAGAAATTGATGGACACATCCTATGCGCACAAGCAGGGTATTTATACGTATAAATCTCCTGAATACTTGCCAGAAATAAAAAAAATTGATGCCTAATTAAAAAAAACTCTAAGTTTATACGACGTCCTCAGGCGTGTTCTTTCTTCTTTCTTTCTGGTCGTTCCCTCAATGCTGAGGATCGTGACTGTATGTCAATCTTCTCCACTCGGTCCGGTTCTGCGCCATATGTACCGCTCCCTGTATCTGGCCTCCAGTCACCTCCTTGATTTGGTCTACCCATCTAGCTGGCGCTCTTCCTCTAGCGCGCTTCCCCTCCATTTGTCCGAGAATGATGAGTTTCTCCAGGCTGTGCAATGGGGATCGCATTATGTGCCCAAAGAAACTCCGGATCCTTTCCTGGCACGTAGTCAGCAAGCGCTTGGTGACCTTTAGCTCTTCGAGGATGGAGACATTGGTTCTCATAGCTGTCCAAGGAATGCGCAGCAACTTTCTCCAGCACCACATTCTTCATTCAGGCGTGTTCTTTAATTGGCAACAAAAAATTTGCAACTTTGTGTAAATGACCCTAATACAAGATGTGGTTTTAAATAGTATTAGCCAACAAAAAAAATGTAAAGGGTATGGAGAATTGGAGAAGAATCATTAGAAAATCCTGATTTCGATGTTGAATCCATAGAAAAATTGGGCTCTGTTCAAAATTACTGTTACGTCGGCAATTGTCACTGAAAATAAAGCCTTGTCAATTAATGGAACCTTGCAGACTTCAGTGTAAAGATTATGCTTAGAGCTGGATACATTCCGGACAAAGCTTCTACGTACGTAACGGCTATTATTCATTTGTGTACGTAGAGATTATTTGTTATCTAGCTAGCGTAAATGATGTTCTGGCTATGACTCAGAACAATGACTAAAGTAGGTGACAAAAAGTGGTTATGTCATTATGCATTTATCATAAATAATGTTTTAAAGGTTCCGTACATCAGAATGTATAAAATAACCCTTATTGGATCACTTCATTGTCCGTCTGTCTATCAAGACCTATTTCAGCAGAAAAGCGTGGAGGTATAGAGTTAAAATTATTATCATATCATTGGGTGAATCATGGTAGCACCTAGAAATATTTTATATACAACACCTTGTAAAACCCATGTTTATGAATAAATAAATGATTTGATTTGATTTGATTTGATTAGGTTTCCAACCCCTTGGAGCTGTAAAAAAAGCAAATAACTATATCAAAACACAGTCAAAAGTTAAGCCGTATTTTTTATAACATCATATTCATCGCTCTGTCTTAAGTAGCTTAATCACTTCAGTTATAGAAATCAGAACCAACGTCAGTACTACAACACCCAGACCCGAGACAATATATAAAAGTTTGTTTTGTACATTGACTCAACCTGGGATCAAACCCGGAACCTCAGAGATGGCGGCCCTGTATTTAAATATCAAATGCAAAACAACATTGCTGCTTCATTATTAAGGTAATACCAAGACTCTTATTGACCCCTAAAAGAAACGAGCAACCATTCATAAGGGTTAAAATGATCCTTTCTGAGTCATAAAAAAAATAGAAGTGACACTTGACGTGTTTCGTCAAATCGCGTCCAGTTTATTGCCTATTAGCAAAACGGAGCGGAAGCGTACCGCGTCATTGGTTTTTATGCCTTTGCAGAAGGGTTAGCATAATAAACTATTTTGGGAACAATTCTATGACGTTTCCTAGTTGTCAGTTTGTAGGATGGGTTGTAATAAAAAATAACGAAGTTCATTTTTTAAGGGTGCTAACCCTAACCATCCATGGTCCCTATGGATGGCTAGGGTTACATGTAGCCTTGTCTAATAGAATTAAGATTCTGTTAAATTGCATTGCTGATATTTATAGGTTTGTCATAAACATTTTGCCCTATTTGAATTGATTCATTGCAATTTAATCAATTAAATTACAATAAAGTTATTTTATTTTGTTTTTTTTTTTAATTCTTTTAGTCTAGCGAAACTAGCTAATTTAATAATGCTCAATGCGTAATGCCACAATATTAAAATAAATTGCAAACTAGCTAGTTAGTGTCAAATTTAAAACACGCTAGTAATAGGCCATTTTGAAATCGTTAAAAATAATTTGGAAATCATTAAAAAGTGACGTTGATAGTTTAAAAATAAAGTAATTTTTCAATTATTCCGCAAAACCTACTAACAAATTTAGGACGAGAATATCTTTTTCAGTTAGACCAACTATTAAATATGTGAACATATTAAACTACAGAACGTTTAGCAACGCTACGTAACATTATCATCTATTCTATGGTTGAACTGAAGATATAAATGTTCGACAGTAATTTCACGCCTGTCAAAAGCCAATTCCAATGAGCAAGAAATTTTATTCATTGATAGATTTGTATTTGTATTAGCATACTCAACCTCAAATAGAATCAACGCTTAGTGGTTGAATTAGGCTCATTCGTCTATCCATGATCAAAGATGATTAAAGATAGTTATGAAAAAAAAATGATCTTTTTAATTTAGAAGTAATTTTTTATAAGTATTCCAAAGTCTATTTTTGAATACCACTTTTTAACTAAATGTTCAATACGCATATCAGTGTGACTTATACGCAAAATCTATTTGTAAAAAATCTTTATTACATTTATTATATTACAATACATTTAGTCCATGATGACCATTGGTTTTTTCACCTCGGAGCCAGATAAAACAGTATCATTTGGGGCAAATTAGAATTAAATAAAAATAAACTATAATACGGCTATTAATTTGCAATTTATTTCAAAGAAATTGCTAATTATGTCATTTTACAATCAGGCGTACTTCAATCGTCACGTCACATTTCTGACAATGGATATAAGAATCCTTGTTTTGTTAAAATAAGTCCAAATAAATAACATTTTCTTTAATGCCAGTGTTACGAAGCTGAATTTGTTTTAAAAGCCATTTGTTGTTAGAAATAGAAACTCGTGAACTTTGCTTTCCGACGGTTTCGTGTTGACGTGAATTTTCTAGGAACCACGGCTTGTGGCAACTGCTTGTTCCAATTTGGTTCAAGAAACTACAAACTAGGTTTATATTTAGCAACACATGCCAAAGTTTTTGCTAAACAATTATGGAGAGTTTATTTGTAACAAAGGCGTTGTTACTAGGCAAAAACAGCGAAGTAAAAAGTTTGTGTAATGGAATGATTTTTGACTGTATTATTTTTATCGGGCTGAGAAGAGAACTATCGAGTTAAGTTTGATTTTTCTTCCAAAAAAGCTAATTGTATCAAAGGGTTTACTAGTGCACTTTTTGAGGCTGTTCTGATAACTTTTTATTTTTTTTTATTTTGTTTTTTTTAGGATTTTTCGGAAGGTGTAAAAAGTAAAAGGTCTAAAATAGTGTCAATCAAGTTTTGAAATAAATTACACCTAGACGTAGTGGAAAAACCCCATCAAACAATAATATTTGACAACATCACTTATGCTCTGATCCTAAGGTAATTAAAAAAGCACTTGATTTATAGAAATTAGGAAAAATATGGTATCACGACACCCAGCACTGAGAAAATAATTTTAGAAACCCGGTAATGATTCCGGCCATTCCGGCTTAGAAGGTTGACAAAGAGAGGTTATTTTTTTCCCACGATATCCATTTTTTAAACCTTAATTTTATTTATGAGACATATTGGTCAAGGAGACATTAATCTTTCAGATACATGTTATCCTTCCTTCCTTCCATCCTTTTTGTTTCAATTGCGGGTCGAAAATTTCGACCCGCAATTCGACTCAAAATAATAATAATAAAATGTTTTTATAGCTTTAGTCATCTAGTTTAATTTCATTGTGAAAGCAATAAACGATTGCGTATTGAGTATTGAAATTATGATTACGCCATTTCATCCCAAAATGATCGTGATTCGGATACTCCTGGGAGACGTTCTATCTCTGGACTTCCGCAAATTTTTGGACACCTTGTATATTCCACCAAGTTCTAAGTCATTTGATTTAAATTCAATTTTTATTTAACAGCTTTTTGTCAGCTGTTTTTAAAACACACACATGAAAAGTCAAAGGTCAGTCAATATGACCTACTTTACAAGAGTACAGAGGTAGAGTTGTTGACTCATTATTAATATGTAAATCGAGTGATCTCTCTGCACGTTTGAACCATTAATCTTTGACGTTTTAATCATCAATAAACCATGGCATACCATAACGTTTTACGTATAAGGAGCCGTTCCTAGTATTATGAATGAAAATATAAAATCATAGGACATTCAAGACGGTTTATTGTCGCTCTGACCCGTTTCGGAAGATTAAAATCGTGTGATGGCTGTCGTGAAATATTGCGCACGAGTGTTTTGAGCTTTATGGCTTGGATGTAAAGTTGATATTTGAATGGGAATGAGGGTTTAAGAATGCTTTCAGGGTTATGATTCAGGCTTGATTTCGAAAATGTACTATTTAACTTTTCTATAGTAGCGAAATCAAAGCTAAACAAAACACCTTTACAAACAGATGTTAGCTAGTGGTCAGTTTACTACGGGAAGATGTTTTTTTTGTTTGTTTCGATGTTGGTCTCATAGTAAACGTTGCTGTTTTTGAACACCAGAATCACTCCCTTTTGGATTAAGTAGGGTTTTCGTTACACCTTGTAGATTCGTATCGAAGTTCGAGAGGCAGAATTAAGAGTGTTTTTTTTTGTTGTTATCTGTGTAGCCTTTAGTCGACTGGTAGAGAATACCTAATGGCATTAAGTCCATGTAATTAATGTATGATTTTTAGATCTGTGCAATGAAGTTAAAATAAATAAATAAAATTGTACTAAATCAATTAAAAATCCTAATCCTAATAAGAGAGCATGACAATCGGGATGACGACAAAGGTTTTTTTTCTCCGTCTATCAGGTAGATTATTAAAAAGTTTTGGACAATTAGTGTTTTTTCTTTATTCACATACTTAGTCTTAATATTACAGAGATAATTTTATTTACAACTTTTACATCACTGTCTTCTACCTGAAGGTTGTCTGGAAGAGATCGCTTCAAGCGATAAGACTGCCTAAATTGTACCATTCGAAATGTACTTTTCTCTGTTGTTTATGTGGTGTGCAATAAAGAGTATCTATCTATCTATCTATATTGATAGATAGATACCTAGATGATAAAATTTTTACTTAGAAGTGACGACGCTCTCTCTTGAACTTAAACGCGCTTAATGTTTGTTTTTGGTTGATTGAAAAAGAACAAATAAGAGTCCATTTTTTTATTCTAACTCACGGACTTAATAGAATTGTAGAATTTTAGAATACTATTCTATTCTAAATAGAATTTTCTTTTCTTTTCCCAGTTGTCATCCTTATTGATGTAATTTCTAACGCATATTTATTTTTAATCAGAAATCTGAATTATTATTATGAATTCGTCTCGCTTTTACAGCCATGAACAATAACATGCAAATTTTGATACATTATACCTACCTATAGTCATAATTAAGTTAGTAACAGTTTTCAAGACATTAAAAAATAAAACTACAGGTACCTATGTATAAATTTCCTTGACCCTTCACAACGATTCCATAAAATGTAGTGAAATTGCAACTTATTATTCTAACTAAGCTATTACACTAATTGACCCAAAAATACTTAAAAAACGAAATCCCTACACTGTTATTATAACAGTGTTAAACAAATAAAAACAAAAACTACATTTGCTAGCAAACAGTATTTTATTTTATTTATTTTATTTGGGATAAAAAACAATTGTACAATCGTTAGACAAAACAATGCTCTTATCAAATGGTTTGCGTAATAGTACAACCAACATCATTATCCACAAGTTATTGAACAATATATAATTCAATTTATAACGTGCTACTCTGCAGCACAACCGCAGAACCAGAATGCTCAGCAGTACACCTAAGCGAGCGGGCTGACTTATTTTAATAAACAAATATAACAAAATAAAAATTCAAGATAAGTTCCATAAACTGTTAAACACTCTGCCTCCGCAACCGCACAGCACAGGTAAAATATCAGTAATTAGTCAGTTCAACATACAAATTAAGTTAAGTTTAATACAGTTAAGTTTTAGACAAATTAAAAGTAACGTAAAAAAATACCTACAGTACAAAAGTGTTATTAATTATTTGAGTGATAGTACAGTACAGCGCGCAATCAGTAAAACTATACAACAAAATAAATAGAATGTTAAAGATTTATTGTATGACATACCGAGAATGCAAAATAACTGTATAAAAATGGTTATTATCACTTACCTATGATGAAACGGAAGCAGTACTTAATATTATAACTTGTTAGACGGCTACACGCACGAATATAAACATAAATAATGTATTTATTTTGCACTTCAGGACACATGTAGTAAACACAAGAACCGCGCATACACGCACAAATATACAAACACACACACACACCCACAACCCAACACACACACACACATAACAGTTCTTAGTCTAATTATATACCTACATGCTAAGTTAAAAAAAAATAAACTTGTAATTTGGATAACGAAAGAGCGGGACCCTCCTAACACAAGTGCCCAACTTAAAAGGGAGGTCCCAAAACTATGTAACATTTGATTTGTAAACAAATAAAGAAATTTTGAATTTTGATTTTTGAATTTGAATTTTGAACTAAGCTATTGCCTTGCAAAAGCATTTACATACTTTTACCAAATTATATCACCAGATTTTATGAAACATGGCGCCTGCAAAAGGAATATGTAATAAGGAAGCAAGGAGAGAGATTAGTATGCTTTTTTTATTGCTAACATTAGTCGGTTGGGAAAATTTTGTCGCTACTTGTGTAATATTAAGGTGGTTACTGACTGGCGTTACGACGTGTAATGTAACATTCGCAACGAGCTTAACGTACGGCATGTGCTAAAATTTGACAACATCACATGCTTTGCTCTGATCCTAAGGTAAGTAGCTAAAGCATTTGTGTTATAGAAATCAGAAACAACGACAGTACCACAACACACGAGACTATTTAGAAAAGTTCGTTTTCTACATTGCTCTCAGTGGGGATCGAACCTGGAACCTCAGAGATGGCGACGCCTTAAAGTCCGGCGTGCGCGCCTCTCGGCTACGGAGGTCGTCTTAAAAATCAGTTGACAATCGGCTCGTTGCTAGCGAGCAACAGGAAAACAAGCGTGTTATCCTGTACTGACTGCACGAATGTTCGCTTTGTAACATGTTACATTACACCTCATATCATCGGTCAGTACCCCCTTATATGTTAATTTTTGAAAACGTCTGTTAATCACGCTTGAATGGCTTATCGGATTTGTAGCACGTTTGATACCGATGAGTACATATGTTGTGGATTAAGGTGAAAGCTACGTTAAATTTGAAAAAAATCTGTGTTCGAGGTTGTATGTTGAGATATTTAATGCAAGCCCTTTAACCATTTAACTGGGATAAAAAGTATCTAATATGTTAATCCAGATCATATGCTACTTATATGTATGCAAAATTTCATTCAAATCCGTTCAATAGTTTTTGCGTGAAACTTTAACAAACATCCATACGTACAAACTTTCGCATTGAATAATTAGGATGTAATTTTTTTATTATGTTTTATAAATCAAGTTGTTAGATTCTTTTCAGCATCAAAATTAGTCCTGCCTGTCCTCCTAGGGGTAGCATGAACAACAAAACACTATATGAAATAATATTGTGATTACCGACACCCAACTTTCAAGATATAAACTTTTATCGAAACAGCGATCATGACCGTGAGGTCAACAGCACGGACATGCTCGTTGTTTCGATAAAAGTTCAATATGGCGGCTATGTATGATATATCAAATTTTGACAGTTAGGTGTCAATAAATCGCTATAGTATATCATATCACATCGTGTTTTGTTGGTTATGCTAGGGGGGCTGGAAAGAAAATTTAAGATACATTTATAACGGTGGTGGTTTAAAAGAGGTTGAAAATAGCTATTCTTCTCAATGACTTCTGTCTTCTCTGTTCTTGTTTGTTATTTAGTGTAAAATCGGCACCAACACACCTGAAAGTTTGCTCACCTAGTTTAAATACAGGTTCGAGCAACAATTCAGGCCCATCAGTGTTCCGGTCTAGTCTTGCACTTCTTCACGTTTTCTTTCTTCTAGAACATCTTCTAACGTTGTTACTTTTGCTAGTTTGATCTTGATTTTCTTGATTGTTTCACGTTTTCTTGCTTCTGATGATATTATTTAAGTGATTGCTAATTTCGTGGGGCTTACGTATTTACTAGTACTTAGTTAGTTACAGTGCGCTCTTTTTTATCCTGGGCATCTACGGAAGACCAGCGTCGTAGCATTAGTAATATGGTCCGGCTCCGACATATGCTGAGTAGATACCATTTCAGTATCAAGTCACTTGTATATAAGTAAAGAGCACTGTTACCATTTTTTTAATTTTCTGTAACAAAATTGTATGTTATGCATGATTCTGAATAAACGATCTTCTATTCTATACTATACTATTCTATTCTACTTATATTTTATTTACCTACTCATTTTTAAATATTGGCTGTAATAACTGCAAATAAAAATATTTTGGTACACAATAAATGTCTACAATGTCTATATACATACTTTATTACCTTCATACACAAGATTTATTAGCTATAAGTTTGTTTTAAATAGTACTCGTTACTTACAAAAAGAAAAGATTATAAAAATAACACAAAGAAGGAATAAGGGTTTATAGATTTCCATTTACTTTAACACCAAACCACGACTCTTACACTCCGCAATTATGTCCAAAACAACTTTGTAACGTTTCCGAAACGATTAAGCTACAATCGAGTTTCGTTCGAGTTTCAATCGTAAACCGCACACTTCAATAATGTGGCGCGTGCTCAATAAAACAAAACACTATCTGAAATCAAAATCTACATCATTATGCCGCTGACAAGAGCGGTGCGGACAAAATGGCGCGAAAAAGCTCGCGATTTGACAGCTGTCAATTAGATCGCGGGGAAAATGGCGGCGGGTGATAAATGATGTTCGGATACGCTTAAGTTTACCGTAGTTTGTGTGTTTATGACACTTTATTGGTAAGTACGAGTTATGTTTTCAATTGCTTCCGACGACGACGATTATCTTTTAAACTAAACGCATATAGCGCAGTAAAATGTGGATTAGTGACCGTTTTAAAGTAGTTATTTTCAGTTGATCAATATTTCTTTTACAATTTTTAAAGTTAAAATTTTTAATATTGCATAATCTTGCTAGATATACCCAGTTACTTTCTGAAGAAAGACACTAAATCGCTGTAAGGCGCACAATTTTAGACACAGATTGAATATTTAAACAGTCGACCTAAATCAAAGCCGGTATAAAGTAAAATCGGAATATTAATAGCAAACTGTTTGTGCCAAAAACAACATCGTGACTGAAGCAAAGTCGAACCGATCGAACTATATAATATTAATAATAAAATATGGCAATGAATCACGAATTACCGTAATGATTTATCGGCGTTTTAATGAAATTTATTATCAGGATATAGTTTATTTTGAACAGTAATAAGAACTAAAAATAATCAGGTCAGAATATGCATTATGATATACTCTTATGCTTTGTAATAAATAAATTAAATGACAATCCAAAAATAATAAAATAAAATAATTTCAAGCAAACTATGTAAGTTTTTTAAGAATATGACTGTGGTCAATTAAGTACTTTTTGTTTTCATCTTAATAATTAACACCTCGATATATCAGACAGAATAGAATCTCCATTGTTATGCGACTGCGGCGGTCTTGTGATCCTGAACCGGTTAAAACGTGAAACGTTCCTCATACATATATTTATAGAAATAAAATAAAAATATATATAAAGAAGATACTGTTTATTCATATTAACCCAACTGTGGATTAGACCCAGAACCTCAGAGATGGCGACGCCATATAGTCCGGCGTGCTCGCCTCTCGGCTACGGCTATGCCCAGTAATGGACGACCAAAGACTAAAATATGAACATCACCGACAATGTAGTTCATGTACCGGACTGGTTTTCGAAAAAAAGCGCTGTCCTGAAACTATCCATTCCCTTGAAGATATCTGTTTATGCGATAAAACTACATCTTTTTCCCACATAAACTGAGGGTAATTTGTTTGGTGTGTCAAGCTGTCTCAAGAATTTGTCGAAAGCCATATTAAACTGTTATTACTTTGTGTGGTGTCCAATAAAGGGTTTCTATCTCTATAAAGAATTCGTAGAGGTAAGGCATGCAACCCAGTTAACCGGATTGCCAAAAAACCGGTAGATTTATCTCGGTTTTTTTTAGATAATATGAACCTGGTTTTTTCGGTATTTACTAGCAGAGAGCCATTTTTTACTATCAGTTGTTATAACTGCGTTTTGTAAACCAAAACTCCCAGCTATGTTTGTTCCCAGATTAAATGGAAATCCAGCTGAAAACCCAGAGCTGTGGTATTTGTGGATTTACGGCTGGGCTGCAGCAACAGGGCCAGTATCGACTACGCGTTCCGTGTCACAGAAATATCTGAAGCTCGCATAGCAATTAATGTTGAACCAGTAAAATTAACACAGAGGTATCAATTTGTACGGAATAACTTCTGTTGAAAACTCTCAATAAAAAATTGGTTGTCTGTAAAGTCGGTTTACGGACGTTAAACTTTACGTGTTAACGTCATATGAAAAGATTGATGCTACTCAGATGCATCGGCCGATGGAGTGGAAGAGAGATAGGTGCGTCACAAGCGGAACGCTAGGCCGATCGTGCCTCTCTATCGCTTGTTCTGCACTATCGCTCGCACGCGGAACGTGACAACTTTTCGTGCGTGCAGCCGGTCAACGATTTTTATGACGATATCACGACAAAAAAAAATGATCACATTAGGCTTAGACATCTCGTAACATAGACACAAAAAAACACATAGTAAGTGAGCACCTCGTCTTTTTAAAGTCGGTTAAAAATCTATGAGAAACTAACTAGTTTTCGTTGATATTTCAACGAAGTCTCAAAGCACAAAATAGAAAATAACTAATAACTGTCAATTTCTAATTATCTTAATATATAAAACAAAGTCGTTTTTGTTCCAACACTTATAACAAGAGAACGGCTGGACCGATTTTCATGGTTTATGATTTTTTGGATTTATCTCTCTCTCCGTCCCTAATAGCAGAATAAATAATAAAAAATTAAAAAGTTGACGGGAAAAAATATTGTTTGGCGGTATGAAGTTTGCCGGGACAGCTAGTAAGTCATAAATTTGACCACCACCATTTTTGAGAAGAGGCTTGTACAGAAATATCGGTACCTAAATAATAATTAATATGCGTCAAACTTGTGTGATTACGCAGTTAACTCGTAAAACTCCATGAGCATTGAGCAGTCGCATGAGTCCTTGTAACAAGGATTTTGCATTTTTTTTTTCTTGCAGAGGTGAGGCTTACTTTAAATAAAAGAAACGTAGATCATAAATTACGTATAGGGGCGGCGCGCTAGTAACGTGAGAGTCGGGATTTAGTTAAGAAACCCAAATTATGAGTAAATTAAAGAAAGTACGATAAAACGCAAACCTTCTTCTGTGTCCGACCTTTATTATAAAACAGCTCCCAGGGCTTAAAGTATGCCATTAAGATATTATGAATAATTTACAATCTGTGATTGTTATTTTTAGATTTTCAATGCAAAAGCAAACGAAAGTAGGTCGGGCAAAAGAGCACTGCTCTACAAAATATCTCCCAACACAAAAGCAATATAAAAAACCGCTGTTGCATCAAAAATCGGGAGTTTACAACCCAGTAACACAAAACAGATGAATAGAGCAGGCTTACTCTTCATGAATAACTCGAACAAGAAATCCATATTTATATTTAAAATGAGAAAGTGTCTGTAGGTAACACTTTTACCCTATAAAGGTGTATGTTGGCCAATTAAAAAATAAAAGTTAGTATAAATGACGGAATGACAAGCCGTATTCCATTAGGAAAAAGCTGCGGGCACTAAACATTACTGCGTCACGATTAGGCTTTGTTAAATGATATTTAAACATATAGGCCAAAAATGACAGACAAAACAGGGTGGCATAGAAAGGAATTATGAGTATGCAACCTTCAGAGATCCGACTCACACTTGGCGGTTTTTGGTCAAACAGATTAATACGTGTAAATCCCTGAGATTGTATGTCACAAGTTCACGTTTTACGAGAATTTGAAAAGTGCGTACCTACACTGCGCTAACGTATGACAATATTGTATCCTGTCTATATGGTTCCAGTCGACTGGATCAACTGAAAATTGGTACACGTTCCGTGTCACGCCTATCTCGCGAGTTCACGCGAAAACTATTTCGTGTAAACTGACGTGTAACAAAATGCGATAACGTGGAATATATAAAAATAATATCTATTTGCATTGTGGAACCAATACTTTTTTGTGTTGTTTTGTTGAATGTAAAGCCTGAATAGTCCCGAATAAAAGCCTGAATGATTTTAAAAAAATGCAAAGGGTTTGAAACTAAAATTATGAATACTATGTATTGCATGAAAACTATATATTTTTTTAAGATAAAACTATATATTTTATCTAATATTACGGGGAAACGTAAAAAGGAGCAACAATTACGTAATTTTATATTATTTATTTTCTATATTGTCATTAGGTAAATAACTTACTTGATCTTACGCTCATAAGTAGTCATTTGACTATTCAATTACTACGATTTCGACAGTAGTATGATCGATTTAAGTTTTCCTTTAAAATTTTATTGCACTTTTGCAATATCTCGAGATTCTCGACGTTGGTTGAATGCTCTAAAGTAAGGGCTCGACCTATGAGATTTTTTTGTTTTTCCACACTATTCCTGTCGTTTTTTCTGAAATTTAATTTCATATAAAATTATTATATTTAATAAACTAAGGAAAATCTAAAGTAATTTTGCATGAGAACACACTTGGCGTGGCAAGAAGTTCACCAGTTTATTAATTATTAATCATGTCTCATTTAACACACGCACTGTATTAAATTTTTGTCACCTTGTTATTACTGTGTTTTGGCAAATAAACGATTCAACTTGGACTTGAAAATTATGAAAAGTAGTAACAAGCTTTACATTTAAAAATGGGGTGTAAATGGGCAGTTTTTTTATAAATATGCAAAAAAAAGATGAATTATTACAATAGTGGTAAAAAAATCACAAATTATAACGACTAAAAGTTATTTTTTTATAGTTTAAATAATCAAACCCTCCATTCACTCTACCGTTTACCAATCCGCTTTCACTTTTCAATCTCCGCTTAAACAAACACTATCATGACTGAACCATCAATCAGCCAGAAACAAAAAACATTAATATTTTTTTCCACACAATATCCGCTCGCCGCTGCCTAAACACGGCCGCTCCCGCGAATACACAGACACTCCTGGTTGGAAATAGTGATGTACTTAATACGATACGATACGATACGATACGAGGTACTAGCCCAGCCAGGATCAAAGCCTGCTCCGGTCAAACCGGCATACCAGGTAGCACATTTTATAAGGAGGGACACGCTCTGGGATGGGATAGGACGGCCGACCAGCCAACCGACCGCGCAAGTCGGCTGAAACCAATCGACCACAACCAAGTAGATATGCATCCTGAGCCTGGTATAGGAAAATGGGTAAAGACGGGTTTATTGTTGTTAGGATTGAGCGTTGATGATGATGGGTTGGGCAATCTGGCCTTGGGTGTTGTGGTTTTTTCCTGATTATTATGTTATTTTGTTACTTGGTTGGCTTGCTGGTTGTTCTGTGTCATTGTTATATAGGTGTTGTTGTTTCGTATGAGCTGCTGGCGTCGGATTCACTGTCAGTTTCTTCTTTTTCGAATATTGATTGAGCTGCTTGTCTCATCTCCTTTTTGTTTACGGCTAGGTGTTTCCATTCTATTAGGGTTTTATCATAGTATTTCAGATCATGTGAGTGCGAGTCCTTCCACGTAAATATTGGCCTGCCAATCTTTAGCCTATTTGCTTTGAGTTTTATAGCGCTGTGGAGTACGTGCGGCTTCGTTCGCCGTAATATGTGACCGTAGTAACACAGTATGAGAAATTTTATTCTCTTAGTAATTGTCTTGCCCGTTAAAAGTTGGTGTACTTTTTGGTTTTTCGGTGGAGATTTGCTGTGGCTAAGCATGTCTCTTAAAATGATCCGCTCGTACCGTCTAAGCATAGATCGATTTGCTTTGGTTAGCGCGGCGGCCTTTAGTCCATAAGTCATTGTAGGCTCAATGATCATTTTGTATAATAGTCTTGCTAGTTGCCATTGCATCTTGGTTTTTCTAATAAAAGGAATTTTTGAGTTTTTAGCTCCTTGCTTGCAGCGGGTTTTTATTGTTTCTCTTCTGCTGTGCCCTGATGTTATGTAAGTGCCGAGGTATTTTATCTCCTCGACTGGTTGGATATTAGTACCATCTCCAATTTGGAGTAATTGGGTGCGCCTGTAGGTATTTGTCGGGTCACGAATCAATATTTTTGATTTTGTGGTATTGATTTTTAGTCCAACAGTAATGAGAAGTTCTTCGAGTCGGGAAAAAATTATTTGTAGTTGTCTAAAGTTTGTTCCTAAAATAATTATATCGTCGGCAAATGATAGGCACATCGGTAGGGATATTATTAAGTCTTGATTGAGACGAAGGAATGGTACTTCTTCTTCTAGAGTTTTTAAAACGTCGTCAATGAGAATGGTAAAGAGACGGGGTGACAGTGGGCAACCTTGTTTGACTCCTTTGCCTTTTTTAATTTCGTTAATAAACCGTGTTTGTTGTCCAAACCACCTTATGCATGTTGATTCATTCATACAGCTTTTATAATCCTATTGGTAAAAGTCTTATTAGTCCTAGACACGAGGATGTCTTTCAATGCATTTAAGTTTACGGTATCAAAAGTTTGTTCCATGTCGATTGCCATGACGTATGTTTTTGTGCCTTCCCGCCATTTCTCGTCGAGAATTCTACGGAGAGCAAAATATGATCATCGGTAGATCTATTTTCTAGGAAGGCTGCTTGATAGTTGCCTAGGCTCTTGGTCAATTTATCGAGACGGGACAGAATAAGGTTGGCGTATATTCTATAGCCAGTACAGCATATCGAAATGCGCCTATATTCGTTAGTTGATTTCGGGTTCGTTTTTTTTGGAATCGGGACTTGGACGGTTTGGGTCCAGGCTGATGGTGTGATATTGCTTTGCCATGCATTCCTAAAGTGCTCCATTAGGTCTGTGAATATCTCTTCGGGTAGAGCTTTAAATAGTTCCGTGACTACTTGGTCAATACCTGGTGCTGTGCCATTGCGCATACTATTGATTATTTTAGCTACTTCTTTATTGCTTGGGCCTTTGCAAAGGTCATTTATACTCTCGTTCTTACATAGAGATATGGCTGGACCTTCAGATTTGGATAGTTCCTTTTCCTAATTAGAAATAGGTATATATGTGGTCTTCTTCCTGTACTTTTCAGTTGTTTTGAATCTTCGGTAAAAGTTATATGTGGTTTTCATACGCTGAGAGGGATGCATGCTATTAAGGTCCTTGAAAAAAGATTCGAATTCGCGGTCTTCATTTTTTTTCAATATGTACTGCAACTTGGTGCGACAATGTTTTAACTCTAGTCGGGATGTTGTATCACGCGAATGTCGGTTACGAAATTTAGCTTTCTGTAATTCAGCTAGCGCAAGTCTGTGCTCCTTAGATATGTTTGCTACCTTCTTGAGAGTGTTGGTAGCACTTAATTTCATAATTTCCATAATCGTATCCCAAGGCAGTGGTCGTTGGTGTTGATTACTGACGGTCAAGGCTTCAGTGGTCATTTTAATTTCATTTTGGATTTTTTTGCGGATGGCTTCATGTTGAAGTAGCTCGTAGTTTAAGTGCCTGTAGTTAAAATTTTGGTTTACTGGAATCTTATTGGATTCTCTTGTTGCTATCGGAAAGTGTCTATCTTGAGAATTTGATTTTGTTTGGGTTAGCTCACCCATGATTAGTTTATGGTCCGAAGTTTTCTTATAAGGCTCTCCTTTTATAAAGTTGAATAGACTTGTATTGTTCACTTTTGTAAGTATGTGGTCGATTTGTGATGCTCTTTTGCCCGATTTCCACGTTTTTTTACAACTTGGTCTGCCAAAAGAAGTATCCAAGCGTAATTTTTCTCGTCTGATAATATCGATAATGATATTACCAATGTCATTGAAGTCTTTGTGTAGCAGATTATTTCCAATCTGACCGGATTCTTGGAGGTCGTTTACATCTAGGGATCCTATGTGGGCATTGAAGTCACCTAGTATTATTAGTGTAGTGTCCTTTGGTTTTTGTTTTATGGTTTGCAGTAACCTGGAAATTGTTTTAGTAGCCGCCGCCGTTTTGTTCGGTATGTGGGCCGTGATTATGAATAGCTTTCTTTTAAGATTATTTATTACTATAGTCGCCGCCATGATATCTGGGTAATTAATTACGTTTTTTATTTGCAAGGTTGTATTTTTCTTGACCACGATGGCCAGGCAACGGCTTTTGTTTGATCCTGACAATAACCATTTGTAGTTTTTAGAGCTGTATGTTCCCGTGAGCATGTGGGTTTCTTGTAAGCAAGCGATATCTATGTTGTTTTTGTTTAGAAAATTATCAATTTCGTCTTTCTTCTTGGGGTCTGCGGTGCCTCGAAAGTTCCATGTACCAATTTTTAGGTTACTTGGTTCGACGTTATGTTAAGGGCGAGTTGATGTACTGACTAGCCTATACCCGGTTTTGTCTGCATAATCCTCAATACTCATGGGGGAGCTAATCGAGTCATTTGTGCTTTCCAGTGTGTTTTGATGTTGGCTCTTCTCATTATGTACTGCCTTGTTTACTTGCGTAGTATTTTCATTTCCGGAATTGACGTATATGAGACTATCATAGTGGCTACCGTCATAGATTAGGTTTATGTCGCCAACAGAGTCGTTAGGATTTTTTGGCTTGAAGACTAAGGTCGATCTATTTTCTTTCTGATGGATGTTGATAGTTATATGGTAGAAGTTAGCCGCTGCAATAAGGATGTCCGTACCACCCCATTCTCCGTCTTTGTATTGATTTGCAATGTAGTTACGGTATTGTGTTTGGTTGTCTGTGTCAAGGTTGCTGGCAATAGCTATTTTCATTGCATCGTCGTCTTGGTTTTCTTCCACGTATCGCGCAAGATCACGTCTGACTGCCCCATGGTCTAGTGTGAGGTAAAATAAGTCGTTGATCTGTTGAGCTATTGCCCTAAACAGACAATTTCCATCTCCAGGTACTTTGATTATTGCTGTTGACATTATGTGGGCTGTGGGGGAAAGCTTAAATCTAATATATTAGAGACTTATGGCTAGGGTGTAAAGGTTGCGGAATTGTTATTTATTAGTGTTTTTGTAAGTGTTGGTAATGCTTGTTGCGTCCGTTTTTAATGGGTTTGCCGTTTTTTGTTGGGTCACTATACTTTTCAGATGGGTTCAATGGTAACCAGATGTGGCTTAAACACGGGGAATTGATTTCGTGCTTTTGTATTATGCAAGAAACAAAAGTGTTTTTGGGGCTATTCTTTTTTGCTGTGTTTCTTGTAAATTTAAATGTTTGGTTGAGTAAAACTATGCAATACTAAGGTTTATTGTTACCAAAGATGTTTGCTTTGTTTCAGATTTATGTTTAACATGTGTTGTCTTTTTGGTAATTGAGACTTTTTGGTAATGAGCGTTAGTCGAGAGTCGATTGTTAGAGTTACAGAAAACTTTGCTTTGTACCTTAATAATTTTAAAGTACCTATACAACCTACCTCAGTTTTATGTATTTGTGGTACTTTGAGGTGATGTAAGTATTATAATATTCTAGAGACTTCGGTCTGAAGTTTGCTTTTGAGTATTGTCCTATTTAAATTTATGGAAACTAGTGATCCTGATAGGTTCGAAGTGGTCGAATTTGTTATTCAATTCGCAACTTTGACTTGTTGTTTGTAAGGTAAAGGACTGATCTCACCGGGTTTGCGCCTACACGCGTAGTAACTGGACTAGTGGGCCTTTCACGAACCCTTTGCAACTCGCCACAGGCTCAAGATGGGAATGCGATGGTTTCTCCTTTCCCTGAGGCTGAACTGGAGCACTCGTAGGACGGTTGGCACAAAAACACTATACACACTTGGCTCACACACTTCGAGATAGCTAAAAAACTATGCAAGAATTAAATTACGGAGGGGTGATTCTGAAAACACTTATCCCGCGTTCCGTTGATTATTAATATAAGTTTAAATGTTTAATTAAATTTATTTTAGAATTAATTCACTGGTTATTGACTTCAGAGGCTGAAGAGAAATTGCAATATTATTCTGGAAATAGTGATGTACTTAATTATTAAAAATTATCCGTTGTGTGTTGCTGTTACGATATATGAACACAATAAGTTTTTTTTTTGCATTATTTTGGATAGAAGATTTAAATTCAAATTAAAAAAATATATTCACATGATTAATGGACGACCCCATACATTTAGTATGAAATGACATGTCCAATTTAGCCCTCACCCATACTAAAACAGTACAGTCACACATTATAATTATAGTGGCGGATTTTTTTACCCGACTACGGCTAAGCAAAAAGGAGGGTAATAATATTGACCAGTAGGAGGTAGTATGAACAAATGTTCATAATGTCCCCTCGTAACCGCTAACACAACTTATCACACATTTTACAAATAAGGTATCGTTATAAGCGTTTTAATTTCCCGCTGGTTTATAGGCTATGTGACGTCACATTATATTAGATATCGCGCCCTCTAGAGGAAAAGGCATAACGTCATGAACTAAAATATTTTTTATGATGCCATATTGGGTATCAAGCGAAAGAGCATAAAAAGCACATTTCATTAATATTGTATATTTATTGTGGGCCGTGTAAAAATGGATAACCCTAAAATAATTTGAATAAAAAGCTAAAAAACTTCGGCTACGTAAAAAAGAGGTCTATAAAACGATACAATAAAATCATTTTATTCAAATCCACCTATGCATTTCTGGATTTTCTATTTGAATATTATCATGTTTCGTCCTTTTTTGACCCCTTTTTTACATAGTTTTTGAACTTTTTTATTTTTATTGCCCAACGAAGTTAATGCTATTACCTACCACTCTATAAGGTATGTGCTCTACGTATAGAAAACAGCACATCATATTACCAACATTATCAGTGGAGAACTACCAATCTCCAATCATTAGAAAAATGGTCCGAACTCTAATGTTTACTAACACTAGTTTTATAAGTCTTTTTTATTTGTTTTACTAACACTACTATGGATTCAATTTTGTTCCGAAATAAACTTTTTTTTTTATAATACCACTAACTGTCAAATTTCCCCAATGAATAATAAACTCTATTGCTTGAAAATGAAGTTGAAAATCGATTGAACAAATTTGACAGTTCCGGATACCATGACGTAGTTGTCTGTACGAAGCGCATCACTACAGCACACCCACTCCCGAACTATCATGGCCACACCCGTTGCGTGACGGCCCACACTATACCTAATTGGATTAGCAATACCATTCCATCCACTTTGTTTTAACTGCCATCGTAAAAATGCAACCAATTTTCTTGACCTCATCCAGTTTAATTGGTTAACATTTCATTGATAAGGTTATGAAGATGGATGTGAAAACAATTTGGGTATTGTTTTTGTTAAAAACTACAACTCTTTAGGATAAAGTAATTATTTTCTTTAACTAAAAAACCCACATTGTTACGAAAAAGTTGACGAAGTTCGCCATTTCAAATTTAGCTACTGGTAAATACACCCTGTAAACATAATCCCAGATTCCAAATAGCTTTTCCAAATCCCGATCATAGATCAAGCAGCGCGTTCAGATAAATCATTTTGTTTGTCATGTTCGAACGCGCAAGCGCATCAATCTGCCGACAATGGCCCCTGATTGGAGATGATTATCATGTGCTAGATACGGATCTGTGTTCGGTGCTTGGATAAACCAGATTGAGTAGAACAAGAGGGTAGCGCGTTTTCGTGTCGGCCTGGGAACACAGCACCGTGCTTACCTATTAGATAAAAAAAAGGTTTCGTACCATTATGTATAAAAACGGCAAAAAAATCACTATTGTTGTATGGGAAGCTCCCTTAATTATTTATTATATTCTGTTTTAGTATTTTTTGTTATAGCGGCATATTTTTAGGGTCCCGTTTTACCCTTTGGGCAAGGAACCCTAAAAATCCGGACAAGGACTCGCCCACCGAGGGTTTCGTACAAATTTTTAGGTACATTTATCAAAACTCTTTTACGGGAAAATGTATTCGCTTTTTTAATAAATTACCAGCGTCTATCGTAGAACTGCCCCCGTTAAAATTTAAATCTCATATTAAAACAACTTTAATCAAAAAAGGATATTATACTGTAAATGATTATTTAAATGATAAAAATATTTGGAAATAAATACTGCCCTGCTCGCACAGGTACATTTATCTTGTAATGTAAAATATATACTATTTAAAAAGAGGCTGACAATAGTGACCGAGTTTCTTGCGCTACTTCTTCTCGGCGCTAGCCCAAAATTGTCACGAAGTAGTGGTAGGGAAAAAAAAATATTGGAATGTGTAAAAGCGCTTAGTTTAAGCCTATTTACAGAAATAAATTGGTTTTAATGATTTTAATGGTAAAAAAATAGTTCCTAGCATGAGGACCCTGTTTTTTTATGATTGAATTACAAATTAGTACATTATGATACAAGTGTGCTACGTTGGTCATTATACACGAGGCATTATTATAAGCGCGAGCCGCAGGCGAGCGCGGTAAGGAAGCCGAGTGTGATAATGATCAATGCACACGAGTCGCATACGACGTTTTTCAACACAATTGCGAGGAAAAAACAAACTAAAATCTAAAATACCTTCTCCGAATATGACTTGGCGTTTTTGCTGTTTTTCTATGCATTTTGGCGGCAACAGGCTATCACTCGCGTTTCGTGCCTCGATAAGTATTTCCGACGGGGTTGAATAACATTTTACTTGTCTTTACTATTTAAAGTAGACATTTTTGATAGTAATTAACCACACAGCAACAACTTTACCAAATAATAATGGAAAATAGCACGTAAGTTTTGTTTTTTTCGCGCGCCGCAATTTCGATGCGCGCGCAGGTTCAATAATGGCACAGGAAAAACTGGCTGTTCAGCCGAGTAGCAGCAATTTAAAAAATAAAATAAACTATAAATTATTGTTTCTAAAAATGATAGTTAAGTTAGTTTGTGTTTATTTATATACAATTTAATAAAATGAAATATTTATTTGTCATCTTAACCCTTAAATAATTTAATATTCGTAAAATATTTAATGTTCTAAAGACACAAACTTTTGCTGGATTTTATAAAAAAAAGTTTACATTACCGCACTAGTGCGATAATCTTTTTACAGCACAAGTGCGTAATATGATGAGTTATGATACTAAAAACGGTGTTATAAGAGTGAATTTACGAGCAACTGTGTTGAAAAATATATTTAAGTAATTAGGCGACTAGCGCTCATTGTTGCCATGCCCTTGCAGGGCGTCACATGTTTACATTTATTATATTGTGCTAACTAAAAATTGAATCTGACAATGTGCAATAATTTGAATTTGCATTTAGGTAGAGTTTTCATATTTTTCCCTATACTAGCAGTATAAGAAGGTATCACTTGCCAAATTTCATAGTTCTAGGTCAACGGAAAATTAACTTTAAATTTATGATTCGCTTGAGAATGACGAAATTATACGTTTCTGCGGCATAATCGACAGTATCTTTTTTTACGTTAGCTTAAAAGTTTGATTTTTTCATAGCTCTAAGAAACTGTAGACCTAAGTAAATCGTTTTAATTTCAACTCAATTATCTTCACGCGTTTCCGAGATAAAGGGTCTTGACAGACTGACTGACGGACGGTTGCACAATAAAGTGATCCTATATTTTTCCTTTTGAGGTACGGAACCCTTAAAATATTAAATTTCTGCCAGCAAAAAATATAGTAATCCTTTTTCAAAAATATCTAAATTTGTGCATTGCACTGTGCAATTAAAAGCAAATATTTTTTTGACAGAAAATATTAACCAGTGACTACAACAGTCAACATTTTTCTGAAATCAAAAGATCGCTTGTATATTTATTACCGCTTTTTTATTGAAAGATAAAATAATTCGTGTAAAAAATGCTCTATCAAAAATAAGACTGCAAAAACTAATTATGTCATCGCAAAATCACATTAAACATCTATCTGTGACGATTATTGTTAAATCGGACAACTAAGACTCCCATATACACCAGTCTCATTCATTCATTCTTAATAGCATTATTTTCATTGATCAAGCTAAATTGGTATAATCAGCTGCTGAGTACCATTCTATTTTGAACCTTATGTCAATTTGCATAAGGAGCAGTAATCATGTTTATTATACAATTGCTAGTCATGACAGTGACACTGGCGTCTTCACGAGGCAAATTATTTTTAAAGTAGACGAAATTGAGCATTCATGATTATGTGGGCGAATACACAGTAAAATATGGCGCTAGAACAGTATGTCAACGCTTTACAAACATTATGGCACTATGATTCGCTAACATATGAGTAACAGTAAGTGCAGAAATCCAGTAAACCCTGCGCAGCCTTGATACTGAACAGGGCTCCAAGTCTGCTAATTTAAAGTGGCATAATTGAATATCAATTGGATCTAATTGTAATTGCTTGACACATTTATTATTCTGCTACTAATTAACTGACTTAAATTTAAGACTAAAATTAGTTCCTGAATACCAAATGTTTCAATTAATTTCGCATTATTCTGCTACTAATATAAGGCTTAGATTTAAGAATTAAGTTGGTAGCAGAATACCAAATGCGTCAAAACATTACAATGAGATCCAATTGATATTCAATTATGCCACTTTTAAATTAGCAGACTTGGGGCCCTGGTAGGAACACTTAATTCAGTCTAAAGTCGAGACTCTAGACATAACTTTAAATAGTATCTCAGAATGTTGGTTAACATCATGTTTTACGCTGTAATAATCACAAATAATGTAATAGCTGTAGTATGACAATCGTTGTCAGTACATTACGAGTATACTAGGGATAGGACACTTTTGAATGGTCGATCGTTGTCAGGACAGCATACTGCACGTTAATCAAATGCACGTTAATTGAGTTATGAATTACTGCGGTATGTATGTATGTATGTATGTACTCTAGTAACTAGCACTGTATCAGTATCACTATTTTATAATATTAAAACAATCGGCCTTACTTATAAACATCGACTAATCAACATCTTAATAACTGATTAACTATTCACTGCTTATCTTCTTAAGTAGTGCGTAACAATTTTTACTCATAAACGCTACTTAGGCGTTAGTTAGTTAATTACCACATTTTTTTTTTACTTTGCCAACACCTGTTTCTAGTCATTATGAAAGACCCAAAATACTGTCATTGAAGCAAAAATTCAAAAAAAGAATGTTTAAAGCAATGTCACTTGTCAATCAACCTTGAGACCAAAGAGTAGCACTTGTATTTTTCCACTAAGGGAAAGGTGATGGCTAGAGCCATTATTAAGAAATCTCTTATGTCATTTAGGAGTGTTTAACACATCACTGTATGCGGGACCCCCTAGATGACAGCTAGCTAGACAGAAAACAGCTGTTGCTGCGACGCCATTTCGGTAATTTAATTTTAAACAAGGGTACGATGCTGCTTATCTTGACAGATAGTTACGAGGTCACTAAGACGATGATTAACTTTAATTAGCGTTTATGAGTAAAGATATTTTTGAATAAGCTGTTCAGCAGTGTCTTATATTTAATCAACGTTTATAAGTAAGACCGAATATCTATATCTCAACTTTATAGAGACGTCTGGATTGATATAATCATTAAATAAATGCAGCGACATAGCTTACCGTCAGTCAAACTTCAGGTAATTATTTTATTTAACAAAAAGTTTGGTTGTGAATTGAGCTACTGCGCTTTTTAGCGATAAAATCGCCTAAATTGTTCATCTTTCTGTAAATATCAACTGTAACTTCTTTGTTTGGTGTGAAATGAAGATTATCTATCTATTTATCTACTGTGTAGGTACTACCTATACATGTACTGTGGCTGAGATCAATGGCCAGAAGTAAAAAACTTAGAGCATTCGCAAAAAATGATTTAAATGGTCGATATTACGGATATAGGACGCTAGTTCAAATCCGGTTCGATACGCTATGACTAACAATTAATCAGGTTCTTGTTTGTTTGTCTGTTTGTTTGTTTTACACAAACTTCTGATTGCTTGAACCGATTTAGATGTGTTTAGTATTGATAGAAGTCTTATGTCATTCCGGGTAACTTAAAGTACCTTAATTAGAATAATGTCAATGAATTACGTATTTTGACGACCTCCGTAGCCCAAAAGCGAGCACGCCGGACTTAGCGTCGCCATGTCTGAGGACCCGCCATGTCTGATTGTCAATGAAGAAAACTAACTTTTCTATAGTTTTTTGGGTCCAGGAGTTGTGGTAATACTGGTAATGACATTGTTTCTGATTTCCATAACACAAATTCTTTGGCTACCTTATGTCAGAGCCGATACCTTAACACCCTGCCTTAGGATCAGAGCAATGTATATATGTAAAAAAGTGAAGTATGCTTTTATAGGTCCCACTGCAGGGCACATGCCACACCTCAACTATGACTTGGTTTAGGCCATATTCCACCACGCCGTGCGGTGGCTTCACGACTAATATCAAGCGATATCAGCCATGCCGGACCAACTTTTAACTTGCCTTTCGAAGCATAGAGACGATCGTATTAAATTTCACTAGATATGGTCGGAATGGTCACCCATCAACTCACAACCGCGGCGTTGGTTGCTTAACTTTAGTAATCAATACCAAAGCGCTGCCGCCACTGAGCTACGAGAAATGTATGTAATGTTGTTGAATGTTCATTCATTTTTTTGGTGTTTTTTGATTCAAATTGATTCTTATTCTTTCATGCGGTGAATAGTCCACACCAATATTGTCGTGCCCCTCTTCTCTATGAGTGTTGTAATAAGCAAATGTCATAAAACATCTAGGCCACCAATTACTAAAGTGGGCCACTTTTATTACCGGACGGTGTAATTGCTTTCAGCAGAATTCTACTTTTCAGTTCTATTGTCTAATATTATTACACTAACTGTGCCCGCAACCTCGTTTGCGTAAACTTCAAAATGTTTGGTAGGTATATCACACATATCAAACAGGGACATTGAACCGGAAAAGTATCCTATATGTTAATACAGATCTTATTATATGTGTGCAAAATTTCATCCAAATCCGTTCAGCCGTTGAGTCACAAACATCCAAACATCCTCACACACTTTCGCATTTATAATATTTGTTGGATTTGGTACAACTTTTCGGGTAATTTGATACACTCTGCAATTATGTCTAAACCGTCTCTGTAGGCGAGAGACGAGCACGGATGTGGCGTCGCCATCTCTGAGGTCCTGGGTTCCATTCCTGTTTGGGTCAATGTAGAATACAAACTTTTTATTAGTCTTAAAAAGTACTTACAAGACAACAAATTACCAAGGGCACAAGTTCATCCAGACCCGACCCTATTCAGTAAGGGAACTTTTCCAATCGTTTCTAACCAGAAAATTATATAAATAATAAATAAATATTGGACAACATCACATACATTGCTCTGATCCTAAGGTAAGTTGCTAAAGCACTTGTGTTATAGAAATCAGAATCAACGACGGTACCACAACACCCAGACCCGAGCCAATATAGAAAAGTTCGTTTTCTACATTGACCCGACCGGGGATCGAACCCGGAACCTCAGAGATGACGGGGCCATTTAAAGTCCGGCGTGCTCGCCTCTCGGCTACAGAGGTCGTCAAAATCAAAATTATTTATTCTGTATATAGGCCGTTCTCTGGGCACTTATACACGACCCAAAATATAACTTAGTAGCCCTACCACCGCTTCGGGACAACATATCGGCTGGTGATGAGAAGAAGCGACGGAAAAAACCCGGAATCAAACCCCCGATCTTCCAGAGCGAATTACCGCAATAAAATTATCTAACGTAGGCTCCTCAATATACACTTTTTTCATATTTTTTTACTTTTACTTAATTCCAGTGTCGTGTGGTGCCGGCACGTTAATAGAATTGCACCACTCCTTATCATCCTATGGGTGTCTCAAGAGGCGACTACAGGAGAACCGCCATAAGAAGACGAGCAGCACGTCTCCTCTCCACCATTGTCCAAACTGCGATCACCAACCCGCCTGCCAAGCGTGGCGATTATGGCAAAATCCTCCTTTAGGAGAGGCCTGTGTCCAGCAGTGGACTGATAAGTAAATAATAAAATAAATGCGTTTATTTGCCAGAACACAAGTTTTTAAAGGTGTTAACAGTAATTAAGGTACAAGTATTCAACCTGCATGCAGGTGTGCAAATTCATGTCGTAATTAATAATTAATAAGTGAGCAATGCAATTAATAAATGTGATTCAATTTAGAGTAATGTACTAAGTATTAACAATTCAGTAATTCCATTTTAACATGTCATATTCTTATAATTAATAAATTCAGTTACGCTATAAAAACAATATTTCATTAGCCATGCAGTCAATTTAATTTTAAACTCCCTTCCTTTTAGGGTCTGAATGTTATCCGGGAGATTGTTAAACAGTAAGGTGATGGATGTTGACTTAGAATTAAGTATTTTTTACCTGTAATAACCTACGGAACCGTAGTCTTAAACCAGTCAATACAACAACTGACTCATACTTCATGGAAAATTCTCGCAATCTTGAAACAATAATTTTTCTTGCATTTATCTCAATTTAAACATCTTGATATAACGAACTGTTATGGCGAGACGCTTGTTACAGCTGTTATAGGCAGGAAATTATGTAGTTTTAGTTATCTAAGGATTCCCATACAAGAATTGGATGGTAATTTAATAGAAGGAAGCAAGATGAAGATTATATCAGATCACTACTTCTAGAGATTTAATTTTAACCTAGTTTAAGCCTTTGACTGCTACAAAACTAGGCACAATAGAAAATCTATTGTTTGAGGGTCACCGATTGGTGATCAATGTGTCGAAGTTTCATTTTGTTGTCTAAGTTTAAAAAAAAAAGTATGCCTATGAGGTGAGGCCTGTGCCCTGAAGTGGGACGTACTTCAGGGCACAGGCCTCACCTCAACTATGAGGTGGTTTGGGCCATACTCCACCACGCGGGCCCGGTGCGGATTGGTGGAGGGGTGTTGTAAGGACAGTGACTAAACCTTACTGTCAGATGTTATCAAGCCGCCTTAAGGCCTCCGACTAGGCTTCACGACCAATATCAAGCGATATTAGCCGGGATCAACTTTTAACGTGCTTTCCGAAGCATGGAGATGCTCGTCGTGATGGCTAAGTTTAAGTTGAAGACAAAATCATAACGTAAGCTCAAGACACTAATTGAATACTATATACATCTTAAACTTAAAGTTCCTTTTGTGCCTGTCATAATGACATAATATCAATTTGGCTAAAGTCATACTTAGAATTCGCTATAGCTAAATCTATGGCTATAGTGCATACAATGAAGTTTAGCTATAATACCAAACTGAACTCAAAGATAGGGGTAACCATGAACTTCTAAAACAATCTCAAAACTGTCAAATCTTGTCAAATCTGTCAAATTTCGTACGTAATGACGTACGAAATTGACAGAAATTGCATATACATATAAAGTGTATTCTGGTAAATAAATAATTGATTTGATTTGATTTGATTTCAAGTTTTTAGTAACCTTTTGTAACTTTTCCAACTGAAAAGCAAGAATGCCTTTTCAATCACACTCCGTATTTCCTTGAACACGTTTAACACCAGTTGTTCGAGTTTAGTGTGATGGAGTCAGAAATAACAGTGTTACTCGCCATCACTGAAGCCGTTATCACAACAAACGTATCTACTATACAGTAGGTTCACTCGAAGCAAATGTCCCAAATCCCATGTAGAAAAGAAATAAATAATAATAACTTAATAAATATTGGACAACATCACACTGCTATGATTGCTCTGATCCTAAGGTAAGTAGCGAAAGCACTTGCGTTTTAGAAAAAGGAAACAACGACGGTACCACAACACCCAGACTCGAGACAATATAGAAAAGATGGCGATGCTTTGTATAGTCCGGCGTACTCGCCTCCGAAAAAGACGAAAGGTTTCTTTTTATCAATGCCATAAACCAGGGTGTGGTTCTGAACAGTAAACAAAATTAAACAGGCAAATGGACTGTATCTAAACAAAATTTTATATTTTTCATCGAGTCTATCAATAAACAGGCTGTAGTTTTGAATAGTAGCTAAAATTTAAGAGACGCTTGTGTTCATGAAAAAACTATGAGGTCGTATTGTGTTTCTTAGAATTAAAGCACTTATTTGACGTCGCTTTAATTTTTGTAGCCATTTTTCTTCGGGTTTGGGGGCAGTCTAGTAACCGTGCTCTACTTGTTGTGTGTGTGTGTGCAAGTCAACGCAGTCAGCCATGCCGGGTGTGAACCTACTGTATAGCAACTATACTGTGGCAGTAGCGTTATGGTGTACTAAAACGTTTTTACAAGCGATCGCTTTCAGCGACAACACGGGTTTAGTGAGCTCGTAAATAGATGCTTTATGATTGCGAATATATTTTGTAAGATTCACACAATATACTTGTATATCAGGTCGGGAAGTTACTACGAAGGTTCATTGATTTTTAGGGGTACGAATATTGAAATTTGGCTACGACACTAGAATAAGCTGACTTTTAAAAGGCTCATTGAAATTTTGAGGTTCTGACAACGATAGATAGATAGATACTCTTTATTGCACACCAAAAAAATAAGTAACAGTTGTTATTTACAGAAAGATGTACAATTGAGGCGGTCTTATCGCTAAGAGCGATCTCTTCCAGACAACCTTCAGGTAGATGACAACTATAAAAAAGGGGAAAGTTTCCCAAGCCTATAGAGCAAATTTCTTTTTAAGGGGTGTAAATATTAAGATTTTGGCAACGAGATAGACCTCCTAGCGGAAATAGAGCCTAGAAATGCACTTTACAATGTATTTTCGGTAACTTATTTATTTTGTAGATTACATTATCTGTCGATTTACAATACCAGTATTTACCAATATTGATTTCCTATACAAAATTTCTAATTAAGATATTTTTATAGTTTTTGGCTGTTCTTTTGGGTATTTTTTTCAATTTTCTTTTTTTCTTAACCACCTTCAATGAAATCGCTCGGGCCCTTCTAGTTACTAGACACCAACGCACGGTATAGTTTTATATATTTATAGATTGGTAAATATATTTATATATAGGGTATAAGGAGAACGCCAATCAACTCAAACAAAGCAAGTTTAGTAGTCCCAAAGGAAGGTAAACTGTCTAAGAACTAGCAAGTAATTTAATCAAAAGTGACTAAGGCTGATAGGGCTGCGTATTAATATCAATCACGATACCGGCCATCTTGTCTAGTGCTTAAATAAATAAATATATTGGTTAATATCACATACATTGCTCTGATCCTAAGGTAAGTAGCTAAAGCACTTGTGTTATAGAAATCAGAAACAACGACGGTACCACAACACCCAGACCCGAGATAATATACAATAAACATTTTCTACATTGACCCGACCGGGAATCGAACTCGGAACGTCAGAGATGGCGACGCCAAGTCTAGCGTGCTCGCCTCTCGGCTACGGTGGTCGTCCGCTTCGCGCTCCGGGCTAAAGAGTTGCGTTCGTGGGTTCGAATTCCGTCAGTGGCAAGTATTTGTGGTATGAGCATAAACATATCGTATTAAAAGATTCCGTTATTTTGAGCTAGAGAAATAGTGTTATAAGAAAAGTTATTTTGATGTTTCAGTTTTGATCTTTTAGTGAAATTCATATACCTTTTGTAAAACTCGTAAAAGTTCTATTTTTTTCGACAGTTTTCTTTTGAAAGATAACTTTCTTTTGGAAATAATACAGAATGTCGTTTTAAACAGTAGCCAAAATGATCAAAATCACGCATTATTTATATAAATATGAAAAAAATCGTGATTCTATAATTAAGTGTTTTGTCACAAAATGTCATGGTATGCCTGCATTGTTAAGTTGTACACTAGCTGTTGCCCGCGACTTCGCTCGCTTGGTCTTTTGTTTATTCAATATATCCCACAGCACTATTTAAACAGGATAAACAGTATCCTAAATAAATATAAATATTGGACAACATCACATACATTGCTCTGATCCTAAGGTAAGTAGCTAAAGCACTTGTGTTATAGAAATCAGAAACAACGACGGTACCACAACACCCAGACCCGAGCCAATATAGAAAAGTTCGTTTTCTACATTGACCCGACCGGGGATCGAACCCGGAACCTCAGAGATGGCGGCGCCATTTAAAGTCCGACGTGCTCGCCTCTCGGCTACGGAGGTCGTCGAAAAATGTTAAATGTTAATCCAGATCATTTTCTATTTATGCAAAACTTTATACAAATCCGTACAGTAGTTTTTACAAAGTGTAACAACCTCCATACATCCACAAACTTCGCATTTATACTATTAGAGGATTTATGAAAACCGCCTGCCCTTCAATGAGAGGCCTCCAAATACAATGCGCGTGCGCAATACAGCGCGCAACGTGCGCACGAGTGACGGACAGACGGCAGGCTAATATCACTGAGTCACGCTGTGTGGCCCATATGGCTGTAGTAACCTACATTATTTTTATCGATAAACTTTTCGAGATTAAAATCTAATTAAATGCTTTATCGATGTGATACGAAAAGTTAAGTTTGCTGTAGGTTCATTCATATTATAAAGTTATTGCATTAGAACGTTGTTTAATAAATTTATTTATTAGTCCACGTTTTCGTCAAAATGTCTCTGTTATTTTCAATAGGACCTAAAAGTGTAAAGACAAATTATTTTACAGCACATTAGATAATTATAAGATAATCCTTAAAACCTCGTTAACAATAGTAACTTGTTTTAATGCTGGGGCTTCACCTGCGTGACGCCTAACGTTCAAATAAAGGCATGATTAGCGTTAACTAAATTAGAGCATTAAGCTACGCGCTAAGTGCGTGGCCACACTTATTTGACGTTTGATTCTAGTGTCTAGCGACTTAGTCAGCGTGTGATCTGTGAGTGTGTCTTTAAAATAAAATAAAACGCTTTCAAGAACTCAATACTTTTCCTATTTTGTCTACTCCATCCTAACCTAATAACTATGCACTTTAACATTTATTTCACAAAGAGTTTTTGAATGTGACCGTGTTTTAACATGTTTAGTGCAGTAGGTGTAGCCCTTTGATGTGTCAAAAGTTACCGCCGTCCGAGCTATCGCCTAACGTCTAATGTTATTGAAGCAAATTAGCGCACAAAGACCGGCCACACCTGCGTATTACGTCAAATAGAGCACTAATTAACGACATTAGACGCAGGTGAAGCCCCAGCATAACAATGAGAACAACAATTTTTTTATTTTTATTCTTCATACAAACTTTACATGCTGACTCAACGATAAATTTTAACGTAAAAGCAAGTTTCTTGCGTTTTTTGTTATGTTATTCTATTCGTTTTCTATACCTACACCATGGTACAAACTCTGCTTAATATAAGGCTAGAAATTAGTACCAATGATTGTAGATGTTGAGGCCCATGGTGACGGTTAGGCGTTTGGATTATTTTTTTATACATGTCATGTAGGTAGTAACTTCACTTGATCTCCAACCTCTGTACTGTAAAGGTTTTTGATTTAAATATATCGTTTATCTCCAGATAGTTTGACGACCTCCGTAGCCGAGAGGCGAGCACGCCGGACTGTAAATGGCACCGCCATCTCTGAGGTTCCGGGTTCGATCCCCGGTCGGGTCAATGTAGAAAAAAAAACGAACTTTTCTATATTGGCTCGGGTCTGGGTGTTGTGGTACCGTCGTTGTTTCTGATTTCTAAAACACAAGTGCTTTAGCTACTTACCTTAGGATCAGAGCAATGTATGTGATGTTGTCCAATATTTATTTATTTATTTTATCTATAGTTGGGTTTTGTTCGCCACCAGTGGAAAAGACGAATATCTATTACAATTGGTATATTGTTAAATCGATAAGGTAGCTATAACTATATGGCACAAAATAAGTTTTACAATAAAGACACAATTATAAAATCAGGCGATCTCAGCGCCAGCAGCGAAGAAAATAAAGTTTTTGTAGGTTTAATCTGACAAGTACTATAAACATTTTTAAAAATTCGACTTAATGCAAGTATCTTATTTATCCGTCAGCATTTCATGCAGGATATCATGCCGAATTGTATGATATTCAAAGAAATTTGTTTACAATACTTTCAACTTTCCGACTTCGTGTCCAATTACAATACTTTCCGCCTACCACTTAAAACTTGAGCCTAGTTCTAACTTTTAGCTCGAAACTTAGGCATTAGATGTTCAGACTAGCTGGCTAGGCAAAAGTTCTATTGGGACAGACTTTTGAAGTGCCTGTTTTGAACTGAAATAGGATAAAAGTGTTCGAACAATGTGAGGTTTGATGTTACTTGATGTGTTACAAGTTTTTTTTAAGTAGATAATTATGATGATTGACCATATTCTTCATCAACAGCCTTTAAAAAGTCTACTGGGATAGCACGCCATAGACGGACTGATCCTGTTAAAAGGATTATATCGACTTCAGTCAAGATATTTTTTTATATTGGACAACATCACAAACATTGCTCAATCCTAGTGGCTAAAGCACTTGTGTTACAGAAATCAGAAACAACGACGGTACTACCAGACCCGAGACAATATAGAGGTCAAAAAGTTCGTTTTCTACACTGACCTGACCGTAGATCGAACCCGGAACTTCAGAGATGGCGACCGGACTATATGGCGTGCTCACCTCTCGGCTAAGGAGGTGGTCATCAGAATATTATAGAAAGAGAAATATTTAAGGGGCTTCCATACAACAAACGTGATTTTTTTGCTCGTTTCTATAGATAATGGTGCGGAACTCTTCGTGCGCGAGTCCGACTCGCACTTGGCCGGTTTTTAGAAATAGAAATGTCAATAATTTATTGTTATTTTTCATATAAGTCCGCTTTAGCTACTGCTTTAGGCCTCGGATCGATCTCGGCCGTATTTCAGTCTGAGATTAATACATTTTTGGCGTGAGCTCAAATTTCCGACGTGCGTCTGCAGTATCCGAGTTTATATATTTTGGATGCCCTTGATGTGAAAGATCGGAAAGATAATTATAATTTCTTTATTATTTCAACAACTATTTATAATCCTAGAGGTTCCAACGCAATGATAAATTTGGCAAATCTTGACTGGATGACTACATCAAATTCGGAGCATCGTCACGTGACCTTAGGTAACTTTTGGACCCAATGTTAAATCAATCCATCTTGGGTAAAGGCTCAGAGTACATTTGTACCTACATCCTTCGGTTGTCCGATGTTAGCCATTACCGTGAAGAATTTGGTATAAATACGGGCAGAGATTGAAATCTGCGATACGATGTTTTAAGAAGGACTTTTAAGATGACTCCTGCATGTTCAATAAAATCACGGCCTGATATTTGGCAGTAGGGAGTCGCCGTCGCCGGACATGGCGTGGAAAGTGATGATTGCAAGGCTGGTTTAGGATGCTTCTAAGCTTAATTAATCTGCAGATGCGAAACAACTATCAAACAAAATTCATCTTTTTCCTATGAAATTGAATAATTGAGGGTTGCTATAGAATAGAATAGAAGAATAGAATATATTTTTATTTCAGTCTAGGCATACAGATTGCACTTGTGAAAGTCATATAATTATAGAAATATAACAATAAACAAAGCAAAAACAATAATTCAACCAGTAAATACACATTAAAACCATTAAATAAAATATTAGAAGAATTTAAGAAGTCGTTAGGTATACATATACATACACATAGTCGGTTAAGTGGCAGTGGGCGGGGCACATTGCTTGCAGGACTGATGGCCGTTGGGGCAGGAAGGTCCTTGAATGGCGGCCACGGGTCGGAAGGCGTAGTGTTGGTAGGCCACAAGGTGGACCGACGATATGGTGAAGGTCGCGGGAAGCCGCTGGATGCGGGTGGCAGAAGACCGATCTTCGTGGAATCCTTGGGGGAGGCCTTTGTCCAGCAGTGGACGTCTTTCGGCTGATGGATGGATGGACACACATATTCGGACCGGCATTAATCGGCAAAGCCGGGCGGCAGAACCGAATAATTGTGTAGGTAGATCGATGTAAAGTAGTGTATACACAAGTTTCGGAGCTTTGTTGTTCCGCAAATACTGCTGAATGACAATGCCTGAATATGTGTGTAACTACCCTAATAAATGATATGGTTTTTGTTTTAGTGTCGTCAGCAAACCACACTGCAGTGTCGGCATAGTTTAGCCGCAGTCGGTCGATAATAATTTATGTCAAGGAAGGCTTGCCAAACGGTTTTGGCTATTGTAAAGCTAAAAGTTTTATTGTACATTTAAATGAGAATTTAACGTTTAAACCTTTATAAGGCTGTGGTGATATTAGCGACCGTACTTTAAACTTTAATCCCTTGATTTAAAGAAGATACCCGATGAAACTGACAACCATGATGTGCTTTATAAAGCCAAAACTACCTCCATCCATCCATCCATCAGCCGAAAGACGTCCACTGCTGGACATAGGCCCAAGGATTTCCACGAAGATCGGTCCTGTGCCACCCGCATCCAGCGGCTTCCCGCGATCACCAGATCGTCGGTCCACCTTGTGGGGGGCCTATCAACACAACGCCTTCCGGCCCGCGGCCGCCATTCAAGGACGTTCCTGCCCCAACGGCCATCAAAACTACCTATAGTTAAAAAACTAATTAGGTTACCCAAATGCGCATCCTTTTGGGGTTCTATACCTCAAAAAGGAAGAAGGAACCATGTAGATTCACCCCGTGGTCCGTACGGGATTCAAATACAAACCACTTGGCTAGACGGTCTTAAAGCAATAATAATAAAGTCACCAGTCAAATCTTACCTTAATGATGATTATGAGGGCCACAAAAATCTTACATCACATGTGTATCCATTTGACACAATCTGTAACAAGTAAAAAAATAATTTAGAGATATATATATAATATCAACTGTAACTTCTTTGTTTGGTGTGCAATAAAGAGTATCTATCTATCTATCTATAAACAAAAAAAAATAACTAATCTGGTCAGAGTATTGTCCCTCTTAGCAATAAAAAAACACAGTGTCTTCCGGGTTAAAAGACTAGCATTTTCTTCTTAATTTAACACGACAAAGTTTGTATAAAAAAAATACTGGAAAAGTTTCCTTTTTTCTAATACAAAAAAAAAAAAAATCCTTTTAAGACAAAGATATTCAATTAGATTTATGATGATGAATTCATCAGTCAGTTGTGCAAATCTTTATTTTTATTTATAAAAACTTTATACTTCACTCGCCATATCAATCAAATCCGTATATTTGTTACATTACAGCTCCTTCCGATAGCATTTTGGCTAAGAATCCATAAACAAAAAAAAACCCGGTCACCCAATAAACAAAATCAAAGCTTAAAAACTTCGCAGATCAGACACTCGACTGAAGCTAAACAAATTTAACTGACAGCAGGAGCCTTTGATCTGTGAGAGAACGCAGGCGCTGCGGAATAGGTGAGTATTAATATACCAGGCCTGGCTTTAATCTTCATAAAAATACATTAATTGGTGATTGATAAAATCATCGTGTCACAGAACATGAAGAGTTTGGAAGACTATCTTGATTGACTTTTTATCAAAGAAGTTACAGAAAGTGGTATAAAGATAAGACAACTTTTTGTTATGCTACGTCAAAAAGTAAAAACCGATGCGAAAATGCAGACGAGATATTTACATGATGATATTTAGCAACATCAAAAGCATTATTTTATGAAACAGTTGTTTGCATTTTTATTCCTATTTTTTTATTGTTATATTTATTTTAATTTCTTAATTTTTATTAACTATTTTATTTAATTGCAATTTTGTTATGAGAATATTATTGACTCTATAATATTATTAGCAGTTTTTAAGATTATTAATATAAATTGTCATTTATCTGATTATACACGACGTTTTTGTGAATGATATTAATAGCTTTCACTGTTGCTAAAGCTACTATATTAATCGTAAGTTCCAATACGTGTATTTTAGTGAATAAATAATTTGATTTAGAAAAGGCTCACCCTTTTTCGGGAATTTTATTGAGATCCTACGTAGGTAAGCCCACTAATTAATATATAGAATGTATAGAACGTGAGCTCTGTTTATGCATACGGGTCCAACTAATATAGAAGCATATGCTTTACATTCGGTTTTACTGCGCTACCCGCATTCTTTGCGAGATATTCGCGAAATTATTTAACTTTACATAACATTTGCAAACTATAATAGACGACAGAATATTTCGGTAGAACAAGAAAGATTTTGCCAAGGCTTTGTTTGTTGAAAGTCTTTTTAGATAAAAATTTTACTGCGCAAATGCGAGAACTTTTTGAATGATGCCGACACTAATTAGATTAGAAAAAATTGAGGATTCCTAAAGCTACGGCCAAACCAACGCGGTGGCGTGGGCGTGCGCGGTGGCGTAGGCGTGGGCGTGCGCGGTGGCGTTCACTAGGCGGACACTAGGCGTTCAGGAGGCCTATCACGAAAATGTATCTTTCGCTTGGATGTATAAACCTAACAAGAAAAAGATTAGTCATGAATGAAGTCAAAGAAGATTATGAATGTTAGTCATAATAAAGGTATCTAATGATGTTGTAGAAATTATGATTGAACTAATGTTTATCAGATTATTTGCCGATATACTACGAATATAAAAGCTAAACCCTTTTACTAAATTTTTGTAGAGTTTTTAATTTTATTATTTACTGAGTTTCGCATCAATTAATTCCAACGCGGTTACCCGAGCGAAGCTATTTGAAGATGTAGGAAAGAAAAAAACCTAGTTGGCTTCACTCATTGCTCATCGGAAAAAATTAGTAGCTTTAAACGTAATTATTTATATTATCGTAGTAGCGCACCATCTGTCTGTTGAGCCTGACACGTCAAATGTCATGTCCGCGCGTGCATAAGCTGAATGTCAAGCTGCACGCGTGATGCACGCCGCCGCTGTCCGCGCCGGTGTGAACTCGTCGATACAAATGCTATGGCACGATCTAAACGCGCACGCCCACGCCACCATGCACGCCACCGCGCACGCGTCTGTTTGGCCGGGACTCAAGAATGAATAATAAATATTATAATAATTTTCGTCAGACAACCCACTAACTGTCATAATATTGAAGAAAGAAATAAACATCCTTTTGTTGCCTACCAGTATGTCGATTCTGTAAGATACGCAATTAATCTCGCTCTAAACATCATCTAACTAAACGGTACAAACGACCATAGCCTCTATATAGCTAAGAAGTGGGTTCACATTACTAATTGTCGATGAGTGACAATGAGTGATAAGTGACAGTGCCTATCACCTAAGCAGTTACTAATTGTCGATGAGTGACTAATGAGTGATAAAGTGACAGCGCCTTTCACCTAAGCAGTTACTAACTGTCGATGAGTGACTAATAAGTGATAAGTGACAGCGCCTATCACCTAAGCAGTACAAACAAACAAACTCATTTGTTACGAAGTCGGTTGACATTATTTATCGTCAAAAAGTGAAGTGAAGTCGGAATGATCGCGGTTTTGTTTAAAGAATCGGCAGGCTGGTAAGGAAATGAATTTTCCAGCATTCAAGCTGAGTTGTTTTAGGAAAGTTCGTTTCTTTTTATTGTTCCAAACCGAGAATCGAACACGTAAATCACCGCGCTACTATGTAGGTATATTATATTATTATTAGCTCTTCACATAAACCAACTAACTATACAAATACATACTTATATTCAAATCATAAAATAAAATTACAGATCTGACAGAAAATAACAAGTATTTTCCATAACAAGTAACATATCATTGAGGTCGGCAAGAGGGTTTGGGAGGTATAATTCAATCCAATCTGGTATTCATTCAAATCCTGAGGGATCGACTGCGTGGTGTATACTTTTCTTTAATAAAAACAGGAATTCTTGGTCGCAAAGTCAATTTAAATGGGAGAATGTTTTGTTATGATATTAAGTTTTCTTAGTTTTATACAGGATGTACAAAATAATAAGGATACTTCTTAAAACTGCCTTATTCAGAGTGCATTTGCTAGTCCGGGACTAAGGTTAAACCACTGATTTATGTAAGTTAGTACAGTGGTTTAACCTTAGTCCCGGTCTAGCAAATGCACTCTAAATAAGACAGGTAAGTGTTTAACTTTTACCGTGGAACCGAGAGTTTTTAATAATAAACTAACTTTAATAATCGTTTACCATCTTCGATTTGATAGTAGTGTCATGTATCAAAAAAATTAAATCAATTATACCCAAACTCGAAAGGTTTTACTAGAAACCATTAAATGAGTTCCACTATCCGTTCCTAACTCCATCATCAACATATCCACTCAAGGCATTCATATGTTTGTCATCCGAATCTCACTTAACAAAGTGAAAAATCTATACGACAGCTAAGAGTAGATATAAAATGACTGCCAAGAAATGTTTACATAGCTTGTTAGTAGTTACCAATTGAAGCATAAAAAGTCGTGTTAAAAATTCATTGTCTAGCCAATTTTATAATAATCCGAAGACTCTTTAGAATTCTTCGTAGCTTCTGTAACAATCAAGGAGTTATTGGACGCGTCCAGCCGGTGAGAAAAGCCTCTTATACCAATGTAATATCCAAGATAAATATTCAGAAAAGTATTAAAAACCGTTAAGGGGTGTACTCACTAGAGTATTTGTTTCGAACATTCGCAATCGATGGCTCACGAATAGAGATTATGACACAACCAAGCAATTGACGTACACGCTATATTTCATATGCGCAGAAGACCATAACGATTACGTGATTGGCTAGTCGCGCGACGCGCGTCACCGCGGGCCGGCATTGGTTGTTAGCTCCGCGCACACGCGTCTCTAATACGATGATCGTCTCGTAATTAAGCACAGTGCTCAACATCGGTACCGGAGACTGTAACATAGTTTATTAACTGGTAGTTACACCAAGTGAAGCTTATAAAATCTTGTTAAAAATGCATTGTCACGCCAATTCTAGAGGTAATAGAATAATCCGAGGACTCTTTAGAATTCTCCGTAGCTTCTGTAACAATCAAGGAGTTATTGGACGCGTCCAGCCGATGAGAAAAGCCTCTTATACCAATGTAATATCCAAGATAAATATTCAGAGAAGTATTGAAAACCGTTAATGGGGGTACTCAGCTACTCGTATTCGTTTGCAAACATTCGTAATTAATGACTTACGAATAGACAAGAAAGGATGGTGACACAACCAAACAATTGACTCTGTACTTTTTAAAACTGTCAAATCGTGATACCTCCATAAAGCTATTTCTTGTTTTATTATTATGCTTTTACGCGTATAATACCGCTTTTAAATAGCTCAAAACAAAGTTAACTAACAAAGTACTTATATAAATAAAAATTAAGCATGTATCTGTATTTTTCGATGACGATGTTGATGTTAAAGTATTTGTTTTGTGTTGAAAAGTAGAAAATTATAGGTAAGTTAACTTATTAAAAATATTTTTATTAAAAAAGGATCTCTTGTTATAACAGTTTTTATATTTTTTTCAAATTCAATGACACGCTCAGATAGTTGTGTTTGATATTATTAGAGCCAACCCTTAAGGGCTACGTAAGCTTACGGCTTAAATAATGCACTACGTCTTACGACGTATTATTTGGGCATAGGCAGACGGCCCGGGCGCAGTCCGGTTTTATTACGCTGATTTACGCGCCACTTTAAACATTTTCTGTTTGCAAATACGGATAAAAAGGTTCAGGACTGACGGGTCAGTCGGAACCAAGCTCAAGGGTTTGCCACATCATCATCATCATAACCATTCCACGTCAGCCCATTGCCAGGCAAGCCGGAGAGGCTTTTTATTTCATGTAAATCCGTTTAGATAGTCTAACTTAACGGATATAAGCAGTTAATTTTGTATTTTATTTTGAAGTTCGTGCTTGCTCTGAATTTTAGACGAAAGTTCTAAACATTATTGCTGTGAAGACGCCCCTTAACAAAATCGAAGGTAAGATTCGTAGGAACGGTTCAGCTAATCCTTAGGGAACCTGAACAGCGGGCCCATGATAGCTTCCATTTTGAATGAAGCATTTTTGAACGGGAATTCCCTGGAATAGATTTGATTTGGGATTAGACGTTTCTATTTGGTAAATAAATATTGATTTGGAGTAATAAAGTATGCAGTAGCTTAGTTATAAATCATAAGAGGTTGGAGAAAACATAATAAACGTTGTCAATCATTGTTTTGGAAAAAGTTTCTGCTGAACACCTATTTTCCACCCTCAAGGGTACTTTATCTTTTTATTACAATTTTTGTACGAATATTAAAGACGTACATTATTTTAATTAATTAAGAATAATCGATCATAGTCGAGAAAGATTGCTAAACATATTAAAACGTAAAATATTTAGAACCTCCTCTTTTTTGAAGTCGAAAATAGCGTGTTATGATATTAGTCTACAAATTGTCCCGAAGCAGTGGTAGGGTAAATAATTATAAAGTTAAAAAAACTATAAACCGACGAAAAAAGTTTTAAATCGTACGACCGCATTTTAGAGGTAACTCTTAGGTATTTTGACTTAAATAATACGATTGATTTAATATATAATACGACCTTTCTTTTGATATCAAACACGTGTTGATTATCTTAGTTTTATTTTTTTCGAGGTAAGAGTCTGAGTTATAAATTTCGTTATATAAAATTTTGATAAAATGTATAAAGCCTTTTGCCATTATAATAAATCTTTTGACACCTCGTTCATTAAAATCAATTCAGTACTTCAGGAGCTACGGAGGCACATACAAACATACATACTACTGCCAAAATCATTACCCTTCCTTTTGGCTTCGCCGTAGTCGGGTAAAAATATTATTGGGCGTGTAAAAGTGCCTTTAATCGCCAATTTGCAAAACTCAATGATTTTGAGTCATGGGCGGTAACCACGAACACTTAAAACAATCTTAAATCTGTCAAACATTATCATTTCTGTCAAATTTTGTATGAAATGACGTACCAAAATTGACAGATTTGACAACTTTGAGATTGTTTTAAGAGTTCATGGTTATGGCCATGATGTGCTTTAACAAGTACAAAATGCTAAAAGAAAAGAATACGTTATTGCATATAAACATTATTTGGCTATTTGACAATGTTTGCATGTCCACTTTTAAAGTTTGCTTATTGTCTGGGAATTATAACGGTCAAATCTATTTGTGGGCTGGGTACGGGAAATCCCCTGATGATATGAAGAATAAATAAAGCATTATAATGGCAAACATTTTGGTTAGAGATTATCACGATATTTTTAGTTTAAATTAAATTAAAATATTTTAAATATTGGACAACATCACATATATTGGTCTGATCCTTAGGTAAGTTGCTAAAGCACTTGTGTTATAGAAATCAGATACAACGACGGTACCACAACACCCAGACCCGAGCCCATATAGAAAAGTTCGTTTTCTACATTGACCCGACCGGGGATCGAACCCGGAACCTCAGAGATGGCGGCGCCATTTAAAGTCCGGCGTGCTCGCCTCTCGGCTACGGAGGTCGTTAAAAGTTAGTTAGTTGTTGTGTTTATCTTCGCCTCTGTAACTTTCATGGATTGACGATGTATTATTTATTAATGACGACTCGGTATAGTGGTTCGCGGTTCTAAAAGGCCAGGCGGTTGCGGGTTCGGATCCCGTGCGTCTATCATAGATATATAGCGACCGAACGGATAAGCATACTATATAACGGATAAGTATTTTAGTATGCTTATCCGTTAGGTCTCCTTACAAATATTTTGGCCTATGTTGAAATAATTGGTGATTAAAAAAAACTGGCCAAGTGCGAGTCGGACTCGCGCACGAAGGGTTCCGCACCATTTTTTATAAAAACGATCAAATATCACGTTTGTTGTATGGGAGCCCCCTTAAATATTTATTTAATTCTGTTTTTAGTATTTGTTGTTATAGCGGCATCAGAAATACATCAATACATTCGTGATACTATTGCTAGCTCCAAAAATAAAATAAAAGCCACTTGGAACATTATTAATAGAGAAACGTGCAAAACTAAACAATTAGATCGCACATTTAGCCTTAATGTTGATAATAAAATTATTAAATCCGACAACGAAGTAGCAAACGCGTTTAAGGATTTTTTTTCTACTATACCTATTGCCACAACTAGTAAATTAAACTCTTCACAAGGTCTTGCAGAAACTTTTTTGAAATCAAATGACGAGGAATGCAGTTCTATTCTAAATTTCAGGCATATAAATCCCGAAATTATTGTTAAAACTTTTAGAGAGCTAAATTTAAAAAAAACAGAAGATTTATGGGGCATTTCAATTAATATAATCAACCATATAATTGATAGTATAGCAACGCATCTTGCTTGTATATTTAATCAGTGTATTGATGAAGGCTCATTTCCTAATTTAATGAAATACAGCAAAATCATACCCATATTTAAATCCGGAGATAAAAGTGATCCCTCTAACTATAGACCGATATCAATACTACCAGCTCTTAGTAAAATATTTGAAAAAATAGTGTTTAATCAACTCTTATCACACTTTAGAATGAACAATTTATTGCATGAGAATCAGTTTGGTTTTACCAAGGGTAGAAGCACAACTGATGCGGGAGTTGCACTCATTAAGCATATCTTCGATGCGTTTGAAAATAAGCAAGATGCTCTAGGGGTTTTTTGTGATTTGTCTAAGGCTTTCGATTGTGTAGATCACAAAACGTTATTAATGAAATTACGGCATTATGGTGTCTCAAATGAATCAGAAAAATTGTTAGAGTCATACCTCACGGATAGAACGCAAACAGTTAATGTCAATGGAACTGACTCTTCCGGGGCCCCATTATGCATGGGTGTGCCCCAGGGCTCTATATTGGGACCTTTATTATTCCTGATATATATAAATGACCTTCCTTACTTTACTAAAGACCTTTGTGAGATAGTATTGTTTGCAGATGATACATCATTGATTTTTAAAATTGACAGAGGTAAAGCTGCCTTTGACGATGTGAATGATGCTCTCTCTCAAGTAGTACGATGGTTTACTGCTAACAATCTGTTACTTAATGCAAAAAAAAACCAAGCTTATCAAATTTACTATGCTTAATGTGAGGCAGGTCAGTACGCATATTAATATGTCAGACGATCATATAGATGCAGTCGATGCAACAACCTTTTTGGGAATTACAATAGACACCCGACTGCAATGGGGTCCCCATATAATTGCCTTGTCAGGAAGGCTCAGTTCGGCGGCTTATGCTGTGAGGAAAATAAGGCTTATAACTGATGTCGAAACGGCAAGACTAGTATACTTTAGTTATTTTCATAGCTTGTTGTCGTATGGTCTATTGCTATGGGGCTCAGCTGCTGATATTGAGTCAATCTTTGTGTTGCAAAAAAGAGCTGTACGTGCAATATACTGTCTTGGGCCTCGCGACTCTCTGAGGGAGGTCTTTAAAGATATTAAAATATTAACAGTAGCGTCACAATACATTTTTGACAATATTATGTATGTTAGAAAAAACCTAAGTTCGTTTAGCCTTAAATGTGATTCACATCATTATAATACTAGAAATAAACATAAACTTGCCGTTCCGAGCTTCAGATTAAAGAAAGTGGGTAATTCATTTTTGGGGAAATGTATAAAAATCTTCAATAAAGTACCACAAACTCTTGTTGACTTACCTGTTTATGAGTTCAAAAACCACATTAAAAAAATTCTTATGGAAAAAGGATACTACAAAGTTGAAGATTACTTGAACGACAAGAGTGCATGGACTTAATAGCCTGCCTAGCTCGCACTTACACTATCTTGTAATTGTATTTCCTGTAATAAAATCAGGCTGACAAAGGTGACTGAGTTTCTTGCGCCGTTTCTTCTCATCACCAGCCGATATGTTGTCCCGAAGCGGTGGTAGGGCTAAGTTATATGTTGGGACGTGTATAAGTGCCCGGAAGAGGGCCTATATACAGAATAAAGAATTTCATTTCATTTCATTTCATTTCATTTCATTTCATTTCATTTCATTTCATTTCATTTCATTTCATTTCATTTCATTTCATCATCTGCGAAAATTGCAACGGTCTAACTATCACGGTTCATGAGATACAGCCTGGTGATAGACGGACAGACAGACAGGCAGACAGCGGAGCCTCAGTAATAGGCTACCCGTTGTACCCTTTGGGTACGGAACCCTAAAAATCAGATTTTTGAGATTTAGCTATACTAAGGATTCAATGTATCATCACAATTATAATAAATCTGACTCAAGGCTAATACTTTAAACTTGACTTGTAATAGGTACATACATTTTATATGTCACATAATCGTTAAACAATGACATAACTGTGTGCACCCAGCATAACAATGCTCGAGTAATGGCCCAATAAAAGGTAAGACGCCATTTTTGCCACAGTGCATGTGAATTCAGTAAGCGCGATCTTCACTAAGCGAAACAAGTCACGCGTACGTCGAAAAACAAGATGTTCAGGCAACCTGAGAGATTTATTTTTCCTCTAAGTGCTTTAAAAAAGAAGCTTTGGGCTACTGTGCCCAAGTATTTTTTTACTAATAAGCAATGGTCTAAATGTGACTCTCAACACTACACTCAAAACCCGTTTTAATACTGTACAAGAAACCGACGAGTATAATTATTTCTGAATACAGTAGTGAAAATCACACAAAAACTACACATCTATTTGTCGTAAGCCCTAAGAACTCTAGCTATTTGTGGTGACGGTTTAAAAACATACGAATCTATTCGAATATCAATGTTTTTCTTTTCATTGTAGTATTTACCAGAACAAAAAAGCTTTGATATAGATAGCGTTATATTACAGTCCTTGAACCAGCGTGTAATGCGTCAGTTAAGAAACACAATAGTCATTATGATAGTTCGACGAAGATAGTTCAACGACCTATATAGCCGAGTATAACTTGGCGTTGCAATCTCTGAGGTCCCAGGTTCGATTCCCGGTCGGGGCAATGTAGGAAACGAACTTTTCTATATTGTCTCGGCTCTGGGAGTTGTGGTTTCAACGTGTTTTCTAATTTCTGTAACACAAGTGCTTTCGCTACTTACAATAGGATCAGAGCAATGTATGTGACGTTGTCCAACATTTATTTATAGTGAACCTACTGCCTTCTAATACATTGTGACAAGACGCCACTCGGCTGCACTCCTCCCTGAGGGCTGTGACGTCACTCAGCCTTGAGAGACGCCTGCTTTGTAGAGCCGTATTCATAAACTTAGATCGTAAGTGAGATTTTCGCTTAACTTCTTTTGAAATGTTACCAGAGCGAGAAGTATTAAGATGACTGCTAAATTAATATGTTGGCAGACCGGAGATAGAAGCTTATGGATTGGTGCTAAATTTTTATTTGTCGCCTAACGCCCCGAGTCGCAATCCCTAGTAGTGACTTATTTCTAGTGTTCATATTTAAAATCACTAATTAATTAAACAAAGTCTGTCTGTCTGTCTGTCTGTCCATCTGTCACCGGCTGTATCTTATGAACCGTGATAGTAAAAGAGTTGAAATTTTCTTAGATGATGTAATTCTGTTGTCGCTATAACAACAAAATAAAAAACAGAATGCAATAAATATTTAAGCGGGCTCCCATACAACAAACGTGATTTTTTTGCCGTTTTTATAGATAATGGTACGGAACCCTTCGTGCGCGAGTCCGACTCGCACTTGGCCGTTTTTTTTAAATATATTTAAATTTAAATTAACATGTTGAAGGACAGTTTTCATTATCAGCCCACGCCAGTCCACTGCTGGACTGCCTTTGCTAATGCCACTAAGTACTCTTGGCTATTCTTTTCCATACTAATAAACTAAACATAGCAAAGTTCAAGTGCTATACTCAAACAAAATGTATGGAATAGCAGTTGTTGTCTCTTAGATAAAAGTTGTTAGTTAATGAGAAATACAACCTGTAAATCGGCATAAGAACAACCTGTAAATACAGGGTGTTCCAGGACAGATGTATATACAATTTTTTTTTGGTAGTCGGCTTATGGACCTATTTTTACCTGCCAGGAAAAAAAAACGTTTGTCAGCCGCTTACAAGATATGTTTTTTTTTATTTTAGAAATATCGCCACTTTTAATGTTTTATTTCCTGGCGAGTACAAACAGTTCCCTAAGCCGACTACCTAAAAAAAAATTTATATCCATTTGGCCTGGACCAACCTGTATATGGACTTTGTTCTACCGAACAGCTTGTATTATGTTTAGTTATCTTTGTATTTTACCTAAATCTAGTTTTAAATGCTATGACTTTTTAGTTGAAATGACCTTGAATGCTCTACAAGTGGGCTTTAGATTCCAAATATCAAGAAATCTATTGTGAAAACAAAATGGCGACGCAATTCTGTGGATCCTTGCATTCCTCCCTCGGGGCGTGACGTCATTCAACCTTGAAAACAGACTGGTGGTGTTACAAAAGAAGTTGCAGTAGGCTCAAAATATGAATCAATAACTCAATGTTTTCCATCTCATTTCATGTACTACTCAATTATTATTTTTTGTAGTCGGACGATGAAACACTTCCTTCATAGCCTTTAAATTCAATTTTTATTTTTATTGGTCTTTAAATGCGTGGTTTCTAAACCGAAAAGAGGTTTCTTGTACCAAATAAACGTGATTTTGGGTCGGGAGGGGTGTAGGTTAAAACCTCACCACGTATCACCATGGGGAGGGGGGGTTTAAAAAGTTGCTAAAAACATCACGTGGACACAACGGACGACGACCCCAAAGCAGCAGCGTATTTTGTAACATTTAACATAACACGGGTATCGATGCAAATGTACCTCTTTTTATTATTATTAATTAGTGTCCCGACGTTTCGGCCTAATTACATGGTCCGTGGTCGCGAGAAGACTGGCGATGTGCGGCGCGCCTGCCTAAGCGCGGTGATGAATCTTCACCCACCCGCATTTCTTGATTATTTGTGGGAGCGTATTTTGGGCCACAAAAGGTGTGTATGCTTGCATGCCAGTAAACCTTCTGTATTGTCATTATTTTGTGTGTAAGCCGCTTCAAAACACATCGTAGTAGAGAGTAGGTTGAACGTTGATATTATTATTAATAGGCACTGAGATTATTTAACAAGTCCAGAATACTTTGCTATTTTTCGGTTTGAATTTTGCACTTATATTTTTATATAAAAATACAAATAATTAGGATTTCGCACCACGTTTTCCGTTTCTAAATATACTTAAAATCTACTGGATTTATCAAAGGAGGGGTTTGAAAAAAAAAACCACTATACTCACATTTAACTTTAGTTATTTGATAAATAAAGCAAAATACTTAAGTAACCTTAAACGTCAGGAATTAAATCTCTCAACCTTCTTCACCAAAACCAATCAAACTGACTTATATGTATTTAAAATTCCGTAAATATCTCTCATTCACGCAATATAATGCTATTATCTCAGTTCTCAGAAGCACAGTAAACATTGCACGCAGTAGCTATTTTATTCGTCAAATAATTTTATGAATTTTATAGGTCATATCCTCTGACTGGTGTTTAGTGAAATTTGTACTGACTGACTGAATCGACCTAACTAAAAGGCATCAAATTCAATAAATAATTTTAAATAATTGCCTGAGGTGTCCCCCAGCACACCCAGACTCGAGCCAGGTTAGAAAAAATTGACAGGTGATTAAAAATTGATGACTGAAATTTAATTTACCCCAATCGGTAATCAAACCCGTGAAATCGGGTCAAATATGTGTGCGTCAATATGTGAATCTTGCAATTCAAGGGATAAATTGTTGGATGCAATAAAAACCCCACAAAAACTATATTGAAATATGCCTATCATACGTACGGTGTAGGGAATCTAGTTTCCACTTTTACCTGGTGAGTTACTTAAAATAAAATATTTGTATGAATGTAAGATACTGCTCAGGGGCGTGCAGTGCATTTAGGCAATTAGGCAGTGCCTACCTGATAGTTGAAATGAGGTAGGCAGTAGGTATTTCCGAATGTGGATTATTGATGAAAACCACAGATTTTCATCAATAATCCACACTTGTAAGTACCTACTGCCTACCTCGAAATAAAACCAATGCACGCCACTGACTGCTTTACCCTACAACTATACTGTGGTAGTAGGTAAATGAATCATTTATAGTGATTACTGATATTATTATATCAAAGGATTTTCCATACCGTTATAAATAGTAAATATAAACTTCCTTAAAACAATAGTATAATAATAGCTAGAAATAATTTGTTGGTATTAGCTGCGTAACATAAAAAACTATCGTACGAGAGATCGTTTGTGATTCGATTCGATTTCAAATATAATCAGTAGATTGCATTAGAAATCAGCATATTTCGATAGTCAGTTTGGTTAAAATAAAACTATAAATAAGAATATTAATAAATTGTAATAGAAAAAAAAACGCTATCAAAATGTTATTTTATAACAACATTCTTTGATATAAATTATTAATTAAGTTACATTAGACCACCTCTTAGATAAATCTTCTAGGAATGCTATGTCGGCCTAAGGGGACTCCCCCATCGTTAGTTTTATTATAATTTATCAATGACTTCATTACATTTGCAATTATGAATGTTTTGATTCATACCTACACACAAGCATAATACTTAAGTTCTTTAAATTTATAAGAAATGTGATTAACTCATAATTTTCTTTTGTATTTAGATGTATCTTTGTTAATTTTAAGAAAGAGCGGGGTCTTCAAACACAGGTATCATACTTAAATGGAGACTCCAGACACTTGTTATGTACCTTTGTAAAGATACTGAATAAACATTTTTGAATTTTGAATTTGAATACCTTCTGTATTTTTACGTCATAGTTTTGTTATCTGACAGGATATTTTATTAATAAAATACTGCTTTTTTAGAAAAGCTTATTTTAACTAATAATATTATTCAGAAGATCTTTACTATTTTTCCTATGGAAATATGACCCTATTTGACGACGTCCGTAGCCGATAGGCGCCGGACTTGGCGTCAGTTCCGGGTTCGATTCCCGGTCGGTTCAATGTGAAAAACTGTTTTTTCTATATTGTCTCGGGTCTGGGTGTTGTGGTACTGTCGTTGTTTCTGATTGCCTACCTATTTATTTATTGAATACCTACCTATACATAGATAAAAAACATGACTGCACCAAGTTTTACCAAGGCATCTGTAAAAAAATATTCTGAGTAGAATTATTTAGGTATACTTAATTTTAAATAAAAAAAGAATCTAAGAATTCCAATAAATTCGAGGAAAGGGCTAATACTTAGGTATAAGGAAGTAACTATCTTGAACATTGGAAACACCGATGACGTCATCAAAGTTGCGATTATTCAACAGAATCAATATTCTCAGAAAATTTTTGAGACAAAATTCATCAACATACTAAAAAAATCTAAATTTCCTCAAACAATTTTCAACTTAAGTTTAAACCTATAAATGATTTTACTACGCAATAGTTTTTTTACACAGCTCAGACACAACAACTTTCACCAACAAAACACATTGCAATTTCCAAAAAAAAATTTACAAACATTTATTTCTGAATGTTTTTTTATAATTTATTTTAATATTGACCCAATAAAAAATAGTTGTAATCCTACTTTTTAAAATTTTTGTTTTTAGCAATTCCATGCAAGGTTTAATTGAAAATAAATAACACTACTAATAAAATACTGCCCTACCTTATCCTACTAATCCTACCTTAAAACGTATTACTAACTCTGTATTAAGATATAGGTAGTCTTCTGCAAGAGCCCCTCGTCGAAGTTAATAGCATAAATTATAAATACCTCAGACACTCAGCCCGATAACGAATAAACGAAAGGAGAACAATTTTAATTAAAACTTCTATTGCTGCTAGCGTTATTGTTTCACCGAGAATCTTCGAGGAAATGCAAAAAATTGTCTCGTTCAAAGTTGTAAAGTGTTAAGTGACGGTACTTGAAATCGTGTCATCGTTGGAATAAGATGGATGAAAATTTTTGTCTTTAGCAATACCATGCAAGGTTTAATTGAAGATAAATAACACTTGAAAAAAAAAACGACCTCAGGTGGGACTCGAACCCCACGTCCTATCGCATGCCGGGCGAGTGCTTTACCTATATAAGATGGTTAACAATATTAAACAGAAACGGGTCCGGGTAAGCTTGGATTAAAGTCGCATAAGCAATAAGGCCATTTTTTGAATGGATTCAAAAATAAATCATCGTTGGAAGTAGATGGTTAACAATATTAACCAGAAACGGGTAAATGAAGCCGTTTTGTGAAAGAATTCTGAACGTCCGAGCCTTAGCCTTGATAATAATTCAGACAAGTAAGAAATAGTGTCGTGTGGTGCCGGCACGTTAAAAGAATAGCACCACCCCTTCTCTTCCTATGGGTGTCGTAAGAGGCGACTACAGGAGAACCGCCATAAGAAGACGGGCAGCAGCGTCTCCTCTCCACCATTGGCCAAACTGCGATCGCCAACCCGCCTGCCAAGCGTGGCGATTATGGCAAAATCCTTCTTTTGGAGAGGCCTGTGTCCAGCAGTGGACTAGTATAGGCTGGTGATGATGATGAAGAACTAGATAGAAAACCAAAAAAGTGCTTTTAGTACATTAGCCTTGGTAGTCTACTACTACTTGGTATGTAGTTACTAGAGTCAAGAGACCATTTCAACTATCTTCGGAAGGACCGCTTATAGGTGTCGACTATATATCACTTAGTTATGTGGTGAAGATCAATCAAAGGCCTAATCGGCTTGATTACAATTGACATTAAGGTTTGGTTACTAGTCTTAAAGGTTTCGCCTAGACTAGACTACCCCCTGTTTCTTCTAGACCAATGGTTAAATACGTTTTTAAGGGATGATTATACCCCCCTGTTTCTTCTAGACTAATAGTTAAATAAAGTTTTAAGGGATGATTATACCATGACCAACATCGAACTCTGAAAAAATCTTCTTATTAAGCTGACCAGCTGACATCAGTTTGTATGGAAACTGTTTTTAGCGTTCCATACCCAAAGGGTAAAACTAAGACTAAGACTCCGCTGTCTGTCTGTCTGTCTGTCCGTCTATCACCAGGCTGTATTGCAATTTTCACAGAATGATGTATTTCTGTTGCCACTTTAACAACAAATACTAAAAACCAGAATAAAATATTTTTTTGTGCTCGTTTTTAAAGAAAATGGTGCGGAACCCTTCGTGCACGAGTCCGATTCGCACTTGGCCGGTTTTTTGTGTACCTATTACTCCACATATACGTAGTCTTATTGGAGTCTGGAATATACTGACTTAAAACGTTTTTAAATTCCCTCAAGCTTTTTATGCCTCATTGCTCCAGATACATCGACAACCCGCTAATTCTGGATCTAGGCTAGGGTTCAATTAACACGCGTAGGCGAGACTGGCTCACTGTTGAGTCATCTATTTAACCGCCGGCTACTAATTAACACTTATTAACGCACTCACACTCAATTTTTTTTAATGGTAGAAAACTTTTTTTTATTCTGATATTATGAACTTTTCTTGAAGATGAAATGAAATGAAGATGAGATGGAAGATGGCTGGCAATGGCTGGATGAAAAAAGCAGGATATCGTGCACTCTGGCGTTCCTTCGGGGAGGCTTACGTCCAGCAGTGGACTGCAGTAGGCTGAATAGATAGATAGATAGAACTTTTCTTTTGTAAATGCTGTAATTATTGCCAGGTTGTAATAGGTCACTCCTTTAAACCAGTAAACAGCTAAAGAACACTTGAAAAAAAAAATCATCGACCTCAGGTGTTCAGGTGACGTGGGTTCGAGTCCCACCTGAGGTCGAAAATTTTTTTAAGTGTTATTTATCTTCAAATAAACCTTGCATGGAATTGCTAAAAACAAAAATTTACAATGAACAGCTGCTGATACAATTGATAACTCCTTTAAACCACGTAATCAGCCGCTGATACTTTAAAATGAGCATCTAAATAATACAAAAAGGGATAGTAGATCACACCTTGAAACGACGTAATCAGCTACTCAAGAAACATCTAAAAAGTACACAAAAAGACTTCCCTAAACGAAGTAACGCCCTACCTTGGTGATGATATGAATAAAAGATAGCCGACTTTTAGTATGGAACCTTCATTGTAATATCTTGTAAATGTAATTGCAAATAAAATGTACTTCCCCTGTTCCCCATACTACACAGCTAGCATGGCATGGGAGGTAGGTATCAAAAATGGATGTTCTTTTGAGGTGTTACCGTGATAAAAGTGATTGTATTTAAGCAGCACTTACGGAATCATCCCTTTGAAGCAAGTAAACTCACCAAATAGGACTTTAAAATTATCTATTTTAGGCCATAACGATAACTAACTCGTATATAGTGACGATTTCCATAATTTTCCTTTTGGTCTCACAATACTGTTTCTATATTGGCCCTTATTTGACTGCTACAAGTATCTATTACATTTTGGGGCAATTACCATCTGAATTTCATAACCCCTAAAGACAGGGGAACTAGATAATTTTAGGGCCATAACTACACTCCTAGCGTTCAATGAAATCAACAAAACTTGATGCTGGGTAAAATTAAGTAAGCTTTAATAAACTATACAAAATTCAGAAATAAAGTTACCTAGAGAATAAAACGGCTGCTCGTGCTTTCAAACTCAGATGTCAAATCACTTCAAACTTCTCACGAGACTCTCCCAACTTTTTCAAACTACGAGAGTAACTTTCCGAGGCTGCCAACTACTGACGAGCCTTGACCACACTGGAGTCCGCGGCGCACTGGCCGTCTCCACAAATCGTCAGGTCTTTTAAACCATTAGTAAGGGTGCGCGCGCACACACAATAACGCTAAATGCTAGCTCGCCCCATAAACCTCCCTCGTTACAAAAGGGCGCAGCTCTGTCCACACACCTTTATAGTCTGACGTACCTCATTTATCCGATCATCTGTTTATTTTAGTTTAAGGTCGTTTCTTGTCTTTATAGGTTGTTTTTGCTGAGTTATAGGACTGGGGTCAGCTAATAAAGCGATAGTGGGACGGATTGGCGATTACCCTTAGTAATAGAGTTATATGGGGCCGCGCCTTGTTGGGTAAATGTTGAAGAAAATGGTGGGGTGCGGCCGACCGCGCCTCGGATTTATCAAGGCAAAAGAATTAGACTCGCAAATTGGTTGCGGGTTATTTTTTTTTTTTTTTTTTCGTTAAATCGTTGATGGTGGTAACCCTTTTAAATATTTATGCTGGCAACACGCCGGGCTTGGGTTGTGGTGTTGCCATACCGACATAAACTTGACGATGTCCTAAAACAATTTGGCTGTCGCTTGTTATTTTGCTGTCCATTTCTTTTAGGGGGAGAGATTGTTGCACCAATTTAGGGTATGAGGTGTGTAAGGTATACATACATGTATATTATTGAGATCCTTATGGAAATTAAAATCAGTTCGGCCGAGTATAAAACACTAATGGCTTTACTACAAAAAGATAGAAAAGAACATAAAAAGATAATAAAGATTAGTCAACCAATTTAAAATGTTGACACATCAGACGTTTGAGACATATTATTAAGAAACCTTTCAAATTGGTTGACTTATCTTTAGACAAGTGTTCAACACTAGTCTATCTTTTTGTAGTACGGCCATAAATAGATAATTCCTTATTTTACTTTGCCTAGCTAATTTTAAATCTTGTACATTGACAATAATATTGCGTGTATGTGGGCTTGCAGAGAAACCATTGATATTGACAGAATAACGAACAATCATATAAAATTAATAAAGTATACAAATAAACATTCGGAAAAAATCTGTAACTCAATAGATTTTTTAAATTCAATTATTGGGAACATACCAGGTACTGATCAATCCGTGTTGCAGTGGCATCGCATTAATTAATTCTTATTTATGATACGTATAATAGTAGAATATGATTGTTACTTTAACTGGCAAAAAAACGGAGGCCATCGAAACAAAAAAAAAAGTTTATTTCTGTCTATCAATATTTTTACATAATTGGTAGTAGGGGCCATACGCTTTCCATAGACCACATCCATACGCTTCGACAAGTTATACAGAAGACCGAAGAGTATAACTCACCACTATGCTTGGCGTTTGTGGACTATGAGAAGGCCTTCGATTCAATCGAGACTTGGGCAGTGCTACAGTCTCTCCAGCGGTGCTATATTGACTATCGGTACATCGAGGTGCTGAAATGTTTATATAAAAACGCCACCATGACGGTCCGAGTACAGGAGCAGAGCACGAAAGCTATTCCTCTGCAGCGAGGCGTAAGGCAGGGAGACGTTATCTCTCCGAAACTGTTTACCGCCGCATTGGAAGATGCTTTTAAACTCCTGGAATGGGAAGGATTCGGCATCAACATTAATGGCGAATACATTACTCACCTTCGGTTTGCCAACGATATTGTGGTCATGGCAGAGTCGCTGGAAGACCTCGGTACAATGCTCGATGGCCTTAATAGAGTTTTCCAACAGGTAGGTCTTCAGATGAACATGGACAAAACAAAGATTATGTCGAATGCCCATGTTGCGCCCTACCCAGTACCAGTTGAGAGCTCTATTCTCGAAATTGTTGACAAATATGTTTACCTGGGACAAGTGATCCAGTTGGGTAGGTCCAATTTTGAGAAAGAGGTCAATCGACGAATCCAACTCGGATGGGCAGCGTTCGGAAAACTACGCAACATCTTCTCGTCCAAAATACCTCAGTGCCTAAAGACGAAAGTATACAACCAGTGTGGGTTATCAGTGATGACATACGGAACTGAAACGTGGGCTCTTACTATGGGCCTTATTAAGAAGCTTAAAGTTGCACAGCGCGCTATGGAAAGGGCTATGCTCGGTGTTTCTTTGCGAGATCAAATCAGAAATGAGGAGATCCGTGAACGAACCAAAGTCGCTGACATAGCCCGACGGATTAGCCGGCTGAAGTGGCAGTGGGCGGGGCACATAGCACGTAGAACTGACGGCCGATGGGGCAGAAAGGTTCTGGAATGGAGGCCGCGTATCGGTAAGCGCAGCGTAGGACGCCCACCCACAAGGTGGGCAGTCGACCTGGTAAAGGTTGCAAGACGACGCTGGATGCAGGCCGCTTCCAATCGGCCGATCTGGAAGTCACTGGGGGAGGCCTATGTTCAGCAGTGGACGTCCTGTGGCTGAGATGAGATGAGATGAGTAGGGGCCATCCTAGTAGGATCCAGAATGATCCAGAATTAATGAATTACAACTTTCTGTTTTGTCTAGCCAATACGAGTTTTAAATTATGTTACCTAAACCAATAAATTCTCACACCAAAGTAATTCTCGCATGTAAACATAAAAAAGCTTTTATTATTTCACCACGAACTAAAGCGGAGAACAGTATTTCTATTCTCGCCGGGAATCGAACTCGCGCCATTGAACGCCTAAAACAATCGGCGCTTATTAATATAACTTCGTAGTTGTATGGTACAAGTCATAAAACAAAGCGATAAACTATATTGGACCAACATTGAAATCTCATTATTTTTCGCCGTTTTCTTTTTTCTTCCATTTATGTTAGCTAGTCACGGTTTCGTAAAGGAAATTGGCTTTTAGGTTTTTTGCGATTTCGATGTTCGCCCCTTAGAAAAAGCTGCTGCACGAGCTGCATCGCGTAGAATCCCCAAAAATGTTTTGCGTCGTATCATATTATTAAATCACTTACAAAAGTTCTTTTATTTTATTATCAACTTAATACTTCCTGTATGTCACCAGATACGTATTAATATTGAATCAAGTACAATCGTAGTAGTAATAAGTCTGCGGGGAAGAATTCAAAGGCTTCCAAATCGCTACCGCTTATGCTTTAGAGCAAGATGGACGCATTCATTTATTAGTGCAATAATATTAGGCGATGAGTCACGGCCCGGCTGCCGGCCGAACTGTGTGCTACCATTGTTAGAGCACGATTCCTAATTATTTATGTGTATTTGAGTCGAAAATTCCAAACTTTACGCCCCTACAAAAAGAACTGCCCAAAAATAATGAGGGTTAATAGAAGTTTTTGATAGTTTTTTCGATTTTCGTTGTAAAGGATTAAATCAAACATTTATCCCAATCGGTTTCTTAGGGCTTGAGGCTTCACAAATGACAAAAAAGAGGAAAAAAGGGTCCCCAACTAAAGTGTTTTTTAGGGTTCAGTACCCAAAGGATAAAACGGGACTCTAATACTAAGGCTCCGATGTCTGTCTGTTTGTCTGTCGGTCTGTCTGTCGGTCTGTTTGTCGGTCTGTTTGTCGGTCTGTCTGTCTGTCTGTCCGTCTGTCACCAGGCTGTATCTCATGAACCGTGATAGTTAGAGTCGAAATTTTCACAGATTATGTATTTCTGTTGCCGCTATAACGACAAATACTAAAAAACAGAATACAATTAATATTTAAGGGGGCTCCAATACAACAAACGTGTTTTTTTTGCCGTTTTCATTGATAATGGTATGGAACCCTTCGTGCGCGAGTCCGACTCGCAATTGGCCGGTTTTTTTTTGTTTGTAGGTCCCCGGTATAAGGACCCGGAAGGCCGGAAGGGTCCTTAATACTAAATGAATGAGTATTATGACTACCTATGACTTAATAGGAGAGAGCGGCCATGGAATTCTATTGCATCCGCATTGGCTGCCTTTTGACAGACGTCGTACAAGAGGTGCATAATGAAAACGATGGCTTAAACTTTCTTTACATAAAAAAATTATGGATTTATTGGGGAATCCGAAAGCCTACTACAAAAATGTTTCGTTCGGATGTATTAACCAAATGAAGTGTCGTGTGGTCCCGGCACGTTAAAAGAATTACACCACCCCTTCTCTTCCTATGGGTGTCATAAGAGGCGACTACAGGAAATCTGCCATAAGAAGACGGGCAGCAGCAGACTCCACCATTGGTCAAACTGCGATCGCCAACCCGCCTGCCCAGCGTGGCGATTATGGCAAAATCCTCCTTTTGGAGAGGCCTGTGTCCAGCAGTGGACTGATATAGGCTGGTGATGATGATGATGATAAACCAAATGAATTTAAATATCAATTTTCTTGTATTAATTCTTTGACAAAATATAAACAACTCAAACTAGCCGAATAAAATAACACAACAAATTTTTATTGTTCATAAATTGACAAAGATTTGACACAAGCAGATGGCTATTTAATTTATTCGGTTTATACTTACTTACGCCCGAACAAAGAAAATACTTTCGTACTAGGCCTTCAGGTTTGAATCCCGTCTGATGTATTCCATTCTTTCTCAGGAAAATTGAACGTAAACAAGTTTCAGAGGCTTACGCACATTACGGTCACAAGGAAAATCAATGCGACTTCATAAAAAATGTAAAAAAATATGGCTTTAGAGATTGTGGAGAGAGATACTTTTTGTTTGATGACATAATTGGTGTAGTCTAAGTGGGATTCGATTTCCACGAATCGAGAATTGTCACGAGTTCCATCTGGAGAAGAAGCAAAATTAAAACCTGGTAACACAAGATGTTAATTCCTCTGTATAAGATTGTGACAATCGGTGTATTGTTTGGCGCCAATATTTTATTTACTATCTTGTTAACTATTTTTGTCAACAAATCACTATTTTGTGATAAGACGGTATAACTATTTTTCACCGTATCGCAATCAGACTGGATAAGATTACACAAATAGCTAAGGTTGATATCTTTTCGTTTATTGATAGAAAAAGCGCAGACAATTTACTTGAGTGACCATCACATTATGCAGATAGCAGCAAATTAGCCATCGCTATTTTCAGCATTAATATGTACAAATAGCAGAGGTGCTCGTAGCTCAGTGGCGCTTTGGTATCGAATACTAAAGTTAAGCAACCAACACCGCGGTTGTGAGCAGAGGGGTGATCACATTTATCACGAGCATCTCCGTGCTTTGGAAGGCACGTTAAAAGTTGGTCCCGGCTGATATCGCTTGACACTGGTCGTGACGCCTAGTCAGAGGCCTGGGCCATAACCATGAACTCTTAAAACAATCTCAAAGTTGTCAAATCTGTCAATTTTGGTACGTCATTTCATACAAAATTTGACAGAAATGATAATGTTTGACAGATTTGTGATTGTTTTAACAGTTCATGGTTAGGGCCCTGATGACGGCTTGATTACATCTGACAGTAAAGTTTAGTCACTGGCCTTACAACAGCACTCCACTTATCCGCACTGGGCCTGCATGGTGGAATATGGCCCAAACCATAGTTGAGGTGAGGCCTGTGCCCTGCAGTTCGACGTATATAGGCAAACTTTACTTTTTTTTTTACAAATAGCAGCAAATTACTCATGCATGAGCCAAATTCCCATCGCTTGTTTCAGTAACACCGATATGGGGTCGCCAACATTTAAGTCACTGTCTTTAGCGTGGTCGTAGCTTTGCTTATTGTGTCGATGGTGATAAAGCAATTACAATTTGACATTGAGTCACCAATAATCGATTCAGGCGCAGGACGAAAATGACTGGAGACAGACGGTATATCATCTAGGCGACTAAGAATACGGGGTGAACGGGGTCACGATCACGATCCTCAACCGTTTAGGAAGGTTAAAATATGCCCAAAGCTAACTTGTTGCTTTTTTTCCTCTATTCTTTTCCCCAAACTTATCAAAGGAACACCTCCATACAGCCAGTGCTCAACAATAAACTCAGTTCGGAAATCTGGTCCCGTTACACTGACGCAACGAGCTGCAGACAACAAAGGGATTTGCATACGTTTCCGAACGCAAGTAGGGCGTTCGACGCACGTGTTCCATTTTCGAATTCGAATTTTGCCGCTCAGAATAATCGTTTCAATCTCAGCCTTATCTTTATGGACTTAAGATCTTCAGACTGTCATTCAACTGTAATGCGACTGTGTTGTACAACTTTACATTTGCAGTTCAGATTTTTAAAGACATTCCAATTTGGATCTTACTTGTGTGTTCTTAGAGTCGCTGGTTATTTTTTAAATTACATTTGATAGGAAGAGAACATCTCAAAGAATGGGTTGTTTATAGTGAATGGATCTTTAGACGTACAAATGAGTGTTATCTCGTACTGAATGTGTTGTGTGTTCGGAAGAATGAAGTATAGGTTGTCAAAGTCGTTTTATCTTTCTTTGGTACTTATTCGTTGGATATAAGATTGATTCTTCAATAACCAAAGGATGTACGTGTTTAATCAATGCACAAGGCGATTTTGTTTCTACATGAGCGCGGCTTTTCTTATTCGATAGGACTTTGAGGATTCTTTCCTTCTTGGTTATAGTTACTTTAAAAAAAGTAAAAGCTAAATCACTCAGACCTTATGTCATCCAGCAGAAGACGAAAGTAACAGACATAGTCCAAAAGTTTTAAGAGCTAAAGTGGCAGTAGGCCGTCCACATCTGTCGCAGAACCAATAAAAGGTAGAGTAAACGGATTCTCGAGTGGAAACTAAGCTTTAGCAAACGTAGTATTGGACGTCCCTCTAATCCATGGACCGACGACCTCCGGAAGATGGCTGGCAGTGGCCAGATGAAAAAAGGCCAGAGGTCGTGCTCTTTGGGGGAAGCTGGCTGACATCCAATAGTGGATTGCAGTAGGCCGACAGGATAATGATGAAGTTTTTTTTTTAAATCATCAAATATTAAATTTAATGTAACTAAATCGACGAATTGTTTACCTATCTATATAGGTATGCATTTACTGAAAAAACATATTTTTTAAACATGTTTAGTTATTTATTTATATTTAATAAGGAAAAGTACAGCATTCAAATATTATTTATAGCTTACATTTACATTAAATTAATTAACATAAGCATTTAATGCTTGTGCCGTGTGGTGCCAGCACTTTAAAAGAATTGCACCACCCCTTCTCTTTCTATGGGTGTCGTAAGAGGCGACTACAGGAGAACCGCCATAAAAAGACGGGCAGCAGCGTCTCCTCTCCACCATTGGCCAAACTGCGATCGCAAACCCGCCTGCCAAGCGTGGCGATTATGGCAAAATCCTCCTTTTGGAGAGGCCTGTGTCCAGCAGTGGACTGATATAGGCTGGTGATGAAGCATTTAAAGTTCCCAATGCTAGTTTTTAAATTAAATGTTATTAATGTTGCCAATAATACTCTGAATTGTAAGTTTACTGATGTTTAGCTGATGAATCTCCTAATTAATTTGCACCAGGCACCTCGGTCCTGGATTGTCCCTATATCCAGTTTGGCATGTTTTATCGTTCGGGCCATATTTGTCCACCATGTGCCGGGCGGGCGCCCTCTCCCGCGTTTTATTTCGGGTAATTCCAATCTTTTCCAATTAATAAATTAATAACAAATTATCACATAAGTATGTCGCAATTATTAATAATATTTATATGTAACTACAAAAATATAATTAATACAATTTTGCATACTTAAACACATACAAAGCAATCGTAATGCGTATTTTGTCGTCTATACGTACTATGTCGTAGTTTCTTGTACCTATGTTATCAGTTTTTCCCGATCGTGTTCGCATGACATGCATAGTAATTGATATGTCAATCAATACACCATGTACTACATAACGTAACGTAATAGACCTTTAGTTAATTAAAAGATGCAAAATGCAACTGATTTAAAATAAAACTCAATAAATCAATATTGGACAACATCACATACATACATTGCTCTGATCCTAAGGTAAGTAGCTAAAGCACTTGTGTTAAAGAAATCAGAAACAACGACGGTACTGTAATATAATATTGGGAGCGTATTGTTCGGGCTCAGAGGGAACAAAATAACTATATCAATTATTTCAATAACTTTTCAACTATTTATTTTTTTATACAGCTATTCTAAAAATACAATTGTGCATACCTTTTGGATAATGGCGCTGCTTTGAATAATTTAATCCTGTATTCGCCTTTCTATTTCCTTTTTAGGGTTCCGTATCCAAAGGGTAAAACGGGACCCTATTACTAAGGCTCCGCTATCCGTCTGTCTGTCCGTCCGTCCGTCTGTCTGTCCGTCTGTCACCAGGCTGTATCTTATGAACCTTAATAGTTAGAGAGTTGAAATTTTCACAGATGATGTATTTCTGTTGCCGCTTTAACAATAAATACTAAAAAACAGAATACAATAAAGATTTAAGGGGGCTCCCATACAACAAACGTGATTTTTTTGCCGTTTTTATAGATAATGGTACGGAACCCTTCGTGCGCGAGTCCGACTCGCACTTGACCGGTTTTTTATTTATTACTGAAATGAATGAGGCCTGAGGACTTGAAAAATTGGAGGGAGCATTGAGGAGGACAAGGGTTTAATGAAATTCCTACGGCTGGCAGTAAGAATGTAAAGTAATATTTAATACATTATTCAATGCAATTTGCAGTTGTTAAAATTAGTGTTGTGCCTGAAACACAGACATCTTTAATCAAAGTCAATGTTTGTGACAAATATGGCCGCATTGAAAGTTTAATTAATATCATGTATAATCCGTTATCTAGTCGCCATTGGACAATCAGTGATATATTTTATTCTGTATGGGGATTATAGTTCTATAAAACTTTGCACTAAATGAATGCATATTATTTTGTTTAGTGACATAATAACGCACAGAAATTGAAATGAACTCATCCATTGAGATTCATACATATGTTACATGTCAACTAGCACATCTATTATGTTAAACGCATAAGTCACCGAGTAGACACGAAAATTACTCTTGCGCTGGCCCAAATTTTAAAAAAAATATGTCAACATTTGTCCCGCGTTCTTTTCAAACAAAGAAAGAATAAATCAGAGAAACACCAGTTTAAGTTGACCCGCTCTCCCCCCTGCTCCTTGAACCGTGACGTTTGAAGCCGAGGAGGCACAAAGAAGGTTTAGAGACCAACTTAGATTGGTCCCCATCACGTTCTACATCTGTTGCTTCGTCCACCAAAAAGGTTTTACCATTTTTCAGATTACCATTCATTTGAATTTAGATCTTATGTCTTTACAAATATAGACGAATACAGTACAAGAGTTTCGTTTTGTGAACGTAATTTAATCTTTGTGCAGTGAAACTCTTTAGCGGGTTTGACAATATAACCTTTTTTAAATAAAGCTACCATATTGAGATACATTTAATTAGTCTAGAAACAAATGTTGTGGTTTTCCTTTGTTAGAAGACACGTTTTAGGAGTAAAGACTAAAAATAGAGCATTTTTGTGACTTTTGTATTGTTGAGGACAGAACAGTTGAGTCGACAAAGCGTGACACTAAACGTGATGGTTTAATTTAACTTTAAATACTTGGGTCAAGATGGATAAAGAATTTATTTAACGTCAATTCGTTAAATATTTGTCTCGTTGACTCATTTTCAAAACAAAAGTAGTTCAAATTTTCTTCGTAAACTTATACAAAGTGGAAGACCTCAAATGACATTTACACTTTGATTAATTTAAATGTCGATGTAAGGTCCTGCTAGTGGGTCCAAATTTCCGAATACAAATCGAAATGCCAACTTGCTAATCCTGCATTTTCAAAAGCTTCTAAACCTCGATCCTAGACGTAAAATGTCAAAGTGACATTTAGTTAATGTCACCAAATGACAACACATCGTTCTAATTGGCATTTGGACTGTAATAAAGCAGCCTGGGACAAGCTTCGCTGTTTGACAATTCGAAATTGGGTTTTGTTTTATGGCTCCGACGTGATTTTAGGGTTCAGTAAACGAGCATTTTTATTATCTTGACATCTCTGCCTGTGCGTGCTTTAACCAAAGTAATCAGTACCTAAGCTGATTGCAGACGGCATTGGGCCGTCTGCATTCACCATTCATTGTATGCAGGGGCGTGCAGTGCATATAGGTAATTAGGCAGTGCCTACCTGGTAAATGAAATAAGGTAGGCAGTAGGTACTTACAAACGTGTGTCATTGATGAAAACAACTGATTTACATCAATAAAACACCTAAGTATGTATCTGCCGCCTACCTCAAAATAAAACTAATGCCCGCCACGGATTGTATGGTCTATTATAGTAGTAGATCTCCAAAAAAAATATGATTAGCAGTATTTTTTGGAAATAACAATTCTAATTTGAACTGGGCAGCAACCAAACAAATAGACTAGATATTTTCTTAAAGTTAACCAACTTTGCCTAAACTTTAAAAGCAAAAGCAAACCATTAAATATACTGAAGATAAATAAACCCAATAAAAGAAATTGAATGCAGAGGTTGCGTTTTCTAAATTTTGTTTAATTGCATTTTTAGCCTTCTAATGGTTAAAAATATGGCAAGCTTTTGAATTTTGGTCAATCATTTAAAACAGCTGAAGTATATGAAAATTATTTACGCTTGTTTCGTCTACTATAAAAATACAAGTCTCTAATATTAGTTGTCGCCATAACTTCGTGTAGTTGTTAAGCAAGTTAATAATCCTAATCCAATAATACACGTTAATCCCTTAATTACCTACATGTTACGTATTAACTTTATCAATGTACCTCAATTTCGCTAAATGTTTACTTCATTGTCAACCCCATACAATATTTTAGGCTGAAGAAATGCCAGAAATCAATCAAATCCATCTTTGTAACAATGCAAAAATGTCGTGAAAAACAAAAAATCTAACTAATATGATGCCGATCATGAACAGCTAATAATTTTCGGAATGTTTTTTGTTTGTTCAACCATTTTACAAGTGTTTTGGCTCTGTTAGAAAATATTTGATACGATTCTAATTGAAAATCAACACTACTTGTAACTAGTACACTCAAGAGCAATGAATTCGGCACCCTTTTACCCTAAAAAATTGCAATCGGCAATAATCGCGCAGTCATCGCCCGATTGATGCTAGTGTCAAAATCTATTGCACTGACAGAAGATTGCTTTGTTTTTGTTTTTTGCTGTCAATTTGCGATTCTAAAGCCAGATCAAATTGCTCAATTTTCGTTATCGCATTGCTTTTGAAAGATACAGAATCATGTTTGGGATCTACGAATGTTATAGCTATGATAAATACAGGTATTTTTACGTGACCGCTAAAATCGGGACAATAATAATAAATAAATATTGGACAACATCACACACATTGCTCTAATCCTAAGGCTAAAGCACTTGTGTAATAGAAATCAGAAACAATGACGGTACCACAACACCCAGACCCGAGCCAATATAGAAAAGTTCGTTTTCCACATTGACCCGACCGGGGATCGAACCCGGAACCTCAAAGATGGCGGCGCCTTAAAGTCCGGCATGCTCGCCTCTCGGCTATGGAGGTCGTAATAATGGACTTTTCTATTAATATTTTTGACGTGATAACGTCTTATAAATCGATGACCGCCGGCTGCACGCACATACAAGTGTCACGTTTCGGCTGAGCCGAGTCTGCAAGCGAGAGCGAGAAACAAGCAAAAGAGAGGCACGATCGGCATAAGCGTTCGGCTTGTGACGCATACATAATATATCTTATGACATTATCACGAAAAATTATCGTCAGTAAACCGACTTTACAGACAGGCAATTTTTTATCGAGCTAGCTTTCTTTGTTTTTCGAAGGGTAAAGTTAATTAAGTCATGCAAATTCATTGTTCTCGAGTTTACTTGAACATAATGAATTTAATATTGCAGTTTTATACACTATCATCTCATTCACCAACCACTTTAGTTAACATTACGTTGTCAAATATTGATATTTGACGTCTTTTGGGTTCAAAGTCGAACTAATTTTTTCGGTCGCCATGATTCAGCATTTCATAGCAGTTTTTACAAACTAGATGTTTTCTAATACATAATGGATTACAGCAAAAATGTTTAAATGTTTGCGGGCTATTTTATAAACTATTTTTTTTGTCGTTAAATTAGATACCTAACGAACTTAGCCCTAGCGGGCTAGAAGTACCGCCCATATATGTATATAGAGAAGAAGATATAAATCTGGTGATATTTTTTTTGTTTTGTTTTGTTTTTGTAGAAAATTTGTTTTGTATTTCGTTTTTATTTTAGAAATTCTGTTCTTTTGTGTTTTGTAGTTAAGACCGTCTGTTAACCATGCCGTGTACACTTTTTATAGGTTACGGTCTAGCCTTATATTACCCAACCTATCTAAAACATTATCACGTCTCGGCTGTAATCTGTCTGTGTACCTATTTATAAATAAATAAATAGATAATAGACAATTCCTGAATAAGGAGGTACATAACAGATGCAGTAACGGCGCTGTTCCAACAGTTTATCAGCATAAGTTGACCTCGCATAACATAGACATTTGATACAAACAAGCGACCTGCAGGGCTAGCATGCGTAACACGATAAAATTTTGTCGTGGCATTTTATCGACTTTTGACGTGAATATGTATGTCGTTTTGTCTTCGACGCTAACAAAGAAAAAATCAAAATATCATGGCAATGCCGTGTTATAACGTAAAAATAAATGGCTATGATCAACGGGAGACCCTGAAAATATTAAGTAAAAGGATTCGAGACGTCTGTGGGGAAAATGACAAAATTATCGTCAAAGACAAAATTTGTCTTGTCTATCGATAAAATAACCGATGCGCGCATGCTAGCCCTGCATCTTATACTAGTCATGTATAACTTGATATGGTTCCGTACAAGCCTGTAGGTCCATCTGTTTGCATTAGCGCATGATATCACAGCAAACAGTTTGTACGACATGTTGTAAATGCCAGGGATTTATCTAGCTTATCTGGATTACAGATGTTAGGCAACATCCGTGTTGGACTTAAAAATGATAACAAATTTTAAAGGTATGAGGGGAGACCGGGGCTGGTTGACTCAGGTTACCTAATATGTAGTCAAAAACTATTTTAGTCTTATTTAATTTAGCTGGGTGCGAAAAGCCGGGCACGCATTGCAATTCCCCGGTCTCCGAAAGAAAGGGTAAATCAAACCTTTTTTTCAACCGACTTCAAAAGAAAGAGGAGGTTCTCAAATCGACTGAATGTTTTTGTACCCTCTCATTATAGTTATCGGTTTGGTTTATTCTATCTAAATTAACTTATAAACTGCAAACAGTTGCATAAAACCACGTAACAATTATGACGGATATCAGAAAAAAGCGAAATGTTTGTTGGTTCTAATTAAAGTCATTGTTCTATCATGTTTCTATCGAATTACATGACGTAGTAAATAAAATATTTATAAAAACTGTATAAATTAGTTATATCTTATAAGTAATAACTCACCTGAATATCCACGATAATGATCCATCCTGTAACAAGTGAAATAAGTTAATTAAATTGCGAATTATTAAACATATTTTAAAATACTAAAGCCATTGGCAAGAACAGATAACGATATTATTAAAAGCCATTTATGTATTTATAAATAACATCTAATTTTAGTGCATTTAATTCATTAGTATAGGAAATTAATGTACAGTATGATACTTTTTTGAAAGGTTATACTTATGTCTTTGTGTGATTTTGCATCTAAATTCAAATTCAAATAATTTATTGCACATTGCCACATTACATTTTTAGTTCGTACAAATAATAAAGGTATAAATATGACACCCGGCATTTATTTGATTCAGACTACGGTATATTGTTAAGTTTTCTAGTAAAACCTAAGATTAACTGAATCCCAATGGCAAAAGTTCGAACTCCTCTGTAATAGCTGATCGTTAATTTCGGACTTTAGCTAAAATTCACTCAATAAATTTTTGGATTTAGGGAAAATAGCTTGAACAAGTTAAGTCATTAATGGAAAGTATACTTGGCGTCACGTAAAAAGAGCGGTGTCCAAAATAGGAACTAACATTTTCAGTACTGCTAAAGTGTTCGGTGGAGACAAGTAGCGCCACCCTCCAGCGTTCTTTTTATTTGACGAAAATTATACCAAAAATATCTTATTTTATATCAAAACTTTTTAAAGTAACTAATAGCTAAATTAGGAATAAAACACGATGTTTTTAAACATTTTAAAGTCTGGATTTTGATCATTTATATTGCACAGGAAAACATAACATCCATTTTAGGCTCACAAAGCTATAATACCATTTAATTGGGTTTAACACGGTTACACTTCCAAAAATAGAGCTTACCCGTTTCTTTCTTCCCAAAAATAATATTCCCAAAATAACTGCAAACGATCCCGTTCGGTTCCCGATCGAACATTCCGAGGATTCCAAACGTTTCCGCCTCCCAATGTTTAATTCATTGAATCTCGATATAAACAATAACGACCGACTGACGTGGGTAGGGCTTAGTCATAGTCAAAGTAAGGGGAAAGTCAGTAGCTCATGTTAGAACAAGAAATTAAAATTTGTTTTTATTAACTAAAATTATACAAGGTAATTCAGATGTGAAGACTTTAAAAATATGTAAATAATATCAATTGTTGTTTAAAAACTATTTAAATACAAAAAAGAAGAAATACAATTTTGTGGAAAATATGGGAATTTAATCAATACTTGTGTGATATGGAAGTGACATCACGTAACAGACATATTAGGTCTGCACTCAGGTAGTCGACTTTTCAAGCTGTATAATTTAATAAGCCTAATAATTTACCTTTGTACATTAATTTGTAAAATTTGTAATATGGACATTCAAACAGGCGAACAATGAAACTGGAAAAACTTAGACGGGTAAGGCCGTCTACAACAAGATAGACTAGTGTTGAACACGTGTTGAACACCTGTTTACAGATAAGCCACCCAGTTTGAAATGTTTGTTAGTAATATGTCTCGAATGTCAGATGTGTCAACATTTCAAATTGGTTGATTAATTTTAGACAAGTGTTTAACGCTAGTCTATCTTTTTTGTAGTAGGGCCAAGAAAGTTTATCGTATGAATTACAATAATCTATCAAACTGCGTGCCCTCGAAATAAATCGAGTGTAACAGCTTTTCATCTAACTTTTTAACAACTAACATTTTGAAACATGCGTATTTGTAATGCAAAATAAGCATCTTTTTAAAAAGGCATGTATCATTTATCCACGGAACACAAGAAATCCAAATAGACTGGTAATACCAGAAACCCCAAAAACAATGCATTATAAAAAAAGCTGTATGACTATGAGTATAAAAATCTTCAATCATATACCTAATGAATTCAAGACATTGAATATAAATCAATTTAAAACAAAACTGAATATGTGGCTAATCTCACATTCCTTTTATGATTTAAAGGATTTTTTTAAATAATTAATATTTATTTCAACATAATCATTATACGACTGACATCAGAATCTATGTATTATCATAATTTAATTTAATCCAATTTTTAGACTCAATTTTATATTTAATTTCAATTCAATTTTTTAATTTGCATGCCTCATGCTGGCTAAACATGCTTGGAACGTTCATTTTAAAACACCTCTGTATACCATGTTTAAGCAAAGAAAGATTATTTTATTTTTATTTTATTTTAACTAAATAGATCTACTGTTTGATTTTTGTACTGTGTCCGAACATTACCAAGATGACTAATATCTTTGCACATACATTGCGCAATGCTAAAGTATTCTTGTATAATGGAAACGCTCTGAGCAATACTATTGGTAAATCATTTGTTATGTTTTAAGAAACATTCGGAAAATAAGATTGTTCTAAAAACTAGAGGCGTTTTGCTTGTTTTTTTTTTAACAAATAAACATTACTGTAGATTTAAATGCATAAATTCGCGTCAGTTGGGTTTTACTGAGTGAGAACTTCATTATTTTGAAGTCGCTTAATAATAAACTTCTGCCTGCAAATTCGTTTGCGTAGACTTCAAAATGAAGCAAAATGTATTGAATTTCATCCCGTGATTAAATGTGTGCTTATTCGATTTAACGTTTATAGCATTATTAAGCAACAAACATCTCAATACTAGTGTAGTATAAGATTTCACGATTCCCCTAAAAACAGTGTTTTAAATTGATTACGTGCGTTCGGGAACTTAATCGTCTCACCCCAGCCGCTGAGGACTGGTTGCGTCAACTGTCAATCGACATTTAATTTTAATGTCAAATTAGGATTCTACCAGCTAAACGCCATACGATATAATGATGATTAGGTGCGCAGTTCCTATATTATATACGTTTTCATTAAGATGTCTGAAGTTCAACATTTCGGCAGAGGACCCACTAATTATCCCGGTCTCGAAATAAATTATTGACATCCTAATGTTATGAGGTAATGTCAGACAAAGGTCCTACCTGACAATAAGTTTTACCAGGGTAAATACCAGTATCCCTTAAAACTGCTGTTTAATATACACCGTGAATTTTTAATTACCCGAGAAAATTAACTAACATACTCAGATATCGATATACATCGAATTTGGCGAATATTTTTTTTTTTTTATGAAAAATTTATTTAAAAGGTCCCTAACATTCCTTAAAATATATGCACCATAAAAGTCCTGCTAATTCAAATAGTAATCATTATCATTCCAACATTAACGGAACCAAAATCCACCTAATTTGGTCGCGTAATATTGGCGTACGGAAGGAATAACTATGAATGTTTTTTTTTTTCATTCATAGTTATTCCTTCCGTACGCCAATGCCGTACGCCGTTCCGTTTTTTTATTCGCCAAATGCGATGTGTATCGATATCTGAGTATGGTACTTAATTTTCTCGGGTAAATAAAATTCACGGTGTATTCTTGTAAAAAGTTCTTTATTTTTCCTGGCGAGTTGTTTTATTTGTAGTTGGAGTTCGCTTCAAACATACTTTAGATGCGGTAAGTAGGTATAATTATTTCATTTGGACCACCGAAACCTTAGGCATACATTTCAATAGACAGATAGGTAGATACTCTTTATGGCACACCACACAAAACAATTAGTACAAGTAAAAAACACATTTGGAATGGTACAATTTAGGTGGTCTTATCGGTAGAAGCGATCTCTTCCAGACAACCTTCAGGTAGAGGACAGTTTAAAAAAGTTGAGAGGGGTAGGCGGTGAAGACTGTCTAATATTAGAAGTTAAAAATAAAAAAAAATATATTGGACATTACATACATTGCTCTGATCCTAAGGTAAGTAGCTAAAGCACTTGTGTTCAAAAAAATCAGAAACAACGACGGTACCACAACACCCAGACCCGAGCCAATATAGAAAAGTTCGTTTTCTACATTGACCCGACCGGGGATCGAACCCGGAACCTCAGAGATGGTGGTGCCATATAGTCCGGCGTGCTCGCCTCTCGGCTACGGAGGTCATCAAAGTTTCAAACAAACTATTCACAATCAGAACCGAAATGTAGCATTATCACCATCAATATTTCAACCTTGTACCCTATACAAAATATTTATCAGTATCGATGTCAGTATTTTCCTGCTTCATTCCATTAAACTAGCCATCAGTGGAGTGCCAACAAATCAATATTCACTGAGTATGTGGGCCACACGCAGATAGCTCTTAGTGCAGGCCACATGAAATTACAGCCGATAGGGTGACCATATGAGCCGAGTTTGGCGGGATAATATTCAATTCAATTTTTTTTTTTTATCTTTAACTAGGACCCGGAACTTCGTACTGCCTCAGGCCTCGGACCAGCTTGACATGTAGAAACAGAAAGTATAGAAAAATAAAATTGATGTTTTATGTATTTTTCACGCAATTTTACTATATTTTCACACCGTTTAATCCCTTCCTGGAGTTTCACAAATATTTTTAGAGAGACTAATGAACAGGAAATCATTTTTATATAGGTTTATAGATTTCAGTATATAAGTGTTATAATTATGATTAAAGCTCGGAGATAATTGTGGGCGCAGTATGTCGGATACGGCAATCGAGATAGGAAAGAATGAATATATTGTTATTCTTGTGAAGTATAATAATGATAAATATAAAAGTAAGTAATACAGAAATATTGATTTTAAGCAGTGAATTAGTTTTTCTTTCAATCATTTCTTCTTTTATTTTATTTTAAAGGGCACACTACACACTCATTGTCAAATCCAAGTCTCGAAGTAACGATTAAGCATCCTAATTGACCAAAACCAGGAACAAATCCCAGGACCCTTAGCGGTCCAAACGAATCATGGCGGTACTACGTCTAAAATTAAGCCTATTTTAATCATAGCTTTATTTGGGTTTAATACAATTATTTTAAATGCTGTTTGTTTTAGTAATCCTCGCCACAAACTCGTTGTTATTACATTAAATCTTACCCCAAAAGCTACGTTAAAACAATAAAATTAACGTAAAACCACACGTACACTCCATATTGATAAAATTTTAATTTGAATAGAAATTATGAGAGTCCCAAAAGGGACGTCATTTAGCGCGAAGTTTATAAAATCGTCCGGTTTGAACACAATTTACTGTATTTACATTCGTAAAAAAAGGAAATGTACAATTCACTAGATAACTTAATTACAAACATGAAGACTTAAGTCAGTACTAGGTATTCAGAAATAATATTTAGTTATATTTTTGTGACTGAAAGTATACTTCAGTACAACATGAGCAGAATCAGTTTCTAACAGAAAAAAGTTGAAGTAGAGCAAACTAAGTATTTTACAACTTAGTCTCTTAAAACTTATTTTACGCTTTTAAAAACACTATGTAAACATTATTGGCTGTATCTTTGGTCGTATTTGTAGTGATTCGCTTTGAAGACTAGTCCCGTGTCCTATTTCCTAATTAATTCAGACAGCTAACTTTGTCTACCTTTTAACACAATAAAACAAAGTAAGTTCTCCTAATGGTAAATCCCTTTTATTGAGACTACGATACCTTGGAATGAAAACTGACACAACCAATTTTTATTGCTTTTCATTGTGTCCATCAATTACCGAATCGATGGTCACCCCACAATTGCGTCAACGCTTTATGAAGTGTGTACAGCCCCCCTCCTGTTGATTATCAGCTGGGTGATAACGCTCTCTCCCTCCGTATTGACCGGGCCCGTATAATAAATGCGTGATTAGGAATTTAATTATTAAACAACGCTCACTGGAAGTTGACGAAACTTTTGTTTTGAACGGTGTGAATTGATCGTTTAAATGGTTGGAAATGATAAATTGCCTGGCACTTCCCAGTTGCCACCTAAGCGAGGCGCGCGCAATGAGATGATGATATAATAATATGTGTTTATTATTACGTGTGATTGGACATTTAACTACCTATATACGAATCGATTGCCGTACGTGAGTCTTGTAAAATCTCAAGTGGCTCAAATGATTTTAGTAAAATACCATTTTTAAAAGTACCTACCTTTTTTTTAATTAGAGAATAAATGCATTTCTTTTTATAATGGAAAGGCACTAAACTGAAAAAATGCAAATGCAGTTTGACAACTATTCACTATTTAGGTTTAGGATAAGTTAGTTTAATTTAAAGTATTATTGATTTTCGTATGCATTATTGTATTGTTTTAATTAATAAAATAATATTAATATACTAAGTAAGTATCAAATTTAAGCATTCAGTTTGCAAGGCTTGTTGATCGGACTTGGTCTAAATAAAACTCAAATTAAGGTTCTCAACACATTCAATTTTTACGGTCTTTCATCAGGTTTTCATAAGTTTTCAATTTTTCCTTCTATCAATACTAGAGCTCACTGAGGCACTATAACTCTTAAGATTAAACTAATCATAGAGTTACTCTACTCTTTCTTAGATGTCTAAACCATTGTAAATTTTTGTTTTTAGCAATTCCATGCAAGGTTTAATTGAAGATAAATAACACTTGAAAAAATTGAATTTTGACAGCGAGAAAAAACACTTGAGGAATTTCATCTTGTCACGTGACGTCCTCGGTAGCTTAGTGGTCAAAGCACTCGCCCGGTATGCGATGGGACGTGGGTTCGAGTCCCACCTGAGGTCGATGATTTTTTTCAAGTGTTATTTATCTTCGTCTAAACCATGTAAAAGGATTAACTTAATGAACTACGATTCATTCGTACCATAGGTGTCCACGACTCGGTTCCGTATCGTACATCTCGCCATAATTAGCCATTTATAATTAAATTCTTTTAACTAAGCATATTAATAAAAAGGACTGCACTAATTAAATACAGGAAACTAAAAACTTGACTCCACTGTATGGGTCGCAGGTTATCAGCCCACGGTCTGCTGATAAGAAAAGGGAAATACCCATGCTTTGCTCAACAAACTTAGAAATAAAGAACTAATCAAATTGAATTAAACATAATGGTATAAGGTAGGTAAATAGCAAATAAAATATAATAAACAAGTTGAGATCGTAAATAATAAGAAAAAAATTGTTCAGGAGCAATTTTTTTTAATATTTTGTTTAGTGTTAAAAATATTTTTGTTTTGTTCTCCTATAAAATTATATTTTTCTAAATAGCTGACAGGCGCAAAGTAAGGCGCCTGTTAAAGTAGTACGTATATTGGTATATACGGACAACAGCTCGTCGACCTACCACAAAATGTCAAATTTTCTCATTTGAAAATGATTTCTAAATGTCAGGCTTAAAGATGAAAATCTATTGGAAAATTTTTGACTTTTGGGGTAGATCGACGTGCTGTTGACTGTACATATAAAAATATCAATTTAAAGAAACCACAGCGCAAGGAGCTATCTGCATTTTTTGAACCGATATAATTTATATTTTTTTTGGCTTCGATCGGTATATATAGTGAAACAATCTGATTTGGTAAGTCCTGGGCCATAACCATGAACTCTTAAAACAATCTCAAAGTTGTCATATCTGTCAATTTTGGTACGTTATTTCATACAAAATTTGACAGAAATGATAATGTTTGACAGATTTGAGATTGTTTTAAGAGTTTGTGGTGACCGCCCAGTATTATAAAATTAACCTGCTATGATTATTCGTTAAGATAAATCATAATAAAATGAAAAATTAATTAAAATTACGATTAATAATATCATAAATAAATTCCCCGTATAAATATTGGTTTTACTAGGAAAACTAACGTCACTTAACGTCTCAGCCATAGTAAACAAAGATACAGTATACCCATTAGAATAGTTTGTTACGAGATTGCTACCATGTACCTTGTTTTTGAGTTCCCGATGATACTTTGGCACTGTTGCAAGCGCCATGATCACGGAGTAACTCTTGCAACAGTGCCGAAATCCAAATGACATTAAACAGTTACCAAAAGTATGTTTTAAAAGAAAACTTGTAAAATGGCTTAGTGATAAGAATTTTTATAAAGTCAGTGACATTTTTAAATAAATAAATAAATTTGTATATATTTTTTGACATTTGGTACTATTCAATTTGATTTTTTTTTTCACAATAAGTTATAAAATTATTTGACATCCAATTAACTCGACATTTGATATTATTTAATTTGATTTGTTTAATTATTCGCAATTACTTATAAATATTTGCATGCCATGTAAAAAGGTAAAACGTGAGTACTGTCGTAAAAATGTTAACATTTGTGTCACACCATGTTTTGCGCAAATAAATTATTTCATTTCATTTCATTTCATTTCATTTCGAAATAATATCGGCAACTCAAAAATAAGGTACATAGTAGCAATCTTGTAACAAACTATTTTAATGTTAGTGACCATGAAAGTTTAAAACAGTATACCCATTGCTCATTAATACGCACTATTCCTATAAAATAAATACAATAGCGATAAGACCGCCTAAAAACTAAATTTTAGCATTTAACAATGTATTTTTTTCTGCGAACTGTTTGTTTTGTGTGAAATAAATCAATATTAGGCACATATAACATCACATACATTGCTCTGATCCTACGGTAAGTAGCTAAAGCACTTGTGTTATAGAAATCAGAAACAACGACAGTACCACAACACCCAGACCCGAGCCAATATAGAAAAACGACCTGTCTATCTAGCTATACAATAAATACACAAGTTAATCCTACTGTCTGTCGTGTGGTGCCGGCACGTTAAAAGAATTGCACCAACCCTTCTCTTCCTATGTGTGTCGTAAGAGGCGACTACAGGAGAACCGCCACAAGAAGACGGGCAGCAGCGTCTCCTCTCCACCATTAGCCAAACTGCGATCGCCAACCCGCCTGCCAAGCGTGGCGATTATGGCAAAATCCTCCTTTTGGAGAGGCCTGTGTCCAGCAGTGGACTGATATAGGCTGGTGATGATGATACTGATGATAAGTAACACAAGGTGAATCCTACTGCCTCCTACTAAACTGTGGTCTAAACCGTTTATGCACACAGATTAATATTTCATTTGCATAATAACGAATTATTACACAATTGAACAATAAGATGGTATAATTACTTCTTTGTAATTCAAAGACAATCATTGAAATGGCAATCTGCTTTGCATACTTGGAAATATGATTCTATTAATGTAATTGTTATTGTATTGTATTAAGTTTCTAGCTACTGGGTAACGTAACAACGTTGTAGTCTCCATTTTATCTTTAACGTAAATCGTGAAATAGACTTATGTAAAAATTGAAACAATTCTCCCTTCATTAGGCTAGTTAAACTCTTTATTAAAATAAAATACTTGTAGGCTTACAGATTGACGCACACGCATACAAGCTATTACATAGTCAGAGATTACAAAATCAGTCAGATTAATTATTATCAATTAATGACAATACATTCATATAAAATAACCACACACTAAGTCAATATCTATTTTCAATGTCAAAATAAACCACCACCAATCAATTGACATACTTTTTATGCGCTGTCAAAACGCGCCTCTGCCTTATAATTTGTATGGCGGTAGCAAGCTTTGACGTCATTTTTTACCGGACTTAACTGCCTAACTTTTATTGGTTTTGAAGCATAAATATCTGATCCGAAAAAATGATTATATACCGGTTTATCGGACCTAAAATAAGGTGTCAGATTTAATAAATGATGTCTTAGACTTATTTGTTATTGGTGTCCACAACCCAATTACATTAAATTACAAAGGATGTCCCAAAAATAGTATTAAGCCTACGTTAAAAAATTGGACACCTTCTCTGATATCATTCGTTCTTTCTAAACAACAAATACCATACGAAGGGACGTGGGTTCGAGTCCCACCTGAGGTCAATGATTTTTTTCGAGTGTTATTTATCTTCAACAAATACCATATTTGGAGCCAGTGGTGAGCATTGCTTTTATTACTAGGTAGGCAGTAGATACTTATAATGTGTTTTATTGATGAAAATCAGTGGTTTTCATCAATAATCCACATTTGTAAGTACCTACAGCTGCCTACCTCATTTCAATTATCAGGTAGGCACTGCCTAATTGCCTTAATGCACCGCACGCCCCTGTTTGGAGCACACACGCTTGTTTTGTCAAAACATTTAAATACTGTTTAGGCTTACGTTTATTTTTGTAACAGGATAAGATTGCAGTCAAATATTGAAATACCCAAATTCAAATACACCGTTTCACATACAGATTTCACATTCAATCACAAAAACTGCATCAATATACTGAACTCCAGACAACAACACTTATCACTTTTATTTTATTGGTCTTTTGTTTATTTTCTAAGGATTTAAAAAAAAGTTTTTTTTTATGTAATTGATGAAATTTATAACAAAAAAATACTAAACTAAACTTAAAACTAAACCATAAGAATTAAAATATTTTTAAAATAAACCACTAATAAAAAATGTTTTTTGATTCTATTGCAACAACTTTTATTACGGGACAAACAGCAAAATCTAAAAATATGTATATGTATGTGTTATGTTATGCCTATTAATTCATAATATTTATACAGGATGTACAAAAGAATAGGGATACTCCTTGTAACCAACACGTTATCAACTGATTTAAAATTATTATTTTTAATTAAAAAAATGTTTAACTACTATTTGTTACTTAAGGATAATATTACTGTCGTATGTCTTCTTTCAAATAAACTCATAATTCCCTATATTCATTGGTTTTTCACGGACGCCTCACAAAGTTGATTTCCAAAAAGGATGAACCAAATTGCTTGCGCAATAACCGGCGGAACCCGCGTGACCTCCGTGACAGCGGAACCCCACGCGCAGATGTGCAATACTATGACTCATGCGCAGGCGCGTACAGGCGAGCGCTCGAGTGGTTCGGGTTAATTTGGCGGCTTTGTTAAGGTCCAGTTTCCACCAAAGTGGAGACGAGAAGAAATGTGTTTTGAATAACCAATCATCATCATCATTCAGCCACAGGACGCCCACTGCTGAACACAGGCCTCCCCCAGTGACTTCCAGATTTGCCGGTTGCGCGCGACTTGCATCCAGCGGCTTCCTGCAACCTTTACCTAGTCGTCTGTTCACCTTGTGGGTGGACGTCCCACGCTGCGCTTGCCGGTACGTGGCCTCCATTCCAGAACCTTTCTGCCTCATCGGGCGTCAGTTCTCCGTAACCGATCAAATTTTGTTATTTCCACCACTCTCCTCGCTCAGCTTCGGTGGAAATGGATCGTGCGGTCCCGGCTGCCTTCTCAAGATCTTACTGCTCACATCTCCGCTAGGAACAGCTTACATCTTCTCTCTGTTACGCAATTTCTCTCCGCTTTGGTGGAAATAATTTGGCAGCTTCGCAGCACATCTCCTCTCGTCCCTTCTTTTTTCCGCTTTGGTCGAAACCAGGCCTAAATGTAGCAACTAATTAGTGGTCTGGGGTGTAATGTGAAGCTTGCTTAGTGCAGAAGCCGATAGATTTAAGTTACACTGTAATTTTAATTGGCAATAATCATATCACCAGCCTATATCAGTCCACTGCTGGACACAGGCCTCTCCAAAAGGAGGATTTTGCCATAATCGCCGCGCTTGGCAGGCGGGTTGGCGATCGCAGTTTAGCCAATGGTGGAGAGGAGACGCTGCTGCCCGTCTTCTTATGGCGGTTCTCCTGTAGTCGCCTCTTACGACACCCATAGGAAGAGAAGGATTGGCAATAATAAATAAATATTATTCACGCAAGCATTTTCTTTACGGTTTACGAACCCACGACTACGACTTAGATGGAAAAGCACTCGCCCGGTATGCGATGCACGTTTATTTTCAACTGTTATTTGTTTTTGAATAACCTTGCATGTCATTGCTAAAAACAAAGTTTGTATTAAATTTTTTAAACAATAGATTTAATTATGTTTTATTTTAGACTTTAAAGCTTCGAAAAGGCTACTTTATAAGACATCTTCTACCAGTCAACCTTGGGCTAAGCAGTGATTTACATAATGTTGAGGCATTTAATAAATCAAAGCTGAACGCATTAAAACAAATACTACTTTTATAATAAACACTATACCCATCTGGGACTCGAAGCTACTGTCTTTGTCATCAGAGCCACTAATCACAGTAACAGACAACTATTGTGCCACATGGGAAAAGTTGAATTATTATACAGGTTGACTTTTTTATCACCATCTAAACCATCCGAGAAGACTCCCGTGATACAAACGAACTACTCTTTAATTGGACCAACTCCTGCAAAAAAAACAGCTGTTCCATACACAATATCAATATTCATTTGACCAAAATGTCTTCGGGTTTGGATAGTGATAAAAAAGTCAACCTGTATACTCATATAATTTTATTTACTCGTCATAGAATAATCGTTTAATCCTCTGAATATGGTAAGCCTACGGATTATAAATTTGTAATCTTGACTTTGACATGTAATAAAGTGTAGTGACATTAATGACGTATTTTAGCAATTGAAAGATGGAACTTGTCATTCAATTTTACCTCTCCCATCACACTCAGACACGAGTCAATTTGAAACGAACTGATAATCGAACCCAGGAGGCCTAAAAATAAAGCGCATCGTTCGGTCGGTCGTATTATCCGATCAAATTAAAACATCCATTCCTCCATATCAAAGGTTTGATAATTTTTGAACAATTGAAAACGGGCGGGTTTTTTACACGGCTAGATTGAGTTGGTCATATTTTATCAAAGGATTGACACATGAGACTGGCCATTTTAATTTGGTAGGCTTATACGACCGAACGAAACATACGCTTTCGTGCTAAGCCCACAGGGCCCAAGCTAATTTTGTCGCTAATGTATGAAAAAAGGATCGTTAAATAATAATCTATTTTAGTGTTATTTCATTGCAATAGTCGATGTTTATGGTAGCAAATATATTCCTGGGCCATAACCATGAACTCTTAAAACAATCTCAAAGTTGTCAAATCTGTTAATTTTGGTACGTCATTTCATACAAAATTTGACAGAAATGATAATGTTTGACAGATTTGTGATTATTTTAACAGTTCATGGTTAGGGCCCTGTAATATATTAGCGCAGCATAGTACCTAAGTTTCTACTATTAAGGAAAATAACTTAGAAATGTCGCTAATGAAATAATGTAGGCACTCATAAACAAGGCTAAAAGGTCAGCCGTATTATATTAACTGGCTGAGTAGAATCCTTGTTAGGACTTTTAATGGAAGATCCAATAAATACCGCTGTTTTATTGTGATTGTTGAAAATTTAAATTAAATGCTTGATTTAAGCATACTTCGAGTTCATACGTTTTTAAGTTGTGGAAGCACTAGAAATGCCTTTTTTTAATACTAATGTCTCTTACAAACTTTATTAGTAAAAATAAACCAAATTAATTAAAACCAAATATTTTTTGATTGATTAGAATTCCAACTAAGAATTTGGGATTCTTATTATTTTTCCCGATCCCGATTTCCGTTTTCTTAACAAACAGTGCGTTGTTATAAATTCCGTTGTGCCATAAATTACTGTTTAATAAGCTAGCATTGTTTAAAAACTAAAACGCCTTTTTTATTGGAAACCAGTAATATGTTCATTTTTGAATTTATTTTCCATTCAACCTAATATAAAAATAATACATTTAGAATAGAATAGAAAAGAAAATGATGTATTTGACACACACAGAATACAAAAGAAATTCATAACAGGATTAAAATAAAAAATGTGTCAAAAAGGCTCAGCATTTGTCGTGACAGCCACGTGACAAGACGTATCACACGCTGATTTTCAGCAGGGACCATGACGGTAGGCTCGGCTTATACCCAGCCGGAATCCGGACCGAGCCAACGCGGATTCAATCCATCATCCAATCCATTTAATCTTTTTTTTTGTCAATAGATGGCGTAAAACGACTATGCAGCTAGCATTACATATTTTAATAGCTTAGGGTTTAGGTATGTTTGTAATCGATGCATTCACTAGAATGGTTAGTTTTTTCAATTTAACCAGTCGTACAATATTTTTATATTTCTTGTAACTGACCTAGTGAGGCCTATTGATAGGAAGACAGAGACTCTATTGCACACGAAACTAAGAAGTTACAGTTGATGTTTAGTTATAGAAAGATGAACTATGCGGTCTTATCGTTACTAGCGATCTCTTCCAGAAACCCTTCATGTAGAGGTAATAATGTATTTGTTATATATCAGTAGAAGCATCATCCAGGAAGCTAATCAACATATAAAAATAACGTCACAAAGATTTTTTCAATTCGATGTAACTTATAGCTATACCGTCCCTGTTTAATATCTTCTACTACCATTGACAGAACTATTGAACTTGTACTTGTACTGTAGCCACTTGTAGCGTGGGAATTTATTGTATTAAAAATAAAACTACGCTTACAATTAATATTTATATTTAAGTTGGCGAATTTAATTACATTTATTTATAACTTAGTTTTAAGTTTAAAGACAAGCTGGCCGTGGGTACGTTGGCCTAGTTCAATGGCGGAAGGTTGGATTGCCGTACAGAGCGGTACTGCCCTGGAGGTGGACAATGAAGAATGGAGCTTCAGCAGGCCAGCGGTGCGGCGTAGGGCGCACTCTTCAGCTAGACCGTACAGTAGACGCTACAAACAATCGGACCCGATTAGGACACATGAATATATGGTCCATGTATACCACCTTAATAGTCCGACCTACTATTACATAAAATACAATAAGTTACTTTTGTTTGTCTGTGGCTATACTATTGAAATACTATAGAAATGTCCTGCATTATTATTAACTAGCAGCCCGTCCCGGCTTCGCACGGGGTAGACAATTATCGCTAATAGTTTCGGCAGCGCATTCGACGAAAGACATTTTAAGACTCATTTTTCTACACCTTCGGTTACATTGTTCAAATTTTACCAAGGATCCCTAATTTTTTTCAAAATTAAATGTAGCCTATGTCAAATTGGAAGAATGTAGCATTCTATTGGTGAAAGAATTTTTTAAATCGGCCCAGTACTTTTTGAGCCTATTCATTACAAACATACAAAAATAGGTACAAATCTTTCCTCTTTATAATATTAGTATAGATTAGTATTAGTATAGATATAGAAAACATCGATTTAAGCATCATTAAATTCAATAGGTACCCTAAGGACCTGTTTCACAAGCGCTAAGTAAGTCTCGGTTAATTTAATCTGCCGGTTAATTCATACAAAATGTGTTCTTTATTTGAATTTATTTTTTCAGTAGTGCGTACTTTTCGATTCAACAGAAAAGAAGAAAAAACATAATTTTCTTTAAAAAAAAACTACCAAACTAAAGATTTCCAGCCAGTAATATCTTGTAAACGTTTTGTCATACACAATGTGTGTATGGTAATTACAGATAATGGTTATCTCTATCAGAGAACAAATACATACTCAAGGTCCGCCTACACAGCGAATTCCTTTGACAATAGAGTTATTACTGAATAAAAATCTAATATATTGCGTACATATACATCTAGTATTTTCTCACTTTCCAGTTGACATCACCATACTTAACTTAACATCCTTAATATAACCATGTTTATTGCAAATAAAATCATTTCATTTCATTTAGTGATTAAAGTTTCGTAGTGTGCATGTACATTTATGTTATCTAATATATAAAATTCTCGTGTCACAATGTTCGTTCCCGTACTCCTCCGAAACGGCTTGACCGATTCTCATGAAATTTTGTGAGCATATTGAGTAGGTCTGAGAATCGGCTAACATCTATTTTTCATACCCCTTAGTGATAAGGGTTGTCCACCCTTAACATTTTTCTTTAATTTTTAGACATTTTTTTATTTATATGGAAAAACAACGTTTGCCGGGTCAGCTAGTATTAATATAATAAACCGGCCAAGTGCGTGTCGTGCCACGCGCAGTGTAGCGTTCCGTAGTTGCCCGTCGTTACCAGAATATATTTCATTAATTACTTCATTTAAGTCACTTTTAATGTTTTCCTCGATGGAATTTTCGTACGACTAAGTTGAACGACTATTACTCGTAAACTAACTGATCTATTTTGACCGTTATGATTTTCCTTAAAAGCACTATTATCATGATTATTTCCAGATTTTGCAAGCCCATAGTCTTGCTTTTAGAGGGGGGAGGGGGGACACAAATCTGTATTGCAAGCGATTAGGAAAAAGAGTAGGGCGCGTATTTTTGGATGATACTATGTGTAGTATCTGTACTATTATTTATTCTGTGGTATCGGTGTACTTTGACGACTCAATTGGTCAAAACAGAAGCTACGTTTGCTAAGTAATAACTACTTTACCTACTAATTTAAGATTAAGGCGAGTGTGCTTTGATCGCAAACTTCAGGGTTTGATTTTGAGTTCAAGTCATTTAAGGATATATTTTTTTAAATTAGGGTCGGGTTTTCTTAACAAAAGTCATTGTCGTGTACATAAATGGTAATTCTTTTCTTCGAGCCCATTACAATAGGGTTGATGACGCCACCAATCCATTGATGTACTTCTTTTTAACTGCCTTAACATAAAATATTTTGTATGAATGCTTATTAGTTGTGACGCCACTTCTATATAGTCAAAAACGAATTTAAATGACTAAATATAGATTTTGAGTGATTGTAAAAACATGTGTATCTATATTATTGCAAAATGAAATATGTCTGGCGGGAATTTCATTTTGCAATAATAAAGATACACATCTTTAAAACTTTTATTGATTAAGAAAAATGCTTGCTTCAGAATATAAACAAAACAAGCAAAAGAGAAATGCCCATTGTTCTGTCACAGACCTCAGACGAGTAACACTCTGATCTCGTTATTCAATAATTAATATCACTTTTTTTTTAATTTTATTCTTTATTTACAAACAATATACCTACCTACCTAGTTACACAACTCTGTACAAATTAATACCATTATATATGTACACCTAAATTATTTACAAATATAAATGAAAAAAAAAACTAAAAAGTTATAAAAAGCTGCCAGCAGATAGAATGATCCATCTGTCCATTCATAAATCATATCTAAGTAATTATTCAATATTCACTGGTAAATCATACTTCAATCAATATTCTTGAATGATAAAAGATTCTACGGTTTGAAAAAACCGATCAAGTGTGAGTCGGACTCGCGCACGAAGGGTTCCGTACCGTTATCTATAAAAACGGGGAAAACATCACGTTCGTTGTATAGGAGCCTGCTTATATATTTATTTAATTCTGTATTTTAGTATTTGTAATTATAGAGGCAACAGAAATGTATCGTTTTTAAAAATTTTAACTCTCCAACTATTACGGTTCATGAGATACAGCCTAGTGACAGACGGACAGACAGACAGACAGATTGGGTACGGAACCCTAAAAAGGAGCTAAAAATTTATTAATAGTATAATTTTTAGGGGCTTGCATGAAAATCCGTGAACTATACTTTTTATGTTGAAGTGATTGATTCCATCAGGATACATAGAAAAGTAAACATTTTTTATTTATTTTAAAAATACTGATATTAAAAAGAAATAACAATATTTTTATACTTTATCTTTTCGCGTCACTATTCATGTGATTATGATATCGTTGGAATATGTTGAAGGATACTAAATAATATCGGCGTAGGATAAAATTTAATTTAAATCGCAGCCTTTGATAATAAGTATCTATTTCTAATACTTAATTAAGTTTGTTAGATCTTTAACGCATCCCACAATCATTTCATACGTGGGTTTGTTTTGCGATTGGTTTACCTTGATAATGTGTATTTTAGGAATATTGTCCTTGTATAAAGTTTTCGTTGAAACGTTTTTTGCTGTTTTTTCTTTGTAATTGAAATCTGTTACTATAATCGATCTGACTAAATAAAATACCAAATACTAAGAAATCAAAAGAAAACTAAGTTGTAAAACATTTCTAGGAATAGACAGGAAAATTCAGAACAAAACAAATTTATAAGGCATCTTACCTGACAAAATGAATTTCGCTTTATCGCATTATATTGCAAAAGAATAAAACACTTTTGTTCGAGTTATTTAGACCATAAATTTAACTAATTAAGTCAATCTATCGACCTCTGTAAAACTCTCATAGCGTTTTGTGTTTGCCTGTACTTCCGAATCATAATCCCAAAGAACTGGGTCTATCGTAATCCTAAAAAAATGGCGAACCATTTTATTCGCGCCTGTACATCCTCCCACTGAGGCCTCACGGCGCCTGATCGGCCGCAACAATGAAAGTATGTAGGTCGCTCGGACGCCCACAATGACCGGCGCTGTACTCGCCTGTACTAGATGCAATGCAGTGTCGAGCGAAGCGACAGCGGACGCGGGAGCGATTTTGCTAAATAATACCCTTCATGTCAGTTTGCTTCTTACTAATAGTTTTACGTAGTATAATTTTTTCTCTATGCTAATAGTATGTTAAATGAAACCTTGTAATTGACCCTACTTATAGACAACACTAATCATTTTATTACACTTTTGGTTTGTTTTTTAACGTATGAATTTTTAAATAAATAAAATAAAAATAAAATACGTAGTAAACGTAGCTCCTACAACTCCGCGCCTGTGATTACCGAGGCAGACGTGAAATTATTATTTCACTTGTAAGTTTAAGTAAGTTTTAGAAGTAAAACAAAAATCATGGATAGAGTACTGGACATCTATTGCTCTAGTTATCAATGAGACACGTTTAGGTGAGCCCTATGCAGCAGTAGTGGACGTCCTATGGCTGAAATAATGATGATAACGCTCCGTAGTATAGTTACGACGAGTAGCAGTTTAGACACAAAATAGCGTTTTGAAGGCTAGCCTTAAATAAACGATGTAAGTAGTTTAAGTTATTTTCATTGCATCCTAAAGTAATATCAACCGTCAGTTTATAATGCGAGTAAGTTTTATGATAATGTAAGCAATTTTTTGTAGATTGCACTAAGAATAATCATTTGACATGCACAAATGCAAAAGAGCGCAAAACTACTCAAATTAATATATCTGTAAACTTAAAATAATAACGTAGTCATTGAATATTACTAATTATCACTTTTAAATAATAGAAACAAGATTTATTTAATTGTTTATGAATAAAGCCAAATGGCTAAATAAGCGGTGACAACGTAAGCACTGTGTGTGTACGTCCAATTTGTCTTCACATACTTTATGCTGGATCCCTAAAGTTTTCCTTTACTTTACAAATTTTATCAAAAACGAAAAACAAACAAAACTGCTTCCACGTAATTTTTTCAACCTTTGAGATTTAATTGCACCACTTTCTTTTGTAACATACCTAAAAAGAACCAATTATTAGACACTTTTTTTTATTTAATGAAGCCGCAGTTATCGCATTTCAACCGCTTTAAAGTTTTTGAATTCACGTTAAAGTTCATCAACCTGAACGTTTACAAATGGCCTATCTATTAATAATTTAATTACTACAAAACTACAAAGTTCATCGCCCCCTAATTTTCTATTCCATTTTCCGACCACACCCGCAACCGCGCCCCGTATCACCATGAACACAATCCAAGACCACACAGCTAGACCCCTCGACCCCCTCATGTTACGCGACCCCGCCCTCGCAAGCGCACGCCGGATGGCTCAACTTACACTGGCCCAAACTATGACCTCCTAGGTCTCTGTTGTTCTTTATTTCAATTCAAACTCCTAGAGTGTGTGCGGATGATAAATGCGACGTTCTATTATTTGAAATTCGACTCGTGTTCTTTTTTTGATTGCGGTTTTTTATAAGCTTGTTGTTTTGAATGTCTAAAAAGGTTTGATATTATTTTAAAGAAATTTATTGCAGAAAATAAATCCTAAAATAATTTATTACCTTTTTTTCAATTCAAAAGACATAAACGCGCTTAACGAAATTAATTTTCTCACTAGTAGAGTGTTTTAAAACTGTATGACTTACGAATATATCATCCATCAGGATGTGCTAGCACTTAAGTTTAATTTTCTAGATTATTCATTTATCTAATTAAATCATTGCGTGTAAGTAGGTATTAATCGCCTATTTTGACCAATGTGTAACTAGGCATCTATAATATTGCAAGTATTTACTCGTCACACATTTTAAATCTATTTAAACGATATAAAATTGTGTACCTATTAACAATTTAATTCAGCATATGAAATGTTTCCGCTCGTAAAAATACTTTCATTCGTCACACATAATTTAAAGTAAAACCGATTTTCCTCATCAAAAACAAGATTATCAGTTCAAACTCAACAAAAGAACAAGATCACATGTAAAAAATCTGTATAATGTAATTCCTTTCACAGAATGAGAACAATGGCTGGAAATGTTGGAATCAACGCATCTGTCAAATGGAATTGCGACAAAATAAGACACTCTTTCACTCGGAGACGAATGCCGTCATTTGTCATATTTTGTTATTATAAATGAGTTCTGTTTCGACGACTTTTTATTTTTTTTTGTATTCGAAGTTTGAAGAGAAAATTTGTTTAGATTTAATTTGAAAATAGAATACAAAATGTAGAGTCACAAATTCGCAATTTCTAGAATTTTAATGCCTTGGCCATAATTTACATGTAAAAAAAAGACAAAGCTGTAGAGTTTTTAATTTCTAATTTACAGATTCACTTCGCTTTTTATTTCTTTGATTAATTTATTCCCTGCGAAGTAGTTCCTTGTTTAACGGCATTTGTGCCGTAAAAACGACGATAAAGTTATAATAAAAGTCTATTTAGAAGCGCAACTGTCTCTTCCCATGGTTCAATAATTTATGGTTTACTCTACTAACCACAGAAGACTCATAAAGTATTTAATTTTAACAAAAACATCAAAGAAGCCGTAAAATGGCTTTACTGTAAAACAAAATATTAAAAAACTTCTTCCACAAGAGCAAAGACATGAAACACGTCCAGCCTAATTCGTCACGAAATTTGACGACTTATTGAAAAAGAGGCGAAAAGTTCGCTCTAACCACTACAAAAAGGCCGAAAGCTTTAATCGATCATTCGTCAGGACAAAAAAACTTACGTATCAAGCCCGATCCTCGTCACTCCAAGCAAAATGGGCGTTACGAAAAAATTGCAGTAAAATAATATAACACACTGAACTAAAAAGCACTAAAGGACGCGTACGTTCAGAAACCATTTTTCGGAATGAGCGCGCAACGGACCGTCACCCTGCGTCGTTCGCTAGCCACTGATCGTGATCTAATTTCAAAACGCACGGCTGTACTGTGAAAGTGACGTAATGCGCCGCCATTTTGAATCCCGCCCCCCGCGCCACGCCTCGCTTCCGCCTCTAGAAAAATGCAGCATTTAATCAATTTCAGAAGTTGAGTTGTGGAATTTTACGAAGCTTGCCGTTATTGTATCGTATTACTATTGATGGGCCATAGAGTGGACAAGGCGGGGCAGCCTTAGACGACAATCGAAAGGGCGTGTGGCTTAACTTCGACCGTAGGGGATTGTGGGGGAGTTTTTCCGAGGAAAATCCACAGACTTCGCGAAGTAAGAAAAACTCTAATACTTTGAGTGTCATTCTGAAATGTTTAGCTGAGAATTTTTTTATAATATTCGTAAGGTTTGTGAGGATAAGAACTGAATACATTTTAGCAGGTGTTTTAATTTATGTTACAGATTTAAAATTGACTCTACCTTACTTACATTGTGGTAGAGTAGAGTAAGGTTGTGGTCAATTATTATGTGTTTTGAGGATACATTTTTATTGTACGTCTTTCATTTAAGGAACATAGTTTGTTGTTGTAAAGTAATGTTATCATGACTCAAATAAGTTACTTATTGCAAGATCAAAAATGTGGACAAAGAATTTTCCTTAATTTTCCTGTATTCTAGACTGAACTCTAAGCCATCCTCGCAGGGTAGTTCTTTAATGCACAAATAAAAGTAAGTAACAAGTAGTACAAATTGTGGACTTCATTCCAGAAACATCATCTACTAGTCAAATATGGAGGCCAGACAGAGATGGTTCATTTAGAATTTTAGAGAATAAACAAGCTGCATTTTGAAGGGTACATCATGTGCAAATTAATGGTACTACAGGACAACTTGGACCCCCCCCCCCCCTCTTGTAAAGCCTACTTCACTACAAGGACGTTGATTCCATTCTTAGTGACACTGCCAGTTATTGGTGTGTTGTCAAAGTCTTTTTATTTTTTGGTGCTGGCAGTTTTATGTTTACAGGACGAGAATGATGTTTTAATCTATATTCATGACCCACATATTATTTCTCGTAGACTGCAAGCTCAAGACGCCAATCGATAGACTAGTCCACTAGTCTGCCGACTTATCCGTACATAGTGCCCGACCTATAAATGTCACTTATATACGCACTTAGAGTACCACTTACCCTTCTGGTATAGCGATTAAAGTACAATTTCTCTATACACAGCAAATTTTCATTGGTTTGGAAATCGAAAAAAATCTTGCCTAATACAACAACTTTTTCTATGTGGCCAGCTTCAAAATCTAAATTCATTTAAACACGATGATTTTTTGTCAGTTGGAGAGCTGCAAAATTATCATTCCTGCTTGAAATGAACAACTTTTTCTATGCGGCCAGTATCGACAATTTAAATAACTTAGCTTCAGTACAAAAAAACCAAATAAATTACGTTTTTTTTAGAGGAAGTGACCTTGTTTAAGGTATGAGGAAATGTTTTTTTTGCGATTTCGATGTTTGGTCCCAAAGTAAATCACTTCTAATGCTCTTCAAATAACTAAATGGAGTTGAGTAATTGGTAGAAACTTAATTTTAAGTGTCAGTTAATTTTTATTTTAAGTGCCTACTCACCCTCACCTGTCAATTTTATTTCCATTTTTATTGCGCTATTTTCATCATACCGATTACTATATTTTCACTTATATATATTTTTGTCGAAATAAACAAGAACTATGAAATGTTCTGGGGGAGTCTTGCAATACACTCAGACTCAAGCCAATGAGAAAAAAAAAACTAAATTATTCCGAAAAATTTTGACGACCTCCGTAGCCGAGGCGAGCACGCGGACTATTTAATATGACGCCGCCATCTCTGAGGGTCCGGGTTCGATCTCCGGTTGGGTCAATGTAGAGAATGAACTTTTTTACATTGGCTCGGGTCTGGGTGTTGTGGTAGGAACCCTCGTTGTTTCCGATTTCTTTAACACAAGTGCTTTAGCTTCACCTTAGGATCAGAGCAATGAAATATGCCTAATATTTATTTATTTCTTCAATCGAACAAGGGAACGTCGTCCAACGAGAATTATAACTAAATAATTATGAAAATGTAATTATTTTGGTAACAACTTCCGCTTAGTTACGCCGGCATAGGAACCCCAATTTTATTACACCACCTGTAACCCACAATCTGAGGACAAGCACAGGAACATGCAAAGAGCACTGAGGCGACAACATCTCTCCTGATGTTGCCACGTGAACTGGCGAACGCGCGTCGAGGTTTTTATGTCGGTGTTGGGCACTAACTTTTGCATTAGTCTGTTTCGCATGCGATTTGAGGGAGGGAGGGCGGTGCTCTTTGCACGTGCCTGTGTTTGTCCCCAGATTGTGGGTTACAGGTGGTGTAATTAAAGTTCCTATGCCGGCGTAACTGAGCGGAAATTGTAAGCAAAATAATTACATTTTCATAATTATTTAGTTATGGATTTCCGCAAAGTAACGCCTGATTCTATAAATTTTAGCGAATTATAACGCCACTACACCGATCAGCTCAACAAAAATTGATATGCAAAGCACTTACTACACCAACTACCATCTTCCTTGCTCACTGACCCAGTCAAGATCGCAGTATCCGTATCCTCATTACTCTATATTAGTTCCTTCCTACGGAACCCTGCTGCAACTGGCATGGAGATAAAACTGCGGACTCAAGTGATGTTTCCTTAATTTACCATTTTGCTGTTTAACTTCTTTTCCCACGATGACATTGTATGTGAATGTTGCAAGAAGGTTTGGTTATTTTGTTGCCATGACAACTGGTATTTTGTTGGTACTTTTTTGGACTAAAAACTTACAAGGTTTAATGACACTGTGTACGTTTGAGAATAGGAAATCAAGTAGTATTTAGTAGAGAGGACCTTTAAGCAGAGTATAATTTAGTAGTACTTAGTGGAAAAGTTACATACGACATTTACATAATAAAATATAATAGTATGAGAGCAAATGAAAGCAAATAAGGGAAATTTTTATAAAAAATTGTAAAAAAAAACTTTTCTGTATGTAAGTACTAATTAGCTACTTACTCAAGACTTACAAGATAGTATATTTTGCCTGTGGCGTCTCATACATATAAATCTATAAAATCTTTCTCTCGATTGACCTAAACCAGGAATCGAACCCATTAGCGTTCAAGGCACATCACTACGCACTAGGTATAAACCCGTAAAATCAAAAATAGACAACGTTTTCATTATCTTAAAGACTAAACGTCATCTCGCCTTTGTAGTGTGATCGTAAACGTATTTTGGGTTCCGTCCAAAAACTACTTTATGAGGCCGATGCCTGAGCGATGACTCTTGTCTATGCGAAGCATTTTTCGTAATGTGGAAAATTATTAGAAAAATGCTCTTAGATTAGTTAAAGGCCGGCTGGAATTTAGTTTTATCACGATATCTATATATAATATATTATCTTATACAGGGTGTCCAAGAGAATGGGACACTCCTTAAAACCACGTGATCAGCTGGTCATATACAACAACTTTTCCTATGGAAACAACATCGAAATCGTCATTCTATTTTCAGATGCTCCATACATTATCATCGAGGTATGCGAGTAGATTTGTATGGAGAAGCTGAAAAAAAATTCTCGATTTCGATGTTACTTCCATAGGAAAAGTTGTTGTATATGACTAGCTGATCACGTGGTTTTAAGGAGTGTCCTATTCTCTTGGACAACCTGTATATAAAAATGTATCCTTATTTTCCTTGAACGGCTGGACCCATTTTGCTAATTCTTTTTTGTTGTGTTTATTATTGTCTTATGGAGAAGGTTCTTATGAAAGAAAAATTAAGTAAATTTCTCGGAAAATTAAAAAATTACAGAACTATAAGACGTCGCGGGCAACAGCTAGTATATTATATATATTTTTCACTTCTCAGCACACTCGTAAAGTTCATTTTTATGTTGAAATTTGTTTTATAAGTGAGTTATATGTAAGAAATAATAATTTTATAAGAATAATAAAATATGCATTCCACCTTTGTAATTGCTAAATCAAATTCATATTTAAAGTGGCTTCTATCCAGACTAGAAAAAGAAAATAGCCTATCTTTTTCATCAAATAATAGTTTTTGCCTCCCTCCTCTAAAGAATCGTAAAAACCAGATGCTTGGAAGCGAGCTTATTTTACCAACCACGCGCGAAGCTCGTAACAGTGATTCATTGTACGTTAATTTTTACAGTTCAATATTTATAATTTATTTCTCATACACACAGACTGTTATAAATATGTTTTGGAGTTGCTTTTTTAAAACTTGTCAAGTGCGAGTCGGATTTTTCACGCCATTATTACTTCACTTAAACAATGTTTGTATAGGCGTAAACTCACAATCACCTCACAATAATAAATTTCGAATAGTTCAAAATTTTAAAAAACCCAGCCAAGTGCCAGTTGGACTCGCGCACGAAGGCTTCCTAACCATTATTTATAAAAAAGGCAAAAAAAAACACGTTTGCTGTATGGGAGCCCCCTTTGATATTTATTGTATTCTGTTTTTAAGTATTTGTTGTTATAGCGGCAACAGAAATACATCATGGGTGAAAATTTCAACTGTCTAACCATTAGGATCCAAAGGTACAGCCTGGTGACAGACGCACAGACGAACAGACGGACAGCGGAGCCTTAGTAATAGGATCCCCCTTCGGGGATGGAACCCTAAAAATGAAAGATTTTGTGATGCAATATGGTCTCTACCTAAAAAATATTGTTTTTTCATTGATTTTTTTCTTGTTATTCCTATCGCTCAGTTCACGCACAGTCAGTGTGTCGTGTCCAATGTCTATTGTTATTCAATGTATCTATACTATCTTAAAATATCTTGATTTTGCATTAGGTTTAATTTATCCACGCCATTAATAAATATTACCCAAAAAAGGTCCTGTCCCAAAAAGTCCCTTGCCAAAAATATTTTGTCCGGGATTCCCAAAATATCTTTCCCGCGTGCCGGCCTAAAATCATGGGGTATTTACCTTTTGTGTTATATAAAGTATACATTGCAGGATGTAGGTACAAAGAATTGGACTGACAGAAAATGGATCTTATGTGATTATGGCTTTCTGCATCATTAATAATGATCAATTAATTATAATAATTCTTAATTATATTGAAGATCTAGGTTTGACTAGAGGAAAAGTCGTGTATCACCTTGAGCACAAGGTCAGGTCACTTTAGAGAACGAACTTTTCTAAATTCTAGAAAATGACCGACATAAGGACATTCAAAAGAATGAGAAAGAGAATTTAATTTAAATTTAAACTCGACGCGACGATCTCCTTAGCCGCGAGGCGAGCACGCCGGACTATATGGCGTCACCATCTCTGAGGTTCCGAGTTCGATCCCCGATCGAGTCAATGAAGAAAACGCACTTTTCTATATTGTCTCGGGTCTGGGTGTTGTGGTACCGTCGTTGTTTCAGATTTCTATAACACAAGTGCTTATGCTATTACCTTAGCATCAGAGCGATGTATGTGATGTTGGCCAAAATTTATATTTATTTATATTATTATTTGAATTATGATAAAGATCTAGGTCTGGCTAGATTTAGACACAAAGCTTCTAGGATTGTTTCTGGTCATTTTAGAAACGATCTTTGCTACATTCTAGGAAATGACCTGAGCAAAAAATACTTTATCTTGTACTTAATGACACAACGACATCCAGAAGATAAGAAAGAGCCGAGAGGCGAGCACGCCGGACTATATATTGCATCTCCATCTCTGAGGTTCCAGGTTCGATCCCCGATCGGGTCAATGTAGAAAACCAAGTTTTCTATAATGTCTCGGGTCTGGGTGTTTTGGTACCATCGTTGTTTCCGATTTCTATAACACAAGTGCTTTAGTTTACCTTAGGATCAGAGCAATGTGTGTGATGTTGTGCAATATTAATTTATAGTAACATACACAAAAAAACATAACATTCAAATTGGTAACCTTTTCTTTTGAAAGTCGGTTGCAAAGTACGTATCTACCCACAGCCGGAAAACGTTAAACAAATGAAAATGTGTAAAGCCATAACGTAGAAAAAGGGCACACAAATTAATTTAGTCTCGAACCGCTGTTGGCTTGAAACAATAATTTACGTGAAAATGGAATTTATATTGTTTCCTTAACAAACCTTCTCGCCACAAAGTTATAAAAAGACTAAGAACAAGACACAAAGAATTGCGGCTTATTATTATAAAAACACTGTTTTAAGATTAGGATTAAGCCCACATATAGTATTATATATATATAGACCATATCAATATTAAAAATATTTTATGTTTTACATAAATAGATTGAACTGGCAATCGCATGATAACACAGTGTATCTCACAACGAATACTTATTATATGAAATTAGATTATTTGCGATTGCCAATTATATTTATTTAAAACATAAAATATTTTTGACGTGACGTGTAACAACTAAACAGTTGTTTCTAGAGTCACATTAGTTTGCAAAAAATTAAAGTAAGTAGTTTATTAGTGTACCTTTATATGTAATTAAAACCAATTTAAACCAGCTTCTTTTGTCTGGCAAAAGTGAGGCTTTGTTTATATCATCTTGTATTAATGTCTTTTTCTGTCTGTTAGTATTATTTTGTCTAATGTTATCGTTTGTCATGCTCTATTTTTTTCTTTTCTTCTTCTCTCTGGTGCCGTGCTTTGTACCTCTCTGGCTCGGTCTAGGCTCTGCCGGAATCCGTAAGCATCCGCAAGAGCCCGTTCAAAAACCACCTTTTTGCTTAGCGATGGATTGATTCCGCGCTAACCAAGTCGGGGTTCCGGTCGGGTATGGTCCGAGCCTACCGTCAGGGTCCCTGCTGAAAACCAGCGTCGTGATACGTCCCTGACTGTCACGACAAATGCTGAGCGGGGGCCTTTTTGACACATATTGCTTTTTATTATCCTGTAAATGGTTTTTTCCTTGTATTCTGTGTGTGTCAAATAAATCTTTTTCTATTCTATTCTATTCAATTAAGGCCTGTATATTTTTTTAAATAAATTACCAAACCCGAAATACCAACCGTTGAAAACTGATAATAATTCCAAAAACTGCATTAGAATAAAGGAGAAAGTGTGCTTTAACTTTATAACCTGCTTAGCTGTATGTCTTGTAAATAGTTTTTTGGCTCCGTTTCTTCTCATTACCAACTTATATGTAGTCCCGAAACTGTGGCAGGGCAAAGTTGTATTTTCGGGATATGTACAGTGCCTTTGACGTGTACACTCAATAAATTTCTTTGACATTGAACGATTTTGTTAATTTTTTTTTGTGCATTCATACAATCAGTACGAGGAAATAACTACAAGCGAGTAGCGCACCGTTGCTCGCTTGTTTCGAATATATGCTCGCAGGGTACTTACCTAGCCGTGTAGCATGTAACGTATCTGATACTGTATCTCGGCGGGTCACTGCGTGCTTAATGCGCTCCACGCGTCAGCGGCTCTGAGCAGGCTCGTATTTAAGTAGGTAAATACGAAATAAAACCAATTTCCGCCACGGTAAGTACCAGTGGCGGAAATTTGTTTTATTTCGAGGTTGGCAGCAGATACTTATAATTTGTTTTGTTGATGAAAATCAGTGGTTTTCATAAATAATCCACATTTGTAAGAACTGAGGTAGATGTCAATTATCAGGTAGGCCTAAGTGCCTGTATGCACCGCACGCCCCTGCTACTTACTTATTTGATACAGTAGGTTTCAGATACGTTACTTGCTCCGCGGCTAGGTGAGGCTACTCTGCTTAGTATTACGAACCGTAACACTAGTTCTTCTCGCAGCGAGCTCGTGTCTACGTACTTATTTGATAAAGTATCAGTTACGTTACATGCTACTGTGATATACCTACCCTGCTTAGTATTACGCCTCGTAACACTATTCAGTACCTACCTTTACACGCAAACATCTCTAAACAAGAAAGTTACATAAATGTACTGGGCTGGAATGATTCTTCCTCCATTCTTCCCCCATACATATTAAGGGGATGCCCTTATGTAATCGACAGACTCAATATTAGTTTCGTTTATTATTACAGCTTTATTTATTTGTATTTTATTGCTGTAATAACAACTTTGTGAATGAAAAAAGTAACTCTTGCCAACTATTTTAAATTTATTAACCATCCTTTTAAATCCGCTCAGCTGCGAACATCAAAATTTTTAACTCGGTTCAGTTTTTCATCATCTGAATTGGCCTAAACGAGAGTCAAACCCGGGATTCAAAGTGTTTAAGGTGAATTACTACACCATGAATTAATACACCGACCAAGCACTTTGATACTTGATGATTGGTATCAACATAGTTAAAAACTCAACATCTCGTATCCGCGTGTGTAATCTTTAAAGTTAGAACATTTCCAATTTCCCGTTTCTCTAAACTCTAAAAGTTTAGAAAGTCGGGCAACTACGCAAATTCCTTGTAGCCATTTGCCGATGAGCACAATAAGGGTTAAGTCCAGTTTACATGGGCAGGTTGTAAAGTCAATTTTAAAATTTATTATTACAGATTTAAAAAAAAAACAAAAATATCTGCCACGTATGCTAAAATACAAATACAAAATAATTTATTTCAGTAACTTACAATAGAATAACTTACAGGGTTTGGAATCTCCTTTTAAGCAAGTTTTTGCTTGTATTAGGAGATGCCGCTCTTTTATAACACATTTCATGTTTAATTATTGTAAAGTACCGAGTTGACAATCTAAATTAGAAAAATATTTTTAAATTATTATTCTACTATGTTTAACAATACTGTGTGTGTGTGTGTGTGTGTGTGTGTGTGTGTGTGTGTGTGTGTGTGTGTGTGTGTGTGTGTGTGTGTGTGTGTGTGTGTGTGTGTGTGTGAGTGTGTGTGTGTGTGTGTGTGTGTGTGTGTGTGTGTGTGTGTGTGTGTGTGTGTGTGTGTGTGTGTGTGTGTGTGTGTGTGTTGTGTGTTTTTGTATGTATTATACCCTAGCTTGAACCATTTCTTCTATTTCATCGTAAGTCTTAGTATTTAACCAATCAGTAACAGTTTTTTTACAGTCAAATAGTGTGAGCGGATAGATCGTTAATTCACTATTTATTTTATTATAATGCTATGAATGAAAATTTTACTTATTCCTCCAAATGATGTTTATATATTTTTTAAAAAATGAAAAAATTGATGATGTCCGTGGCATGAAATTTCTTGACCATCGTAATCAATAAAAGTATCACTTTTAAAAGTCATACTTTTATCCGCGGCAAATATTTTTGGAACACCCTATATACCTAAGCTATTAAATATAGGGTTTAAGAATACTTATTCGACCATTTGACGCTAGGTAATCAAGTTAAATAAATGAATTGAAGAAAATATTGTACAATAGCGAATATACAACGGATGAACATACTTATATACATTTATAAACATGACTTAGGTACAAATGCTCGTGCTCATCAGACAAAATTTGCCCCTTACGGGATTCGAAACGTAACCCCAAGCTTTATAGTCCGGAGCGCGAACCACTATACTAGACGGTTGTCAATACCGACGACTTGCCAATTGATGAGACCGACCTATCATTTGGTATATATCTGTACATAGATTCTACGGAACCCTAAAAAGGAAAACCCTTGCCAGTATGGGCGCTCCTCAATGCACAAAGGCTCGCGAGGGGTGCACCAACTCCTAACTACTGCAAATAACAATGAGCTCGCTCGAGTAACGCGCCCGCGTTTTTGTACAGCCCTGTACACTGCGGGACATGGAAAATGTCCAACCATGTTTTTTATTACAGATTTTCTGAAAAGAATTGTTAACCAGCGGTTAAATTGTATCCACTATTGGGCCAATCTAATAGTTCACAAAAAAAGGCTCTGTCTTGAAAACCATGCTCTGAAATGAGGATATTCGTTAAAAACCAAAGTCAAACAAACCTCTTTGAATTGCAAAGCTGAAATGGCAATGTCTGAAGGCTACGGGTCTTGTAGAGCTAACAACTGTTACTGTACTGTGGCGTTTACAAACTGAAAGATGCAGCGTGGGCAGTCCTCCCACGTAGTGTACGTACTAACATACGTGTCAAACTTTCACGAAGCTACTTGATGCAATCGGCCTAAAGCCGTTTGATGTCACTTTCAATGGGGGAGGGTTATGTCTGCCAGTGGACTACTGGGAGACGTTCATTATCATCATCATAATTTTAGCCACGGGACGTCCACTGCTGAACATAGGCTTCCCCCAGTGACTTCCAGATTGGCTGGTTGGAAGCGACCCATCCAGCGGCTTTCTGCAAACTTTCTGCAACCTCGTCTGTCCACCTTGTTGGTGGACGTCCCACGCTGCGCTTGCCGGTACGTGGCCTCCATTTCAGAATCTTTTTGCCCCATCGACCGTCAGTTCTCCTACATGCTATGATGTGCCCCGCCCACTGCCACTTTAACTTGTTAATCCATCGGGCTATGTCAGCGGCTTCAGTTCGTTCACAATCTCCTCACTTCTGTTTTAAGTAGCTAAATTCAACCATCCGTCTAGAAGTTTTTAGCTTAACGATGAATAATTTAATTTATTTTAATTTATATGTATGCGATATATTTAACATGCGATAATGTAGATTTTAACAACATCATAAACCATATTTGAATTGATGTTTTAAGAGTGACTGGCAAAAAGATGTCATTATTTTAAATTAATTACTGCGGAATGATATTGTATTTTTTTAGGTCGGCTATGTTTATGCTCAAATTCCAAACATGACTAATGTTTTATTAAGTATGCAAAGGTGGCATTAGTTAATTTTCTAGCGGATAGTTGTACTCCTTGAATACATAACTACGAGTACTATTTTAATATGATGTGGTACTTCAAGGATATAGGTACCAATGTTGGCATTGGAATTTTTATGGAAGGTAATTTTTTCTAAGCAATGTCAAGGATAAGAAATTACATAGTTTCAAAAACCTGACCGACTAATAATTAAAAAAAGCCCTTAAAAAGTGACCAAATTATTTGCACTGAACTGTAAAACGTTCACAAAAGATATGAGAGCCGCTGTTATTGGCCCGCGCGGAGTATCCTTACTCTTTGTACAGTGAGCCCGGAATCGAATCTTGACCTTCTCGTACGAGTATTTGCTTATATTGGTAGGGAATATGGTAGCAGTATTGCACGGGAGGTATTTGTAAAAACTTTGTATAAAATATTCATTATTGTAAGGGATGTAAACAAGGTGTTTTCGTACAATTTATAAAATAAAAAAATAATACGGTACAGAGGATCAAAGGGCTATAATAGATTTGTAGTAGTCCTCCCCTGATGACCCTGTCCTATATAAAGGATTTATGAGAATACTAGCTGTAGCCCGCGATTTTGCTCGCGTGGTCTTTAGTTTATACAATATTTCCCACAGGAACATATAACCAGGACAAAAAGTATCCTATATGTTAATCCAGATTATATTCTACGTGTGTACAATATTTCATCCAAATCCGTTCAGCCGTTTACGCGTAATTGAGTTACAAACATCCAAACATCCTTACGACCTTAAGCATTTTTAATATTTAAAGGATAAGTTCTTATTCTCAATGAAATCATAAAATAAAGGTATCTTATACAACAGAACCTTACAGAAAATGCAGGAAATGGACGGAATTGTTAGGCAAATAAAAGATAATAATGACAGCGCTAATCCAAGATTACGTTTAAATAATCGCAACAGCTACGTGAACTATTTCCGCGACAGATTTCTATGTAAAACTTTGAAAAGCATTTGTTATGACATGTTTTGCCGATCCGATGTTTCGCAACCCATCTGCTTCGTAACGATCAGTTTCAACGACAGCAGGATTAAATAAAAAACTTCCGACACTACCAGCGAACGGGAAAGCGAAAGCGTAGAAATGGTCTTCAATCTTGCTGCCGGATCTTGACGCCGCGCCGGCTGCACGCACGAAAATGTGTCAAGCCTGAGAGCCTAAGCCGAGTGTGCAAGCGAGAGCGCGGAACAAGCGATAAAGAGGCACGATCGGCCTGCGTTCGGCTTGTGACGCATTCATCTCTAATGACATTATCACGTAAATCGTCCGTAAATCAACTTTACATCCAAAAATTTTTTTTTTTTTGTAAGTGGGTCTTACTTCGTTACTTAGGGTTGCTACACACATATTAGGTCCCATGAAGCTGGCTGGCGATGTCGTGCAACTTCGATCGCACCGACACTAAACTACCACTGGTTGTCAATAGCTGTTCACTTTTACACGTTCAATCAGTCGTTGCGAGTCAGAGCGCGCGAAATCGCCGGCACGCTGAAAGAGCCCTTAATCGGCAAAACTGAATATATGTAGATGGATGTCCTTGTAGTAGCTTCGTATCCTTCGTCGGCTTTGTTGTTCGACAAATACTGCCAAACCGACAATGCCGGCCTGATTAGATATGTGTGTAGCCTTACCCCCAAACCACGGGCCACCTTCTATCATGTTCCGCATGTATGGACAGCTAGAAGACCTGTTACGCGCCGAAGAGAGTGCGGTTCGTCTGATGAAATAAGTACATTGGTCATCAAAAAAACAAAATGACTGTATACTTAAAAATAAATAACGATGATACGAAATTTAATACCAATTTATTAGTGTAAAAACATAGAGTATAGTTTGTTGTTTTTTTTTTAAATTATTAAATGATTATATAATTAAGAATAGAGAAATGATAGTGACGGGTCAAAAAAAAGTGATTTCACCATTCGAGACAATAAAGACAGACACTTCTAAGCTTTAATCGTTATCTATTTACTAACAAAACCGAGCTAGGGATTAGCTTTACAAATATTAAAATACAAATCCGTTTGACTTTCAACCTTACGGTAACGCTATAGAGTTCGAATTCTACTTTAGGAGGGAAAACGCTCGTAAGCCACACACGTCTGTTCGCTATGACATCTCGACTGCATCTGACAAGTGACGACTGCCATGTTAGTTTGTCCGTTATCAAATAGTTTTTTAGACAATTGTGAAACTTTATAGTACTATTTTGTAAGTGACTTTGTTTCAGGGGTTGATTCTGCTGCGACAAACTACATCCTTTACTATGGGACTAATATCCGAGAATCGATATCGAGACCAAGCATTTAGCACGATTTAAAAATAAACTTATAAGGGTTCCTGTTTTCCTTTTAATGTACGAAACCCTAAAAAAGAATTTTGGTAATAAAAAAAGTCAGGTTTCTCAAAATACAAACCCTTGACACTCTATTACCGGTTCACCTAAGACCGAGTCCTTGATAGCAATATTCATTCAAGCCAGTGGAATAGGCTGAACGCTTTTATCTTTTGAAATAATCGGTAACCCTTTTTCTTTAGAGGTTAAAATTTACACAAAACTTCGCTACCAATTTTAGACTTGATTAGGGTTGTCAACTAGATCGAATATTTAATTTTTGTATCTAAAAAATATCATTGGCAATTACTGTTCTAATTTCCCTGCAAACTATGATAACTCAATAGCTGCCACCATATTTTGATCTCTATGCCCTTGAGTTAAGATTGAAAACCTAAGAAAGTTGGTACCAGTTAGAGGGCACTTAAAGGGTTAGTAGATCTAGGCTCCTCCAATCCTACGGATTTTACAGACAACATTTTATGAACCTGCCGTGAAGACTCTTTAATTTGATTTCGAAATCATACGGACTTTATGTTGAAAATCGCTCGAGAAAATAGTCATTTTGTGATACCTTCAAAAGTAGTTGACTGTACCTATATACAGTAACTAGATTATAACAAAAGAACATTTCCCTCTTTAGAAAGCTAAAGCATTACCCACATTTATTGTAAATAGCCCTTTGCAAGCTTTCTGCATGACCCAATGGTTGACTGGCAGATAATGCTTTTAGCATTAAGTCCACCATTTGTACACTTATTGTATGTTTGTGCAATAAAGTTTTAAATAAATAATATTATGTATTTAAATATAAAACTTATGAACTTTTCCGATGTGTCAGCCCTATATCACGAACCGCCATCTTTATCAAGCCTTGTTACTGAAGTTTATTCGAAAAGTTGAGAATTGGAAAACAGTAATAACTCAGATTGACACGGGTTTAATGATTTGTAAACCCATTTAACCAATCAAGTGGAAGTGTTTAGTTTTCGACGTAACCTTTTATTTAATTGAAAAAAATTAAGTCTTTCCAACATAATGTTTAAATTTATTAAAAAGAAAAATCACATGCAAGAATTACAAATAAATTCAGTCACAAGCGTCGTCACGTTTACTATTCTATATAAAATGTCATAAAAATTCAATACAATACACAAAACAGGTGCTCCGTGGCTCATCTCGACCACAACGAATCCCCACTCCGCGCCCCGATCGATCCAAAGGATTATTTAATTTTATTTAATTGCTAGCAGTTCCTTGCGGATTTGTCTGCTTTAAAGGCCTCCGGTAGAACACTTTGGTGGAAGCAACAAAAAAATATGTGACATTGCCATTTCGACCTCCGTAGCCGAAAGGCGAGCACGCCGGACTTTAATGGCGCCGCCATCACAGAGGTTCAATCCCCTGTCGGGTCAATGTAGAAAACGAACTTTTCTATATTGGCTCGGGTGTGGGTATTGTGGTACCGTCGTTGTTTCTGATTTCTATAACACAAGGTATTTAGCTACTTACCTCAGAATCAGAGCAATGTATGTGACGTTGTCCAATATTCATTTAATAATAATATAGCCTTTATTTCCGAACTTCTAGTTACATTAATAAAAAAAAATAATTCACTCAATTAATCTTCTTGAATGGAAACCCCTATTTGGGTATAGGCCTTCTCCAGTTTAATCCAGTTTGCCCTGTCTGTAGCTCGTTCGATCCACTCCTTTCCAGCTGTGGCTGCGATGTCGTCGCTCCATCGTTTTGCAGGTCGCCCTTTTCGCCGTTTCCCATTGGGTCCCTTCCATCTAGTTGCTTCTATTGTCCATCGCTTGTTGCTGTATCTTGCAACATGACCAGCCCATCGCCATTTTGACCTTAGACTGTAGTAGAGGTTGTCAATCACTTTTGCCTTTTTACGTATGAACTCACTTCTAACTTTGTGTATTTTTCTTATTTTGAGAAGACTTCTTTCCATAGTATTCGGGCATCTGACCAGTTTTGTTTTTATTTTCGTGGTATAGGTTCTTGTCTGGCAACCATACGTACCATACCAATATTCATTTATTTATTTGTTATATTAATTGCAAAGTTAGTTTCGGATATGTCAGCGTCTTTGATCTTGTCAACGACTGTCAAAAATTGTCCACGTAAAAACCTTCTAGAATGGAGGCCACGTACCGGCAAGCGCAGCGTGGGATGGACAAGGCGAACAGACGACCTGGAGACGTATTTTTGAATCATGCGAATTCCAATTCGAATACGAAATGGCAAGATTCGCTGTGAATGACTAAAATCGCTATTTTTGAAAATTCATTCTGTGAATTCTGCAACGAGTGGTCCGACCCACTCGTATTTCGATTCTACTAGTAGAAAGTTTAGAAGTATGACTTTGACATAGGTTAGGTAAACATATGGTTCACAGATTAAAAACTTTTTTTTTCGTTCCGTTCCATGCGATTCATTGCCGGTTTTTAAAATCAATAAGTTTTTGCATTCCGGTTTTAAATATTTTCTGCGTGAAACGAAAATAGTTAAAGAATTTTACCATAATAGCAACACAGAATTCGAGTGATTCAAGAATGCGTAAAATTGGGAGTGATAGAAATAGAATTCGCACACGAATCGTATTCGTGTTCGAATTCAAGATTCATTTCGAATGCTTCAAAAATACGTCTCCTGGTGAATGTTGCAGGAAGCCGCTGGATGCAGGCCGCGTCCAAACAGCCAGCAGTTTAGCAGAGAACGTCCTATGGCTGAAATGTAATGATGATGTAATTGACTTTAATCTTATCGGATACTGTATGTAATAAATTACAATGCTTCAATTTTTTACCATACCTACACCGAAGTGCCTATGAAACATTCAAAATAGGAATGACGATTAACTTTTTACGTCGTCCTTTAGGTAAATGTTTTTAAAACGTATTGGACACGGAAGGCGTGGTGTTAGTAGGCCCCCCACAAGGTGGACTGAGGATCTGGTGAAGGTCGCGGGTAGCCGCTGGATGCGGGTGGCACAGGACCGATCTTTGAGGAAATCCTTGGGGGAGGCCTATGTCCAGCAGTGGACGTCTTTCGGCTGATGGATGGATGGATGGATAGATTGGACAGGTAATTTTTTTTTTACTTAATTGAAATATTACAGAGATTTATATTTATTTGAAATGTCGCATGACGTAACGCTTGGTACATCTCAATCCTTACTTAGAAGTGACGTCATCAGGACCGGAGAGGGGTCTCCCGAACTTTGACGAGCTTGTATTTTTTGGTTGATTGACAAAAGAAAAATAAAGAGTTCATTGTTTTTTGATAATCTAACTGACGGACTAATTAAATTTTCTCTTTTTTTTTTACTCAGTCGTCATCCCTATTGGCAAGAAATGCTTCATAGCAGCAAAAAAAAAACAAATCACATGCAATTTTATTTAGAACAGTCTTGTTAAACTATTGTTTATGTCTAGCGAGATACGATAGAAAATTGTAACTTGGCCACATATAATAAAAATACAATTGAAACCATTTCCTTCGGTTTATATTTAAACCATAAAGTGTTAAATATTAAAGTGTAATAGGTTTCAGCATGACAGATTAACATTAGAAAAAATAACGCCCAACTAACAAACTATAGAGGGCATATACAGGGTGTCAAAGTGGTTGTAATTGGAGTCCTCTGAGTCCCTCCGAGGGTCATTCATCACGTCGGAAGCCCCGCGGCACACAATCAGCCTCCGGCGGCTATATAATTGATGTCAACGACTCTTCAAGTCTATATCAATATATATAGTTGGTAATGTAAACAATTCCGTATATTAAGACTTTTTTTTAAGCTAACTTTCATTTAGGGGACTTCATATTATTTCCTAAAAACCACAGCTTTCCATGGGATTAAAACAAAATTCTCAAAATAAAGATTTTTCCGATTAATTTGATAGATATTTGGTAACTTACAGCTCTACAAAACGACTCGAACGATTTGGGATGATGTAGTATTTAAGTAAGGTTTTGATTTTTAGCGCAAATATGTAGTTGTAATGACTTGTAAAATCTCAATTTAATCTAGAAAAACATATTTAAATATTTTTTGAGCCTTCTTATTCTATCAGCTCTCATGTAAATAATTTCATAGATCGCCATCTCGTAATTTTATGTCATAAATTTTAATGTAATGTTTGCGATGGAAATATTCACATTCAATCAGTAAAGTGATTACAACTAACGATTAAACATTCATTCCATAAAATCGTGACGTTTAAAAAAACTCGTTCTTTCTTAATAAAAACCGCTAAAAAGCTTGAAATAAACTTTTAATACATAGCTTATATAGACAAACATTTACTATCCAAATCTTTAGCAACAAGATTACTTTTGTCTTTCTGTAAACATCAAGTTTATCCTAGGAAATTCTCCTACTAACCTACTCTTAGTAAATGAGTTATTTAATGCATGTCTGCGAGTACTAAATTTAGTTTTTTTAATTGTTTAACGTACATTTATTTAATTCTTTGTGAGAATAATGAAGATTTTGAACAAATTAATAATTTGCATGGAGTCTTTGTATCTATTTATCTAAACAGCAAATATAGTGATTATTGTAAACTATTATTGTCACGATCTAAAGCGCATTGTAATTGTAAAAAATACAACTTACCACAGGAGCTGGGCTGGGCTGGGCTGGGCGCGGCTAATGTGTTCAAGGTGCGACCACAATGCGGCCGTAAACCGCTAGTTTAATGGCTTTCAAGTGAATGAAAAACAATGAAGCTAAAAGTACAATAGACATAAGGAAAATCGGATAAGTCTGAGTTGAACTCGCGTGCACAGGGTACCGTACCTCTTATAGCGGAGAGGTCTGAGTTGAACTCGCGTGGAAGGGGTACCGTACCTCTTATAGCGGAGAGGTTTGAGTTGAAATCGCGTGGACGTGGTACCGTAACGTACCTCTTATAGCGGAGAGGTTTGAGTTGAAATCGCGTGGACGTGGTACCGTAACGTACCTCTTATAGCGGAGAGGTTTGAGTTGAAATCGCGTGGAAGGGGTACCGTACCTCTTATAGGGGAGAGGTTTGAGTTGAAATCGCGTGTTGCTGTACCTTTTAAACCTTTACCTGTAATTACAATAGGTAAAAATCTATGTTTGGCCTTTATTTAAAAAAAAGGAAAATTTTTATCAATTTTTTTAAAACTGTATTAATTTTGTAGCTAAAATTATAAAAAGAAAAATATTTAGATATTATTAACATTATTTGATATAGGATTTGAGACGGCTCATCATCAAAGTGACTTAATAGCCGGAGTTACGATCTTCAACAGAGGAACCGCTATGAAGAAGGAAACAGTTCTTAAATGAGTAGTACCTACTTACTTACTACCCCGAGTAAAGTAACTGTATTTCAGGGGCGTGCGGTGCATATAGGCAATTAGGCAGTGCCTACCTGTTAAATGAAATGCTAAAGGCAGTAGGTACTTACAATTTGTGTGTTATTGATGAATATCACTGATTTTAATCAATAAAATACCTAAGTAAGTATCTATTGCCTACCTCGAAATAAAATCAATGCCCACCACTGCTGTATTTCTTTAGTTTGCGACAATCAATCTGTAACACAAATGCAGCATAAGGCATTAATAATCAGCAAAAACATCCCAATAAGACAACATAACCTCATAGCAACATACGTCAATTGATTTTGTGAACGCATCCTAGCTATAGGAAGCGTACGAGACGGGATATAGGCCCGGCCCTAGGCAACTAAATCCAACTGCTAGGTTAGCTAATACAATGATTCAGGGGACTTATTATTGAAGTACTAGAAACGAATTTGTTAGCTGATAAATTCAAGAGACTCTTTATTGAAGCTTTAGAAACGTATTTTGAATTCGAGCAATCAAAACATAACATACGAATCTAATTTCTATTATTCCAAATTTCACGTATTTCTGAAACAGTATTTAATAAATAAATAAAAAACCGCCAAGTGCGAGTCGGACTCGCGCACGAAGGGTTCCGCACCATTATTTATAAAAACGAGCAAAAACAATCACGTTCGTTGTATGGGAGCCCCCTTAAATATTTATTTTATTCTGTTTTTAGTTTTTGTTATAGCGGCAACAGAAATACATCATCTGTGAAAATTTCAACTGTCGGTGACAGACGGACAGACAGACAGACGAACAGCGGAGCCTGAGTAATGGGGTCCCGTTTTACCCTTTGGGTACGGAACCCTAAAAATGGATTATATGTATGTTATTGTGGTCTTCTGCCTGATGATCTCGTTTCGGATTTTATTCCTTCGAAATTCCAATAATCGATCTCTCTATAGCTCGCTGAGTGAGTGAGGTCCTCAGTCCGATGAACCGACTACCTTAGAATGACTGGCAGTGGTGAAGTGGCTGTGAATTGACTTTCTAACGATTCAAGAATTATTGTCCTGTTTGATTCCAGATGCTAATTGAATATTATTACCTTCATTATTTACTGACAGTCCTCTGAGCCATGTAACAATATTACTACTTAATTTATGTTTAGACTTTTACTTACTTACATTCATATTTCATATTCATTTATTGCGTCATAAGTGTATACATAACGTGTTACATTGTGTGAGATCATACTTATGGACCCTGTAAGGGTATTGCATTCTTATTTATGTTTACAAATACAATATCATTATTATTCTTTAATTATAACATCGTCATATTTAAAATTAAAAAAAAAAGTCATATTAAATTCGTTAAATCAAATAAATAAAAGTTTATCATGTCAAAGATTATAATACACTAATATAATAATAATACACGAGATTCATCTAAACTAAGATTAAATTAAATTAGAAGAGGATCACGCAGATATTTAATATATAAGGTGTCTCCCGTGTCTCTACATCTTTGAGATAGGTAAATTTGTAAAACAGAACCAGGACAAATTCATCCAAGCAAAAGACCGAACAGATAGGCAGCTCAGAAATCCGGATAGGCTTGTACTAGGCATGTTTCCAAAAACAAAGCGGTGTAATAAAAACTGCTCCGGTATGTGTATAACAATATATAACCATATACCCGGGCACATTAAAGAGCTTAGTTATAATAGATTTGCAGCTGCTCTGCGTGAATGGCTAATAAAAAACACCTTTTATTCGGTAGATGAGTTTCTTGAGCACAAAAATTGACATTATATTATTGTTGATGCGTAGAATTTACCTTAAAATAACATTTAATATTTTTATAATATATTTTTTTTTTAAATTTTGCATGTCATAGATTATGGCTAAATAGGTCTTAAGCAACACAAATATCTGTATAATATCTTCGGAGCTCTGTAACCACCTATTTAAAGCAAATAAACGATTTGATTTGATTTGATTTAAACTTATCAGTTAACTCTTTTCTAGGGGATGATTCTACTACTTAAATAGAACAAATTTTTCTATTTGACCAACTTCAAAATCGCAAAACAAAAAACCATTTCCCCATACAAAACGGCAGATCAGCTGAGATCAGTTTGTATAAAGGTATGAAATATTTTTTTACGATTTCGAAGTTGGTCTCATACAAAAAGTTGTTATATTTGAGCAGTAGAACCACCTCCTAGAAAAGTGTTAACTGATAAGTTTACGCCGTATATAAACAATATTACTACTTACTCTACGTGTTAAGACGTTTACTTACTTATTTAATAAAACAGTAGATTGACGTGGGCTAACTATGATTATGATGGTCGTAAACCCGAATTTTATGATATTTCAAACACAAACAACATTATTAAAGTCTACCACTTAATTATCACAATTAATCACCGTTTACAAATTAACACAGGATGACAGTCACATCTGCGGTCAAGGGGGCGCGTGGAAGTGACCGAAGCAAGGATTAGTGATGTGTTGTTGGGGCTAGACGTTAACACGTGTATATTTAATTCGAATTAAGGAATTATAAAACACAAAAGCGAATTTATTAACCTTTTCAACGCTTCTGTCGGATTCATCCGACAAATATTTGCGTGCACTTACCGCCCGTGACGTGTCATATTTATCCGGCAAAGAAAATGCATTTACGTTTTTAAGTTCTGTAAGCTGCGTGCTACAATAAAAATGTCTCAAAAACAGGATACCATGAACCAAAAATTACACAATACATTAATATTGATTTATAATTTTTGCATAGTCAACGATTTTATTGTAGGTATTATTTATCAATAATTGCTAGTCAGGGGCACGGAAATTGATATCGAACCATGCGCTTAAAAGGTTAAACATAAAAATTTGAAATTAGTCTAGTACTTACGTAGATTAAAAGGTAGGAGGCGTTAGATAAGCACTAGTTTTGTGTCATAATGTTAATAATGACTGACTGAACTGAACTCAGTTTGTATCAAACTCTACGCAGACAAAGCCGCGGAGATATCTTGTATTTTGTAAACAGTGATATATTCGACATAATATAACATTAGATCCTTTTTCCTTGTTTCCTTTTCTGGGTTCAATTTCTGCAGTCATTTGTCTTAATTTTGTAGAAAATCCGCCCGGAATAATGCTTAGAATTTTGAACAATGTTGGATTATTTGTATGTATGGCACAAAGATAGCTTCTTCTTTAAGTCTGAAACTGCCATCAAATCGAAACCTCAAAAAAAACTAAACTAAACTTTTTTTGGTCAACTTGGTAGTGCGAAGCCATAACTATTATGGTATTATTTATATCTAGTCTAATTGTTATAAGGCATTAAGACCATAAGGTATGGCATCTTGTTAAATCTTCTCACGACATTTGAATTTTCTTTGACTTTCTTTAAATAAATTAGTATTTTCATTAAAATTCCATAAATTGTAGATGCATTAATTACAACCAACAAAGTGATAGCCTTACTTGTCACTGCTAGTGTGAGATACTTCGTTACTAATACAACTAGCGGCATGGAAGTTGAGCCCTGGGCGAAAGATGCCCAGAAGATTATTACGATTACGTGATTAGCTAGTCGCGCGCCGCGCCTGCACCGCCGGCCATAATTGGTTGTTAGCTCCGCGCTCACACGTCTCAGACCTCATACGAAAGCGCATCATCCGGTCGGTCGTATTATCCGGTCAAATTAAAACATCCCTTCCCCATATCAAAGGTTTGACAATTTATAAACAATTGATAACGGTCGGGTTTTGTAAACGGCTAGATTGAGTTAGTCATATTTTATCAAAAGATTGACACACGAGACTGGCCATTTTATTTTGTTAGGTTTATACGACCGAACGAAAGATACACTTTCGTGCTAGGCCCCCAGATACGATGATCGTCTCGTAAGATGCGCAAAGCGATCCCCACTCTTTGTCCCAGTGCTCAACATCGATGCCGCGTGCTGTATTCGTCGCATCACTACCGCTCATCGGATAGGCGACCTCAGGTCAGCCTTGCCTACGCCGCGCCCACGATTATATGGTACATGTGTTTGTCATACTCCTATTATACGTAAATGATATATTATACTCACCTATACTTGATTATAAATATTGTATTTGAATTAGTTATCTCTATACGTAAACGTTCTAACACTTCTAGTTAGTTATAAGAGCATAATTATATTGTGTTTGTTTTGAACATATACGTAAATGGTTACAACGTAGGTACTTATGTGGTTAATCTTGAGTATCGTTCGTTCGGTCGTATTATCCGATCAAATTAAAATATCCATTCACTTGTATCAAAGGTTTTACAATTTATGAACAATTGAAAACGGTCGGGTTTTTTACACTGCTAGATTGAGTTGGTCATATTTTTAACAAATGATTGACGCATGAGACTGGTTATTTTAATTTGTTAGGTTAGGAAAGATACATTTTCGTGCTAGGCCTCCTGAATCCTTGTCACAAGGCTAGAAGAGAATATTTTAATTAAACTTGTTTCATTCATTCATTCATTACCTTATGTAAGCCTATTACAGTCCACTGCTGGGCGTAAGCCCCAACTTCCGCATTTTTCATCCAGCCACTGCCAGTCATCTTCCTAAAGTCGTCGGTCCATCGAGCTGTGAGGCGCGAAAACCACTACATTTGCGAATAATAGTTGATATTGTTAATAATAGTTTTAAAATGGTTAAATGTAAGTGCCTATCTATTTTGTATGATGTGTAATAAATGTAACATCGAAATCATTTAATCTTTGCTCAAATCAGACCAAAGATTTTTAAAACACCTAGTTTTTTAAATTATATTGTGTAAACATTTTTAGGGTTCCATACCCAAAGGGTACCCCAGGGTCTGTCTATCTGTCTGTCCGTCTGTCACCAGGTTATATCTCATGAATCGTGATAGTTAGAGAGTTGAAATTTTCACAGATGATGTATTTCTGTTGCCGCTATATCAAAAAAAAACCAAAAAACAGAATAATATAAACATTTTAGGGGGCTCCTATACAACAAACGTGATTTTTTTTGCTCGTTTTTATAGATAATGGTGACTTTCGTGCGTAAGTCCGAGTCGCGCTTGGCAGGTTTTTTAAAAAAAACTCCTGCTAAGTATTCGACAAATTTTGTTTAGGTGTGAAAATGAGCAACCACCCTGTTATCGCGTACTTCGTATAACTCAAGCTAGCCGAAGTCTTACAGCGCCCCAAACTGTCGCCGGGATGAGTAATCTACGTCGCCATGTTTGTACGGGGTGGTAATTAAATTATATTGCAAGGGTACAGACAGCCTAAATAGAACAGTCAAATAAATTTATATATTGGACAACATCACATACATTGCGTGTCGTGTGGTGCCGGCACGTTAAAAGAATAGCACCACCCCTTCTCTTCCTATGGATGTCGTAAGAGGCGACTACAGGAGAACCGCCACAAGAAGCGTCTCCTCTCCACCATTGGCCAAACAGCGATCGCCAACCCGCCTGCCAAGCGTGGCGATTATGGCAAAATCCTCCTTTTGGAGAGGCCTGTGTCCAGCAGTGGACTGTTATAGGCTGGTGATGATGATGATGATGATGACATACATTACTCTGATCCTAAGGTAAGTAGCTAAAGCACTTGTGATATAGAAATCAGAAACAACGACGGCACCACAACACCTAGGCCCAAGACAATAAAGAAAAGTTCATTTTCTACATTGACCCGACCGGAAATCGAACCCGGGATCTTAGAGATGGCGACGCCAAATCCGGCGTTCTAGCCTCTTCGCTACGAAGGTCGTAATACTTGTAAGTAACGATCTTTTGCGTCGTTTACATACGACATGAAAGCTTGAAAAGCAGAAAGGTTCTAGAATGGAAGCCACGTACCGGCAAGCGCAGCGTGGGACGTGATGATGATGACGACTTATGACTTCATTTGAGTAGTGGCGTGGTGATTCTCATTAAACCGGGGTTCGATTTCCGGGAACGCCGGGGCGAGCGAGGAGACACTACACCACATAAAAATAAGGATGTCAATTTCTTACTTCGAAACCATGACTATTGTCATGTACTGCTTTAAAAGTTCTGCTAATTTATAAGGCCAAAAAAAATATTAATTGTATTGAAGATAAATAACACTTGAAAAAAATCATCGACCTCAGGCGGGACTCGAACCCACGTCCCATCGCAAGCCGGGCGAGTGCTTTACCAACTAAGCTACCGAGGACGTCACGTGACAAGATTGGTGTTGACGGTAGTAGGATACTACTCAGCTATACATATAGCTACAACATTGATCAGAATACACTGGCTTTGACAGCGAGAAAAAACACTTGAGGAATTTCATCTTGTCACGTGACGTCCTCGGTAGCTTAGTTGGTAAAGCACTCGCCCGGCTTGCGATGGGACGTGGGTTCGAGTCCCGCCTGAGGTCGATGATTTTTTTCAAGTGTTATTTATCTCCAATTAATTAGTGTTGCCCAAATGCAAGAACAAGACGAGACTTAGCCAGTCTTGGTCTTGGTCTTGCGCCAATACACCTGGTCTTGGTCTTGGTCTTGGTCTTGCGCTCCCAGTCTTGGTCTTGGTCTTGGTCTTGCAGCAAGAGTCTTGCAAGTCTTGCAATTACCTATTAGTCTATTACTATTTATTAAAGTTTACTTTAAATCTTAGAAAAACGTATTAGAATTGGAACATTGTGAGCTTGAATTAACATAGCCATAGTAAAGATCAAGCAGATTAATAAATAACTGAAGATTTGATAAGAAATTCGAAAAATCAACTGACCTATATGTCTTTTTCCATGGAAGTAACTGTTTCTTAATAAACATTTATGATTTATAAGCTTACATTTGCTAAAACATGTAAAAAAACAAATTAATTACAATAACTTGACTGTATTTTAAAGAACAATACTTATCTGTCTAGAAAGAGATTGAACCCTCAACTTATAAGAAATTTAATAAAAGAGTTTTACGATTTATCATTTATTTGAATAAAAAATAAAATACAACACAAATCAACAGCTTTATCATTAGGTTATGATACTGCACTAATTCTTTACATATAAGTGAATGTTTTGGCGTACATCTATACTTATATTATAAAGCTGAAGAGTTCGTTTGTATGTTTGATGACAGAAGTTTTAAAATAAATAAATAAGTCCTGAACGTCACTATACCTCCAAAGTTACTATTCCTCGTGGACGAAGTCGCGGGCACAGCTAGTAAATACTTACTCTCAACATCTCTCTCAGAGATATTCGGGCTGGTAAGTAATACAAAACTCTTATCGCAGGCTTTTTATTTTATTAGTAGGTAAGTACCTACGCTTTTTATATTATTTTATTAGTTTTGTCGAATTTTTTTACACCTTTCAAGTATATTTAAAAGTGGCTACAATATTTATTAAACGGGTGATATTTGAACACTTTTTTGCTATTTTTTCTTGTAAAAACTTAAGAAATATAATGACTAAATGTACAATAATAGTACCTTAGTAATTAGTTTAAAACCATATAAGTAATCAATATTATAATATATACTTACTAGAATGAATTAATATGACATCTACTACCTATCCTTACCATTTTATCCTAATCATAATACTACTTGCGTGATCAGTATAATGTATTCATTTTCATTCTAAGCACTCTGAAACTTATTTATTCTTTGGAACACCTGTAGGTACTCTTAAAAAAATTCGAAATTATTTTGCATGAGTATACCTACGCCCTATGGCGGCAATCAAATAGTGTCAAATGTTATGATTTCGGCGTGGCGGCAACGATTGTTTTAGATTTCAAAAGAAGCCGCCGGCGCGTGTCTCATAACCATGTACTTCCGAAAAGCGGCAAATTTCTTTGAGAAGTAAGTACAAAACCTTTGATGCCGCATTATCAAAGTGCCGATGGTTAAAACATAACTATGCATGCACTCAGTTTGATTTTAATAGATATTTTTTTATTCGCTATGTTTATGGTATTAGTCGTAATGCGCATAGGTCCAGTTTTTCATATTCTTTGATACAGTTTTTTGCGTCTCATAGAATTCCTAAGCGTACCTCCTACCTATACACCGAACTGTTACACCTAACTACTCAGTGAAATAGCGCTAAGTCCTAGCTGCAAGACGCAAGAGTCTTGCAGGCTATGTCTTGTTCTTGCTCAAGTCTTGCACGGTCAGTCTTGGTCTTGGTCTTGCTAAAAATACGCGGTCTTGTTCTTGGTCTTGGTCTTGCAAAAACGCAAGAACAAGACCAAGACTGCAAGACCAAGACTGAATTTGGGCAACACTACAATTAATACTTGCATGGAATTGCTAAAAACAAAAATTTACAATGTTAATTGTAGCCAGAAAACAAATGCAGATTTTTTCTTCAACTGACTAAAGATTTATCTAAGTTAATTTGCACATATGACATTACAGAAAAGAATCACTGAAGTGTTTTATTCCTAAAATTACAAGACATTTTCGTAGCAATCGTAGCAAAACGCGTAGCTCGTAGCACTGGACATTAAAATCCGTAACTGATGCTTGAACGCTTAAAATAGTCAATCAAAGCAGTCAACTAATAATATAGGCTTCTACAACTAACGACAGCTTTGGTAATTATTTTATACGATTGCTTTTAAAGCCTCACAGGTAAATATATTGTGGGTAGTTTTTTTTTTTTTTGTAGGTAGTCAAAATATAAAGTTAATATATTGGATAAAATCACATGCATTGCCAAGTGGCTTGTAAGTAGCTAAAACACATGTGTTATAAAAATCAGGAACAATGATGGCACCACAACACCCAGACCCGAGACAATATAGAAAAGTTAGTTTTATACTATATTGACCCAACCGGGAATCTAACCGAAACTTCAAAGATGGCGTCACCAAGTCTTTGACGTTAACGTTTACCTGACATAATTAGGGTACCGTGGTGTCGTGTTAACCTTGCGAAATTTTCAGTCGGATGAATTCGGTATGTTAAGTAATTTTAAGGGTATTCATTTATAATTTTCTTTGAAAGTATAAACCCATTAAAAAAACAAAAAAAAAATTTCGAAACTAACTTGAATATTTTTTTTAACAGTAGTTATTGTTTTATTATTTTGACTTGATGACGTACCTACTTTGTAAGCCTATTGAACGTATCTTCACTCACTCATTCTCATTTGACATTTACTCTCATTTAAATCAGTGCTATTTTTTAACCGACTTCAAAAAAAAGGAGGAGGTTCTCAATTCGTCTGAATGTTTTTTTTTTTTGATGCACAGACACGATACAAACACGCGCGCGCGAAAACTCTGTGACGTAAGATGTAAGCTTCTCCGTGATTAATGTCGTATGCATGCCATTTTTTTTTTTAATAAACGACATCTTGTACATAATTTTAAGTGATGTAAATAGCAAAATACTTTTTATAGCGTAATCTCCAAATGGTTTTGGAATTAGCATAGGTTAGGTTAGCTTTTTTTTCTTTTCATACCAAATTGTGCATTCTGTTGTGTTTGATCTGTGCTGGACCTTTTATGAGGGATCTAAACGTTTACTGTTATTCACTTTATTTTTATGGTTTACAGCGATCTTTTCACTAATCATTGCCCAGATTGCAATAAACAGTGTTCCTTTTATTATTTTTAATCAAGTTTATTTTAAAGCTGTTAAGTGTTGATTTTTGGATCGTTGATGTTTAATTTAAAGTCTTTATTTTAATGACTTTTGATAACATATTGTCAATTAGTAAGTACTTCAAATAAAGAATAGAAAAATTACAAACATTTTGGGAAGAAAGGCTTTCGAAAAGCAAATTCAAATTTTACTCCCAAAAAATTAAAAGATGAGACACATTTCTTTTTTTTTTGTCAACATAAACATAAAAACTTCCATCTTTGTCCCCTCATCTGCGAAAAAACGACCGAAAACAAGCACAGACGTTAACTGGTCCATCCATCACCTGACAAGCCGCAAAAAGCCCGACATGATAGTCATTAGCAGTAATTAAACTAAAATAACACGCCCTTTTTTCACCCCCAAAATATACCTTAACGCGTTGGAATAGGGGTGACACGTTTTGAAAACGTTGCGAGTTCTCTGACGATTTTGAGACCAGATACGATGTTATTTCGTGTGTTTAGCAGGTAAAGCTAGTTTATCTGTCTATTTATTTTGGGTATATTACAATAGGTTCAAAATGTTCTGATTCCTGCCTTACAGGTGTTACAGTCTACTGCTGTCGCCTAATTATCGCTTATTATAATATTATCATTTGCCCGCAACTTCATTCACTTTGCTTTAGAAAATCCAAGAAGAAATCAATAAGAGTCCTTCAGGAATACAAAAACAGGATAAAAATATCAAATGTGCTAAGCTAGATTAATATCTAGGTAGTAACCCCAAACCCGAAATGTATATGCTATCACTACTGAACAGCTTTAAATAAACTAGTTATCAACTAAAAACTTGTCGAAGCGTCCTCAGTACCGAAATAAAACCTCATAATTAAAATCTTTTAGAAAAAAACCAAAAAAAAAATAACCAGAGGGCCCTCAGGCATATCCGAACATGCCGCCCGCTGACAGATCACTCGTCGCTTCTGATTGGCTCGCGCTTCCCGCCAAAAGATGCGCGCGCGACGCACTGACAGCTGTCAAATAAACGATGATTTGTCGACGCGGGAACAAACGGCACGTCAGCTGACAAATTACGGTTTGTTTGAGGGAACCGCTGATTGAAGGATGCAGATGTTTATAGTAATTTTATTTGGAATGCTTAAGTGTTCATTAGAATCATTTAACGTAGTAAACATTTAATGAATCTTAGTTGACTAAATAATGTTTCATACTTAGAATATCGTGTCAACAGATTGATCAAAATCAGAAACGAAACCACGTCAATTATTCAATCTGGAAATAGACTAAACAATTCTGATTTCCTAAGAGTTTCTAGGAAATTCAAAGTCAAAGTACTTATTGTACTTGTAACATACCTTTTAGAATTCCTATAAAAATATTTACAAAATTGCAAATAAAAATATTTTGATTTTATTTAAGTTCGTTACGGATAAATTTGCCTTGCAGACTTAGTTCTGTTTTATATTGATTAATGCACATTTTGTATGTTTTTCCCGATGTTCCGACGACCTCAAGAAGATCGCTGGCAGTGGATGGATGAAAAAAGCGGGAGATCGTGCTCTTTAGCGCTTTTAGGGGGAGGCTTACGTCCAGCAGTGGACTGCAAATAGCAATAGGCTGAATAGATAGATAGATAGATTGTATGTTTTTATTACATAGCGTATTACTCAGTTCTTGTTTTGGCCATAAAGTTATTTTATTTAAGATTAATAAAACATACATTTAGTCAATGCATTTTGTATAGAACTAATTTAACGAAATGAGGCAAAATTTTTAAAAACGAAACCAGTGCATGATATAAGTATAACTTGCCTTCTGAATCAAATACAATTAATTAATATAAAAGACAATACCTACAAATTAATTTAACAGATATAGCAATCTATTTTTCAATTCCATTGTTTTGGAATAGTGAAAGGTAATCAAATATCACCATCTGGCTTCCTGGCGCGAGCCGAGGGGTGATAACTAATGTTAGTGTTTCTAAGTGATCACGGCACGAACCAATCCGCGGCTGGGTGTTGTGGCCACACGTTACGAAAAAATGTTTGAGTACAAGCGACCATTGCGACTAAATGCCTAGTAGTTTAAGGATTTAGCCTAGTAGTTCTATGTCAAAAAGGCAACTTTTGCTATCTTTGTCTTGTCTTTGAAGACCTCCGTAGCGAGAGGCGAGCATGCTGGATTTGGCGTTCCCACCATCTTTTCGGGCATTTTGGGTTCGATTTCCGATCGTGTCAATGTCAAAAACGAACTTTTCTATAATAATATTGTCTCGAGTCTGGGTGTTGTGGTACCGTCGTTGTTTCTGATTTCTATAAAACAAGTGCTTTAGCTACTTACCTTAGGATCAGAGCAATGTATGTGATGCTGTCCAATATTTATTTATTTATTTAATGGTCTTAAGCTTATCGAAACTCGTACACAAAACCACTAAAGGTGGGTATTGACATGCTGACTCGGTTTTAATGTAACTTATGTAAACTTTATTGGACAGGTAAGTAAAATTGACGGACTTAACCCTGTACAGCATTATCTACCAATCATCCTTGAGGTAATGCAGATAGTGAAGTTAACATTTTACAAAGCAAGCATTCTAACGGGAAAACAAGTGAGCAACGAACCGCTCGTTTAACGTATTGGCAAACGGCGAGCGTAACGTAACAACCATGTCAATCTACAGTTTACACTTGACAGACCTTACTTTAGGTAGACAGAAGATCTGAAGCCCAATTGCCGTAATTTAAAAGTAGTGCCTTTATGCGTAGCGAATCCTAAGTCTATGAATAATCCGGTGTCGATCCTGTCCCACAAACAGCAACCTCTCCTGGGCCATAACCATAAACTCTTAAAACAATCTCAAAGTTGTCAAATCTGTCAATTTTGGTACGTCATTTCATACAAAATTTGACAGAAATGATAATGTTTGACAGATTTGAGATTGTTTTAAGAGTTCGTGGTTACCGCCCTGAACGGTATTCTCGCACACTAAAATTATCACGTCAAATTGACAAATCACTCCAAAGTGATCTTAATATGATTGAGAGTGGAAAATGACCAAATGGTATTCTACTAATTTTAATGCTGGCTTGTAAAACGCAGTGATTACGTACTCTTTGGCTTGATTTGTTTAAATTGTCACTAACTAGTTTTATCACAATCATAGTTGGTTAAATGTTTTATGCAATCGTATTATAGCCCGCTCATGATCATATTTCGTGCGCAAATTTGACGTATAATTAGCGACAAGAATACCGATTTTTAGTAACATTATAATCGCGTCATATTAAAATCCTCTTATGTTCGCATAAATGACAATTACGGGAATTGGCTTTCTGGTAAAGTTTGCAGGAAGCCGCTGGATGCAGGCCGCTTCTAACCGGCCAACCTGGAAGTCATTGAGGGTTTCTATGAGAACTAAGCCGTGTGGTGCCGGCACGTTAAAAGAATTGCACCACCCCTTCTCTTCCTATGGGTGTCTTAAGAGGCGACTACAGGAGAACCGCCACAAGAAGACGGGCAGCAGCGTCTCCTCTCCACCATTGGCCAAACTGCGATCGCCAACCCGCCTGCCAAGCGTGGCGATTATGGCAAAATCCTCCTTTTGGAGGGGCCTGTGTCCAGCAGTGGACTGATATAGGCTGGTGATGAGAACTATTGGACGTCCTATCGTTGAAATGATGATAATGATGATGACACTTCATTCCTTCTTGGTTATCAAAGTGATGCGTGAAATACTTGTCCAGATATTTAAGTACCACTTTCATTAATAAACCTAAAGGCCTAAAGTCTTAAGACGAAAGTTTTCAATCAGTGCGTCCTACCCGTCATGACATACGGAGCCGAAACGTGGACACTCACGATAGGGCTGGTCTACTGATTTAAAGTCGCCCAGCGAGCTATGGAAAGGGCTATGCTCGGAGTTTCTCTGAGGGATCGGATCCGAAATGAGGTAATCAGACAGAAAACTAAAGTCATCGACATAGCCCATCGATTAAGCAAGCTGAAGTGGCAGTGGGCCGGCCATATTTGTCGCAGAACCGAGAACCGCTGGGGTAAACGAGTTCTTGAGTGGAGACCGCGTGTCGGCAAGCGTAGTGTGGGACGGGCGTCAGCCTAGATGGAGTGACGATCTTCGCAAGGTTGCTGGCAAGAGCTGGATAAGAGTAGCCGTGGATCGTGCAGAGTGGCGTGCAATTGAAGAGGCCTATGTCCAGCAGTGGACTAGTGTGGGCTGATGATGATGATGACAGGGCCCATAATTTCTTATACTTTTAGTTTACCTAGTTTTAGTTCATTTAAGAAGTAATAAACGATTTAGTATTAAGTTTCTTAGTTTTTCGTACCAGAAACATGATTTTATTATTCATAGAGATTATTGCATTCCCCATAATCAAATCAACTATGGTCGCCCGAACTTCTAAGTCGGTCGTCACCAATCAAGAAGCCCGACCATTCTGACGAATATTAATTCGTCAAAGTTTTCGGGCTATGATTGCGTGCCTGATGAGCGTATACAGGGTGAAACGATTAATACTTGAATGCCTAGCCTTAATCTGAAACCTTATATCTGTAGTTTAGTAGTTTTAGAATTAATTTCAAACTTTTCAGGAGATGTTTACAAAAAGAAGCGTCAGAAATATATTTTTAAAGATATCTTTTTCGTTATTTCTAAGACATTTAAACAGCTTGTTGTTGAGGGCGATACCTTCGATCACTTTTTAAAAAACCAGAAATATTAATTCTGTAAAACAATCATGTTTTGGGACATCCTAAATAATATTCCTTTAGCTAGAAATATTTATTCAAATCTCGTTTTTATATCTATACTTTTAAAGTTTATTTTTGTAATCTGCTTTGACATTCATTGTTGTCGCGCGCAATCTCCGGCTATTGTTTACTGTTTTGCTGTCAAATTGGATTAATTTAAAAAACCGGCCAAGTGCGAGTCGGACTCGCGCACGAAGGGTTCCGTACCTTTATCTATAAAAACAAAGCAGCAAAAAAAAGTTTGTTGTATGGGAGCCCCCTTAAATATTTATTGAATTCGGTTTTCCAGTATTTGTTGTTATAGCGGCAACAGAAATACATCATATGTGAAAATTTCAACACTCTAGCTATAACGGTTACACATGAGATACAGCCTGGTGACATATGGACAGCCAGACAGACGAACAGCGGAGCCTTAGTAATAGGGTCCCGTTTTACCCTTTGGGTACGGAACCCTAAAAATCCCGGATGACGTTATACCGGTATAGGAACGGTATAATAACGTTATGAGTCTGTTCATAACGTTATTAAATGCAGTTTACACCATATTAGTTTTAGATGTAACAAAATTAATAGTATTGGCATATCAAGATATGCCAAGCGGTTCGCAATCGCGTAACCATAATATTTTTATTGTGGCTCGTTTTGCTAGGGTAAGGGGTAGTAAGTAGGGGGTAATAATGGACCATACAATAATAAGAAAGACATTATGTTTATTTATACTATTGAATGTTAAAATTTGAAAAAAATTGCATATTTTTATTTAAATTCTCTGTAAGAGCAATTAATTACCGACCTGGTATACTCATATTTTTGTAATATTTTGACGACTTTCAAACGCCGTACTTAGCGTCGCCATCTCTGAGGTCCAGGGTTAGATTTCCGGTCGGTTAATGTAGTAAACGAACTTTTCTATAATATATTGTTTCGGGACTGGGTGTTGTGGTTCCGTCGTTGATTCTGATTTTTATAACACAAGTGCTTTAGCTACTATTCAATTACCTTACACAATACTTACCTTAGCACCAGAGCAATGTAGGTATGTGATGTTGTCCGTTTTTTTTTTAAATATTCTTCCCAATAATCTTTCCCGTTCCTAGCCAGGTTACGCTTGACCATGATCCTAGATGGGCGAAATTATACGTAAGATTAAAATATTCCGAAGTTTTTATGTTAACTTTGGTTTTTTGTAATCCCTGATCACGGGATGATTGATGATTCGTATTCCATCAAATATTTTCCTTACGATATTACGTTACTTTATAAATACCAAAATTGACTAGTAATTTGTTGGTGTGATAATAGAACCACCATTATAGTATAACAAAAATAAAAAATCCGGCCAAGTTCGAGTTGGACTCGCGCACGAAGGGTTCCGTACCATTATCTATAAAAACGGCAAAAAAACACCTTTGTTGTATGGGAGCCCCCTTAAACATTTAATGTATTTTGTTTTTCAGTATTTGTTGTTATAGCGGCAACAGAAATACAACATTTGTAAAAATTTCAACTCTCTAACTATCACGGTTCATGAGATACAGCCTGGTGACAGACAGACAGACGGATAGCGGAGCCTTAGTAATAGGGTCCCGTTTTACCCTTTGGGTACGGAACCCTAAAAACCAGTCGAAATTGAGTCCGGATTGCGGTAAGAATCAGGACAAAATTACAAAAAACTAGCTGACCCGGCGAACTTCGTACCGCCTTCATGTTTGACAGGTACGAACATTGTATGGGAAAATAAAATAGCCGTTTTTAGTATTTTCCTCGCTATTTTTCCATGATTCCTCACCGTCTGGACTTCCACGAATACTTCAAGAACAAAATTAAGCAAATCGGTCCAGCCGTTCTCGAGTTTTAGCAAGACAAACGAACAGCAAATCAGTTTTATATATATATAAATATCATCGAACGAAACAATCAGTGTGCAAAACCGCGCACTAGGCCGGTTTTTTATGTTAAATGTACGTTTCCTGAAACAAAACCTAGAACAAACTAATTCAATTAAAATAAATTCATATAATCACTTAAAACTCTATTCTCCAAAGTTACTTGTTTAAACTCCGGTGAGGCAAACCTGGCAGGCAAAAGGATAACCGAATAAACCAACCATTATTATAATTGTATTAAGTGCGGTTTGTTCAAAAATGCAAACTAGTGCTGGGACAAATAATTTTTATCGATAATTAGTTTTGAGATTTCAAAGATTTCAAAAGTCAGATGTTTGAATACCAGCACGTACCTTTTATAAGGAAACTATGTACAGAATAATATCTTTTATTGGACGGTGCACATCCTGATAATACTTTGAGTGGTGGGAGCATGCCTATGGTAATATTCAGCGTTTAAAAAATTGACAAATAAGGATGTTATTTTATTTACTTCGAAACCATTACGTTTTTAAGTAGCCAGGCGCACGTTTATTACATCTTAATAAAAGTATTATCTTCCGTAGATAGATCACCGACAAGAAACACCTATGGCAGCCTTGATCTAATGTCGTGTGTATCCATTAAAGAGGCAAGGAACGTTCCTCCCTGTCGCTACCTTTAGAATGCTTTTTTCATTTACAGACTATTGGAAACTGCCTAGAATATTATTTTTTTACTTTACATAATCATACCGACAAGCGACCACTATAATGTCTAAAATCACTTCTACCTTGTGGATACAGATATCCACAAGGTAGACAGAGAACCTAGTTAAGGTTGCAGGAATCTGCTGGGTGCAGGCAGCTTCCAACCGACCAATCTGGAAGTCCTTTATGGTTGAAGATCTATGTTCCAGTAGGAGCCGTCTTGATTTTAGCCCGTATGCTCGAAAAATAGGATAACAATTGAATAACAATGGACCCCTGACACATGTGTGCGCGAACTGAGCGAGAGGATAAAAAACAACTAAGTTTTTTATAATAATATTAATAGCGTCACTAATCTTCTGTTATCGCTTAGGTTGATTAATCTTTGTATATCGATATATGAAAAATTATCGATAGTGGACCAACACTAATGCAAAAGCTCTATGTGGATTAATGCAGCGGCTTAAAAGATAAAATGCGAAACTCACTTATTCAAAATTTTGTTTAGTAGTTAATAAGTTTAAGTGCAGCTGTAGGTATTAGTTTTTAGAAGTTTCTTTGCGCTATTTCCGGTTTTAAAACTTTAAAAAGTTTTTACTTTATGTGTTAAAATGTATTAAGCAGTCTTTAAACACCTTTAAATTAAAAAAAAATATAACTTAAAGTTAGGAATTATGAAAATGAAAACTGAAAAGCTTTTATTTCTTAGAAAATAACAGCATAAGATCATATGGCTTTTCAGGTTTCTCAGGTTTAACAAACTCTACCACTAATAAAATAACGTAAAAATATTAATACAAACATTTCTTCTGATTACTTTTGTAATTTGTTTAATGTCACTTACCTACCGTAGGGGGAATTAAAAAAATTACACATTGGTAGAAATTTATTTACAAGATTAATCTGTTTTCTATGTTGCTTTTAAGAACCTCGTCACTAGTCAGTGATGAAATGTGAATGAAATGAAATGAAATGAAATGAAATTCTTTATTCTGTATATAGGCCCTCTTCCGGGCACTTATACACGTCCCAACATATAACTTAGCCCTACCACCGCTTCGGGACAACATATCGGCTGGTGATGAGAAGAAACGGCGCAAGAAACTCAGTCACCTTTGTCAGCCTGATTTTATTACAGGAAATACAATTACAAGATAGTGTAAGTGCGAGCTAGGCAGGCTATTAAGTCCATGCACTCTTGTCGTTCAAGTAATCTTCAACTATATGTGAATGTTTTAATACTAAGTGACTATCAGTTTTTCATAATTATATCAAGGAACAAACTAATTAATTTTTGATTGGGAAAGTTATACCCAAATAAGTACTGAGCTGTATTGTTGATTGTTTGCAATTCGACGAGGCCTGGCACCGAGCCAGCTTTCCTGGCAATGGTTGGTATGATAGATTGGGAAATCTGAAATTTTACCTAGCCTATCTATGATTTTACCGATACCGATACATCGACTTACGAAAATAGTAATGTTTGTACAATCACTTTACACTTTACGGAACCCAGAAAGGGCTTTACTTAGACTACGGAAAATAGCAGGGCATCAGAAATTTATAAAACGTAATTTATTTGTAACGCAATGTGCCTGTATGGTATTTTGGTGCTTATACAACTTTCATAAAAACTATTTTAAAATATTAAAAATACTTTTCCATTTTAGATGTGACTTACTGTATTTTTACTGCCAGCCAGATTATTAATCAAGGCTAAACCTAAACTATAAACAACATAAGAATGCAATACCCTTACAGGGTCCATGAGTATAATCTCACACAATGTAACACCTTATGTTTACTTTTGACGCAATAAAATGAATATGAATATGAACGACATTAATATCAATCCTAAGAAAGCCAAACGAACTTGATATAATTAATAAATGTCACTGAATGCAGTCATAATGGTCACCCATCCACTAACAACCAGGGCGTCTGTTGCTTAATACCTTTAATGCAATAAACCGGATCACCTAGGGTCACCGATGTGATCATTGGCAAACAACAGATTTTCTTTTGACTAGTTCCTAGGCAATAAAAAGTCTTATCTTTGATAACTTTACCGCTGACTAACTGAGCTACAGCCTACGAACAAAAGGTCTAACTTATCTAACGAGTGGAAAATCAAATAAGAATATCGTAGGAACTTCTAAAGCTGCGTTTACACTAAAGCGGCTGGCTCGAACCGCGGCAAAACAAATGAAGACTGCCGAGACGATGAGGCTTGCAGCGACTACACATCGTAACTTATTCCGTTGTGATAAGGTTTAAAGTACAATAAATATGGATATACATACATTTATGTTTGTAACTGTTCACAGAAAATTATCCACATTGTCGGTTTTAAATGCTCACAGGTGCCTCAGTGTGACTGACCTTATACTTCATTTCTGGCGTTCAGGGTTTCCTTGGCTAGAAAAAAAATAATTTATTAAATTACTTTCGATAAAAAAACTTTTTTTGCCCATTTTTTTGACACCAATTTACATTTTTTATCAAACAAAATAGTCAATTAATAAGATAAAATTGTATACTGAACTTAGCCTTAACAGGTTAGAAGTTCCGCACATATCACATTGTTTAAATAAGTTAATTTAACCCAACACTACACTTGAATTTACAGAAAAACATAATTTTGGCGACCTTATCGCTAATAGCGATCTCTTCTAGAAAATCTTCAGGCCAGAGTACAACAATATAGAAAAAGAGGGTAGTAAAGTGCCGATTGCGCACATAACATTATCTTGTTATCTTTTGAGACTGACGACCTTAGGAAGATGGCTGGCAGTGGCTGGATGAAAAAAAGCGGGAGATCGTGTTCTTTGGAGCTCTTTAAGAGGCTTACGTCCAGCAGTAGACTGCAAAAGGCTGAATAAATATCTTGTTAGTACCTCCTCTTAGTAATAATAACCTATAATAATATAATTTATAATAATAAATAATATATTGGACAACATTCATACAACATCACATACATTGCTCTGATCCTAAGGTAATTATTGTAAATTTTTGTTTTAAGCAATTCCATGCAAGGTTTAATTGAAGATAAATAGCACTTGAAAAAGAAAATCATCGAAGCATCGATGTCCCACCTGAGGTCGATGTTTTTTTTTCAAGTGTTATTTATCTTCAACTAGGGTAAGTAGCTAAAGCACTTGTGTTATAGAAATCAGAAACAACGACGGTACCACAACACCCAGACCCGAGCCAATATAGAAAACATCGTTTTCTACTTTGACCCGACCGGGGATCGAACCCGGAACCCCAGCGATGGCGGCGCCATTTAAAGTCCGGCATGCTCGCCTCTCGGCTACGGAGGTCGTCAAAATAATATTTTTGTACGTTATAGTACCTATGTATCTTATAAATTTTACACTCCATACTAAACATTCCGCTGAGGCAGCTCGTACGCAAGTGGACACAGCCTTATGTTTGCCGACGTCAGTGAACTATAGACTTCTATAGACAATCACAATATCGACTTATCGTGCAAACAGACCACCCTTTATGTGAACTATCTAAGTGCAGCGTAGTGTCCCTCGTCTATCTCTTTCTAACGCTAGCTAGTCCGTATAAGTCTGTCCCGCTCGCGCTGCCCTGAAACTGACACCGTGGATTGACGTCAGATAGCTTTTAACGAGGTTTTATATTCATATTGGAATTCAATTTTATGCGCATAAAGGATTAGGTAGGTTCTATACTTTTTTAAAGAATATTCCGTAAAATAAAATCCGCTGTAATTTACGGAAGGGCCAAAATAAAAAACCAGCCAAGTGCGAGTCGGTCTCGCGCACGAAGGGTTCCGTACCATTACTATAGAACGGTAAAAAAATCACGTTTGATGTATGGGAGCCCCATTAAATATATTAATTTAATTCTGTTTTGTTTTTGTTATAGCAGCAATAGAAATACATCATCTGTGAAAAATTTGACTGTCAACAGAGAAGATGGTTGGAAAATACCACCAGCATGGGATCCTGTTCTAACGAAATCCCATGCTAGACCCCGCACTGCAAGACCTCTAGATACAGTTAGCTCTTTTTGCGTAGATAGGAACACAAATTAATATTAACTGAGTGACGGTAGTTTATATTTTTTTTCAAAATATTGTAAAGACGAATAACACCTTAGTCTACCTGTGACCACGAACGCTGTAAAGTGTTCGAAACGTCAGGTTAAATAAAATGTTAATAAATCGCGAAATAATCCGTAAAAGTAGTTTCATTTAAATGTCTAACTATCACGGTTCATGATACAGCCTGGTGGCAGACGGACAGACCGACAGACAGACACATGGACGGACAGCAGAGTCTAGTAATAGGGTCCCGTTTTACTCTTTCGGTATGGAACCCTAAAAACGAAAAAAAAAAATCTTAAATAAACATATTATTAGCGTAACCCGATACCTAACGTGTTAGTGCATTTTGGGAATCTCAAGCACAAATTTTAAAATATTTTTTGCGATTACGGCGTTGAATCCATAGCTAACGAATCTACGGTAGATTCATCCCTTTTTAACACGCTCTGTACGGACAGAGATACGATTACGATACGATTTTGATGAAATTTGGTACGGACCAAATTTCATCAAAATCGTTTCGGTATTGACACGAATATGTATAGCCGGACAAAGCTTCCTCCATGCTAAATATCATCAAAACCGGTTAAGTGGTTGTGCCATAAAAGCTAGCAGATAGAGTTACTCGAATTTACACTTAGTGTTTCACAAATATACGGATAAGTTCTACATACGACTGAGCGTCGCCATCTCTGGGATCAGTAAGTTCTGGGCCCGAACCATGAAATGTTAAAACAATCACAAATCTGTCAAACATTATCATTTCTGTCAAATTTTGTAAGAAATGACTTTCCAAAATTGACAGATTTGACAACTTTGAGATTGTTTAAGAGTTCATGGTTATGGCCCTGAGCTATTTTCTACTTATATGAAGGATAAACGCTATTTTTGCGTTTCACCACCCACAAATAGCGCTATGATGGATTAAGGCTCTGTTTCACAATAATAAAAAATAACAATAAATAAATAAATATTAGACATCACATACATTGCTCTGATCCTATGGTAAGTAGCTACAGCACTTGTGTTATAGAAATCAGAAACAACAACAGTACTACATCACCCAGACCCGAGACAATGTAGAAAAGCTCGTTTTCCACATTGATCCGACCGGGGATTGAACCCGGAACCTCAGAGATGGCGACGCCATCTAAAGTTCGGCGTGCTCGCTTCTGTTGATGCTCTCTTCTTCTCTTCTACGGATAAAGTGTCAAATATGCATATAACAAACAAAAATATGTAGAGGATAAAATTATAGTAGCGAAATCTAAGTTTATGGATAAAAATGATAGAATGAATCCATCAATAGCACTATTAAAATTTGACGGTCGTGAAACGCAAAAATAGTGTTTATCCTAAAGATATATCACAAATAGCATAAACAGAGGTTATGTCTAACTTATCCGTACATTGTGAAATTGGCCATAATTCAAGCACTGTTAACCTCTACTTATTTTTATCTGTCACATACCTATTTGGTATTTTATCTTACCATTATATAAGGTCCGATTTTATTTGTGTTTATCCTGTTAACCTGTCACTATATAGGTGAAAAGCAATCGTAAAAATCAATTTTCAAATGTGTACCATAAAAACTAAAAAAGTTAAAAATCAAAATCAACAACATTGACTTCATATTGCATAAACTCGTCCTATCTTTGGTACGTTTAACCATCTGATTATCCGTCTTATTCCTTCCCCTTGTCAGAGCGAGAAATAGTTAAAGATAGGACGAGTTTATGCAATATGAAGTCGATGTTGTTAATTTTTATTTTTAACTTTTTTAGTTTTTATGATAGACATTTGAAAGTTGGTTTTTACGATTGCTTTTCACCTATATAGTCACAGGTTAACAGGATGAACACTAATAAAATCGGACCTTATAGAATGGTTAATATTCCACTCTTGTCTCATAGATTAAAAAGACAAAAGTGGAAGGGAGTACCTATAGTACACGTACTACATTCATTCATAACGAAGCTCGCATAGCAATGCCCGGCTTAATATAAGTCCACAGCAATGAAATGTCGGTAATATAACCTCGTAAAATGGTGGCCGAGTGGTTCGCATTCCAGACATCCTTTTGTTGCGCTTGAGTGTGACAAGGCGCCACACAGATGCGGTTTTTTAATAGCAAAGACATAAAACAGTTAACAGTATGTACCTAAATTTAAAATTATTGTAGCCATATTCTTGGAAATAAATCTTGTTTTGTAAATAGATGTTAAGAGCTAAACTGTAGCCAAAAACCAAAGTCAAAAAATTTAAGTATTGTACACTTTGTATTATACAAATGGTAAGCTGTAGCTGAAAAGTTGCATCTACGCATATGACTAGGTTTCAAAACTAGTAGTTCCCATCTATGCTCTAGAGCAAGATTGGGGTCAAGAGTAAGCCCATCTCAAATAAAAAAATAATAATAATAATAATAGAAAGGCGTCGGGAAGTGACGACCCCATCGCCCACTGGTTAAGCAACTAAGTGACAGATAGTTGCTTAACCAGCGCAGTCAGTCTGTACCCTAGCGACTGGTGCTAGAGCCGGTGCCAGTCGCATTACCCAGGGAAATGGGTCAAGACGGCTCCCTCGGAGGGAATGAGCGAGACTCCGATGGTATCTCGCTCACTATGATGATGGCGGAATATAGAGAGCGCATAGGGCCGCTGCCTGGGGGTGATCGCTGGGGCGCGTCTGGAGCTGGCGCTGGACGTGGCAGCATGCGGGCCGCCAGCACTACCCGACTGGGCCGACCACCTGCCCAGTCACCACCATCATCGCCTTCAGTGCGCTTGGCACCAGCAGGGGCTTCCCAGCCCCAGCAATTGGTGCCCGCCACTGGAGGTACAAGGCGCATGAGGTGGAATACAGCAATGAATGCGAACCTCATGCGCGCTTACTACGGAGCGACAGAGGGAGAAACCGGCAGGACAGGTTATCGAGCACGGATGCATCGCACATTTCTGCAGCTGGAGCCAAATTTGTCAGTCGCCGAACAAAACCTGTCGGATAGAGCTCGGTGGATATTGCGGTCTAACATCTTTAGCACCACTGAGCTTGAACAATTGCGAAGCGAGGCTGTTTTCTGCGCGCCACCCGCACCCACTGAGCGGACTGCCACTCCAGAGCCTTCTGGCGGCGAGAATATGGTAGTCGAAGACGAGCCGGTGGTAGCTGGTGGCGCGTCGGATATAGTCGCCCAGGATTTAGAGCAAATGAGGGGGATGTTAGAGGAGGCGATTTTGGAGTACAGTAATACTCCCCTGGAAGAGAGACCAAGGCTTCCGAGGCTACCACTCAGTGTTCGGATCCGGGATGTCGTTGAGGCCGTAAACCAGATGCTGCCCCAGCATTTGGAGAGCAGCTCTGGCCTGGCTGATACCAGTACGATTCTCTTCAGTGCAGCAATGACGGTGTGCCGATTCACAGGCATCCGAGTTGCACCAAGTCCAAGTGCTGCACGTACTACTCGCAGGAGTAATACTGTGCCAGCCTGGAAGAGGAGAATCGAACAACGTATCGAGCAAGCCAGAGTCCTCATCGGCAAACTGACGTGCTTCCGCTCGGGCAATACCAGGCCAAGGATTGTGCGCTTTGTCAGGAGGGAGTTTTCTAGGATAACAATTAATTTGGCTAACCCAGAGTTTGCTCGGAAACTGACGGAGCGCATCGACGAGCTGAAGCAGAAGATCGCTGCGTGGGCGAAGCGTATCAGAAGGTACTCAGAAAGGGTTGAGAGATACGAGCAGAATCGCCTTTTCGGGAGTGACCAGAGAAAGTTCTACAAACGCTTGGAGAGCTCTGAACCTCGCAACACTGGTGCAAGACCGCACAAGGCCGAAGTTGTAAGCTTTTGGCGTGGCCTTTGGTCAACACCAGTGGAGCACAGCGAAGGACCCTGGATTGGCGCGATAGAGGAGGCGTGTGCATCAGTTCCTCCGATGAACCCTGTCTTCATCACTGATGAGGACGTAGCCACTGCAGTACGTCGAGCCCCGAACTGGAAAAGTCCGGGACTGGATGGCCTGCAGAGTTACTGGCTAAAAGGATTCTCGGTATGCCATACTACCTTGGCCCGCCAATTTCAGGAGGCGCTAGAGACAGGAGCTCTCCCGAACTTTCTCACTACTGGGGTCACTCACCTAGCTCCTAAAACACAAAACACCGCGGACCCGAGTAAATACCGCCCGATAACGTGTCTGCCTACCATCTATAAGACACTAACATCCGTTCTGAGCGCCAAAATTCGTGATCATATAGACGCGAATCGTCTTATGTCTGACGCTCAGAACGGATGTCGGGCTGGTAGTCGCGGTTCAAAGGAGCTTCTCCTCATAGATGCTGTCGCTGGCCAACTGGTCAAACGCAATCGCCGGAACTTCTCTGCTGCCTGGATTGACTACAAAAAAGCATTTGACTCAGTCCCCCATACATGGCTAAAGAGGGTCCTCGAACTGTATAAAATTGATTATACGGTTCGACACTTCCTCGAGAAATGTATGGAGCAATGGAGTACAATGCTTAGTCTCCAGGGCGAGAGAATGGCGGATGCTGAAGACCGAATAAGCATTAGGAGGGGTATATACCAGGGCGATTGTCTGAGTCCACTTTGGTTCTGCCTTGCCCTGAACCCTCTAAGCAGATTGCTGGAGAATTCGGGGACGGGATTTCAGTTTCGGAGAGGGAGAGATCGGGTGTCGCACCTTTTTTACATGGATGACCTGAAGCTGTTAGCCCCAACAGCTCCGAAGCTGAGGGAGCTACTAAACATTGTTGTTGATTTTAGTGGCTCCATCAGAATGGAGTTCGGGGTTGATAAGTGTGCGGTTATCCATGTGACGAGGGGAAAGATTACTCGGTCGCAGGAGGTTAACCTTGGTGTCGTCCAACTGCAAACACTTTCCGAAACTGATACGTACCGGTATCTGGGTATGTCACAGAGTATAGGTTTGAGGGAATCGGACGTAAAACAGTCTGTTGGTGAAGCCTTCTTCGACCGCCTTACAAAGGTGCTTAATAGTTCTTTGTCGGGGGTCAACAAGGTCAAAGCCTATAATGGATGGGTTATGCCTATTCTCTTATACACCTTTGGCATTCTCAGATGGACTCAGACCGAACTAAACGCTCTGGATCGGAAAGTCCGCACAACTATGACACTACATAGAATGCATCACCCCAGATCGTCGGTCATGAGGCTGTATATCCCGAGGAAATGTGGTGGTCGAGGCCTGTTAAGTGCTAAAACCATGCACGACCGCGAGGTATCTAGCCTCAGAGCGTATTTCCTAGCAAAGACCGACACAACGATGCATTGTGATGTCATAGAATGTGATAAAGGACTCACCCCTCTTGATCTGGCCAACGAGTCATGGCAGCCGCCGGCGATACTAAGTGTCTCTGATCGCGAGACCGTATGGAAAGGGAAAGAGCTGCACGGACGGTTTTTCAAGGCTTTACACGAGCCCCACGTGGACCGAAAAGCTTCCGTGCATTGGCTGCGCTTTGGAGACCTCTTTGGGGAAACCGAGGGGTTTGCTTGTGCGATACAAGACCAGGTTATCAGGACGAACAATTACCGAAAGTACATCATAAAGGATGGCACAGTGGACATTTGTCGGGCCTGTCGCCATCCTGGAGAATCACTCCGTCATGTGGTTTCGGGTTGTTCGGCTCTTGCTAACACTGAGTATCTGCACAGGCATAACCAAGCAGCCAAAATTCTCCACCAAGAGCTCGCCCTTAAGTACGGTCTCGTGAGCCAGAGACTACCCTATTATAAGTACTCGCCGGAGCCAGTACTCGAAAGTGACAGTATCCGGCTCTACTGGGACCGGCCCATCATCACTGACAGGACTATTCTTGCGAATAAGCCTGATATAGTGCTGATGGACCGGGCGCAATCGAAGGTGTTTTTAGTGGACGTTACTATCCCTCATGACGAGAACCTTGTGAAGGCCGAGACCGAAAAGCAACGCAAGTACTTGGACCTAGTACACGAGGTTACCGAAATGTGGGAAGTGGCGTCCACTGAAATCATACCAATTGTTATATCGGCAAACGGGTTAATCCCAGCCACATTAGGTTCACACCTGAAAAGGCTGGGATTCATCGGCGGCTCGCTTCCAGCAAAGATGCAGAAAGCGGTGGTGCTTGATACCGCACGCATCGTCCGCCGATTTCTCTCTCTTTTGCCCTGAACCCGGCCAAATGTGCATCTGCCGGTCATTGCCGCCCAAGAGGCGAGAGGTTTTCGGCCTATGGAATAATAATAGTAGGTACTGTAGAGGTTTATAGCCAAGCGAGTAAAACCTCTACGTCTACCAAGGTATGTTCGAAATATGAAACTTGCTTTTGAATATTTTTCTTTGACGTAGAAAGAACTTTTGTTTTCGAGATTCATTAGAAAAACTGGAGTCGAAGGAAAATATAAAAAGATATCAAAAAAGTAAAAACTTGATCTTTAAATTGTACACAACGATTCAAAAGTTAAGTATTTTCTGCATTCCTCACGTAAAGAACCTTTTAATAAATATAATTCATTAAGTGAAGTGATTTGTTCTCGATCGATTCCCAATAGTCTATTCCAGCTTCGGCCATTGGCACGTTACAGTACCTTATAGAAGATTAAGTAATAAATATCAATAAATCTTTTTTAGTGTGCAACTATAACATGATAGGTAAACGAAATAAGTTATATTGAACCGAGTTGACCATTTAATAAATCTGCATTTAGAAAAATAATGTTATATTTTTAATCTGATGTCGAAAATACTTTATTAAATAGTAAATTAATGCTGTTGTACTACCTACCTAAAGAACACTATCTCGGCCATTTTATTTAGACACACACAACATATCCGTATCTCTGTGGCGCCATATTTAAATGGTTAATGTAATAAATAAATCAATTATGATTATTATCTGACTCTATTGTTCATGTCAACTAGGCAGGGCGGACATGTTCGAATTTATGTAAACGGATAGACAAACAGATTATCGTTATATTGTTAGTACTTGCTTATCTTGGATTATTGTTTTCCAAATTAGAAATAGTACCAATTATTTATAACAATAAGGGCCTAAGGTATAGCATAATAATATTAGTCGTAATTAGTGAAAATATATATATGAGAGTCATCTAAAATGACGTTACGTAATATTATAAAGGGTTTTTTATATTAAAGAAAATCAACGTTTCTTTAAAGTTTCTTCATAATCCACTTACAGCTTTAAGCCAAAGCGTGGAATGGGCAAGTTAAAGTTTAATAACTATAGATTTTATATCTCTTATACAGGGTAAACAAAAGAATAGGACAATCCTTAAAACCATGTGATCAGCTAATCTTAAACAACAACTTTTTATATCGGAACTTCATCGAAATCACTTATTTTTTTAGCTACTCCATACAAACTAACTCATAACTCGCAAATAATTCACGATTTCGATGTTGCTCCCATAGGAAACCTTATTGTATACAGCTGCTGATCATTCTTTTGTACACCCTGTATATAAATGTAAGAATTATATAAATTAAAATAACTTGTATTTGACCGACGATCTGGTGAAGGTCGCGGGAAGCCGCTGGATGCGGGTGGCACAGGACCGATCTTTGTGGAAATCCTTGAAGGAGGCCAATGTCCAGCAGTGGACGTCTTTCGGCTGATGGATGGATGGATGATGGATGAACTTGTATTTCTGAATGGCAGTTATAGCGATACTAAAACAAGCTCGTAGATGGATATATAAGGTGTAAGTTAATTAGTGTCAGATATTTTTAGGAGTAACTTAGACTATCATATGGATCACATATAAGATAAATTTAAAATTACAGAACAAACTTTAAAAAATCGAAAAAAATAAAAAGTTTTAAAATAAAGAATCTACATCATCCTGTACATGTACCCAAACACCACAAGTAGACTACTCACCCAACGCTAGCCGATTCATAATCTCTCCAGAATCACATTCATGCACTCAAATAATCATATTACACTATTCATCATAATATCATATTACTTGGTGCGTGAATTAAAGTTTGTTCTATAATTTTAAATTTATCTTATATGTGATCCATGTGATAGTCTAAGTTACTCCTAAAAATATCTGACACTAATTCACTTACACCTTATATAGGTCGCGGAATGACACAGAAATATATAAAAGTTACATAATAGACATAATATTAGGGCAACATTGAGGCGGTCATATCAAAAGCTCTTATCTAAAATGCAGACAACCTTTAACCTATCAAGCTTCAATTGCCCCACCGGTTGGATCGCATAATAGATTTTTTATTGTGTCTCTTGACCTTGGCCTGATAGGTTAAGTAGATAAATTGAAATTATCTTCCTTATTGTATATACTATTTTTAGTGTTCCATACCCAAAGGGTAAAACGGGACCCTATTACTAAGGCTCTGTTGTATGTCTGTCTGTCTGTCCGTCAGTCTCCAGGTTGTACCTCATGAATTGTGATAGATAGTTGTAATTTTCACAGATGATGTATTTCTGTTGCCTCTATAACAAAATACTAAAACACAGAATACAATAAATATTTAAGGGGGCTCCCATACAACAAACGTGTTTGTTTACCGTTTTTGTAGATAATGGTACGCACGTTTTTTTTATTTATGTAATTCAAACTTTTATTTCAAATCAACGTGGTATTTACTGTAAACCACTAAGAGGCCCTTGCATGAATACGCTACGTGGGACTCTTAACTTAAGATATTATCAGGCCAATTTAGAATTACTCCGAATCCTAACGATAAATCGTTGTTAAAATACAATTAGCGCAATCTGCCAGCCATATTTCTAATTTAATGGTGTAAACTTCGTAGTCTAGACCGTAAAGATAAAACTAAGCAAAATATCCTAAGCTAGGAAAACTAATATATGTTCAACATGACTTTCGTAGAATAAAACATTCTTATGTCGTATTATTTTAGCGGAGAGGAACCCAGGTATCTCTGAGATACCTGCCTTCAATTTTTTTTAGAGTCAATATAGAAAACGAACTTTTCTAAACTGTCTGGGGCCCGGGTGTTGTGGGTACCATCATTCTTTCTGACCTTTATCTATAACACAAGTGCTGTAGCTACTTACCTTAGAATCAGTGCAATATATGTGATGCTGTCAAATATATATTTATAAAGTATATTTATACAGATTCGTACAATTTTAACCGTCTTCCAAAAAATCTTCAGATAGATAAGAAGGTATATCGGATGACATTTACAAATGAGTTCTAGAGGAGGATTGCTGAAACAAAATATATACCACTCTCTCCACAAAATTCACTTACAATAATCGACTTTCAGGCACTTAATAAGAACAAACTCGTCTTTGACCTATAACTTACGCAACGGTAGTTATTCAGGATATTTTGCAAACGAGCATTTATTTTGCTTTATGTATTATGTAGGGTGGCCATGTTTTGAGAACCGTTTAGTACCTACGTATTTTCCCATCGTAACTTCAGCTATAGCGTGTCCACTGCTAAATAATTATGAAAATGTAATTATTTTGCTTACAACTTCCGCTTAGTTACGCCGGCATAGGAACCCCAATTACACCACCTGTAACCCACAATCTGAGGACAATCACAGGCACATGCAAAGAGCACCGCCCTCCCTCCCTCAAATTGCATGCGAAACAGACGAATGCAAAAGTTAGTACCCAACACCGACATAAAAACCTCGACGCGCGTTTCGCCACTTCACGTGGCATCATCAGGAGAGATGTTGTCGCCTCGGCTACGCTTCGACGACTAAACTGTGAGACTGGCGAACAGGCGTTTTATACCCCCTCTCCACCACAAGTTTTAAACGTCACTCGTAACGTTACGAGTGACGGTGTTGGGTACTAACTTTTGCATTCGTCTGTTTCGCATGCAATTTGAGGGAGGGAGGGCGGTGCTCTTTGCATGTGCCTGTGATTGTCCTCAGATTGTGGGTTACAGGTGGTGTAATTGGGGTTCCTATGCCGGCGTAACTAAGCGGAAGTTGTAAGCAAAATAATTACATTTTCATAATTATTTAGTTATGGATTTCCGCAAAGTAACGCCTGATTCTATCAAGTGTCCACTGCTGACAAATAGCCTCCCAACTACTTTCGTTTGGCCGGTTAGAAGTGGCCTGCGTTCAGCTGCTTTCTGCAACCTTTACCAGGTCGTCTGTTCACCTTCTAAGCTGCACTTGCCGACACGTGATCTCTATTCTAGAACCATTCTGCCAATTGGCAGTTAGTTCTACGTGCTAGTCCCCGCATACTGCCACTGCAGCTTGCTAATCTGTCGGGGTATGACGATAACTTTTGTATTTTATCCGGACTTCTTCTCTACTTTCTCACTTTCTCTACGTATTGTTATTCGCATATTATTATCGTATTAAAGAAAGGAACTACTGTTCCTTCGAACTTACTGGTTCCAAAAGAAAACTAAGAAAAAACACATAGCTAATAAAAATAAACATAATATCCAAGATAATCTAATAAAGCTAAATCTAATCTTAATATAAACTTAGATCATCATCATCATCACCAGCCTATATTAGTCCACTGCTGGACACAGGCCTCTCCAAAAGGAGGATTTTACCATAATCGCCACGCTTGGCAGGCGGGTTGGCGATCGCAGTTTGGCCAATGGTGGAGAGGAGACGCTGCTGCCCGTCTTCTTGTGGCGGTCCTCCTGTAGTCGCCTCTTACGACACCCATAGGAAGAGAAGGGGTGGTTCTATTCTTTTAACGTGCCGGCACCAGACGACACTTAGATACAACTGCCTAAATTCTGGAGTTTTAGGAGAACATATTTAGTAGTTAAGCATTAATTCATATTTGCGACACATTGTATAGTTTTGGTTTTAACTTAAATAATATTTTACAATAACTTTTACTGACACCATAATTTTTTCTTTTGTGTCGACGGCAAACTTAGCGTTTTTGTGTGAACTCCACACTAGGGAAATATTTTCGTCTGAACAATAATTTGCTATGGCGTTATCAGTAGTGCAAATTATGTATTTACCTCGCCAGGTGTGCAAATATATCTTAGATTAAATCAATTTAGCAAGCGATAGAGCCGCTAACAAGAAGCCCAGAATAGATTAAAGTTCAGACAAATAACAGGGCGGTAACCACGAACTCTTAAAACAATCTCAAATCTGTCAATCATTATCAAATCTGTCAAATTTTGTATGTAATGACGTACCAAAATTGACAGATTTGACAGCTTTGATATTGTTTTGAGAGTTCATGGTTACCCCGTAGGAAAACTTATCGCAACACAATACAACCTCGATTCTCTAAACAAAACCGCGATCATTTCGTGTCACTTCACTAATCGAGGAATTATAATCTGAACCAACTGTGTAACAAAATAGTCTATTTGTTTGCACTGCTTAGCTGATACGCGCTGTCACTTTATCACTGAAGTCACTCATTGACATTAGTAATTTGAACCCACTTGTAGGCGAAATAGAGGCTATGTTTGTTTAAATCGCTTAGGTGATATTTAGAGCGAGTTTACATGCGTTTTTGTAGAGAACCGACCCCCAGAAAAGGTAAGAAATAAAACCATTTCTGTGTTCTAAGTTTACATTTGATTTATCATTGGCATTAGTCACGGGTAGACTAAATAGAGGATGCGCCGAATGTGCATTTTGTTTTTCACATAATTTAAGTTAATGCTGCTAAATTCAGCGAGTGCAGCGTTGTCTTATTAATGTTGTGGTTATCGTAACTTCAAATGACGTAAAGAAATGTGGGTTCGATTTCACCTAAGGCAGTCAATATTTTTGAAGTGTTATGTCGCTTCCAACCGGCCAATCTGGAATTTACTGGGGCCTATATTCAGCAATGGACGTCCTGTGGCTGAAATGATGATGTTTTCTAAGGCAAAGAATGGTTTCCCCAGAATACTTAACCATTTGGTCACCCTACACATCGCTTAGACTATCCAATTCTGGCTATCCATCAACGCACAGGAAACGCTCGCGATGCCAGTCACACCGGCAAACGCTAGCTAATACCCCGGCGTTACTTGCACAAAACGACGATTTACTACTTTCCGGTAGTTTTCGCTGGATCACGGTTCAATTTGGTTATGACAATAGGGCTTTTAGTGTTGCCTGTCAAATTGTGTTTTGTTTAGAGCGTGTTATTCGTATACTAGTTTTATAAATGTGGAAGTTTGTAGGTGTATAATAAAACGAGTTATGTTAACCTACGTCTATTTGCAGTTTAAAAATCATGGCGACGACCTCCGTAGCCAAAAGGCGAGCGCATCAGATTGGCGTTGCCATCTGAGGTCTCAGGTTCAATTCACTGTCGTCGATCAACGAAGAATAACGAACTTTTCTATATTGTCTCGGGTCTTGGTGTTGTGGTACCGTCGTTGGTCTCGGATTAGTGTTCTGGTACCGTTCGTTCGTTGTTTCTGATTTCTATAACACAAGGCAATGCGTGATGTTGTAAAATATTTAAAGACGCAAACCCTAATTCCTAGTCCAGAGCGGTAACCACGAACTCTTAAAACAATCTCAAATCTGTCAAACATTATCATTTTTGTCAAATTTTGTATGAAATGGCGTACCAAAATTGACAGATTTGACAACTTTGAGATTGTTTTAAGAGTTCATGGTTATGGCCCTGAAGTCTAGAAAGTCTGATCTCCCTTAGCGATTCGTAATAGTTTCTTCAGGCATGTTTGCTTTGTTTTAATAATTAGGTCGTCTTGTTTAAATGAATTTACACTTTTCTTCACACGACACGACGAAGTTAAACAATGCGTACCGAATATCGTTGTAATAATAATAAATAATAAAATCATTGTAAATTTTTGTTTTTAGCAATTCCATGCAAAATAATTGAAGATAAATAACACTTGAAAAAAATTGGTTGCCTGTAAAGTCGGTATACGGGCGAAAGTTTTACGTGACAACGACTTTGAGTGGTAAAATAATTTTAATGTGAATATTCATTCGTATAGTAGGAAGAAGGATGAAATAATAGTAACAATTTAAAACATTTATTTGTACAAAGAATTATATTTAAAACATTAATTTATACAAAGAATCTCGCACTGAATTTCTCTCTCGCTCTTAGGCGGGCTAACCATGCCCGAGTGGAAGGGACGCGTGCCTCTCACTCGCTCTCATTGTGAGCGCATAACGTGAGCGGAGCGTAACGCAGTTTCTTGAAGTGTCACCCGGCAAACCAATTTATAAGACGTTGTCACGTCAAAAAATCATCGACCTCAGGTGGGACTCGAACCCACGTCCCATTGCATGCAAAGCACTCGCCCTGCATGCGATGGGACGTGGGTTTGAGTCCCACCTGAGGTCGATGATTTTTTTCAAGTGTTATTTATAATAAAATCATTTATTTGCCAGAATATGGTTAAGAAGTGTTCTTAAAATAGGATTATTTTCCAACATATTCTATCGCTTGTTCATCACTACGCTGGTATATTTGTGTGAAAGATCTGTAGAAAATAGAAGAGAGTACCTAAGTGGGATAAAATTCTGTGTCTGAAAATCATGAATTTGATAGACAACCGCAAAAATGTATCGCTACTTATATTGTGACTTATGGTATATACTACATCATAGCGTCTGCTTCGACAATCCATTTTGAAACACTTTCTTTCTAGGGTGATCGCGATTATCTGCCCTTATACACTACAAGTAGTTTACCAGAGCATTTATTTTGCCAAAGGGTTCTCTAAACCCAGACTCAAGGCAATTAAGAAAAGATAGTTTTTCTAAATTGAGCCAAACGGTGAATTGAACCCCCGGATTATCGCGCCACCACTATTTGAGTCGTCAAATTTTAATTAGGTATATTTCGAGGTATATCGAATCATATTGTATTTGTGCATACAGTTAAGGCATTCCCCTCACGTAATACCTGCTAAATATATCGGCTCACAAATCTACCCAACACTTAGTATTTTCACATATTTGTTTCCGTCTCTACATTTACATTCGGCCCCGTAGTGCGACTCCATCAATTTCTGCACTCCCCCCCCCCCCTCACCCCTCTACTGCATGTGTGTGTGTGAACACATCAACACAGGCACACAGGCGTAACTGGTTCGATAACGTCACCTGTTGCGTGGCATCAAAGAGTAATGCGCAGATAATCCAATTGTGAAGAAAACGCGGTGAGAAAATCTGTGCAAGCTAGGCAGAAATATGGAATAGTTAATAATTTGCTTGACACGAGAACTTATTAAAACAGAGATAGGTACATACAGCTGAACTCGTGATCGCCGTGATAGCCAAAATATCTGCGACATAATTTTCGTTGGTTGAAAGCTGCAAAAGGCACAGTCTCCTGATGAAATGAAAGCAAATCTACAACAAACTTTCCGGATAACGTCAAAATCTAAAATGTTGTTAATTGGTCAACGAGGTGGTTTAGTACGGGGTGATTTTTGTTTGCGATCCCTTATATTACAGAAACGTATCGATATATAGATCACGTTATTAAAGACTGCCTGCACAGCGGGGTAACCATGAACTCTTAAAACAATCTCAAATCTGTCAATTTCGTTCCCCCCAGTTCACATTATTAGGTTATGTATCACTTATCAAAGTTGTGCCGGTCAGATGATAGTTGCTCTAAATGTAATAACTAGACTTGATGCATCTCAAATAATAATCAAGCGTCATAATTCCTAGGCGTCGTAATCAACTGTGGCTAGAAATCTGACAAAGTTCTAAAAGGACAAAGAAAACTACAAAGTCCATGCGAAAATGTTTTTAACATCGCGCAAATTCAGCATATTTTTTCAAGGTAAAAAACGAAGTCCCTTCTGCAGCAGCAATCAATGCCGCACCCCTCGTCACCCGCACACAGACAGACTGCACTACCCCCGAAGGAGGGGGGATAATACAGACATGCGCCACCTTCGATTGAACGGTACAGATATGACCTCATCTATTCCTGGTTCTGTCCTCATCTTGCACTTAAATGCGTAAAACAATACAATAATTGCCAGTCTTGAAGAAAGGGATGGATATTCTGGTGCTATGAATTACTCCTAGTCCCTATATCTATTCGTTTGGTTCCTAAAACTAAAGCCACTAAAAATGCAAACACATCAGCGCAGTGGCGGGCATTGGTTTTATTTCGAGGTAGGCGGTAGATACTTACTAATGTGTTTTATTGATGAAATCAGTGGTTTTCATCAATAACACATATTTGTAAAGTACCTACTACCTACCTCATTTCATTTATCAGGTAGGCACTGCCTTATAGCCTATATGCACTGCACGCCCCTGCATCAGCGTCGCTTGCTGTGGCGTTTAATAGCTCAACAGTGAACTTCCAAAGGATGGTAATGATGATTTTTGAGACATTTTATTTCATGTATGTACTTACGGAGAACATACCATTTGCTATGGTATAAGAATACATATCCTGGTGTGACGGATTTATGTAAAAAAACACTGTTGTATGTTTTTTTACCGAGAGCGTCTCTAATACCTATACCTAGATGCGTGGCTAGTTAGATAAGTATTTTCCTAAACTAACCCGACATACCCCAAGAGTGTCTCTTGAACTTAAGCTGAATCACGCCACTATGCCATTAGGTCATCTGTATTTTTAGTCATGTTTACCGTCATTTTTTAGAGATAATATAATATAAGTACTACAATATTATTATAAAGCTATTTAAATAAGTATTCAAATGTTATTCGCAATCAAGCTAGATTTCGCTTGACGTTCTAGCTGGATTGAACCTTTACGTAAAGTACTGTTGCTTATAAAATACCTGTGACCAACAACATATATTTACCTACATTCTTTTTTTGGATGTCGATGAAGAAAACTGGCACCTAAGCCAACATCATAACAAAATTATACAAAATCGATTGAAAACAATCCCTAGTGTTTCATTTTAGACACAACTTTCTGGCTTATTTCCTATTTTACAGCCGACCAGATTACGTAAAGCCCCCATCTTCCTTTAAGGGAACGTGGAGTTCGTGGCCTAGACAAGAAAGGACGTGTCCAGTTATAATGGTCAACGTGACCAGTGTAAAATGACCTCCATTTCTGAGGTTTCTGCCAATATTTAGTTCGGAGTGAGGAGGGTTGAAGGGGTCAGGGTTGGGTGGTGATGTTGAATATATGGGAAGCTTGTGTTGCTCCAGACTTGCCAAGGTCAAGGTCTAAGGTCATTTCGTTCCCTCGCTGATTAAGGTGAAACAAAAACTTGAGGCGATCCATATCTTGATGTTATGTGATTTCTTTAACGTATACCTACATCCGTATCAAGTTTGTAAATGGTATCAGCCCCTCTAGCATTCGTAACAAAACACGATATGATATGATACGATATAGCGATTTATCGACACCCAACTTTCAAAATATGATAATTTAGCCGACATCTTGAACTTTTATCGAAACGTGAGTATGCCGTGGCGGCGACATCACGGTCATGCTCGATTTTTCGATAAAAGTTCATATTTTGACAAAAAATATGCGATAAATCGCTGTATCATATCATAACATATCGTGTTTTGTTGCTTATGCTAGAGGGGCAGTACTTCTAAAACTGTTTTTTTTTGTTTTGGAGCCACAAAAACCACACTTTGCTGCACAAGAAAACATGGGACATCGAAATTACCTTTAAAATCCTTAATCTCCCATTCAAAATGATTAGTCGGCTGTAACGATTTGTGAAAATATAATAAGTAATTTTCTTTGAAGAATTATCTATCTATCTTCACAAACCATAAAAATTTGCCCGCACTGATTAACACTTGGCCATCTTCACAAGACTTAAATATTAATGTCTTAGATCCATGGCCACTCAAATGGCGTTATATCGCCTACTGAACCTTTATTATGACAATACGCGCTAATGAATAGCTGTGGCGCCCGCTGGGTTCATTACTACTTGTAGTCCAAGAGATATGGTGTTAAAACATACATACAAACATACGGGTTAAACTGAGAACTTCCTCTTTTGAATTATTTAACACTACACAGCACGGGTATTATGCAACATAAATATTTTATTTACCTCCTCTTTTGAAATCGGTTAAAATAGATTTCAGTCAAGAATGATCTCGACCAAGACCGAAGTTTTTTTCTTCCACTCTATTATCCATATTGCAGAAGAGTGAAACTGGTAAATAATGATTTTCTAATATAATATGCTGTAGTACAGTCTACTACTACTGTAGTATAATATGCTGTAGTAGGCACATCAGCCTACTACAAAACGTAAAGTTTTATTGATATAAACTTTCGTTTATTAGAAATAGGTTAGGTTGCAAGTCGGGTTAGGAAATTAGACACTTCCGAGTAGGTTTATATGCTCTCACAGTACAGGGGCGTGCGGTGCATATAGGCAATTAGGCAGTGCCTACCTGATAATTGAAATGAGGTAGGCAGTAGGTGCTTACAAATGTGGATTATTGATAAAAACCACTGAATTTTATCAATAAAACACATTATAAGTATCTACTGCCTACCTCGAAATAAAACCAATGCTCGCGACTGTTACAGTACCCGGCACCGGTGTTGATCGCTAGGACAAAGAGTGAGGATCGCTTTGCACATCTTACGAGACGACCATCTATCAGAGACGCGTTTGCGTGGAGCTAACAGCCAATCACAGCCGGTGGTGAGGACACTTTTTTAAATAAATAAATTTTTTTTTTAATATTGGACAACATCACATACATTGCTCTGATGCTAAGGTAAGTAGCTAAAGCACTTGTGTTATAGAAATCGGAAACAACGACTGTACCACAGCACCCAGACCCGAGCCAATATAGAAAAGTTCGTTTTCTACATTGACCCGACCGGGGATCGAACCCGGAACCTCAGAGATGGCGGCGCCATTTACAGTCCGGCGTGCTCGCCTCTCGGCTACGGAGGTCGTCAAAAACGCTTCTGGGCATCTTTTGCCCAGCGCCCAAAATCAGTTCAACTAGTTGTAACTGTACAAAAAGGCGTACTTTTAATATCAAAATATCTGCAATATTTTAGAGAGTGAATTTATTGAAGACATTGGTGCAGTGGCACAGTAATGATATGTCACTTCCGGTAGAATAAACTTGTTTTCGAGACACCCCGAAAAAAACAGGTTCCTCGTAACACAGAAACGGTATACCTCACTTCTTTAGTACGTTATCTGTCACATACAGTCGCCAGCTTCATCTGCGTAGACTTTAGTTTTACGGCAAATAGAAAAGAATAAATAAACTAGGGGAAAACACAAAAAACTAGATAAATAGCTACCACCATATTTTGAACTTTATGCCCTTGAGTTAGGATTGAAAACCAATGAAAATTAAAAATGTTTATACCGGTCAAAGGGTAGCGTGATTGAGTTACAAACATACCAACTTTTACGTATAAAATATAAGTAAGATATTTATACTAAATTAAAAATATGTTAGACCGTATTTCAAAACGTCCATTGTCCATCTATATTCTAAATGTATTGTTTATGTATACTGTTTGCTTTGTGTGGTGTGCAATAAAGAATAAGTACATATCTATGTATCTATGTCTATCCCCTGCACTATGAGCTTAAAGCTCGCCGGAGCGGCGACAGATACGCGATAGTTTGTCCCGAAGCTCATTTCAGCGCTGAAAGCTCTCGAGCGGAACTGAAAGCTGTTCGGTTTGTTTATACTTACAGCTCACAAAGCTCATTCTGATTCGATTTGTTTGAAACTTGGAATGGCTTTTGTGTAATTAGTAAGAGATATCGGATTTACGTATTATTTACAAGTCAGCCTTTTACGTCTCTATATTTTTTTTTTTCGTCAGGAAAATGCTTTACGCATACCACACCAGCCGCGGGGGCGGTTGGGGGTTATGTGGGACTCCGGACCTCTGAAATGAGAGCCCTATACCCACTAAAAAACTGACGGTGTCCACCGGTGCCATTAAGTGAGTAGGAACTACGGGTCAGCGCCCCGGGCGTTTACCCCGGGCACTCGTCTGCAGTTCCGCCTCTGGCTGTGGCTCGCTGCTAGCAAGCGCCACCCAGCTTCAGGGAGAACGGTCTTCCCCCCGGTCTTCAGTAAAACGGCGCGCGGGACACGCGCAACACCGCCACGGGCCTCTTTTAACGGACGGCCGACACCCCCGTGTCAGTCACCCGAGGCCCATCAGGGAGGGGCAGTTGGAGGCCGTTCTGCCTCCTGCGGCGCCCATGGCGTCGGCGGCGGATCTGTGGGGCGTCAGCCGAAGCCTCTCGCTCCCTCTCCGCCGCTTCCTTCTGTGAGACAACCGTTTCACAGAAGGTGAGCACCACTTGCCACGACTCCTTGCTATCCACCATACGGTTTACTACCGCCCCGATCGAGAGGTCTTGCCCGACTTCCGCAACGAGGACTCCGCGCTCAGCTGTCCATGCTGGGCACACCTCTAAGGTATGCTGTGCTGTGTCCTCCGCTGCCGTGCAATGATGGCACTTGGCGCTGTCCTCACGACCAATCCTGCTCAAGTAATTGCCGAAACATCCATGGCCCATCAGTACTTGGGTCAGCCTATAACTGAGTTGACCGTGCTGCCGTTGCAACCACTTTTCTAGCACCGGGCATATTGCCCCAACGGCGCGGTGCCCATACTTGCTGCTGGTCAGCTGATACTGCCACTTATGTAGAGCCTCCTCTTCAAATTTTCTGCGTTCCGCCTGAATTTCGCGAGGCGCTGGTGTTTGGCCTTGGGATCTTTGGTCTCCTCGCCACTCGTAGACTGCGGCAAGGACCAAGGAATCCAGTTCCCATGGTAAAGTTCCAGCCAGAGTGAGAGCCGCATCTCCCGCAATGGTGCGATATCCTCGGATCACCCTTACTTAAAGCGTAACACGAAAATATTTTACTCGAAAAATTTCACTGCCTCAAGTGGGAATCGAACCTACGTCTCTTCTTATCCCGACGGCTCTTCCTACTGACGCAATATTATGTAGATTTATATTTTGGAGACCTGTCTAACATAAAATATTATATTATATTTGTAAAAGTATTCAGAATCTTAATAATGCAGTATCGAAATTAAAATTGATATGGGTATCATAGATAATGAGCAAAACTATAATTAATAAAGAGCAAAATTCTGATCCACAGTGCCCTAAATTTCATTAGAATAGTTTGTTACGGGATTGCTACCATGTACTCAAAAATAAGGTACATGGTAGCAATCCCGTAACAAACTATTCTAATGTTAGTGACCTAAATTTCATATTTATAAACAAAATGGCGAAGCGACGATCGCGCCCGCCCGCCCTCTTGAATAAATATTGGTCAACATCACATGCATTGCTCAGATTCTAAGTTAATTAACTAAAGCACTTGTGTTTTACAGGGTGTAACTAGAGCCCTGTTCCTCAAAGGAGTGATTCTGCTCAGCTCAAATACATTTTTTTACATCGAAATTGCAAAAAAAAATCGTCTTCCTATACTAAACCGCCGATCAGTTTGTGTGAAGAGGTTTCTTTTTTATTTCGATGCTGGTTTATAGAAAAAATGGTTGTATATACCTGTAGAGTCACTCCCTTTTGGACCGAACAGAGTTTTTGTAAAATTTTCTTCTTCTTCTTCTAAATAAATACTTTTTCTTCCTAGCGTATATATCCCGCTTGTGTCAGAGTTCGCTCTAATGCTCTTCCACCTAAACTTCGCTCTATCCATGGCATCTTATCATCTCCATGAAGATTATTCGTTTTCTTGAACCTTATTTTAAAGACTCAAAAATACAAATATCGATATTATTATTTTTCAACATCCAAAACACAATTTATCCACTTTAGTTTTGTTTTTCTGCTTAGTTTAACGTAAACAATACTGCTTACGATCTGTCTAGCGTTAGGTACATGCAAGTAGGTATACATATATCCATTTTCCATATTGTCACATGAAAATACCCTTACATCGATTCCCCGGCATCCGCTCCGGGTTTTCCCTACGGAACTTATTTGGTCCGAGTACGGCCGAGGTGATTTTCGTGCTATTTTTATAATATTCCAGCCGCTTTCTATAACGTAAAGTGGCCAGCCACCCTGCACTATTCGGGGCGTTAAGGAGAGGTTGTTTCATAAAATTTATAAATTTATTTTAACTGCATGCGTTAATGTCGACACACCAGCACGTTGTTGTTTTTACATCATACTATGCAGAAATAGAAAATGCGGAACCAAAAAAAAAACAATGTATGTACGAGTAAAATTGCTATAATTACAATAATGATAATGTGTGTATAATTTTGGTATGGAGAGCCTTTGACGATGACGAATTGACGAGCAAAGCTATTTACAGTAATTTGTTTTTTTAGAGTTGACAATAACACAATTGATTTTTAAGGTGTGGATTACAAATTCCAATGAACATTCAGAAGTAACTACAGCTACTATAACAACAACAAATGTCATTCATGCCAATGTGACCACATCACCCACCCAGTAGTCCATATATCCTTGTCAAGGTTTGCATGATTGTGACCCAAGATGCAGCAACCTTAAACATTTATACTCGTAGTACCATCTGACCTCTGTGACATGAACATTTCGAATCTGAATGTCAGTCAACATGTTTGGACAACACGTTTTGTTATTAAGTAAATATTGTTTGTTACTTTACCCCAACCTTTCACTACACCAAAAACTATTTGACTACATTCAATGTTGCCTTAATTTCCAAACCCCAAAACTTTATGGTCTAATAAGGTCCTTTGCGCTTCCCCTTAAGTTTAAACCTCGAAATAGCAGCTTTGATCGCCAGCAACCAGCGCACGCGTCGATCGAGCGCGTATCGATCGATTGATTTACACTTCCCACCACTTCAAAACGTTTAGTCTTAACCGCCGCTGTTTCTTTATTTCCAAATTCAACCTTATCTTTAACATTTAGGGTCGGATTTCGAGTGATGATTTTTTTAAAGTTTTAAAATTGAGTTTATGGTTGTATAGTGATTTAGCTGTTAGGAAATTGGGCCGAAGCCACGTGCGCCAGACCCCCAGACTCCAGACGCTACGTTACGCGATGGAAATAATCTCAGACGGCGTAAGTACTTTATAGTGTAGATGCGAAGTTTGTCGTAGTTTTATGGGAGGCAGAAGAAGGAGACTTTTTTAAATGACTTGTAAATGCAATAAAATTGAAATTTTAACCTACTTTAGCCGAGCCCGCTGCAAATGTCATACAATTTAGGACTTATAGACCGTGGGGCCCGAGTGCTAAATTACATTTCGACAAAACAATCACATTTTAATTCCTTACTCCTTGTAAGTACTAACTCCTCCAGTGAGTTAGCACACCACACGAAATAAATAAGTTTCGGGAAAAAAACGTATTGATTAATAATTGTCCAAGTATACATTACAGTCATAAACTTTTGTTAGCAGTATTTCATAAACTTTTGGTAGTAGTATAATCAAAATGTAGAGAAATGTAAAGGCAAGAGAACCAATAAATCGAGTACCTACTTTAATAAAATAACCGTCGAAAATAAGAGGTCATTGTAGGCTGTACATTCGATGTATCTTATAATCATTTACCAAGTGCATCTTGATAATATCAGACTTGACAAATTTCAAATAATTTCCTAAAGCCGTCAGAATTCTAAAACTACCGACAATTGGTGCAAAGATCGTTGACAACTAAGTCAATATACGGTCCGTTTCATTCAAATCGCAAACCTAGGGCACACAGGATATCTACGTTGAGAGGAATGACCTACTAAACTTGAATTAAGCCTCACCTAGACTATATGTTGTATCGTAGCGATCGATAGTACCACTACAGACAAATTTCAACTCTAACCCAAACACTTGCGGTTAAAAATCAAATGGGAAAAGAATACGTCCTCTTCACACGCAGTAGAGCCTTTAAAAACAGCAAGCAAAGCAAAAAAAGCTATTGGAATTTAAATCTTAAATCTCTATAAATAGAAATGCGTTTTGGTAAGTTAATTTCTTTATTATAGGCCCTATAGGTCAGGTGTTGGTAAGCGAATTTCAACTTTGAAATAAACACGTAAGATTCGTTTTCGGGTGTCGTGGATTAGATCTAGATAAATTGAGGAGTCATAAAAACCCTTGACTGGTAGGGAGTGGAATTTTCGCGTTCGGGAATTGATGTACTCAACGTGATGTTTTTTGTCCTTTATTTAGGATGTCCTGCTGACAGGTAAGTAGCTATTTACCACGTTTAAGAAAAAAAAAACCTCTTCACAATTTGACTACTTTTAAGAAGAAGTAAAGTTTGTATGGATATAGGGTTCCCCCAATATCCGGAACTACTGGTTTGGTTCTAATATTTGACAAACAATTACTATAATTATCCATTTCTCGAATAATACGAAATAAGTTACTGTTTGACGGCCTTGGGAAGATGGCTGGCAGTCAATGGATAAAAAAGCGGGAGATCGTGCTCTTTGGCGCTCTTTGGGGGAGGCCACGTCCAGCAGTGGACTACAATAGGCGGAGATGATGATGATGATGTCGATAAGATTAGATGGCAAAAATTGCGGACAAACATACATACATATAAACATACGGATAAAACTAAGAACCTACTTTTTTTGAAGTCGGTTTAAAACAAAATATGTCGCAGTTTATAGTTCTTTAAAAATGTTGAATGTTTCATAATCCTTGTAAAACATATATTTTATAAAAATGCGTCATGAAACTTAGGACGGAATTAACATGCTTGTATTACGAGGAAGGTAATACAAGCATCTAGCAGGAACCAGAAATGGTACCAGGGACTACCCACATACCCTGACTAAGGAGAATCTAGAGAAGTTTTATTCCCAAATTGACTAATTAATTTAATTCCTAATTTGATTCGGAAACCGAACACTTTCTTTATATTGTCGTCATCATCGTCATCATTTCAGCTACAGAACGTCCACTGCTGATCATAGGGCTCCCCCAGAGACTTCCAGATCGGCCGGTTGGAAGCGGCCTGCATCCAGCGGCTTCTTGCAAACTTTACCAGGTCGCCTGTCCACCTGTCCACCTTCCTTTACGTTCAAAGCTAATCTCTGAGCCATTTCCAATGGAAAATATCAGACTAACATGATTTTTCGACCTCCGTAGCCGAGAGGCGAGCACGCTCGCCGCACTATATGGCGTCGCCATCTCTGAGGTTCCGGGTTCGATCCCTGGTCGGGTCAATGTGGAAAACGAACTTTTCTATATTGTCTCGGGTCTGGGTGTTGTGGTACCGTCGTTATTTCTGATTTCTATAACACAAGTGCTTTAGCTGCTTACCTTGATCAGAGCAATGTATGAGATGTTGTCTAATATTATATTATATTATTTTACGTTCATTACTAAGTCTAAACTAAACAAATTAAAAATCATTTTACTTAGAGTTTTAACAAATTACAAACAACTGAAACTAGCAAAATGAAGCCTACACCCCAGCAAAATAAAATAAAAATCGGCTTAATTCAATTTGTTTGTTTAAATTGTTTCGCGGTAACCTAGCGGGGATTAAAAAAATTTTTCGTCGTATAACTTCCGTCGACCTCCACATTTTATTATTAAAATCATTTAACATGAGCCGTGAAGCTTTTTTTATTAATGTACTTAATATAACACTTTCTAAAAACCGAAACCAATTGAAACGGGCATTGTTTTAACAAAATAGCCGGATCCGAATTAATAGAGCGTGTAGAGTTCCCGTGGTACAATGGCGGAGTTAGGGCTGCCTCTAACGCTTAAAATTGGAGTAGCATGCAATTCGAAGTGAGTATGGACAAGCTATATTTCTTGCAGAGCTGAAAACCGTTGGGGAGAGTTCTCGTGTGGCAACTACAAACGAACAAACAAGTATCGAACCAACTGCAACGTTACGACACCATTGCAAACCGGGCGAGTGCTTTTCCTAAGTTAGTAGTGCTAAGCTACCAAGACGTTTGACCTGAAGAAATCTTTCAAGTTTTTCTCTTTATAAATTAAAATCTAATCAATTAAATTAAATAAACCTAGCATGTAACTGTTAAAAAACAAAAAAATGTGTATGTTAAAATGTTTACTAGTTAGTAAAAGTAGTTAGTGCCTATATGTATACGACCTACTGCAGGGCACAGGCCTCACCTTATCTATGAGGTAGTTTGGGCCATACTCCACCACGCGGGCCCAGTTCGGATTGGTGGAGAGGTGTCGTAAGGCCAGCGACTAAACCTTACTGTCAGATGTAATCAAGCCGCCTTAAGGCCTCTGACTAGGCTTTACGACCAGTATCAAGCAATATCCGGGACCGACTTTTAACGAGCCTTCCGAAGCACGAAGATGCTCGTAATATATGTCACTAAATATGGTCGGAATGGTCACCCATCCACTCACAACTTAACTTAAATAGTCGATACCAAAGCGCTGCCGCCACTGAGCTACAAGCACCTTAATACCGTGTAGTGTAAGTTAACATTTTTACTAGTTTGCCAGCCCTAAAAACAACTGACGGAGGGACGGGGTCATTGCCCGGTCGGGAGGTCACGGAGCCCTCATTGTTCCACCGATTGGTCCAGTTAAAAGACATCGTGAACTATGACCATTACGTGGTCACGAATCGCGAATTAAAGCCAAAAGGTAAGTGGGGGAAAGTTAGGAAAGTTTATAGTTAAAGTTCTAATTGCTAAATTGACGGGTAGGTGCAGTAAACCGTTAAATAGTCTGGTTCAATTAAGAAAGTAGTTCTTCTTTTCTTTGTTTTATACAAAGATAGTTTAGATGCTAAACCGGACCTCGCATTCACCAAACACAAACCGCATTGAAAATTGTAAATTTTTGTTTTAAGCAATTCCATGCAAGGTTTAATTAACAACAACATTGATCAGAGATACGCTGGCTTCGACAGCGAGAAGAAACACTTGAGAAATTTCATCGTGTCACGTGACGTCCTCGGTAGCTTAGTTGGTAAAGCACTCGCCCGGCAAATTTTTTCAAGTGTTATTTACCCATTGAAAATGTTTGGGCTCTGATAAAGCTAAGATTGCGTAGAAATAAATGAAAACCATTGGCTAGTTTAGTCATACATATGTAATATAAAACAGATATTTGGAGGTAATTATCCCGTGAATACAATGAAAAACTCGATGAAAGCTTGCCTAAGATGCCAGGTAAATAATAGGCAACAGAAGAAACTGCTCACAGTATTGATAATAAAGCACTAAAATGCAAATTATTTAATTAACCAAACGGTATTTTTTATTTTTCTAATCCTAATATTAGCGGCAATTTTGTCGTACATATTAGTTTGCCACAAGACTAATTTTAGTTTTAATTATGTAATGACAGTATTTTTGTTCATCATTAACTTCAGAAACTTTGGGTAACTATAAAACAACTTTGAAACGAAATACCAAGAGTTACAAAGAGTTTCACTATCCACCTCCTGCTTCCATCATTAGATCAGCACAATCATATTAAATGTGTTGTACTGTCATCCAAATTTCACATACTTTCAATGTCTTATTCAGAGTGCATTTGCTATCCCGGGACTAAGGTTAAGCCACTGTAATAACATACAAAAATCAATGGTTTAACCTTAGTCTGGACTAGTAAATGCACTCTGAATAACACAGGCAGAGTTTTAGGTCAATACGACAATTATAAGTAGTTTATAAAGTCCTCCATATTTCGATTCGTTAGCTAAGCTCTACAGGGTGTTAGGTAAAAAGCGAAACTAGCCTATGTTTACATATTCAATTTAGGCAGTCTGCCCTCGGTCACGAAATGCGGTCCTCTAATAATCTCCACCTTATTTTTCCCTTACATTCTTCTCACACATATTCGCAGTCCTTCACTGTGCAATCCATCCGTTTATGGAATTCCTTGCCGATGTCTGTTCGGCAGTCCCAATCACTCACAAGCTTTAAAAGTAGACTAAAAGCCTATCTCCTTTCACTTTAGTTTTCTCCTGTCTTTTCTTCATGACTCTTTCATGTTAATTTGGGTTTGTATATATATATATATATATATCTAAGTATATTATGTATTATATAGGATATTATATATAAGTATGTTTATTATTTATACTGATAATTTATATATTATGTATTATTATAATAATAATAATAATAAAATTATTACTTTGTAAGACTCTTCACCGCTTCCCCCTCTCAACTTTTACCTCACTGTCCTCTACCTGAAGGTTGTCTGGAAGAGATCGCTTCAAGCGATAAGACCGCCTAAATTGTACCATTCAAAATGTACTTTTCTTTGTGTACTGCTTGTTTTATGTGGTGTGCAATAAAGAGTATCTATCTATCTATCTATCTATACATGAAAATACATATATATACATATACATCTATACATATTTGTACATATATAAGGTCCGATTGTATTAGTGTTCATCCTGTTAACCTGTGACTATATAGGTGAAAAGCAATCGTAAAAACCAACTTTCAAATGTCTATCATAAAAACTAAAAAAGTTAAAAATAAATTACAAAATAACAACATCGACTTCATATTGCATAAACTCATCCTATCTTCAACTCTTTCTCGCTCTGTACAAGGGGAAGGAATAAGACGGATAACCAGATGGTTAAACGTAGCAAAGATAGGACGAGTTTATGCAATATGAAGTCAATGTTGTTGATTTTTTACTTTTATATATATATATATATATATATACAGTGAAGTCAGAAATTTGATACATATCATCTTTTTATTTCATACGAAACAAACATTTCAGAATCAGACTTGTAATTATGTTTTTATTTTCGAAAATAATGATATTCAATTTCTGACTTCACCGCGGTACTTATAATGCATTATAAAAATATAGACTTATGTACCATACGGACGACGCTCTTTTTAAAAACTTTATTAAACAAAGAAAAAAGTTTTGTTTTTCTTGATGACGGCCCTCTCTCATTGCATCATGGATGTCATTGCATTGGGTTCGTTATTGATGTATAAAAAGTGAACAATTTAAAATTAAGCTATTTAACTTCTCGTCACCGCCTTCCCGTCTCAACTTTTTAAACTGTCCTCTACCTGGAGGTTGTCTGGAAGAGATCGCTTCTAGCGATAAGACTGCCTAAATTGTACCATTCTAAATGTATTTTTTTTTCTTTGTACTGTTTGTTTTGTGTGGTGTGCAATAAAGAGTATCTATTTATAAGAAAGTGAATCCTCTCAGCTCAAACTGCATTACAAATTACAATAATTAGTAATTATGTAGGTATTCTAATGCCAGTATGGGGCTATTGAAGTCTTTTACCAATAAAATTCTTTCGATATTCGTATTTTTTTAAGCAACAAGTAATTTAAGATTCTGTACTGCCAGTTTGCAAGTCTTACCAATATTATATTATATTGTCAGACTCTTCCTAGCTACTTTCATATATCTAATGAATTTACCAAAACGACTAGCATACCATTGCAAAGCCGTAACCAGGTCCAAAAATAATATCATTCCAGAATCCGAGTCCGTACCGTTTCCATAAATAATTACATTTGCAAGCTCATATCGATCGAAGCCATGAATCACTGTTTCCTCATTTCATAACCTCAAAACACTCGTGTATTTATAGCGTAGTTCTGTAAGCAACAATCGGCCGATTCCCATCATAATTTTATATTTAAAACCGGTCAGCTGCCAAACCTTTGTTAATTTCGGCGGACTTTATGACCGCGTAAAGTCGCCATTTTGACGACGCGGCAAGATGGCGACGTTAGCGATAACTATCCTACACCCTTTGAAAACGTGATACTTTTAAGCGTAGCGAATCCTAAGTCTATTCTTTTTACCGTGAATTTGTTTTGTCAATGACATAAACGGTATTGTGATTAAAAAATCCTGATATTTTGTCCCTGTAAGGCTGTAAAGATACTTTTTTTGCCGTTTTTGATATCCAGCGGCTTCCTGCAACCATTACCAGGTCGCATGTGCATCTTGTAGGTGGACGTCACTCGCTGCGCTTGCTGGATAAACATGCTTAAATACCTATATTGCAATGCTCGTGCTCATCACACAAACATCTGCTCCTTGCGGGATTCGAACCCGCAACCGCCAGGCTTTGTAGTCCGGAGCGCGAACCACTAGGTACACCAGACGATCGCCTTTAAATAATATTAAAAACAGACACGCACTTCGATTTATTATTGAGGCTATCTGTTGCTCTGATTATCGGTCTTACGTCAAATGTAACCCACTTACAGCCATTTTAGCTTGCTTATTCCTACTATCCTAATTCCCTTCAAAATAAACCTCGTTTAAAATATGTTTTATTTTTTTATGTAACGCCAAGCTAAATTTGTTTTTGCAGTATAACTCTACGTTAATCGTTTCCACTTAAAACACTTTACAATGTAACGTTTATTTCTTAAGAAAATGGGTCAAGAATGGTGAGGGTAGGCGAGCCGTCTGCTTCGATTTACTTGCAACAAAATGGTGGGTCGCGCCACAGCAGGCTTGCGAACAGTAGGGTCAGTAGGCCCAGTTAACTCTATCACCTTCGCCCTATACTGATACAATGAAAAAACCAAGCCAAGTACGTCCTAAAAATCACTGGGGTTAAGACCATAAAATTTTATCTTCAACTTTGTTTTATTTTTTGTTAAGTTTGACGTAAAAAAATACTGCATAAGTTATGTTTAGAGTTCATACTTGTAGGTTGGCCCTAGTTTAGGGTTGAGTGAACTAAATTACACAAGTATAGGTAGTCTATTTTCGGTCAATAAGGTTTGCTATTACAATTAAAGCATTTGATCATTCTTAAATGCTCATCATAGGCATCATCCATAGAACGCTGAAGTGAGTGGCTCTATGCTATTTACATCCAGCGGCTTTTTAAAACCGTGAATACGCCGTACATGAATCCACTGGATAGAAGGGCTGCCAATGCTTTGTTTTCCAATTCGTAGTCACCATTCTATTCTTTTTTTTTATTATTTGAGATGGGCTTACTCTTGACCCCAATCTTGCTCTAGAGCATAGATGGGATCTACGATGGAGCAAGCTTGCCCAGAAGATGCCTATTCACTCTGGTCTTAAAGAGAGTCAGGTTATATGCACTCGGAAATACAGACGCAGGCAGGGAATTCCAATCTTTAGCTGTGCGCATTATAAAAGATGATGAAAAGCGCTTAGTGCGGATTATGGGTATATCAACTAAGAACGGATGGTAGCCGGCCGTGCGTCTGGATGTCCGATGGAAGAAAGGTGACGGTGGTATGAGCTCATGCAGCTCATGAGCACACTCTCCGAAGTACAATCTATAGAAGACCGATAGGCAAGCAACCTTGCGGCGGTGAGTCAGGCTGTGCAGCTTGGACGCCACCAGTTTTTTATCGCCTATTATTTCTCTTGGCTCTGCGTTCCACCGAGTCAAGTGCAGCAAGTTGGTATTTCGCCGAGCCGTCCCAAAGGTGGCAGCCGTAGTCCTTGCCGTGTGAGGACGGCCGTAAAGAATACACTTCGCTACCGCCAACAGGAGGCGTGTCGTAAGAGGCGACTAAATCCTGTAGCACGAGACAGGGAGCAGCGTCTGCGTGCGAAATAATATAAAAAACTGCGCTCGCCAACCCACCTGCCAAGCGTGCCGAGTATGGCAAAAACCCCCTGATGACAGAAGTGACTGGGGGAGGCCTATGTTCAGCAGTGGACGTCCTGTGGCTGTAATGATGATGATGATGAGTCATCATTCAAGAACTTTTCTTTTATTCTTCTTTCTCCAATGATTAGCTCTGCGACAGATTTGGTCTGCCTGTAGCTAATTTAGCTATATTCAGTGAACATACATGCAATCGGACAAAATGATAGCACAAATGGACAATTCTGAGAACTCCATTTAGCAAACTCCTTTATACCACACCACAATCTTATCTAAGCCATACGTCGGAGTTTACCACTGAATCTCGAAATTCATTAGACCGCTCAGCACAAGACCGATAAAACGTTTAGCCTTTCTTTAGTTGATCGAGTAAACAATTGGCCTATATAGACTTGGTCGAACGAACTATAGATTTTTTTACATTTGACCAAGTGACCGTTTGGTCGATTTTTTAGTCTGACTGCGACATCAATTTGCAAGCGGAGCAGATGGAATGATTTAGGCAAGAAATGGTAATTAGTGATGCGGGCGTCACACAGAATTATCTTTAGAACTAAAGAAAGACAATAAAAACACTTGGATTAAATAGCGTAGGCACCTTGACAATTAATTAAAGTAATAATTCAAGTTTTATAGTATAGTATTAGAATTGAATAAATGCTGATTACTACTCGAAGTTTGTCATAGGAGACTACTATTAGAAGTTAAATGAGCTTAAAATTACTTACATAAAAATAATGCATGACCATCGAAGGTCATGCAAGGTCGTGCACGTTTACAATTTTGTAAGAAAAAAAATCGCGTCGTAGCCGGTTATTGCGGAGTGGACCTTCTGCATCTAGTTCTAATACTCGTAACTCGCGATAGTATCTTTTAAATTAGAGCCTTAAACATGTCAGCCGAAACTATTTTACGGTTATGTTTTTATTGCGAACAATTTCATGGTTTTTAAACAAGATTGTGTTAACAGATTGGGAAAAAAGTTGAGCTAGCTTAAATGAATAAGTGTTGATCGTGCACGAAAACTTGTCCGTCCCTAAGTAACTAATAAAACATGGAGTAACTTAGGCAAGTTCCGGGTGAAATAATTGTCCGCAATCAATTTTGACGACCGTCTGGTGTAGTGGTTCGCGCTCCGGACTACAAAGCATGGCGGTTGCGGATTTGAATCCCGCAAGGGGCAAATGTAAGTGTGATTAGCACGAGCCTACCTATTTATAAAACTTATTTAAGTATGTTTATCCGTTATCTAGTCGCCATAGTACCTACAAGTTTTGCTTAGTTATGGGTATGATTGTGGAAACATTTATTTTGAAGATAAATAACACTTGAAAAAATCATCGACCTCAGGTGGGACTCGAACCCACGTCCCATCGCATACCGGGCGAGTGCTTTGACCACTAAGCTACCGAGGACGTCACGTGACAAGATGAAATTCCTCAAGTGTTTTTTCTCGCTGTCAAAAGCCAGCGTATTCTGATCAATGTTGTAGCTATATGTATAGCTGAGTAGTATACTACCGTCAACACCCTATAGAAATATTTTTACAAATATTTGACTATTGGTTAAGATCAGAAATGCTTAAACATTGAAAATTTTTGTTTTTAGCAATTCCATGCAAGGTTTAATTAAGGATAAGTAACACTTGAAAAAATCATCGACCTCAGACAGACCTCAAATTTACAATGTTTAAGCATTTCTGATCTTAACCAATAGTCAAATATTTGTAAAAATATTTCTATAGGGTGTTGACGGTAGTATACTACTCAGCTATACATATAGCTACAACATTGATCAGAATACGCTGGCTTTTGACAGCGAGAAAAAACACTTGAGTAATTTCATCTTGTCACGTGACGTCCTCGGTAGCTTAGTGGTCAAAGCACTCGCCCGGTATGCGATGGGACGTGGGTTCGAGTCCCACCTGAGGTCGATGATTTTTTCAAGTGTTACTTATCTTCAATTAAACCTTGCATGGAATTGCTAAAAACAAAAATTTACAACATTTATTTTGATTATATTTTATTTATATTTATTTTTCTTTTTGTGTTTTGCAGTGTTGTACCAGTTCAGCTAGTTCTCTTGGAGGAGTAAATTTTTACCTGACCATCCATTGAATCTTGAGTCTAAAAATAGTGAAATTGGTGGGCCAGCTTTACTGTCATTTTCTTTCGGCTCTGTAGGTCATCACTGATAAGACGTACTGATAGACTACCTTGTTCTCCAGGCATTGGGGTATGTAGCAGTGGCGACTAAAAGATGTATTGCAACTTCCCAAGTGCTGCCATGCCAAGCTGCATGTTCCTAGCAATTTCCGCTCAAAATTTAGCTTTTTAATGGCATTTTTGTTTGAATCAAATGACTGCCAGGTGAAAGATTTTTTTTTAAATATGACAGGAACACTTTTATTAGACTTTATACATAATGTCTAATGAAGATAAAAGAAAATTATCCCAGCAATGAGACTCAGCAAATTACCGAGTAAACTTATAAAATGTAGGTAAGTACTTGGATAAGAAAATTACGTAGATTAAGTTGTTGATTATGTGAAACAGTTACCCAATACTTACATATTGTCAGTGACTACAACGGAACCCTGCATTTCTCTTGGTCAAACCCGCACTTGGCCAGTTTTAAAACATAAAGTGCCCTTTAATACAGTTCTAAAATCCAATTTTAGGGTAGTCATGAATTACCTAAATGCCAAGTAAAAATGTCAGGACACTGACATTTCAACTCTCGCGAGACCATAGACAACGATCTCCCGCCAAAACGCGCAAAATGGCGTCGGCGAAATGTCAAAAATAGGGTTGACTCTCGAAATGTCGAAATGCTAAAACACGGCATTTAGTTAAGACATTTAGCCGTTCTGGTCTGTTGGCGACCCTCTGATATTCCTTTGTTTTCCGAGTTATTTATTATTGTGAAGTTTTAGCATAATAGAGAGTTTATTAACGGGCCGCCCTGAATAATCTGTTTTTGTTAATGTTTACGATTTTGTTTAGCCTCACGTTTTCAAATGTTAGCCGTACAATTAGTAGGGAATAAAGGGCGGGAAATAAATGGATACTTAAAATACGAGAATTAAGTGTTGTGTCTTAATCATCAGTGTACAAACACAACACAATCAAATTTGCCTTGAATGTGAGAGGTTTCGGGCTCAGGACGCGTATTTTTAAAACAATCGAATTCGCAAAAATCGTGTACAAATTCCTAGGAGTTCGAACGATTCATGTAAATTTATTCATTCAAAAATACCAGTGACGTGCATTGGGAAAAGCCTATGTCCAGCAGTGGACTGACGTAGGCTGAATATAAGAATAAAGGGGACCCTTCGCATCATCACCATCATCATTATTGGGTTGAATTCCCTATTTTGGGTCATCTCATAAAATATAAACTTTCTTAATTTGCTCGGGTCCGAGTGTACTAAGAGATATCCACGGTATAATTATTAACTGTTAATCGTAACACAAGGATATTAATTCCATGACAACTGCATTAGATCACTATACGCGAGAACACAAATCAATCCCTATCCTATCACTTCCCCATACTGAATAATACCGGATCAACTGAAATAGGGTACTGACAAATTAAACTTTTTTTGTGTCTGGCTGGTCATATGCGTGGGGGTGTGTGTGTTAACTTATGAAAAGCCGGCCAAGTGCGAGTTGGACTCGCGCACGAGGCGTTCCAAAAAATCACGTTCGTTGTATGGTGTGAAAATATCAACAGTCTAACTATCACGGTTCATGAGATATAGCTTGGTGACAGACAGACAGATAGATGAACGGACGGAAAGCAGAGTCATAGTAATATCCCTATAACGTTTTACCTAATGGGTACGAGACCCTAAAAAATGATATTTTATTGTGTGTAGTAGTAATGTGTGTAAAATTCAACTTCTATTGATACATGCCTGGTTTTACATATTTGTAAATCAGAATATATCTTTTACTACGCTACTTTCACCATAAATAAAGAAAAATGTAGATGTCAGTACGATCGTTTCCATAATATTTGGGCGAACGAAATACATTTTCCACAGTAAAAAAAGATTTAGCAGGCCCTCTTTACAGAGCACACGAAACGACGACCGGTGATAAACAATACACAAGCAAACACATAATTTCGTATAAATAAGTCACACACGGATTAGCATTTATTCGTAGATTTTGCCGCTTAAATACATATTTTTTTCTATGGGACTAATATTATAAAACTCAAAAAACTAAAGTCAGCTCATTAGCTGTTTAGAATAAGTCAGTGGACCTTTTTTACAATTTCGATGTTGGTCCCATTGATTGGTCCTATAAAAAAGTTGCTTTATGCTATATTAAAACTTTTTCTATGGGGTCTACATTTAAATTGCGTTTTTTTTTTCCCATACAAACGAACGCTCTAGCTCGATGGTGCTGTTTTGGAGCATAGAAAATTGTTTCTTTACTTTGACCCCGTAGTGAAAGTAGATTGTATTGACGAACATATTAGCCACTTTATTATTATTTATTTATTATTTATTATACATTACAAATTATTATTAAAAAATGTATGCCTCGCAAACCACTTTCGTGGTTGACTGCAAGTGCCAATATAAAATCTTAATTAATTACTAAGCAACTTATTTATAAAGTGTTATATTTGGCTACTGTTCAAAACCACATTCTGTATTTATCTGGCGGTATGCGAACGGTTAATAGCAGTAACCCTACTACTTCGTACCTCTATTGCATATTTGGAGTGAAATCATGAATAAAACACACACGAGTACTATAATCTCCTTTGTTCGAATAGGGATTATCATATATTTCGCCAAATTCGGCCAACGGACAGACAGCAACATTAATATACGATTTTCAACTATCTTCCGTTGCCATAAGTATCAGCTGTCGATTGTACGAGTATGTCTAGATTCGTCACGTTTTCAGGCCTCGATTTGGATCTAGTTTTGATTTAGAACAAAGGAACTTAAAGTTATGTCGCAGACAGACTTTGAAATTTACATTTTTTAGAAAGTTTTCGACTTCAAATATGGTAAAAGACTAAACAAGACGCAGATGTCTATCGCTTAATACTATTTTTTTACTTATACAGGCATTTTAATGTTTTTCTGTGAGTGTATGTTTACAGAAGTTTTATAATTTGTAGTTTTAAAGCTAACAAGGATAATCTTTTCAATTGGCTATGTAGATTTGTAATTATTTAATTAGTTATTTAAACTGTACATTTTGAAATGTTATCAAACCACTAATCCGATTATTATAAAATTTGGAGAAAGCTTGTATCTTGGATCCTTCTCCAGGATACAAGCTGTCTTCAAATTTCATAATAAGATAAAGATAAAGATAAGATCGATAAGATAAATTTATTTCTGGATAAAAACTTAGCAAAAATACATAAAACTTAAGATATTCAGTTTAATCTAATAATTCTAAAGTCGATACATAAACTAAGCAATAGTAGCTTGTATCTTAGGTATCTATTATATTACACGTAAAAAGATTACACGTAATAATCGGATAAGTGGACATAGCCTACTATTTTAACCACTGAATAGTTAGAGAGGGTCTATTCCGTGATTTTAATTACTGAGGAAGTACAATCGGGTTAAAAATAGAGAAGAGTGTGACAACAGGCCCAAAATTATGTAGAAAGGAACCAAAAAAGCATAATGAGGCTAATAATAATGTACTCTTTGACTGATGGCCAACAGCTTTCAGTCAAGGAGGTTGACGGTTGGCCACGTAAGCAAACTCGGTGTTAAAATGCGAGATAGTTGATTAATTAAAGAGAATTCCAAAGTAAAAGTGGTAATAGGCAGGCCACATAACACGCAGAACTGATAACCGTTGAGGAAGAAAGGTTCTCGTTCTCGAGAACGTCTCTTGACTGTAGAGTCATCCCACCCAGTGGATTCACAAACTAGAAAAGATTGTTAGAAGCCACTAGATGCTAACGGTCTTGAGCCGCTGTGGCGTTCTATGGAGCCCTATGTCCAAAAACCGCCTTTCAAAGGCTAATGATGATGACAAATGATAAAAACCGGCCAAGTGAGAGTCGGACTCGCATACAAGGGGTTCCGTACCATTATCCATAAAAAAGGGAAAAAAGCTTACTTTCCTTGTATGGTAGCCCCTTAAATATTTATTGTATTCTGTTTTTTAGTATTTGTTGTTATAGCGGCAAACAGAAATACGTCATCCGTGAAAATTTCAACTGTCTTACTATCACGGTTCATGGGATACAGCCTGGTGACAGATGGATAGACAGACAGACGGACAGCGGAGCCTTAGTAATAGGGTCCCGTTTAAGCCTTTAGGTGCAGAACCCTAAAATATGCTATCTTCATCATCATTCCAGCATAGGACGTCAGCTGAACATAGGCCTCCCCCAGTGACTTCCATATTGTCCGGTTACACGCGGCCTGCATCCAGCGGCTTCCTGCAACCTTTACCAGGTCGTCTGTTCGCCTTGTGGGTGGACGTATAACTCGTAAGACGCTGCGCACGCGCTTCAATCAGCCCGCAATGGATGATTGAGGCGACAGATGTGCGTTATCCGGGGTTCGACGCCCGGACTCTGCCGAGGGGGCAGCGTAGTATAGGTACAGGGTGATTTTTGAAGGGTATATCAAGTTGACACTAGATTATGTTAACATAGTCATATAAATAGTACGGTGAAGTCAGCATTTCACCATTATAATTTCTATAATTTTCATACATAACAAAATTTTTAGAATTTAATTTGTATGATTATATATTTGTTTTAAAGATGGTGATATTAAATTTCTTACCGCCTCCTCCGCTTACCCAACACCCTGTATACAGAGTGAAATGTTAACGATATATATAAGAATTAAAATCTTTATGGAGTCAAATTCAATAGATAATCTCTTACTGTTTTAAATGTAAAACTGTGTATGAATTTGTTTTTTTTATCGTGACACAAAAACTGTGTCATTCAGTCAAATCAAAAAAATAGGAAAAAAAATCTAAATGTAATTTCGCATTTTTTTTAAATTATTTGCCTAAACTTTATTGCAAGATTAAGATATTAACCCAAATCTTTAACGATGAATAAAAAATAACAACCCAATTAGGGTAGGAAGACAAAATGACAAGAGAGACATAAAAATATAATATAAGTAAATAAATAACCACCAGACGAAAATCAGATTGTGATGGCAAATTTAACCTTCTTGGTCTAGCTAATGATGAGTAATAAGCCAAATTAAAAATATTAAATTTCGAACCTATAAACCTTAAAGGTAATATTCATTTTAGGTAAAAAAAGTTTGAAATCACATTTGGTCTATGTTTCAGCGTTACACAAAAGGCGAGAATACCAACACACCCTGTATAGCGATGCTATTTTTACTTTCATCAAGGCCCGTGCTTTGTTCTTTGATGTAAGTTGCGCCACATGGCCGTTAGTTAAAAATACACGGAGCGCCAGACACTGATACCTGTAATAAGTTAAAAATAATTAGGAAACTCAATCAACCGCGCGATGAATACGACTATTTTTTTTTTTAAACTGTGGACAACTGTGTTTTGCCGCCATTAAAACTACAAAAAAATTGCACAAGAGCTGTGCACTGTTTAACCACCACTAAAAGCCTGGTGAGCTCCAGTACAAGGAGAGGTCCGTTTGTTTAAAATAAGGGTCTGCTGGGTGAGATTTAGTCATGGCCCGAGTAGGTCAGGTGTCACGTCCACAAAAATAGGACTTAGTCACTTTTAAGTATTACTTTTTGTATTATCCGTTAATTAACTAAATAACTATATAAAAAAATAAAAGTAATACTTAGTATTACTTCAACATAATTACCGTATATCCTCCTAATGAAGAGATTGAGACACAACAATTTTTTGTATGGGACTATTATTGAAATCGCAAAAATAATACCATAACTTATATAAATCGTAACAGTTGAAATAAAATTTTGTAGAGAAATGAAGATATATTTTTTGCTGATGAAGATTTTGCACCAGAATCAGCCCCTTAAGGGGATGTGCGTTAGTTAGGTTACACCTTGTAGAAGATGGTCGAAATTGGCATCAAACGAAGTTCTATTATCTAACAATGGGAGTAGCATTTTCAGCTATTTTACAAAAATAATATGCTTAATAAAAAGATACTATGTAATAAAATTTACGGTTACTTTAAAAAAAAGACTCAAAAAAGGTACAAATAACATTCTAAGTCCACCAAACCATTTTCTGCACTCAATTACGACGAATAAACTGGGAGACTTCATAAAAATACAGTACAAACGATTAATATTTAAAACAGCTGACGAAATGCAAATGGGCGCGAATTAGAATTCGGACGCCATTACTTGCCGCCATCTTGCACAGATTATACCGTCCGGAATCCGGTTAGGTTTATTCGTTTTAGGGATTATTTAATGTTTTTTATGTGAAAACTAATAAAAATTTATACCTTTGTTATTGTATTGTTATTCGTTTCGTTGTAATATTGTTGTAATTTACTTACCCGTCAGGCCACGGAAAAGAGACACAATGAAAATTTTATTGTTACGCGGCCACCGGTGGGTAATCAAATCAAATCAAATCAAAATCATTTATTTGCCAGAATATGGTTACAATGTGTTCTTAAAATAGTTTTATTATCCAACATATTCTATCGCCAGCGACGTGAAAATTTTAATAAGGAATCTATCTACATAATTTTTAATTGAAGCTTGATAGGTTATTACATTTTTGTTGTTATTGTACTGAATTTTAAAAGCATTCCCATTTTTTTTTAAATAGCATCCCCTACCACATTCAAGCCACCAAAAGCAGAAGCACGAAATTGTAATGAAGCATGCAATAAAAAATACAATAAAATATATTCATGCACCAGGCCACCAACCATGTTTACCGGGATTCAATTCCAGGATTATTGTACTCAAAGCGAATCATCGCGCCACTGTCCAATCGAAGAGATCCGTGACGATAAGGTTGCCTTGCGCACCACCGGATTAGTTTAGTACAAGATTAAGACATCTTTCTGCCACTGTTATTGTCACACAAACTGACACCAATACAATGATTTGAATACCAACACGGTAGTAGTTATAGTTCGGGATTAAATTTACTAATCCTGAGATGCCCAAGTGCAATATGGCAGTGCCTACCTGGTAAATTAAATGAGGTGGGCAGTAGGTACTAACAAATGTACTAAAACAATTAAGTAAGTATTTCTACTGTAGTACTGTACTCAAAGTAAAGTTTAAGCACTTACAACAAAAGCTGGCAGTACCAGCGTAAGAGGTTCAGCTTTTGAAAAGCTATTTTTTTTTCGTAAATTTTCAGAGGGGTCAAATTTGCGAAAAATTCATTCTTCAATTTTAGAAAAAAGTTTAAGAAACTAAGGAATTTATTTCAACATTGAGCAGACGAATTCACGACGAACCGCTTGTTCATTCTACACAAACAAACAGACAAACGGAATCCTCGATTATAATATAATAAATAATTCAATAGCCATTCCAAATTCGTCAGTTTGCCCGAATTTCAGGAGCGGCTCCAGCCGATTTCGGACGGTCTCATTTTGGGGGGTTTCTATCTCCAATTAGGATTAGGATTGTCTTACACCGTAATGGGAATATAATTAGGAAATAGCATTTATGAAAGTAAATTCTGGCGTTATAACTTTATTAGCTAGAAGTTTTAATAAGCAGAAATCCAATTAGTAGCTTGCCTCAAGCCCGCCATACATATTCTGTACTAGAGTTCACCACGTATCTAATTTACTTAAACCATAGAAGTATAGACTTGGCCTATGCTTAAACTAGGAATTGAAAGCCTAATTCGTTTCTGATCGTAAATAAACTTTTATGAAACAACGGCAAGTTTTTAAATAATTCCTGGTTCAAAAAACAAACTGTCTTATTCAGAGTGCATTTGCTACTAAGGTTAAACCACTGTTTTAACGTAGAAAAAACAGTGGTTTAACGTTAGTCTGGACTAGTAAATGCACTCTGATTAAGACAGAAAATGTTTGGGTCGAAAATTTGTAAGTAATTACAAACTCATTAGAATAAATTAAATTAACTCAGCACGATAGTGATCTCTTATAAGAGACCTCTAGATATTAATCCATTGTAATCGAATTTAGCTTAAAACAATAAGATCCAATAAGTACTACTTAGATTTTACGGCCATTGCATTTGTAAGTATTTATCACCTATGTCATTGTTTGAAGGTAACACTGTAGGCGGGATTACTAAGTGCTGAAGTGACTAATAGGTGAATAATAGGCAAAATGACCATACGTGTATAGAGAATATACTGGATGACTTTTTTTACCGTCCGGAAAAAATAATTGTGTATTCTGTACCTAAAACTATGTGATATTATGTGAGTATGTTTATAAAATACAACTCATTTTATAAATTTAGGAATGTCCAAAAAAATGCATAAACATAGAATACATCAGTGAATATGCGTTTGAGTTTTGGTCGGTTTCATATTTTTATTATTATTTTACCAATATCCTTTTTTAATGTTCAGTTAGACAAAATTAACTTATAATTTGATGGTTATCAGGATAAATAGTTGATAATAATTAATAAAAATAAAATAAAAATTTAACCTTTTTATTTAAATTATCATGTTATCATCACCTATATCGTTTACCTATCTCACACGTTTATTTTCTTGACGGTAAAAAAGTCATCTAGTATGTATGTTTAGGTGTAGTACCAATATCTAGTAGGTATTAGCACAAATTACGTATAGCGGCGGCGCGCTAGAATTAGGCTGCTTAGAGGTAAAAACGGTAGGCTTATTGAAGATTGTTTGCAATAATTTTACATTACTTATTGAATTTAAATTATGTTTGTTTTCCAATAAACATAACATGAATTTACGGTATAGTAAAATAAACCAACCCTACCGATTCCAACCTCACCTCACCTATGGATTCAATTTTGGTCCGAAATAAACATATTTTATTTAATAAAATATGTTTATTTCGGCCCAAAATTGAATCCATATGGACCTATGGATTCAATTTTGGTCCGAAATAAACATATTTTATTAAATAAAAAATTTATTTTTATATTTTTCGGCCCAAAATTGAATCCATAGGTGTTAGTAAAACAAAAAAAAGGTTGTTAGTAAACATACATTAGAGTTCGGACCATTTTTCTAATGATTGGAGATTGGTAGTTCTCCACTGTTTTTAGGACGCTGTTTTGACTGTCTCTAACTCTTCTTAGCAGTGAAGCTGTTTTTTTACGTAGAATTGCGTAAAAGCCGTCCGTGTGTGCTTGCGTAAACATTTCTGACTGCTAAGATTTTCAAAAAGAATGACAAGTTGTTGAGAAATAATAAAAACTATAATAGACTGAAACAAAAGATAAGTACAAAACAATTAAAATCGGTGGACCATCGGATTAGTTTAGTACGAGATTAGGATACGCTTCTGCCTCTGTCATTGTCGTACAAACTGTCAACTATAGAATTATTTTTAATACCATGTAAGTGGATAGTTTGAGAATAAATTCGCTAATCCTAACACGCGCAAGTGGGCCTAAGGATGTAATGTGTCAAAAAGGTTCCCGTTCAGCATTTCTTGTGACAGCCTGGAACTTATCGACTTATCTGACTACCTCCGTAGCCGAGAGGCGAGCACGCCGGACTATATGGCGTCGCCATCTCTTAGGTTCCGGGTTCGATCCAGGTCGGGTCAATGTAGAAAAAGAACTTTTCTATATTGTCTCGGGTCTGGGTGTTGTGTACCGTCGTTCTTTCTGATTTACCATACTATGAAAAAACAAAATCACCCATACCCACAGAATAGTTAAAGGTGCCCAGAAGGCTGGCAGCATTACCTCGCTGAATAACTATGCTTATTCGCTGGCCAAGGTAGCTACCAGCCCTTAGGTCACCAGAAACATTTACCAAGCGGGTGGATAGCTCGGAAAATAGTTTTTTGGCCTCAGAGGGACCCAGCGTCTCTACTCCAAAAGGCGAAAAACGGTAGCAGCTGTCTAAGGCGGAGTATTTTCTTTTTTTAAAGACTCCGCAGAGGCAGCTGCTGTACTTGCAGCTTTTGAAGAGGCAGAAACGTGGGAGGGAGCCAAAGTATCCACGCAGGTCGCATCCCAGACCAACGCACGGCCATTACTCCATGGAAAGATCGTCATTCCATCGGGCCTTTTGCCATCATCCCGACAAATGCCAGCGGGTTCTAGAATTGCCGGTATTCTGGCTGAAGTGAAGGCCCTGTGAAGAATGGCGTTTAGGCTAGCGTGGCGTGGGATGCGGCCTGCGCTTTGAGTGCAGAATAAACCATGAAATCCGAGTATCCACAGCATGATAACAACTAGTATTTAATCACTTACGGACCTAACTATTATTCGTATGGTCAGATACTTGAAGCCAAGCTATTAAAGACTTTATGTTCTTAGCAACAAGGGTGAAGATGGACAGTGGGCAGTGACTAATCGAGACGGCAACAGGTGGTCAGCAGATGCATTGTTATGAAGTACGGCCAGCAAAGGAAGTAATGTTGGAAATATTAATGAGATTATGGTTTGGTTGAGTTATGTTATTTCCTGGCCAAATGGTAGTTCCACTATTAGGAAGTCATTTATTTTTGTATGAAACTGGATTGAATAATTCTTTTAAAATAACTTATAATGTGTAAAATTTGACGGATTTGACGACCGTCTGGTCCAGTGGTTCGTGGTGGTTGTGGGTTTGAATCCCGCAAGAGGCAAATGCTTGTTTGATGATGAACAAGCATTAGTACCTAGTCTTCGATGTTTATTTAATAAACGTATTTAAGTATGTTTATCCGTAATGTAAAGAGAAACTGAATTTATGGAATTGGAATTCCACTTGTCTACATCCTGTGTTCAATGGATCAAAGTTCCCAAACAAATTAACATCATGTAAAATGAAAAGAACTAGGTACCTACTAGAATCATCATTTTTCAACCATTGGACGCATAGCTACTGCTTACAACAAAGAACTCCCCAAATGACTTTCACATTGACCGATTAGAAGCGACCTGCATCCAGCGGCTTCCTGCAACCTTTACCACGTGAGACGTCCCACGCTGCGCTTGCCGGTACGTGGCCTCCATTACAGAACTTTACTGCCACATCGGCCGTCAGTTCTACGTGCTATACTAACTTACCCACTGCCACTTAAGCTTGCAAATCCGTTGGCCTGTTGTTAGCGACTTTTGTTCGTTTACGGACCTTCTCATTTTTCCTCCAAAAAAACTGAGCATAGCAATTTCCATAGCACGCTGTGCAACCTTGGGTTACCTTACGAGACCCTAAAACAATTTTGTTTATTTTTGTTGTCCTTGAGGATGAATTGTACTGGTACTGTACAGTTTATTGCTATTATTATAGGACAAAAGACTGTTACTTGTTTGAGTGTCTGTCTGTACCTTTGGGAATAAACACAAGCCGCATCCTACATTTCGTACTAATCACGGACATAGCGTAGGGATGTCCTATTTATTACGTGTAGTTACGTATTTAGTATCAAGTGACAATTTTGTAACAGTTATTGTTCTTATTTAAAATCCTTTCTGGAACAAGTCAGAGCGAACAATTTTGAATCTTTTATTGCACTTTAACGGATTTTTAACGCTACCTTGTACCATATAGTAGAATTTACTAAAAGAAAAAAATCTTTAATCATTAAAAAGCAAAATATTTTTGAAAATACGCTTACCACGCCCGATAATCGATCCGGCAAAATATCAGAAAAAATAGCACCGTGTATTCAAAAATTTCACAAATTTTACGGACACTTTTAAAGTTATAATGCAAAAGGCTTTCATAATATTCCAAATGGAATTAACGTATAAATTAAATATATCTCTTATGTGATTATTTCACATTTTTTTTAACTCTAGCAATGCTTTTAACAAGACACTTTATTTGAAAGTGGAATCATAAATTGGTGTTAACGATTGCTATTGGCACGTCGATCTCGTTTAGATCATTTGCTAAAGTTAGCCAAGGAAAACATCGTTACTCCTTATTCAGGAGTTAAGTATGTTTCTTATTTATTATTATTGTTTGTCAATGAATTTTATTTTGATAGAGCGATTATTTGTTCTGTGACTTCGCTTGTGTAGCATTTCGTTCTACAAGAAAAAAGTTTATTTCGCTTCCTTTTTGGGTAATACTTTAGGATATTAGATAATTAGATAAATTATTATTTATAGTCAGTGAGTTATTTTTTATAGTGTAGCACTCAAAACAAACAAATTTCGTAAACAAAGACAATTAAAGCTGCACAATTTAACATATACTCTTGAGTTAAACTGTTTTCTATTTGGCGCGAAAGTTTTTATCAATAATTACTTTTAAACTTTCGCGTTGCATAATTTAAAACTCAATGGAACAAGTCAACAAGGTAGTTTTTATCAAACTTTAAGTTAAGCTGTAAATATTTAGAAAACAAATAGGAGTTCCCTACTTTGTCATTTTAAAACTATCGCCAATTTTACTATCCTAATTCAATATTTTTTCCATTAGTGTATGTTATTTGATTTAGCTTAATCTTAATTTATTTCGCTTTTTGTTAAATTTGATTCTTCAATAGAAAATATCCAACGTTTTATTTGTTGGTATACAAAAGTCGTGGTTAAGAAACCGATTAGACTTCACATACGAGTAGAAAGCTTAAGGGTCCTACGTGGGATAATGGCATATGAAAACTTTAGGTGTTCAGAGACGTATACCTTTACTAGCATGACAAGAAAAACAATTAAGAAGATAATTAGATCTTTATAATTCAAAAGGTAATAGTGGTAATAAAATATGCGTAGAACGAATACAAACAATGTTCGAGTGCTGAATAAAAAAAAAATCAACAAAAATGGCAAAATTTATTTGGATCTGACTGGGTTTTAAATAAAGTAGACCATAAATACCCAACGTTAATATTCAAGATGCATACGTCAGGCCCTTAAGTAAGAGATATTATCTACTGGACGAAAACGTGACAGTTGGGAAGTGAACCTAGACCACCCGCAGCCGACCTACAATTACATGCCTTGCATTAGCTTTCTCTGCAAAAATGTAATAAAATGCCATTACTGTATGCGTAGTAAAGGAATTTAAGTCTTAAGGCGCCGGTCTTAAGGGGTCAACAGTGTTCCGGCAGAAATTTTAAACTTCATTTTAAATTTATTACAAAAGCAAAAAATGAAATACCTTTAGTGTAAATTTATAGTTTAGTCTAGGCCTTATCTAGATAAGGCCTAGACCTTATAAGGTAACCTTATCAGTTAATTTTCTTTTATGGAGTTAAATAATAAAATAGGACATTATATGTAAAAGCCTGTAAATATACGTGGATAGATGAACTTAATTATTATAGTTATAGAGTTTGTTATCTATAGTTTTTTTTTCATAAAAACATTTTTGTCTTACAAAAACGATATTAAGTTTTTTTATAGACAATTTCAGATCATGTAGTGAGTAACAAAGACAAATTAAACACACTCCTGCGGGGTAACCATGAACTCTTAAAACAATCTCAAAGCTGTCAAATCTGTCAATTTTGGTACGTCATTACATACAAAATTTGACAGATTTGATAATGTTTGACAGATTTGAGATAGTTTTAAGAGTTCGTGGTTACCGCCCTGGACTATGTTCAGCAATGGACGTCATATTATGGCTGAAAAGATTAATGCAGACACTCCTTAAGAATGTTAACGTTAGTGAGATACAAAAATACAGCATTATATCTAGAACCTAATTCATAGTTTACGCCCCCAATTGTAAAGTACTTAATCCATAATAAATTATTCATTATAACCTATTACCTGCTACTGTGACATAAATATCACATTCCACTCATCCCTAGCGGTTAACGCAACAAGGCCGTTTCAATCAGTCCCCAGCGGACACATTTGCTATTGTCTAGTTTTGCATAGTCTGTGATAAATGCGACATTTAAGTATCCTCTGTATAGTTTTTATTCAATTAACTTTAATCACTATAATAATGTGCCGTGTGGTGCCGGCACTTTAAAAGAATTGCACCACCCCTTCTCTTCCTATGGGTGTCGTAAGAGGCGACTACAGGAGAACCGCCATAAGAAGACGGGCAGCAGCGTCTCCTCTCCACCATTGGCCGAACTGCGATCGCCAACCCGCCTGCCAAGCGTGGCGATTATGGCAAAATCTTCCTTTTGGAGAGGCTTGTGTCCAGCAGTGGACTAATATAGGCTGGTGATGTGATGATGACTATAATAATGTTGCTATAGAAAACTAGCTTCTGCCCTCAACATTAACTGCGCAGGCTTAAGACTTATTAGTGTCTATTATTAATATATTATAACAATGTCTATTATTCGACATTCACCGAATATTAAAAAAAACTATGTATTAAGTTAAAATAATCACTTTATTAAGCAACAAACACGAGGTATTTCTTTGAGGTATAATGTACTAGCGTACTAGAGAACACATCTCTAACTAAATGTTTCAGCCAAGCATTGTAGTATTTAAACAATCAAGAAGCAGTTTTGACATCTTCAATTATTGACACTGACTAAAGCTTTGTAGTCCACTGGATCACAATGTTTGGCTGAAATATTAAGTTCGAGATGTGTTCTCTAGTACGCTAGTACATTATACCTCAATGGGTATTATTCCCCTTAAAATAGTTATGTACAGGAAAAGGGTTGCCAGCATTTCACAATGTAAATCAGTATAATAAGAAACTGATATTTATACTTTATTTTCTTTTCTCATACATAATCTTGAAAAGGTTATAGATTACAGCTGTAGGCAAGTATATGATCCTACAAACGTGATATTAATTATTATTTGATAAGAAATTTATATTTTTTATGTTACTTTCTTTATGTCGAATAATAATAGCGAGTAATTCGACTATTCGCCTTAGGGAATGGCGATTAATCGGTATTCGACTATTCGCTATAACAACTATTCGCGGCATCTCTAAGAATTATATAAGGTGTAAACTTATCAGTTAACTCTTTTCTAGGGGATGATGCTACTGCTTAAATAGAAAAAAAAATCTATGGGACCAACTTCAAAATCGGAAAACAAAAAACCAATTCTCCATACAAAACGGCAGACCAGCTGAGATCAGTTTGTATAAAGATATGAAATATTTTTTTACGATTTCGAAGTTGGTCTCATACAAACAGTTGTTTTATTTGAGCCGTAGAACCACATCCTAGAAAAGAGTTAACTGATAAGTTTACACCCTATATAAAATAGGCATAAATAATTATTACTTATACCCATAACATAACTTATTATATGTAAAATGTAACTCGTAGAACTGACGGCCGATGGGACAAAAAGGTTCTGGGATGAAGGCCACGTACCGGCAAGCGCAGCGGTGGACGTCCACCCACAAGGTGGACAGACAACCTGGTAAAGGTAGTAGGAAGCCGCTGGATGCAGGCCGCGCGTAACCGGCCGATCTGGAAGTCACTGGGGGAGGCCTATGTTCAACAGTGGACTTCATGTGGCTGAAATGATGATGATGAGTCATTTTAACCATCACAAAAATTCTCTAGCCCAAAACAAAAACTAAACAAAGCCTGGCAGACAGCTAGAATGATATACATATTTAAATATATTTATAAACAACCATAATGACATGGGGTATTGGTTCGTGCTTATAATACCTATAACCACACAAAAATTTGTCTCTTGCGGGATTCGAACCCGCAACCGCCTGGTTGGGGGTCTGATCTTGAAAAAATAAATAATGATACCGTAGCCGATAGACAAGCACGTCGGACTTGAGGTCGCCATCTTTGAGGTTCCGGGTTGTCTATATTGTCTCGTATCTGGGTGTTCTGGTACCATCGTTGTTTCTGCTTTCTACAATACAATTTAGCTACTTACCTTAGGATTAAGCAATTTATGTGATGTTGTCCAATATTTATATTTATTTATTATTATGGGAACCACCTCATGGTTGTGGTAAGGCCTGTGCCCTACTAGTGGGACGTATACAGGGTGACAGGTTTTGAGTGGCGGAGTCTTCAAGGGGGGATAGTAGAGTTTATTTTCATTCATTTTCACACTACAATGTGCTGTCCTAAAATCAGCCAATTTTAAATAACTAAAATTTTGATTTTTTAAAATATCGTTATATTTACCCTAATAAGCATTTTAAAAAATGTCTGTTATAATAAAACGTTAAATTTTGTTTTAAAAAGCTCTATTTTTTTTATGCTAGGGTAAAGATATCAATATTAAAAATATTGGTACTTAGAGCATTAAATAAATATTTGTATGCCTGAGGGCGAGACATAGTGGAATTTATTATAATAATTATATGCATGCAACCAACTCTGTATTACTACCTATGGACCACAAATAAATTATTTGAATTTGAATTTGAAAAAATAAATAATCATCTTATTCGCTTTCGCTGTTCGTTGATTTTAGGACAGCACATTGTAGGGTGTAAATGAATGGAAATAAACTCTACTATCCCCCCTTGAAGACTCCGCCACTCAAAACCTGTCACCCTGTATAGATAGGCATACTTTATAGGATATGCACCCGATGATGGGTATTCATCCTGTATAACTTCGGTATATATATATATACAGCATAACAACATATTGATTGATGACCGGCCGGAACAATCTCCACTTTGTTTACCTCTGGGGGCAGGGGAGAAAAACATTCGAATATAAATAGGCAGATCCTTATTAAGATAATTATAAGTTCCTCTTTACACTATAAAAACCCTAGTCCGCTCCTTATTAAGACAATAATTAATTAATTAATATTGGACAACATCACGAAACGTGGAACATGACAGTCAAGTTGGCCCACCGACTACACGTCACTCAGCGTGCTATGGAAAGGTCTATGTTGGGGATCTCATTAAGGGATAAGATCCGGAACGAGGTCATACGACATAAGACTAAGGTGACTGATATTGTCCAAAAATGTAGCAAGTTGAAGTGGCAGTGGGCTGGCCATGTCTGTCGCAGAACCGACGAGAGGTGGAGCAGGAAGGTTCTCGAATGGAGACTACGCTTAGGCAAACGTAGTGTAGGACGCCCCCCGGCTAGATCGACCGATGACCTGAAGAAGGCAGCTGGAAGCGACTGGATGCAAAGGGCGGGAGATCGTGCGCTGTGGCGCTCCTTGGGGGAGGCCTATGTCCAGTAATAGACTGCAACAGGCTGATATCATGGACAACATCACATACATTGTAATATTTATGATCCTATGGTAAGTAGCTTAAACACTTGTATTACAGATATCAGAAACAACGACGGTACCACAACACCTAAATCCGAGACAAAGTGTGTTTTCTACATTGACCCGACTGGGAATCAAACCCGCGGGACTTCAGAGATGACGACGCCTAGTCAGGCGTGCTAACCTTCGGCTACGTAAGATATTACACTATTTAAAAAATAGGCGCCTTACTTGGGAATCAAACCGTTGTGTTTTTTATCAGAGTCACTGCTCTTCCAACTGAACTACCGTTAATAGCTAAAACTAGTACTTAGCAGTACTTAAATACATGATTAATTGATAACCTCTGTAGCCGAGAGACGAGTTAAATACTAGCTGACCCGGCGATCATTGTACCGCCCCAGAATCAAACAATATGTTTGGCATGTATGAACAATTTATAAATACATACATACATATTGGACAACATCACATACATTGCTCTGATCCTAAGGTAAGTAGCTAAAGTACTTGTGTTATAGAAATCAGAAACAACGACGGTCCGGTACGTTTTTTACATTGACCCGACCGGGGATCCAACCCGGAACCTCAGAGATGGCGGCGCCATTTAAAGTCCGACGTGCTCGCATCTCGGCTACGGAGGTCGTCAAATGAAAATAAAATTGTCGAGTTTGGTATTTTCCTGCATTTTTTTGTCATCGTTCAAACCTTCTCTGGATTTCCACGAATATTTCAAGACCAAAATTAGCTAAATCGGTCTAGCCGATTTCGAGTTTTAGCGAGACTAAAGAACAGCAATTATTTTTTATAAAATAAAAATACTAAGTATCCACAGCTTGCGTCTAAAACTTACCATTTTTTTACACATAATAAATTAATCATAAGTTATTAGAAATTCATAAAAATGTTTGCAACAACTGCTCTATGTTTACAAAGAGCAGATGTGCCGCACGTGCGGCGCGTGCGCAGACCCGTGTACTAACAAGGATTTGATCTTAAGAACCTTACTGCTTAAGAAATAGGGTCCAAATTAGCACTTACTTTTATACAAGGTGGTAAGGGCGACTTAATACGGAGAACCACTGAGATTGCTAGTGATTCTTATTGGTAAAGAAATAGAATTCAAAATATCGCAATTTTTCTAAGCTGAGCGTTGTTCAGTGAACCCATGTGGTATTGGCAATTAATTTCATTAAAATACATGACTGCGTTTAAATTCAGTTGTAAATCCATTTTTATTATTTGCATACTTGTAACGGGAAATTAAGAGCCAGGAGACGTATTTTTGAATCATGCGAATTCCAATTCAAATACGAAATGGCAAGATTCGCGTGCAAATGACTAAAATCGCTATTTTTTAAAATTCATTCTGTGAATTCTGCTACGAGTGGTCCGACCCACTCGTATTTCGATTCTACTAGTAAAAAATTTTGGAAGTATGTCTTTGACAAGTAAACATATGGTTCACAGATTAAAAACTTTTTTTTGTTCCGTTCCATGCGATTAATTGCCGGTTTTTAAAATCAATAAGTTTTTGCATTCCGGATTTAAATATTTTCTGCTAATAATAATAACTATAAAATAGTTAAAGAATTTTACCATAATAGCAACACAGAATTCGAGTGATTCAAAAATGCGTAAAATCGGGAGTGATAGAAATAGAATTCGCACACATATCGTATTCGTGTTCGAATTCAAGATTCATTTCGAATGCTTCAAAAATACGTCTCCTGTCCTTTTGGAAGGAGCTAGTGGGGGTACAGATCTAAGAAGCCCCTATGAGATACGTTAATAAGTTGGAATAAGTACGTACGCCTAATATGTACTATCTTGGCCTGCACTATTGGGAAGTCCCATCTAAAGACAGCTTATTAGGATGTGTAAAATGGCCTTAATGGCATATTTGCAAAAATAAAGTTTTGTGTTTTTTTTAATATGATCCTAGATAGCTTGGCAATACGAGCGGGGGACTTCTGCACAAAAATGAGGAATTATACCTCTAAATCTGGGGAGATACTGATAACACATAATCTAGTTTTCATAGTCCCAAACAACTTTTTCTTTGGGGTCAACATCGAAATCGCAATTTTATTTGTTTCTTCACACAAACTAACTCTTCTAACGGTGTAACGTTTGGAGCAGCAAACATTCTTCTCTTATGATTTTATTGCTTACTTCTTATAAGTTGTTCTTATTGATAAACACATTCAGCTCCTCTGGCACCAGACATAAAAGTAATTTGAAGTATAAAGAAGGTTATTATTCATTTCAAGGTTCAACATTTGCATACTTAGGCCTACCTACTAACCAAACATCTGAATTATTTTAAGTTTAAAGAAAATTTTAAATGTAATGATTTTTCTGTGGGTATAGGTGATTTTGAGTTTTTGTAAACTTTTATATACATTATTTTTAAACTTTTATATACATTTTTGTAAATATTATTTACTTTATATTACATAGTTTTAGTTTATTAATTTATTAATATATTTGTGTAAATATTAGAATGTAAGTAAAACATTTGGGCTGGTAACAAGTTTACATCGGACAAAATGGCGGAGTCACCCCGAGCTCGCACTAACCGTGTTACCTGGGTGCTGGCTGAAGATCTAGCTAGAAATACTAGATAGACCTTAGTGCCTAATGCTGCAATATAGAATGCAGCGGATTCAACGGTCTGTTTTATTACCTGGGTGAAGTAATTTCAGACAGAATTGACGGGTTCAGTCAGGTATGCTATTGTTATGCTCTTTGAACTTACACCTGTCCTAAGACGACAGAATTTTCGCAACCAGTTTGAATTGGAATGTGCCCGATTCGGAAAATTAAAAAGATTACGTCTAAAATCTATGAAAATTTTCAGTTTTGTTAATTTTAAGTTCCGTAGGTTATATTTTATTAGGCGTGTCAATAATAAAAATCTCCTTAAATTAAACTGTCCACCTCCTTCCGTGTGAATTTACTGTAACTGTCCTTTATCTGAAATTTGTCTGAAAGAAATCGCTTTTACCGATAAGACCCCTAAATTGTTCTATCTCATGTCTATAACTTAAAGAAACGGGAATTAACGCAATCATAATTTAGGGACAATATGTTACCTCTTTTGCCTGACGTATCGATGTCTTAATGTCTTTCTGTACTTACCTCATTTGGTCTTAGAAGTGCAATAGAGTATATTCTACTGTTGGTGAGTATATTCTACTGTTGGTTTGGAGACACACACACGTAACATAAATACCAGACATAAAAATAGACTCTACCTTCCTCAATCTAGAATTAAAATGTTAAACTCCGATCCGTATTATATGGCAATAAATTATAAAATATTTAATAAACTCCCCGCAAATATTAAAAATGATACCAAATTCAAAGCATTTTCAAAATCCTTAAAAATATTTTTATTACATGAAAATTACTACTCAATAAATGATTACCTAACACCTGACACGTAGGCTCGCCACCTATACAGGGTCTCTAAAAACATTCTACATTAATAATCTAATAAAGTTTTTTTTTTATATACATAAAGTTTTGTTGTTACATAGTATGTAATATATACCTACTGTTTGCAATACCTTAGCGGTTACTAAGTCTTAAGTACCTACATGTTATTATTTTAAGAACTCTTGTAACACTTAGTTGGCAAAATAAAGATTTGATTTGATTTGATTTGATTTGATTTAATTTGATTTGATTTGATTTGATTTGATTTGATTTGAAGACTTTGAGGTGTGTGAATGTAGCGATCTTTGAGGTCCCGGATTCAATTTTAGGTCGTCGGATCCATGTAGAGATCGAACTTTTCTTCATTTTCACAATTCTGAATGTTGTGGTACTTCATTGTTTCTGATTTTTAAAACACCCTATAGTTACCTTAACTAAGAAACCTCAGGATCAAAGCAATGTATGTGTTGTCCAATAGTTAGGTATTGTTCATTGTAGTAACGTTTTCCAAACTAGTTCAACCTTTTTAGCTTAGTTAGTTTAGCACTTAGTTAAACTTTAACGGCCTCATTACAAAAAAAATAGACTAGGTTTAAACCATGTCTAAAGAATAGCCAACCAATTTAAAATGTGTGTTGTATATGTCTCGAGTGTCTGATGTAGCAACATTTCAAATTGGTTGGCTTTTCATTAGACATGGTTTAAACCTAGTCTATCTTTTTTGTAGTAAGGCCTACAGGTATGAGTTCTGAAGTACTATCATCTGTTGTAGTTGGTTAATTTGGTTGGTTGTAATGACACAATTCCAAGGTTCTTATCTACTTACTTTCAGTAGGTACACCAACCGTACGTGCTATATCTTACGTAACTCTACGAAATGAGTTTTTGAAGCCCCCATTACCAACACAATATACTTAAATAGATGCAGAAGGCCCACTCCTTATTAGGTCTAAGCTGTAATGGCCTTACTACAAAAAAGATAGACTAAGTTTTAAGTTTTAGTTTGGCAGTCCGTGGTAACATGCTAGCCCGCAGATTCGCCCGTTGTACAGAGGTTGTCAGAATCTGTATACGGGCGGTCTGTGGATCTGTTGTACTAAAAGATCGCTAAACACTCTCCGTATCAAATACAACAATATTTTCAGGATGATGTTGGGACTTCCTCGTTTCTGCAGTGCGTCTGAAATGTTTGAGTCAGTCTAATACTGACTGTTTTCAGTCTCTCATTAGAAAGAAGGTGGCGTCACTGATAAGTCGAGTGCAGGGAAGTAACAACAGCATCTTGAGGACTGTGGCAGATGATCCGCATGCAACTATATTGCGGCATTTCATGCGAACGATGACCGAAGTCGCAACCAGAACCGTTTCAGGGTCGCGTGCGCACGGAGTGCCGATTAGGTACATGGTACAGTAATTTATCTTAAGTAAAATGATTCTCGCAATGTATTGTATTTATTAACCCCTAATTTGTTTTAAGCTATTTGTACTAGCCCATGGACCCATGTAGTCTGAAATAAAGAAATTTTGATTTGATTTGATTAAACACTGTCTAAAGGCAGTGGCATATGGCGGCGCCATATAAAGTCCGGCGTGCTCGCCTCTCGACGGACAGAGGTCGTCAATTGTATTAAGAAGATCAGCAGCATCTAGGATCATGGCATGGTCATAGCGTCCAACTAGAAACGGGACAAAGCGATAGGAAGAAAAAGGAGATGATTGATAATATACTTAAATACAAGAAAAAATAACCTTTTTTAATAAAAAAATATCTTGATTTCGACAATTTCAATGACCTCCGCAGGCTACGCAGCTGAAAAGCGAGCATGACGGACTTGGCGTAGCCATCTTTTAGGTCCGGGTTGGATTGCCGGTCGGGTAAACGTAAACAAAGAAATTTTCTATATTGTCTTAGGTCTGTGTGGTACCGTCGTTATTTCAGATTTATATAAAAGTGCTTTAGCTACTTACCTTACGATCAGAACAATTACGGTATAACTGTCCAATATTTATTTATTTATCAGAAGGTACACCACGCCTACGTGCTGGCAGTAGATAAATGAAAAGAGCGGGGATCGTGCTCTTTGGCGTCTCTTACGTCCAGGACTGCAATAGGCTGAGATGATGATGATGATTTATTTATTTATTTGAGACTAGCTGTTGCCCGCTACTACGCTCGCGTGATCTTTAGTTTATTCAATGTATCTCACAGGATCATTTATCGGAAATAAAAAGTATCCTATGTGTTAATCCAGATCATATTTTATATGTATGCAAAATTTAATCCAAATCCATTCAGTGGTTTTTGCGTGAAAGAGTAACAAACATCCATCCATACTTGCAAACTTTCGCATTTATAATAGGATAGCTTATTGTCTAGTTAAGTTTGGAGCGGTCATTCTGCCTCTTCCTAGTCTACGTACCCATTATGGGCGCATTCCTTCAAGGGGAGGGAATCAATTACGAGGGGTGAAGTTGGGAAGGGGGGGGGGGGAGTACACGCATGTTGGATTTCTTTTCACTGTATAATTTCGGTCGCTATGTGACAATTTATTTAAGTTTATAGGAAACTGAACTGGCAACAGCATTTTTTGTCTGCATTTTGAATTCGAACGGATTGATAGAGTTTCCGTAGCATAGTTTATTATTATTATTTATTTAGACGACCTCCGTAGGCGAGAGGCGAGCATGCCAGACTGGGCGTGTCACCGCCATCTCTAAGGTTCCGGGTTCGATTCCCGGTCGGGTCAATGTGGAAAACGATCTTTTCTATATTGCATTGGGTCTGGGTGTTGTGGTACCGTCGTCGTTTCTGATTTCTATAAAACAAGTGCTTTAGCTACTTACTATAGGATCAGAGCAATGTATGATGATGAATGTATGTATGTAGAATTTCATGTAAATTTTCCGCGAAAACCTTTTTCCTTTTCCGACTATAAATACAACTTATGCAAATCGGTGTCTAGAGCCATTCGGAAAGACAGTTTGTCTTTGTTGTCGTTTAAGTTGGCTCAGAGGCGCCATGGTAACATTATTAAATAATATCAGACCGGCCTTGCCACAAATCAAGTTATTAATCGATACCAAAGCGAGCTGTTAGGGCGACCAATATTATTATTAAAAAGAGACTAAAACTATAGCGATCTTGTCAGTCTACGCCATTGAAAACATAAACTAAATGGCAACGACTTCAAATATAAAAGATTGTACCTTTGACTGTTGACCAACGACTCATGAGAAAATAAAGCAATTTCATTTAGTTTCACAATACTCAATAACGATTCCATGTAATAAATAATAATGTGATTTTTTTTAATATGTGTTAATATTTTTACGCCTAAAGCAATGGCAGAATATGTAGTACTTGTGCATATCTATAAGATTTTATGTTAGCATGTTCTTGGAAATAAATTTTATCACTATCATCATTATCATTATCAAAATAAGTGATTAATTTTATAATTTTAGCATTTAGTGGTTCGAAAAAAAAATGCATTATAACACTTTGAAACCTCGATTTCCTTGCTTCAATTACGAGGTTATTTGGGCCATACTATACTATTCCACCACGAGGGCCCAGCGCGGATTAGGAGAGATGAAGTGAGTAAACCTTACTGTCAGATGTATGAACCAGCTAAAGGTCTCTGGCCAGGCTTCGTGACTAGAATCAAACAATATTAGCTAGGATCAATTTGAATTCCGAAGAACCAAGATGTAATATTAATGTCAGTAACAATGGTCGGAATGGTCACCCATCTTAATCTAGCTGTGGTTTGTATAACTTTGGTAGGTAATCAGTAAATGTTCTACCGCCACCGAGTTACAAGCACCTCACTACACCTGGTAATACTGTTAGCGGTGCCACTGATCAGGCAATATATTATATACCTAAATATACACGGTGTTGATTTATTAGTTCTTGGGGCTGATTTTACATCTCAAATAGTATTATAACTTTTTCTTTAAAAAAATAATACTTCCATGTTTTTTTTTTGACATTTTGATGTTGGTCAATTTAGGCTGTCATATCGATAAAGGCAAGATTTTGCCTTTATCAATATGACAGCCTAAATTGACCAATGACAATCTTTATTTACAGAACCACTAAGTACAAGGTATGACAAATCAGGACAAGGGAGTCATGAAATTTGAATTTCGTCAAACTATACTTATTCAAATAAGTGCAGGTAAAAGGTGAAAGGTTTTCTACGTTGTCCTACCACAAATTTTGGTCACTCAAATAATCGAAAAGCTAAATTATTTAAAAATACACGTGTTGCTTTCTGTATGGTTCATCTAGTGTGAACATAGTGTAACGGTTAATTTAAAATATTCACTTAGCCTTGTGTGCATCACTATATATATATAATACACCGTGAATTTTTAATTACCCGAGAAAATTAACTAACATACTCAAATATCGATATACATCGAATTTGGCGAATAAGAAATAAAATTTATGAGAAATTTATTTAAAAGATCCCTAACATTCCTTAAAAAATATGCACCATAAAAGTCCTGCTAATTCAAATAGTAATTATTATCATTCCAACATTAACGGAACCAAAATCCACCTAATTTGGTCGCGTAATATTGGCGTACGGAAGGAATAACTATGAATGAATTTTATTTCATTCCTATTTATTCCTTCCGTACGCCAACGCCGTACGCCGTTCCGTTTTTTTTATTAGCCAAATTCGATGTATTGTAATGTGATGTAATTAAAAATTCACGGTGTATAATAGTAATTTTAACGAGGACAAATTTTATAATCGTATAACAATTATTAATATAATTTTATTCTACAATAAAATTTAATCATTAGTAGCGCCTTCCTCACAAGAAAAAAACTGCGAATTTCGAGTTTGACTTCGAGTGTTCTACGCAAACTTGTAGGTAGGTAGATATTTAAGTTAATATAGTTCGTCAAAAGCGGAAATCGAGACCCTGAGCTTTCCCGGATTTTCAGTTTAAAAAAAGTTGTGACGTAACTCCAAATTTAGGTATTATTTTCGGATTTTTTCCGTTGCTTGTGCCGTAAGACATTGCTTCTTGACTTTCATGATTCTTAGTCAGCGGGAAGTGCCTTAGGAGCTTTAGTCACAGATTTTGGTTCTTTGCGGTTGTCAAAATGTGCAGCATAACCTGCCTTAACTTTTGATTGCATTGACTTAAAATTATGATTACACAGCTCCAAGGGATTTTAGAGCTAAGTATTTATATTAATTTCAACTTGATACCTAGCCGTGTTCCTTATAAAAAAGGTCTTGACAGACAGAGAGACGGACAGATATTCAAACAAACAACGAAGTGATAAGAGTTACCTTTTCCCTGTCGAGACAGGGAACCCATAAAATCAAAACGTTTAAATCAGCAAACCATAGTTTTTTGGAATTAAACAAACTACTTAATTGTAGGAAGGGTGTCCAGTTTCCGAGATCAACATGATGTTACTAGGTATATCATACCCACAGTGGCGGGCATTGGTTTTATTTCGAGGTAGGCAGTAGATACTTATAATGCGTTCTATTGATGAAAATCAGTGGTTTTCATCATTAATCCACATTTGTTAGTACCTACTGCCTACCCAATTCAATTATCACTGTAGGTAGGCACTGCCTAATTGCCTATATGCACCGCACGCCCCTGCATACCTAAAGACTTGTGTAAATAAAAGCACACTACCCAGCTGCAAATGAAAACGTTTATTTAGACAACTTATTAGTAGGCTGGTACAGACAGGCTTTGTTTCAAGCTGAACTAGGTCTCAGGTCTATTGAGCGCAGAGCTGGACTAGTCGCAACTTGCAACAACATTTTAGTAATGACAATGTAGAGATATTCTATAGATAAATAACCCACCTCCGTAGCCGAGAGGCGAGCACGCCGGACTTTAAATGGCACCGCCATCTCTGAGGTTCCGGGTTCGATCCCCGGTCGAGTCAATGTAGAAAACGAACTTTTCTATACTGGCTCGGGTCTGGGTGTTATGGTACCGTCGTTGTTTCTGATTTCTATAACACAAGTGCTTGAGAAACTTACCTTAGGATCAGAGCAATGTATGTGATGTTGTCCAAAATTTAAAAAAAATGCTTCGAATAAGATATCGTTATCGTTAATAAATAAAATATTCCACACCAAATATCTAGCCCCAAACTAAGCAAAGCTTGTACTATGGCGACTAAATTTGGATAAACATACTTATATACGTTTACAAACATCCATGACTTAGGTGACAAATGGTCGTGCGCGTCATACCAAAATATTAATTGCCCCTGCGAGCTTCGAACCCGCAACCGCCAGGCTTTGTAGTCCGAAGCGCGGCTCACTAGTCACTACACAGAGTCGTCATGTAGGTATTTGACTTCTAATTCCTTACTGTTGTCTTTTATTTACGCGAACACGATACATTTAAATGAAACTACTTTTACGGATTATTTCGCGATTTATTAACATTTTATTTAACCTGACGTTTCGAACACTTTACAGCGTTCGTGGTCACAGGTAGACTAAGGTGTTATTCGTCTTTACAATATTTTGAAAAATATAAACTACCGACACTCAGTTAATATTAATTTGTGTTCCTATCTACGCAAAAAGAGCTAACTGTATCTAGAGGTCTTGCAGTGCGGGGCCTAGCATGGGATTTCGTTAAAACAGGATCCCATGCTGGTGGTATTTTCCAACCATCTTCTCTGTTGAAATTCGGGTGACTTCTAATTTCAATTGCCTCCCGTAACATGCGAGGAACAAATCGTCGTTCTCTTGCAAGGACTTTAGGCTGGTCAAATCGTATGAAATGGTTTGGTGTATCTAAGGCATGTTCACACACTGCAGACTTAGTATTCCGTCTATGTTTGATGTCGGCTATATGTTCTTTTACCCGCACGCCTATACTTCGTTTTGTTTGACCGATATAGGAGAGCCCACAGTCACATTCCAGTCTGTACACCCCCGCATCTTGAAGAGGTATGTTGCACTTGACAGGTGGTAAAAATTGGTTAATCTTTTTCGGCGGCTTGAAGTAGGTTTTGATTGAAGCGCGCTTCAAAATGTTTCCAATCTTGTCAGTGACACCCTTCATATAAGGTAGTACAGCAGGTTGGCGTTCGACGGTGGAATGCTTGACCCGGGGTCTGGAACGACGTGGTACCGGCAACTGGTTTTCCCGTAGTTTTCTCTTCTAATTCCTTTTAAAATGTCTAATAATTCTTGTGTTTTTTCATGCTGGGTTTCATAATATAATGCGAAAGTGGATTTTCAATGAAGAATTGTTCGCACATAATATTTTTAAGCAATTGTCTCATCCTTTTGTGTCCTGAAAGAAATTTATTTTATATTGAATTATTGGGCGGTTGAATCATTGTAAGGGGTCTCCCCATCGGAAGGCACTCCTATTTTACCATCGAGCATTTAGGGTCTGGATATCATGGCGTTTAAGGCGTTTGCTGTACTTAATTTATGTTAATTCGACAGCCAAGTCATTCGGATAGTTGTCGAGGCGATTTTTGTAGTTATTGGAAGACTGCTGAATTTCTTCCTTTACTGTTTTAATTTCCAGAGCTTCATGGATTTCAATTCAACCGGCTCAACCGCCCAATAAATCTGCTTATAGTCCTGGGACTGATTGCAGATGCAAACGCACAAAAAAAAATTGAATTATTTGCATGGTTTATTGATTCTTCTAAACAGGAAAAAAAAGCAAAATTTGTTCAAGTAGATTAAATAGGTAAAGCTATTTTGCGGGAGTATCTTTTCGCGCAAGTATCTGACTAAATATAATGTGCCAGAGTCTTTACGCGAGAGTGTAAAAGTAGCGAGCTCCTGGCACAAGTAAGATTTTCGGTTCCAGCTCACTTGCCTCGTAACCCCATCAAGAAACATTTTCTTTACCTGCGTGTAAGACCAATCTGGGACGACATGCTCCCATGCCGAGATGTTGTGGCGAATATAACATGAATGATAAAGCTGCTGATATCTTTCATGATTCCCTTGCCAAGTTTAGACGTAATTTGACTGACTCCTTGGCATTATGGCCAATGAATCAGCTAACTTATGACTGAACCCCGAATACACCTACTATTTTAACTGTTAATTATCCGTTGTAATAACATTCATTGTTCTCAAATATTAATTTTAAATTCAAAATTATAAGTAGATATGTGTATGTTGTTACTTTCAGTGTTGTGTACGCCTATAATAGGCATAGGTATGTATAAGAATTTTATGATCTTATCCTATTTTTTGCAGTGATATATTTTATTTCATAAATAAATAATAAAATATATGCTGTTGTTGTAAATAAAGGTTTATTAGAAAATAAAAATAAAATAAAATTGTATTTCGCGCAAGTGTTTTTCCACGCTAGTGTCTTCTTGCACGTTCACGGAAATAATATCCTTTCGAGACTTATTGCAACTGTCTGGCTGCAAGGCTGGCTGGCTGCTCATGGCTGTCAAAACTACGGGCATTTGATGGATGCAACGAGCACAATCAATGCGTCTGTTTTTAATGGACCGTTCGTTAAAGTTACACGGTTAAGGCCTAAATATGGACCCGTCGATAGCGGAATCTGATTTAATTTGTCATGGACAGTTATAAGATAGATAAGAAACATACTCTTTTTTGCATGTTACAATTCATCTTTACAAAAAAATAAAAAATTTTGGCTGTCGCTAATCGCTATGATCGATCTCTTCCAGACAACCTTCAGGTAGAGGACAACTATAAAGAAAGGGGCAAGTGGTGCAGAGTGGTTATTGGGGAAGTTATTTTTATCGATGTAATAAGCACGATGCAGTTACTGAACCGTGTGACTTATCTATTCTTAGGTGTATTTTGGTGGCTACATTCTGTGTAACTGGAAAACTCGAAAACTTGGATAAATGTTTTCACAATCAGACAATATGACCATATACCTACGCGCCGTTACGATATTTGTATCGAACGCAAATTTTGTTAGGACTGTTTATTTTTAATGTTCACTGTTGGTAAAAGTTAAAGGTGGGTATAAATAAAAATGGAAGGATAGTATTTTTTTTCTAAATAGTAATACTTACTACTAATTTCTATTATAAATACTAAGTAGTTTAGATTTTTTCTGTGTTTTAAATTCAACTCTGAAGTGTTTAGGTACTACTTTTAAAACTTGTACTTTTTTAACATCCTGCACTTTTCGGGGTAGAAATATTTTTCCGCTTTTCAATCCGCTTGTCTATGCCCGCAGCCGCTACCCCGGCACTTGTTGCGCGCGCGACCTAAATCCACGAAATAGGTCACTCGGCCGCCATTACGGATATACGCGCTTAGGTCTTTGGCACACGAACGATTTGTTTATTATATTTATTTCATCATCATAATTTTAGCCACAGGACGTCCACTGCTGAACATAGGCCTTCCCCAGTGACTTCCATATCGGCCGGTTGCGCGCGGCCTGCATCCAGCGGCTTCCTGCAAGCTTTACCAGGTCGTCTGTCCACCTTGTGGGTGGACGTCCCACGCTGCGCTTGCCGGTACGTGGCATGTATTCCAGAACCTTTCTGGCTCATCGATTGCCATAATGATGCCATATGTATTTATTTTTATGTATTGTATTGTTATATTCGCAGCGGAGTCTTTAGCTCATGACGAGACAAATACCCTACGGATCAAATGTGTTTTTCGAGGACAGGTCAGAAGACATTGTAAGAAATAAATATCATAATGTCAGCGTACTGCAATCTACTGCTGGACGTAAGCGTCCCCCAAGAGCGCAACAGAGCGTTCTCCCGTTTTTACATCCAGCCACTGTCGGCCATCTTCTTAACAACGTCGGCCTATCGATTTGGAGTCGTCCAACACTAAGTGCATTTGCTGAAGCGCGATCTCTACTCGAATCCGTTTGCTCCACTTTTTATCCTTACTGTTGCAGAAGTGGTCAGCCCACTGCCTAAACTGGCAGTATCTCATCTTCTTGTTAAAGGGTCGTGCAGTCGTGCTACATTTTTGAACTATTTTTTTTTTCACAATCACACCAACTATCTAGCCCCAAATTAAGCAATGCTTGTGCTAGCTATGGTGACTAGATAAACATACTTAAATACGTTTATAAACATCCAAGACTTAGGTGCAAATGCTCGTGCTCATCTCACTAAAATTTGCCTCTCGCGGGATTGCAACCCGCAACCCCCAGGCATCGTAGTCCGGAGCGCGAACCACTACACCGATAAATTTTGTCAGTGTGTGCGTGCGACGGCGCATACGCACGGGCACGCTCATAAACAATCCGGGCTCGGTGCGCATGTATGAAGTCGACCTCCTTCTCTTATTCTACTATGACTTCACCAGACGGTCGTATTGATCTTACGCATATCATTTAATCGCAAATGTGTATTGGCCTTATCTTGGAAAACCGACTTATCCCGATCCAATCGTGAAATGTATCGCACACGTCTTTATTTGGAATTAATGAAGTGCCTTAGCTATTGTGCTGTTTATTTTACTAGTTGGATCTAAATCTAAATCTAGTTTTGGACATAAACCGTTAATAAATAAGTAAGGTAGATATGTAGTGTGTGACGCACCTCACCCTATTACGTAGCATAAGGCATAGTATATAAGATAGATGTAAGGCTTAATTAAAGACATTATTATAGCATCTGTCGAACTAATTACATCTTTTATTGTGCTCCTGGTCCCAAAGACGAGCTTTGCATAAGCTCGTCTGTCTGATTAAAGCTACACAGTCACATATAAGGTGAAACCAAAACCCTGTTCGCTCTAAAAGGATCACCTCCTTAGCTCTAGCAAGAGCTTATTTATTATAATAAACTTATTTAGACCGGATAGAAGAAGTGCTTTATCTAGATAAAGGTAGCGTTTTCATGTAAATATATGAATTTGAGGGTAATTGATTACTATTAAACTTTTGCGTTGCATAATGTAAAAACTCAATGAAACGTCAGGCAAAAGAGGTAACATTTTGTACTTACCTAAATTATGATCGCGTTAATTCCCGTTTCATTGAATTTTTTGAGGGTTATTTTTTTAAATTTAATTTATTCAGACTACCAACAAGATTACATTTACAGTATGCCAATTCAAAAAACTTATCAAATTAATTTAGAAAAGTGTTTGTTTTAATTAAACTGAGAACCAAACCTGTTACTGTTTGCGTTCAGCGCCAGTACATCAAGTCGGAAGATATCTTCAGAAATATGAAGAGTACACACCATAAGCCTTGCCATAAGTACAGACAGTCTCAGGCTCCCCATGTAATGACTTCATCCCAATGACGTCACTCGCCCCCCTGGCGACAGTTGCCCACGGACAGTAAACGAGTGTGCGTAGTACGGATAGTGCCTGATCAGTGGTACGGCACAATGTTAGTACAAATAAGATACAATAATCGTATGAATTGAGTGTGTGGGACTCATTCGCTGATGGATTAATCACGATATTAACAGGACTAATTAAGGCTATACTGAATTTTATAAAGTGTGTTAACGTCGCACGGCCTTTCATTCACCGAACGACATATTTCACCGAACGAAACGAGTGGAGCCTAGCTAGTGTCAGTTCGGTAATAATTCGGTTTAAATTCGGGTTAAATGTAATAAAGTGCCATATTATTTAAGTGTTGTTTTCCACATTAAATAAAACAATGTTACTTTTCTCGTGAAAATGTTACTTTTTGAGCTGTCTCATGTTACATTTGACTATCTGCCACTGGCAACACTGGATGTTGGAGAAGAACAAACCGATTCTTATGAGACTTTACATGCAGTAAGTCAAACTACTCTAAAAGTTGATTCTTCTAACGAAAAGTTCTGTCGGCGAATAGTTCATAGACGAAAGGTTTGTTGACGAAACAACCATTAGCGAAACGATATGTCGACGATTAATCCGATGGACAATCGACTATCGGAAAAACGTTTCGGAATCGGCGTGGTACCAACATGGTGGCAATTATAATTTGTTAGGTTTGACGACCTCCGTAGCTGAGAGATGAGAACGCCGGAATATATATGGCGATATCTCTGAGGTTCCGGGTTCGATCCCCGGCCGGGTCAATGTAGGAAACGAACTTTTCTATATTGTCTCGGGTCTGGGTGTTGTGCTACCGTCATTGTTTCTGATTTCTATAACACAAGTGCTTTCGCTACTTACCATAGGATCAGAGCAATGTATGTGATGTTGTCCAATATTTATATTTATTTATACGCACGAAACATTTCCGTAGTAGGCCTTACAAGCCCGTATTCTCTGCGTGCCCAATCAGCGGGCCGTATTCATGAGCCGAGTGACGTAAGCATGATTTATAGCCGGGCCATGATGAGTTTAACCACACTCCGAGTGAGTAATGAGATTGCCACCCTCGTGATATAGCTGTTAGATTGTGTGGCTATCGGAGAATTGTATGCTGTTGTTTCGAAACATAGATAATCGTCAAAAAACCGGCCAAGTGCGAGTAGTAGGTAGTAGACTCGCGCACGAAGGCTTCCGTACCTTTATCTATAAAAACGGCAAAAAACACGTTTGTTGTATTGGAGCCCGCTTATTATTGTATTCTGTTTTTTAGTATTTTTTGTTATTGCGGCAACAGAAATACATCATATGTGAAAATTTTAACTTTCAAACTAGCACGGTTCATGAGATACAGCCTGGTGACAGACAGAAAGACGAACAGCGGAGCCTTAGTAATAGGGTCCCGTTTTACTCTTTGGGTACGGAATCAAAAGGTTCGTAAATAAATCTTCAGAGATTAACTTACAAAAACTGCTAATTCAACATTTTTTTTAGTCTAGTAACTAGGTATAGAACCAGGAATACTTTGCGTTCACGACCAATAGCACCACTAGTACGCCAAGCACCTTACAACAAAACTAACTTAGATTCACTGTAAACTTTGTTTGTAATATAAAATGAGAAATTGGCTCGATAAAAGCTAGACGAAATTGTTAAAGCCATACAATATGGTGACAGAGCCCTTATAATCTCAGAAAACTAATAAAATGAGAATAGAAAAGTATAATAAAGAATTAAATAAAAGAATGCGTTAGACAACACACAAATTGTGACTTTTTGGAGTAAAATGACGTTAATTCCTCACTTCGTGATATTAGAAGTAAAATAAATACAATAAAGTTTTGTAAAAAACTAAAAACCGACTTCAAAAATATACTAAAGCGAAAAATAATATTAATCAGTTATTTTTTTAAGTCGGTGCCAGCCATGGAGAATTAAAAAGTGGTAATTCGCACATTCGGGCCACAATTGACCGAGATATCGAATAGCATACAAAACAATATACTGTTGAACATAAAACCTCCTATACTGTTGTCTTTTATTTACGCGAACACGATACATTTAAATGAAACTACTTTAAATATAATGTTAATAAATCGCGAAATAATCCGTAAAAGTAGTTTCATTTAAATAAAACCTCCTCCTTTTTTAAGTTGGTGGAAAATAAATGTATTAGTAACTAAGTGCAGAAAGCGTCTTTCTTTGCACACTCGGACCTAAACCATTTTAGAAAAAAACATTTTCTCAGCTTGGAATCAAACCCTCTGCGTCAAATGTGTATAACCACGCCACTACTCCTAAAAATGTATTTATGTTTACGGCTGGTAGCTACCTTGGCCAGCGAATAAGCATAGCTATTCAGCGAGGTAATGCTGCCAGCCTCCTGGGCACCTTTAACTATTCTGTGGGTATGGGTGATTTTGGCTTTTCATAAACTTTTTATTTTATTTTTTTATTAAATTTATACATTTTTAAAGTATTTTTTTGTAAATATTATTTAGTTCATATCCTTAGTTTTTAACTTTTGTATATTATCTCACCAAACACGTATTAAAAAGCCTTAAGAGTTATTTATTTAAATTTGGTGTCGCGTAGCAAAGGGAAAGAAAAAGATACATATTATAGGCGCCATTTTTTAACACCTCAGCCAATATTGAAGGGAAATCTCAAGAATTTCGCCTTACACGGAAAGCTCGCCTAAAATTGATAGTGTCGTAAACAATACCCTCTCTCCCTCACAAAGGGAGGTCAAGGGCCCTCCACCTGAGGACCAATTAAACCGAGTCTGCGAAGAACAGTCAGATTCACAAATCTGATATTATCAGAAAAAAAAAAACTCGCAGTGGGCGGGGTACATAGCATGTAGAACTGATGGCCGTTGGGGCAGAAAGGTTCTGGAATGGAGGCCACGTACCGGCAAGCGCAGCGTGGAACGTCCACTAACAAGCTGGACTGACGATCCGGTATAGGTTGCAGGAAGCCGCTGGACGCAGGTCGCTCCCAACCGACCGATCTGGAAGTCACTGGGGGAGACCCATGTTCAGCAGTGGACGTCCTGTGGTTGAAATGATGATGATGATGTGTTTCTCGAAATTGGTTCATCTCAGAGCACTGGAAAACACCTGTGGCAAACGTTGTCGCATCCCAAGGAAGTTTATTTCTTTGTTCGTGATTATGGCAACAGTCCCATTGTGTCCCATTCCAAAAGCTTATGGCATTACCCAGAACAGAAGACACGCTGCGCTCCGCAGGCATTTTCCTCAATTAAGTAGCGTCGCTATTGCGTTTCGATTACTGCTACTTTGTCTTGACCCGATTAATTAGACAATTGAATATGTGGTCGATATTTTGACTAACAGCGAAATTAGTGAGGTTTTATACACATTTTAGGTATTAGAATAGTTTGTTACGGGATTGCTACCATGTACCTTATTTTTGAGTTCCCGATATTTCGGCACTGTTGCAAGCGCCATGATCCGTTATCATGATCATGTTACTCCGTGATCATGGCGCTTGCAACAGTGCCGAAATATCGGGAATTCAAAAATAAGGTACATGGTAGCAATCCCGTAACAAACTATTCTAATGTTAGTGACCATGAAAGTTTAAAACATTTTAGGTATGACTGTACAATTAAGAAAATAAAAAAATGCTAGCTTTGACAAACAGTCGAGAGTGAATTAATAAATAGCTTGTGCTTACACTGTAGTGTTTCAAATAAACACGATTTGATTTATTTGGGTTCCTGAAATGCACGTGTGAACCCAATTTAAATGGTTCAGTAGATTCAGAGCAAATTGACTGTGACAGACGGATAGATGAATGATCCTATAACGGTTCCGTATTTCCACTCGGACATAAAACGGACCCCCAATTAAACAAGTTGGTGAGATGAACCCCTGGTGTAGACGAGAAATGGATAATAAAAGTATTATTGCAGAGAGGGTAAACAGCCCTATCACCGCTTACTGGGCATCTATCCACGTCCGGTCTAATCCTAGCTTTAGATAGATAGATAGATAGATACTCTTTATTGCACACCAAACAAAGAAGTTACAGTTGATATTTACAGAAAGATGTACAATTTAGGCGGTCTTATCGGTAAAAAGCGATCTCTTCCAGACAACCTTTAGGCAGAGGACAACTACAAAGAAAGGGGAAAGTGCTGCAGAGTGCTTATTGTGTAATTTTATTTATATACCTACAATGTTAATATCAATAAGTATAAACTACATACACGTACAAAAAATACCTAAAAAATATAAATGCTAAGATAAAAATAAACATACATACATACTTAAATATAATACATATATATACATATACCTATATGCCAGGAAATAGCATGACTAACAACCAGTGATATTCCAGAAACAGCAATTCTCAAACCAGAGACGATTTGTTCTCACAGTGCAAGAAAATGTGCTTTAAGCAAACTTTTAAAAACAGAAATTGATTCAGATTGCCGAATTACTAAGGGTAAGGAGTTCCATAGACGGGCTGACTGAACAGTAAACGACCGCGTATAATATTTTGTAGTATGTTAGTTTAGGTTCTATTAGAACTTGAAATTAGGATTATTTTTTATTGTTTCCACAATCACACCAATTATCTAGCCCCGAACTAAGCAAAGCTTGTGCTATGGCGACTAGATAACGGATAAATATACTTAAATACGTTTATAAACATCCATGACTTAGGTGCAAATGCTCGTGCTCATCACACTAACATGTGCCCCTCGTGGGATTCGAACCCGCAACCGCCAGGCATTGTAGTCCGGAGCGCGAACCACTACACCAGACGGTCGTCGGATTGGATCCGACTGTTTAAGTGTTGTGTGTGGCTTTGAATTTATTTTTTTATAGTTGGTATTAGGTTAAGAATGTATGGAAACTGTTTCTGAAATAAATGATTTCAATTCAATTCAATTCAATTATCCATTTATTGTCTAGCATTTCGGTTTCGACTTTTAACTTTGTGGAAGAAACAGAACAAATAAAAAAAAAATACCATCGAACATAGAACCTCCACCTATTTGAAGTAGATTAAAAATAAAACAGATATTAATAAAATATTTAATTTATTGTCGTATCACATTGTTTAGTCATAATCGATTAAAATACAATACTACGTCAATTATATAAAAGAACCAATCTCCTTACAAGATAATGATATGCCATATTAGGTAATATTGTTACACAGAATTTTTGTGTAACTTTAAATATCCTCAGAGTATAATTTAGAAGATAAATAACACTTGAAAAAAAAATCATCGACCTCAGGTGGGACTCGAACCCACGTCCCATCGCATACCGGGCGAGTGCTTTGACCACTAAGCTACCGAGGACGTCACGTGACAAGATGAAATTCCTCTAGTGTTTTTTCTCGCTGTCAAAGCCAGCGTATTCTGATCAATGTTGTAGCTATATGTATAGCTGAGTAGTATACTACCGTCAACACCCTATAGAAATATTTTTACAAATATTTGACTATTGGTTAAGATCAGAAATGCTTAAACATTGTAAATTTTTGTTTTTAGCAATTCCATGCAAGGTTTAATTGAAGATAAATAACACTTGAAAAAAAAAATCATCGACCTCAGGTGGGACTCGAACCCACGTCCCATCGCATACCGGGCGAGTGCTTTGACCACTAAGCTACCGAGGACGTCACGTGACAAGATGAAATTCCTCTAGTGTTTTTTCTCGCTGTCAAAGCCAGCGTATTCTGATCAATGTTGTAGCTATATGTATAGCTGAGTAGTATACTACCGTCAACACCCTATAGAAATATTTTTACAAATATTTATTTATTTCATCTTGTCACGTGACGTCCTCGGTAGCTTAGTGGTCAAAGCACTCGCCCGGTATGCGATGGGACGTGGGTTCGAGTCCCACCTGAGGTCGATGATTTTTTTCAAGTGTTATTTATCTTCAATTAAACCTTGCATGGAATTGCTAAAAACAAAAATTTACAATGTTTAAGCATTTCTGATCTTAACCAATAGTCAAATATTTGTAAAAATATTTCTATAGGGTGTTGACGGTAGTATACTACTCAGCTATACATATAGCTACAACATTGATCAGAATACGCTGGCTTTGACAGCGAGAAAAAACACTAGAGGAATTTCATCTTGTCACGTGACGTCCTCGGTAGCTTAGTGGTCAAAGCACTCGCCCGGTATGCGATGGGACGTGGGTTCGAGTCCCACCTGAGGTCGATGATTTTTTTTCAAGTGTTATTTATCTTCAATTAAACCTTGCATGGAATTGCTAAAAACAAAAATTTATAATTTAGAAGAACTTTTTAAATAAAATTAACATCAAATTCCCAAAAAAAATATAACTTTTTATACAAAATTAAACTCTTCTTGGACTAATATATGGAACATTGTTTTTCTTTTAAGATTTTGATGTTTTTTCTATAGTTTAAGCCGTTTTATACCTATTAATTATATATCTAGAAATACCACTAATTGTTGTTACCTAAATAACCTGTATATTTTTACTACAAAATTATAAAAAGGCTTAATATTACATTTTTTCATAACATAATACTATTGGTGTCTAATATATTATAGTGCAATAAACATTACAAAAAAAAAACAAAAAATCGGTTACAAAATTGCACCAGAAGCGTATGTCATAAGAATGTTACAATTAACAAATAAAATCTAACTAGAATATCGTAGAAATGTAAGCATTAACCTATCGTCTGTGGGTACGTGTGTACAAACACATACAGATGCATCCGTCGTATGTGTATGATAAGGATCCGAGCGCGACTACATCTGCCTACATTTTTTCAATTTTAAGCCATTTTTCTATTACGATAAGGTATACAATTACATTGAAAATAAATTTTAATGAATAAGCTACTATAGTCAAGCATTACTTTAAAAAAAAATCCACCTTATTGATATGAATCGACTATCAAATTCATTCACCGACCGTTACGAGCACGGGAAACGTCGCGTGTGCAAAAAGTGACATAAGGATCTTATTCTAATAATTAGGTAAGTGAAATCTGTATTATTTGCATTAAGCTATTACTAAAGTAACCAATATTTTTGGTAATAACTTGTCGTCAATTTAGGATTTGATATAAAGTAGGTGATATTAAAAATCATATATTTGCTTAACCTGATTGTATAAATTATTTCGTATATTTAACAAACAAAAAAAAATACAGATGGTGCCTTATGACTAACTATATCGATTTTAGCCCGATACAGTCAAGCAAAAAATGCTGTATTCTAATCTTTATTAATAAATTCTACTATAAGGCTCCCCACAAACTAGCGTTCGCAGGGCGTTACTCGAGCGTGCGACAGGCGAGGACTCAGATAATTGATAATAAATTGTCTTATACCAATTAATACATTTTCTGATAACAATAACACAATAACTGGACGCATTTAACGTGATCCTTTGTTGTCTTATCATTTTCAATAAATTTTACAATATTGAAAAAAGAAAGATGTTATATGGGATAGAAAAAAACTTGTGTTTATTCAAAAGCACTGATTCATAATAATGAGTGCTCGCATAAAAATAATAATGATAACTAGTGCTACAAGTTTTTTTTTGCATTTGTCTATTTGATGAGCGTTTTTAAAAAATTGCACGTTTTTAAATTTCACATTTCTAAAAATCTATCAGCTTTGAGTCTTCTTTATATTTAAGGTAGTTCTCGCTGCTATTCGCATTGTAGCAGCGTAACTACAGGCGCGCTCTCAAGGAACGCGAACGCCCGGCAAACGCCAGTGTGGGAGCAGCTTTAATCGTCTGCACGTTTTAAACTAATATCAGTGCCTCCGCTGTCTGCTCAACTCTCATCTTGTCGAGCTGAAGTCAAACAGCGGAGACCCTTACAATACTTTAAGGTCATTTAGCTATAACACTACGAAGGCCCCATTCTCGCGAGTTAAATAAATAGTACATAACGAACATAACACTTAGACGCGTGATAACAAGACGTTTTGTAACAAGGAATGAGAATATAAATAATTAAAATTACTTGATTGGCCTATTACAAAATTTTAACAATTATGTGGTTAGTGGACATTTAAAAGATATCGAAAATAAGAAGCCACTATGTTCTAATAAAACAAATAAAACTGTATCGATAATGCTATCATTAAGTCATCATTTACATTTGGGACAAAAAAATAAAGCAATTTCTTTATTTTCTGCACGTTCCTGAAATTTAACTCCGATTATGAAATAATGACTTATCAATAAGCTTATCCTATTTTATAGTACGTAACAGCCTCCGATTTTAGATTTGTTTTTAAATGTGCAGTAATCTCCAAATTAACGTAAAACTCAGTCAACATTTTGTCACAGGCTTCTCAAGAAGCGCTCGTAATATCTGTCTGAGGTAGGCGCAGAATCTTCATAACCGGCACCTAATTTTTGTAGTCGAGTAGTAAAATGACATGCTTGGCTCAAGTACAACTGCTAGTGAACACATAAACACTTGCCCTTTACGGGATTCGATTCCGCAACAGCCTAAGTTTGTTATTCAGTAAATTAAAAAATACTGTTGTCTTTTATTTACGCGAACACGATACATTTAAATGAAACTACTTTTACGGATTATTTCGCGATTTATTAGTCTGTAGTGTGTGAACATGCCTTAGATACACCCAACCATTTCATACGATTTGACCAGCCTAAAGTCCTTGCAAGAGAACGACGATTTGTTCCTCGCATGTTACGGGAGGCAATTGAAATTAGAAGACAACTGAATTTCAAGAGAGAAGATGGTTGGAAAATACCACCAGCATGGGATCCTGTTTTAACGAAATCCCATGCTAGGCCCCGCACTGCAAGACCTCTAGATACAGTTAGCTCTTTTTGCGTAGATAGGAACACAAATTAATATAAACTGAGTGACGGTAGTTTATATTTTTCAAAATATTTTAAAGACGAATAACACCTTAGTCTACCTGTGACCACGAACGCTGTAAAGTGTTCGAAACGTCAGGTTAAATAAAATGTTAATAAATCGCAAAATAATTCGTAAAAGTAGTTTCATTTAAATTAAAAAATGTTGGTTCTATATAGTTTTGACTTAAAGTATAAAAATGGAATCGGAAATTGAATGTATCTGCAAGTTGTATTTTCTCGAATACCATAGTCACAAATGTAAAATTAATATCTTAATTATGATTGTATTTTGATTAAAAAAATGTTATATCTTAGAAACATGATTTGAAATAAATTCCTTCGCAGATTTTATAAATATTAGTTTTACTAATGACTAATTACCCTGTACAGCTCTAAATGTCAGCAAATGGGAACTAGAGCTAAAGAGAAGTACATTATTATATTTATTTTAATTTGTCGAGACGTCTGAACACATTTTGTTATTTTAAAACACCAAAGCTTACGGTAATATTCAAGACGAAAAATAATTTGCCAAAAAAACAAATTTTCTATCCAATTTTTTTCAGCAGGTGTTTCCCAATTTTAAGTCATTACGACATTTTTTTTACATTTTCTTCAAACAATCGATTTAAATAACACTAAATAAAAAAGTCAACTCCCACAAATAAAAGCTAGGATAGGTAACGCGACAAGACCTCTCGATCTGACAGTATAGAGAGCGAGCGAGAGGTACAACTTTCCATTACAATCCCACTCGTTGTATTTTTGTATAGTCAGTTCGTCCACGTCAAATTTATAGTAAAAATACAAATAACCTTACAATAAATCACAGCGAAGTAGACGTTACCGACTTCAGTCCGCGAACTAGGATCGTAGGGGAAAGTTCTTTTGTGAATTCGTCCAGCACCTATAAAAAATGAAATATTAACAAAAATAGAACATTTTGAGGGCCTACAAATGAACACAGTAATAGGATGAAATAATATATTGTTTTAAACTTTCATGGTCACTAACATTAGAATAGTTTGTTACGGGATTGCTACCATGTACCTTATTTTTGAGTTCCCGATATTTCGGCACTGTTGCAAGCGCCATGATCACGGAGTAACTGAAGATCTTGCGGGTAAATTGTTAAGGGCAAACATATCGGTCTACTCTCTTTCGCTGTCTTTTATTGCACGAGTCGGTACCATTGTCTACAAACTCACTATTTTCTCGCACCTGTTCTCGACACACAACACTAAGGCTTGATTTCCTCCCAAGCTGACGTCGGTGACCGACGTCGACGGCGCGTATCTTCGGTCACGTATGAACACAGAAAAGCTCCGCACTGCGAAACCGATCACTGTACGGAACAGTCGTGTGCTAAATTAAATTGTGATTTTTAATAATGAATCCATTTATAAATTGTTTAGTTGCTGCAATATACTTACGTAAGCGAAGGAGACGTAATAAAAAAAGGTATCACATTCACCCACTTGTTGCACAAAGAGCAGTATATGGTGAATTTTCTACTTTATTTGGAATGCTACATATGGACGAAGGTTTTGGCTGTATTTTATTTTGATTTTGACTGTACGCGCATACATCCGTACGGCAGAGCGGTCAGCGGCGCACTGAGCGCGCTCCTATTGTTCCGTAGCGCGTCAGTCGACCGACGTACGCGCCGCTGACGAGCGAGACCGACGCGCGTCGTACGCGGCGCGTACTAAATTATCTGCCGCTGACGACAGCGTTGCAGTGCGGTGCTTCATAGAACATTGTGTTTATTCGTACGCTCGACCGATGTACGCGACCGACGTCAGCGTAGGAGGAAATCAAGCCTAACAGTATCTGACCGCGAAACAGCAGTTTGTTGTTTTTTCCGGTTTTTGCACATACGAACATGGTAGCAATCCCGTAACAAACTATTCTAAGGATGAAATAAGGTCTACTGCTGAAATCTATCAAAGTCTAGGCTAGTGGGAAGTCCACAACTGTACGTAAAAAAAAACATGCCGGTGTAAGCCCGACTAAATTTGAAATTTCGTAAAGCGCGAAAACTATAAATTCTTTGCTATTGAAAAAAAAGATAATAAAATATGACTGAAGAGAGCTATCCATACACCTGTGTGGGAGCGAGGCAGAACAAATGGGACGGATTCTCCAATCACCAGGATCACTCCCGGAGGCCTTCAAGAGCCTGAAAAGGCCGCTGACCGTGCGGGATGACCTGGGCTGGTTGGAGTAAAGGAAAAGATGCACCACGATGCACAATGGCCATGCTAACTAAAACCGGCGGGCACTGGGGTTTTAGTGGGTCTACCAGTCTGAAGGGTGGTTCAAAAGTTACATACTTTAAGGTACTGTTCGCAATCTACATCATTTCTGACCAAAAGGGTACTTACCTTCAGGTACTGTTCGCATACTAGATCATCGTTCGGCGTGTGCGCAGCGGCGAGCGCGGGCGGCGCCGGCAACTGAACGAACGTGACCGCCGTGCCCTCCGCGCAGCGGTGCTTTATTATATTGTTCACACTGAGGAATTACGAACAATATTGGACAACATCACATACATTGCTCTGATCCTAAGGTAAGTAGCTAAAGCACTTGTGATATAGAAATCAGAAACAAAGGCCACAGCACCTTGACCCGACAAATATAGAAAAGTTCGTTTTCTATTCAACATTGACCCGACCGGGGATCGAACCCGGAACCTCACAGATGGCGACACTATATACAGTCCGGTGTGCTCGCCTCTCGGCTACGGAGGTCTAATTTTAAATAATAAAAAAACTGCGCTCGCCAACCCGCCTGCCAATCGTGGCGAGTATGGCAACAACCCCCCGATGGCAGAAGTCACTAAGGGAGGCTTATGTTCAGCAGTGGACGGCCTATGGCTGAAATGATGACGATGATGATGAATGGACTGCCCTGTTGCACACTGCAAGGCATCAACGATCGAAAATTTAACGTACTCTGAAAATATTGATCACTTCTAATGAACCACCAAAATTGTACTATTTTTTTTTGTGTATTAATTATGATTTACAGTATCTATACATCTTCAAAGTCAGGTCATTTATTCAGTATATATGCCCTCTTCCGGACACTTATACACGGTTTTAATTGAAGATAAATAACACTTGAAAAAAATCATCGACCTCAGGTGGGACTCGAACCCACGTCCCATCGCAAGCCGGGCCAGTGCTTTACCAACTAAGCTACCGAGGACGTCACGTGACAAGATGAAATTCCTCAAGTGTTCTTTCTCGCTGTCAAAGCCAGCGTATTCTGATCAATGTTGTAGCTATATGTATAGCTGAGTAGTATACTACCGTTAACACCCTATAGAAATATTTTTACAAATATTTGACTATTGGTTAACCTTAACCTTGCAACCTTGCATTGAATTGCTAAAAAAAAACAAAAATTTACAATGTTTAAGCATTTTCTGATCTTAAGCAATAGTCAAATATTTGTAAAAATATTTCTATAGGGTGTTAACGGTAGTATACTACTCAGCTATACATATAGCTACAACATTGATCAGAATACGCTGGCTTTGACAGCGAGAAAGAACACTTGAGGAATTTCATCTTGTCACGTGACGTCCTCGGTAGCTTAGTTGGTAAAGCACTTGCCTGGCTTGCGATGGGGCGTGAGTTCGAGTCCCACCTGAGGTCGATGATTTTTTTCAAGTGTTATTTATCTTCAATTAAACCTTGCATGGAATTGCTAAAAACAAAAATTTACAATCATTCCACTAATATTATAAATGCGAAAGTTTGTGAGGATGTTTACCATGTTTGTGACTAAATCACGCATAAACAGCTGAACGGATTTGGATGAAATTTGGCACATAAAATAATAAGATTTGGATTAACATATAGGACACTTTTTATTCCGGTTCAATGTTCCTGTGGAATATTTGTGATATACCGAACATCTTCACGCAAACAAAGTTGCGGGCACAGGGCACTAGTTATTACTTACAATGATTACTTTAACTGACTTTAATTTTATAACATTGTTATCAAAATTTTTGATATTTTATGATTAATCATCGGACTTTAAAATCATTTATAAAATCTTTAATATTTGCACGCCTACATGCAGGCTAAATACCTTCCCTACTAAAGCCTAATAAATACCTATTATTAAGATCTTCACTGTGTAACTTGCCTTAAAAGTGTATCCTGGCAAATAAATAATTGATTTGATTTGAATTACGTTAATGGCTTATTTTATGTTAAGTTTAGGTCGGCCAACCATTTATTTAGAGAAAGCCAAAGAACTGCACTGGGCCCCAAGTCTGCTAATTTCAAAGTGGTATAATTGAATATCAATTGGATCTCATTGTAATTGTTTGACACATTTACCCTGTTGCCTGAAATATCCGTTTTCCTAAAATGTATTTTTCGCAAAATGTCTGCTATTGAATGTGAGCACGTCTTTTGCATAATGTCATCTTCTCAAAATATCAACTATTTAAATTTGTCTGTCTCCAAGAATGACAGTTTTTGTACAATGTTCGCTTTTCAGAAAGTGCTTAGTCTCAAAATGTCTGCAACATCAAAATATCCGCCTTCTTATAACGTTGGCATTCTAGAAATGTCTTATTTCCAAAATGTCTCCAATCATGGTCTTCAAATTTCATCGAAATCGGTTCAGCGGTTTAGCCGTGAAAGAGAGACAGACAGACAGAGTTACTTTCGAATATATAAGAATTAATTTTAGTACAAAACTAAACTACGAAAATCCCTTCGTTCGGGTACGAAACCGGTTAAGAACGAAAAATATTTTGTTCTTTTATGAAACTGTTTACGAACTGTTTAAGTATGCAAGCAATTAAGCCTTTTACATTTAGAACATTGATTTCAAAATAAAGCAGACAATATGGGAAAACAAACATATTAAGTCGATAGCCTTTTTAAAGAAGCGAACATTATGGTAATGCTGATATTAGGCACATACTGAAATTATAGAAATGTAAAAATTATTAAAGAAGACGTTTTGAAGACGGGCAGCAGCGTCTCCTCTCCACCATTGGCCAAACTGCGATCGCCAACCCGCCTGCCAAGCGTGGCGATTATGGCAAAATCCTCCTTTTGGAGAGGCCTGTGTCCAGCATTGGACTGATATAGGCTGGTGATGATGATGATGATGAAAAATTATTAATAGAAGACAAAATAGGAATGCAAACATGATCAGTAAGTAGACTTTTTGAGAATTGTACATTTTAGGAAAACAGATATTTCAGGCCTCAGCCACAATGTTCTCTGAATTACGCTAAAAGCACTATGAACACGAAATCATAAGACATAATAATAAGATCACCAAAATTTTGGTACTAAATGATTTGTTTCTTTCGTGGACAATTTACGGTATCTATATGTTAGCTATAAATTTACTTACGTTTGCAAATAGCTCATCGGCACTCGCTGGTATATGCTGTTCTCGTCAGCTTCGGTTTCAGCGCCCCACTTAGGCTCTTGCAGTGCCGGCCATTCCGTCACCTAGGTGTAGGTGATAAATATAAATGCAAGCTTTTCAAAAAGTCTAAACCTTTTCTGAGGTTTTACTATAGGGCAAAATCAGGCAACATCACGAAATCGGAAAAAACCCCTAATACCCAATACTAATATGGGGAGGTGTTTTTTTCGGTTTAGAGAGTTATATAGAGAAGGTTTTTTAAATGATTTTTATGTTAGTTCCTCAATAAAATTTGCTTGTAGACAGACTTGTAGATAGACTAGTAAAAATTTTAATTGTCGTGTATAGTATTTTCAATGTTTCGCTATAGGGAACGTATCAGTTGTTTAAAGAATCAAAAAAAAACACGATTTCGATGTTGCTCCCATAGGAAAAGTTGTTGTATATAAACAGGTGATCACGTGGTTTTAAGGAGTGTCCTATTCTTTTGTACACCCTGTATGTAGATGTATGTATGTAGTCTATGTTTCGGGTCGGTTTTGTTGTTCGACAAATACTGCCGAACCGACAATGCCGGCCCGCTTATGTATGAACAATTGAGGGTGCGGTAGTAAGAAAAGAGGAATTTTAAGTTTTAAGACACAACATTCATTAGTTAAAAAAAAAACACTTTTGAGAGCCTAGCACAATCAATTACGTTCCCTTATTGAGACGCCATGACAGAGAGAGGGTGTCTATGTTGCCAGATAATATTCTGTTTTCTTAAACAGCGATACCATAATCCAAATATAAATGTACCTGTTACCTTAACAATGTATGTAGCTACCCTGAAAGACATCATTAACTATGGGATTGTATATGTTTATTTATTTAAAGGATAACACACAAAGTGTATAATTTACTTTAAACAGAAAGAAAAGTGAGTTCCACGTGCTTTGTGCCCATCCCGTAGAACTGACGGCCTATGCAGAAAGGTTCTGGAGGCCACGTACCGGCAAGCGCAGCGTGGGACGTCCACCCACAAGGTGGGCAGACGACCTGGTAAAGGTTGCAGGAAGCAGCTGGATGCAGGCCGCGCGCAACCGGCCGATCTGGAAGTCACTGGGGGAGGCCTATGTTCCTGTGGCTGAAATGATGATGATAAGAAAGAAAAGAAAGATTTTTTTGTCGATTAATGCCGGCCCGCTTATATGTGTAGCAACCCTAACTCACTGTGTGCGTAGTAGCATGTATCCTTAGCAGTTTGAGTAGTTCATCTAGCCCCTTTTTTATTTAAAGGACAACCAACAAAGCGTATGCGTTACTTTAAACAGAAAAAGAGAGATTTTTTTGTCGATTAATGCCGGCCCGCTTTTGTGTTTAGCAACCCTTACTCACCGTGTGCGTAGTGGCATGTATCCTCAACAGTTTGAGTAGCTCGTCTAGCCTCTCCTGCGCCGAGCGGCCTTCCATATTAGGTAAAGCCTCGGCAGACCTGCCCACTGTGATCGTTTGTCCCGCTTCTGAAACGATACAAGTTTAGGTATTTTGAAATGGAGTTGACGGATAACTAATGTTTGGCCAAAAAACGTTTCCCAAAATATCACACCGCAAACTATTTTACCGTGTCGTGTGGTGCCGGCACGTTAAAAGAATTGCACCACCCCTTTTCTTCCTAGCTATGGGTGTCTTAAGAGGCGACTACAGGAGAACCGCCACAAGAAGACGGGCAGCAGCGTCTCCTCTCCACCATTGGCCAAACTGCGATCGCCAACCCGCCTGCCAAGCGTGGCGATTATGGCAAAATCCTCCTTTTGGAGAGGCCTGTGTCCAGCAGTGGACTGATATAGGCTGGTGACGAACTACTTTACGCAAATTTTCATTCGGCAAAACAACATTTGTCAAAAGAACTTATTGCAAAATTTTAGTTAGCGAATCTCTTTTATATATTATTGTTTATCAAATAATTGTTTGGTCTTGGCACAACTTACTCTTTCCAAAATATTTCATGCCATACGATTTACAAGCTTACGCTATAACTTTAAAAATATCATGCTGCATGGATGTTTGTTTTCGGAACTTGTTTTTTCAAAATAAAACACATATCTTAATGAAACTTGACTAAGTAACATTTTGCCAAATGATAATTGGACCAAATGAATTATGTGCGAAATGTACAGTTGCTAAAGGTTCGTTTGGAAAACGAAACTTAGGCGATAAGTTTTTTGGGAAGTAAAATTTGATGAAAAATAATTTGGCCAAAAAAGGGATACCGCTGCTCAGGGGCGTGCAGTGCATATAGGCAATTAGGCAGTGCCTACCTGATAAATGACATGAGGTAGACAGTAGGTACTAACGAACGTGTGTTATAGATGAAAACCACAGATTTTCAGTAATAAAACACATTATTAAGTATCTACTGCCTACCTCGAAATAAATCAATGCCCGCCGCTGCCGCTGCTGCAACAACCATCTACAACACCAGATGCAGTGGCCAATGATAATGGCAGTACCGTGTATGTGCGTATGCGGGTGAGCTAACAGATGCACGCGCAGTCGCAGGTGCTGCCAGCCGCGGGCGGAGCGCACGACGGCCGCCAGCTGCAACGCGAACAGCGCTCGAACCGTGAACGCTTCTTCGCTCGACGGGGACAGCAGTTCCACTAGCCATACGTCGATGTATTTGAGGTGGGAGGATTTTCTGTTGGACAGTTAGCGATTCAAATAAGGTTTAAGAATTGAAAATTTTTGTTTTTAGCAATTGCATGCAAGATTTTAATTGAAGATAAATAACACTTGAAAAACATCATCGACCTCAGGTGTTTTTTTTTCAAGTGTTATTTATCTTCAATTAAAACCTTGCATGGAATTGCTAAAAACAAAAATTTTCCAATTATTTAGGCATTTCTGATCTTAACCAATAGTCAAATATTTGTAAAAATATTTCTATCGGGTGTTGACGGTAGTATACTACTCAGCTACACATATAGCTACAACATTGATCAGAGATACGCTGGCTTCGACAGCGAGAAAAAACACTTGAGAAATTTCATCGTGTTACGTGACGTCCTCGGTAGCTTAGTTGGTAAAAGCACTCGCCTAGTGTTATTTATCTTCAATTAAAAGGTTTTAGAAGGTTGTAAGGAATTCCTCTGCTGGACGTAGGCCTCTAAACAGGGTTATGATGATCATAAAAACCATTTTGATAAATATTTTGGTTAATATTTAATAATTTATCGATATTTATCGAATCGATATCTTATTATATTGGTAAATTTTCTTGCGTATTCCAAAAGTCACGGTGTATACAAGAAACAAAAAGAAATAAACTCAACTTTAATTTAGACTTATTTTCAAAACTAAATTACATATTCATACTCACTTCTCCACAGCCGCCATATCCAACGTATGGAAGTTGCGGCACAGACAGACGTTCTTATTAACGCAGAGTACGTCCGACACTATCCGCACGTACTCCGCTGCGGATAGGCGCGGATGCTGCGTGCGGCGCGCGGGGAATAGAGCAGTGCCGTTGTCGAAATCGAACAAGTCAGTCTTGTATGGGGAGGCTGGGCTAGAAACAATGTGTAATGTAAGAAACTAGATGGAGCTGACTATAGGTTAGCTCGCGGCAACATTTGCTTTTTTCGAAAGGATATGACCCAGCCAAATATTCATTATAATGCACTAATTTAATGACTGTTTTATTATAATAACGCTGTGCTGTTGTCGAAATCGAACAAGTCAATCTAGTATGGAGAGGCGGGGCTGCAAACGATTATATAACTGTAAGAGGGATACTTAGTTCCTCAGTTAGATACTAGATGGCGTTGGCGGTCAGTTGACTCGCGGCATAATTTGGATTTTCCTTGTACCTTGCCGGTATATGGCGGCCTCCATTCCAGAACCTTTCTGCCTCGGCCGTCAGTTCTGACATAAAAAATTATTATGTAATCTATTTTCGCTATTTTTAATGGATCTAAATATGGCGGCGGCACAGAAAGACGTTCTTATTAACGCAGAGTACGTCCGATACTATTCGCACGTACTCCGGCGCGGATTCGCGGGGGAGGCGCGCGGGGAACAACGCTGTGCCGTTGTCGAAATCAAACAAGTCAGTCTTGTAGGGAGAGGCGGGGCTAGAAACGACATGTCATGTAAGATGCCGCGAGTCAATCTACAGTCAGGGTAATTTTTTTTTTGTAAGTTGATGAATAGTCATAATATTTTACAAAGTATTCATTTAAGTATCCAATACACTACTTGAAGCAACAGTGTCTAGAAATAACCCTATATGTATGTAATACATAATTATATTATAATAGCGCTGTGCCGTTTTCGAAGTAGAACAAGTCCGTCTTGTATAGGAAGGGTGGGCTAATAACAATATGTAATGTAAGATACTAGATGGCGCTGTCTGCAGGTTGACTTGCGGCATCATTTGGATTCTCCGATGGTATCCCTGGTCCCTTTTTTGGGGTTCCGTACCCAAAGCGTAAAACGGGACTGAAGCTCCGCGTTCCGTCTGTATGTCTGTCTGTCACCAGGCTGTATCTCATGAACCGTGATAGTCAGAGATTTGAAATTTTCACAAATGATGTATTTCTGTTGCCGCTATAACAAATACTAAAAAACAGAATACAGTAAACATTTATGGGGGCTCCCATACAACAAACGTGATTTTTTTTTGCCGTTTTTATAGATAATGGTACGGAACCTTTGGTTTTTTAAACTATAATTATTTATTTGGCTAACGACAAAGTTGATAGAGCGAGTTGAATCGATTTTTTTCTTAGTAATTTTTTATACATTGAATAATTTTACTCTTTAAGAACAGGATTGATGCATTCGAAATGTGGTGTTGGCGCAAAATGCTAGAAATTTCTTGGACGGCACGCCGCACTAATGCGTCGATCCTGTCCGAATTGAAGATCAAAGTGCCACTTATCGACCATTTGCCTCCAGCGAATATTGCGATACTTCGGTCACGTGGCTAGACGCGAGCCAGATAACTTGGAAAAGCTAATTGTGGTTGGCCACGTGGAAGGAAAAAGGAGTCATGGAAGATCACCTACCCGATGGACCGATGTGAAAGAAGCCTGCCATGGGAACTGTACAGACGTCAATTCGGACGGCGGAAAACCGTGTGGAGTGGCATAGCATTGGTGCGTGGTAACGGCCTCTAATAGTCACGACCCTCAGTCTTAAGGAAGCGAGGAAGAAGAGGAATCTTACTAATCTATCGGGTATTGACGGTATTATACTACTCAGCTATACATATAGCTACAACATTGATCAGAGATACGCTGACTTCGACAGCGAGAAAAAACACTTGAGAAATTTCATCGTGTCACGTGACGTCCTCGGTAGCTTAGTTGGTAAAGCACTCGCCCGGCATGTGGTTCGAGTCCCACCTGAGGTCGATGATTTTTTTCAAGTGTTATTTATCTTCAATCAAGGAATCTTACTCTCTGAAGAAGTCCTTGGGCGGCTCCTCGTCCCTGAAGCCCAGTAGCACAGTATCGGGCTTCATGGCGCCCAGGCCAGACAGGCGCGTCAGGTGCGCGGCCCCGCTGCGCACAGACTCCGCTAGGCAGAGCTCTACGAACGCTTTCACCTGCGAATCGTATTGTGGATATAGTGGGTTTCTACACATGTATTCGGACGACAAAACCTAATATTTTCAGGCACACATGCATATGTTTTATTTAAGTGGTGAAGCGGGGTATAGGGTCAAACCTGCCGCAAATTTGGCTCCCGATAATTTTTGTCTAAAATCGTCAGGAATCTACAAGACGCGCGACGACACTGCAGACGGCTTTTCAAGGAAGGTCGCTCTCTCACTGACACCAGCCGGCGGAACGGGCACGTTTTAACTCGATTCCTAAATATTATGTGAAATAAGTGATTCTATCCGGATAAACTAAATAAAACCAACTGTACTGTACTGTGTCAATTTTGTTGTGGACATTGGATTTCGGCAGTAAGTGTCTGCGTCGCAACTTAAATTCGGTACAATCTTCTCACAGGTACCTAAAGTCTAGCTATCGAAGAAAGTATTTCACAATACATGTGTGGATAGATAATATGTTTGCTTCGGGTCGGCTTGAACCGACAATGCCGACCCGAATATGTGTGTAGCTTCCCTAAGATTTAAGTCATATTTCATTGGCTTTAAATAAAACATCAAATAACAGAAGTTAAGAGACCCTTTCAATACGCGTCAAGGCAACGCGCATAAGACTTTACTCACGAACACGGAATAATGGAATCTGCAACACTTTATTTTTTGTGTCTTAAAACCCGTTCGTTTGACAAAAAAACCGGTACATTTACAAGCTTAACTTGTATTCTATTATTCATTCTGTGTCTGTAGACTACAATTTGACTACAATAAAGTAACAGCGCTAAGGATTTTTAGGATTTATGATTATTGATGTAAAGAGTTATTAACCCTGTTTGTAGGGGTTCCTAAGGTGTATAAGGGACTCCTAACATTTACTGATGCTTGCTATGCTATGCTAGGGATAGGTTACTCGGAGGAGTGCTAAATAAAACCGACCCGTATGAATGTTTGTAAGACACTGATTTATTGCTTTTAAAATATGAGTGAATTGTGTAAAATGCTACATAAACAAATTGCGTTAATTGGGCCGCACACACACATGCATATATACAAATGTACGGTGTCAGCTCGTACACTGTTTCTATTGCAAGAGTCGGTATTACTGGAAAGGAATTACTAGAAACTTATTTAAACTAGTGTTACAGAACTTACTTTGAGATGGTCGATAAGTTTGAGCCAGTATTTCTGTTCGGCTGCGAGAGGGTCCCCGCTCCCGTCCAATTGGCCGACCCTCACGTGACCCAGCACGAACAGGCCACCCTGTAGCAGACAATGAAGGTAATTCACGAGTTACTATTAGAAATAGGTGAATATTGTGATTGGGGTGCTAATTAGTGAAATAGCTAGTTTGCAAAATCGTCTTCAGAAATGAGCCAATAAGGAATAATGAAGGAATCATTCTACAAAAAAAAACATCCAAAAATACATGATGTTCTGTTAGATTTAGTCAAATTGGGGAGTAAGAAAAGGTAAGACTGCCTACTAAACTGTCTAAAGAAAAAAAAAGTATGAGAAACTATAAGAAAAAAATATTTCGCCAATAACATTATTTAGGTACCTATTAAATAAAATAAATAAATACATATAACTAGCGGACGGAAGTTGAGCGCTGGGCGAAAGTTGCGCAGGAGACCATTACGATTACGTGATTGGCTAGTTGTATAACACGCCTACACCGCCGGCTGTGATTGGTTGTTAGCTCCGCGCACACGCGTCTCTAATACGATGCTCGTCTCGTAAAGCGATTCCCACTCTTTGGCCCAGCGCTCAACATCGATGCCGCGTACTGTATACTTGGCGTCACGTAAAAAGAGCGGTGGCCAAAATAGGAACTATCATTTTCAGTACTGCTATAAACGTTCGGTGGAGACAAGTAGCGCCACCCTCCAGCGTTCTTTTTATTTGACGAGAATTATAGCAAGACCTTTTTCTGATCGTTGACGAAGTCGATCAAAGGCGCCGACTGCCGCGGCGACGCGACCAGTAACAGCATCTGCGGCCGCCAAAACTTCACGTGTTCTCTTCTCGGGTCGAGCAGCAATAGGTACTTGCGGACCTGTGGGCGAGATCATAATCATAAATTTATTTAATTTTTTTGATTTTAGAAATTCCATGCAAGGTTTAATTGAAGATAAATAACACTTGAAAAAAAATCATTGACCTCAGGTAGGACGTGGGTTCGAACTACTGTTGTTCGACTGCTAACCATCTCCTTCGCAAGTGCGATAAGTCGGTGAATCAACAGGTTCACCTGAGGTCGAGGATTTTTTCTTGTGTTTGGTACTTTCATAAGTTCTTAAAGTAAATATTAACATGTCCTCAAAATGAGCCCTGTTAGGGCATTACAATTTCAGTTATTTGAATTCAATTGTCAATTACGAAAATTATTTAATTACAATAAGAATAACAATAAATTTATAAACACTAGGTATGGGAGACAAAAATTCGTGGATTAAAATTTATACAATGCCCTATAACTCATTAAGGCTATAGAAACTTTTTTCGTCAAGTACTCTTTTAATGTTCAGTGAAATTCTTGTATCCTTCATTATATTTTATTAATATAATATATCAAATGTAATATTATGCCAATATACTTATTCGGTCATGTTTTTTAAGATCCTATTTCATGCCTAAGGATTGAGTCACCCTATTTAAGATTTTGACGTCCTTAGGAAGATGGCTGGCAGTGAACGGATGAGAAAAGCGGGAGATCTTGCTCTTTCGCGCTCTTTGAGGGAGGCTTACGTCCAGCAGTGGACTTCAATAGGCTGAGAAGATGATGATGATTTAAGATTTCATCCCTAAGGGAGGAAAAAACAGGGGATGAATCAATAAAATGGTTACTTGATGGAATATCAGCGCCTGACTCAAGCTGCCCCTCTGGATTCCGCGGCGGAGATGCAGGGCTACCACCAGCGTACAGCAAGCTAGGGCTGCCCCAAGCACTAAAGATTACGCAGGGTTGTCAAAAGTGTTTTAACAATAGTATTTACTTGATGGAATATCAGCGCCTGACTCAGGCTGCCCCACTTAGGTTCGGCGGCAGCAGGCGAGGCGAGATGCAGGGCTACCACCAGCGTGCAGCAAGCCAGGGCTGCCCCCAACGAGTATAGCGGCCGCAGCGCGAACATCAGCCCTGCGCAGCCTAGGAGGCCGAGGAGGGATGTCAACCAGGAGAAATGCTTGAATGTCGGCCTGAGAAGTAATAGATAATGTATAATGGGTAAAAACAAAAACCTTTTTGGCTGATGGGGATCGAATATAAGAGCTTTTTTCATTAGATATCGAAAACAAAATTAAAACATACGTTTCGCGCACGAAAGGTTCCGCACTATTATCTATAAAAACGAGCAATAAAAAACACGTTTGTTGTATGGGAGCCCCCTTAAATATTTAATTTATTATAGTTTTTAGTATTTCTTGTTATAGCGGCAACAGAAATACATCATCTGTAAAAATTGCAACAGTCTAACTAGCACGGTTCTTGAGATACAGCCTGGTGACAGACGGACAGACAGACAGACGGACGGACAGCGGAGTCTAAGTATTAAGGTGCCGCTTTACCCTTTGAACGGAACCCTAAAAAGTAGAATCTAGCTAGAACAAAGACCAAGTACGAGTTTTCAATTTGCAAATAAATGAAAAGAACTAGATAGAAAGGGTCGGAGGGTCAATGAGGTAATACCTGAAATTAGGCGCAGACGCAAGATCCAAGCCTAAACAGGCCAAATTGATTGCGAAGTAACTCGTCATGAATAGCACTGAATTCACCTAAAACAGAATAATGAACAGTGGTTAAAACTTGTCAAATTATAATCTTTGGCGCCCTCCGTAGCCGAGAGACGAGAACACCGGACTTTATGGCGTCGCCATCTCTGAGGTTCCGGGTTCGATCCCCGGTCGGGTCAATGTGGAAAACGAATTTTATATTTTATATTGGTCTGGGTGTTGTGGTACCGTCGTTGCTTCTGATCTCTATAACACAAGTGCTTTAGCTACTTACCTTAGGATCAGCGTAATGTATGTGATGTATGTGATGTTGTACAATATATAATACTTATTTTATATATTCTCTTCCTTGGACTAAATAAAAGACATTCCTAGATATAAGGTGTTTCAAAAATATCTGCCCCGGCTGCTATGGATGCAAGTATTACTTAGATTTCGATAGTAAAGAAATTTAGAATAGAATAGAATAGAATAGAAAAAGATTTATTTGACTCACACAGAATACAAAAGGAAAAAACATTTACAGGATAATAAAAAGCAATATGTGTCAAAAAGGCCTCAGCATTTGTCGTGACAGTCAGGGACGTATCACGACGCTGGTTTTCAGCAGGGACCCTGACGGTAGGCTCGGACCATACCCGACCGGAAACCCGACTTGGTTAGCGCGCCACGTTCATGCCACTGACACCCTTTATTTTTAATTTAAAAAATATTAATAAACTAAATAGTCCGGCGTGCTCGCCTCTCAGCTACAGAGGTCGTCAAAATTATCGAATAATTATTGACGCAGAAGCAGAGGTATGTTGGATCACTAGCTTATGTGACCTAACCTCGTACAGGGACTGCAAAGTATCCACTCCAATGGACTGTTTCACACAAACCTGGGCAATAGCATTTAGCGATCCGGCCATGATGCCAATTTGTACGAGCAACCACGAGATGATGACCGCGAGGACTGGGTTACCGGAGTGGGATGCGACTGGGCGGAGAATGAAACCTACAACATAGAATGAGACTTATTCAGAGATGTTCAATGAAGTTGAATACTGAAGTGTACATGCGATAGCCTCTCATTTCAATAGATTTTTTGGGTTTCGATTGAGCAAGTTAATACACATTACTGTATAATATTTTTGGTTATTAAATTAAATTATTTATTATATGCTCGTAGCTCAGTGGCGGCAGCGCTTTGGTATCGATTACTAAAGTTAAGCAACCAACGCCGCGGTCGTGAGTGGATGGGTGACCATTCCGACCATATTTAGTGACATTTATCACGAGCATCTCCGTGCTTCGGAAGGCACGATAAAGGTTGGACCAACTTTTAACGTGCCGCGATATTTCGCTTGATACTGGTCGTGACGCCTAGTCAGAAGCCTTAATAATGCAGCTTGATAACATCTGACAGTAAGGTTTAGTCACTGGCCTTACAACACCCCTCCACCAATCCGCACCGGGCCCGCGTGGTGGAGTATGGCCCAAACCACCTCATAGTTGAGGTGAGGCCTGTGCCCTGCAGTGCTTAGAGCATTCAACCAACAGGAGACGACAAGCTCGCTTATTTCTATGCGAAAAAGTCTGTCATTTCTTGCGGGGGGCAGGGAGTAACGCACACATAGTAAATTAACACTAGCGCATTTTGGATGACATTGCTACGCTCGCACACAACAAAAATTATCTAACACTAGCTTAAACTACACGCACACAAATATATTCCCACACAAGGGCAACTTATCCATGCACGAGAGTGACGTCAGTTTTAAATAAACGAAGATAGTGCTTAACACTATCGATAAATTTTAGCGATGAGTTCTGCCAGTATTATGATAAGGTTTTATTCAATTCAGACTCTATGTGTAAGATAGAAACATTCCTTTTGGCTGTCATTAAGATATACAGGGTTATTTATTAATATACGTCAGTATGGTTGAGTCTAAGGCCCGGGCTATACCCAGCCGGATACCGGTCCGGGTAAGTACGGTTTCAATCCATCGCTTAAGCAATAAGGTCGTTTTTGAACGAATTCTAGCGGATTCTAACAGATTCCGGCTGGTTAAAGTCCAAGCCTAAAACTGCAAGAAATACCTGTATAATTTGGTTTTCAGGTGAATTGTCATAAATTATGATGAAAAATACTGGGCTATAACCCGCAAAAATCGTAAATATAACTGAAGGTAAAGTTAGAAGGTTGAATTTTGTAAAGGAAAAAGGTGTTAACTATTTTAGCTATATTCTCAAACACTTTCTTTTTGCATAAGAAAAAGTTAACTAATATTAGTGCTATCATGAAATAAGAAAAACATAATACCTATTTTTTTGCTTGCTTAGACATGTTGTAAATGAATTCAAATATTGGTCTGGGTCTTTCTGTGGTGGTGACTCGAGATGGTTGGCTCGGAAACTTTATAATATAAAGTTATGTTTCTTTGGAATGGATTCATTTTTATGACATAATTAGTAATTGAAAAGTTGGTAAATAATAATTAATAAAAATCATTATTCGAAACATTATCAAATCCGCGAGAATCCGTTCAAAACACGACCCTATTGCTAAAGCCATGGAATGAAACCATACTTACCAGGACCGGTTTTCGAATGGGTATAGTCCGAGCAATAAAATACGCTTAAATAATAAATAATCTGTTAACTTTTAGCAACAAGACTTTTTTATACACGTTCACCAAAAATACACGAAACACACGTTTCTCTAGAGTTTAAGGATCGATCTATACGCTGCCGGAATCCGTTAGCATCCGCAAGAATCCGTTCAAAAAACGACCTTATTGCTTAAGCGATGGATTGAATCTGCGTTAACCCGGTCCGGTTTCTGGCTGGGTATAGACCGAGCCTAAGATAAATGATAAGATATTTTAGGTGCCTCAAAGATTTTGTCGTATCCTTTTGTAATGTTATATTTTCGCAAAAATAATGAAACTTAATATTTACTGACATCTTACTATGGACACATTATAATAATGCCTATTGTAATATAAATAAGATCCGTAATCTTACAGTAAAGCAACCAAATTAAACAAAATTTATAACACCATACTGTTTTTTATTGTATGTGTAAATAAATAACAACAAAAATGCTTGTAACGTAAGTTTTTACATTATTTTTGTGTTTTGTAAATTCATATAAACATAAACATCGAATCCACCTGTTTATTGTCCCAACAGGTGGGTTCATTGTGAATGTTCCCGAATATATTCCCATTTTGGAAATACATCCAGGTGGAATCCCAAATCTAGGTGACCTAAAGGTCAAGTGGTTAAATCGATATGGATATTTTGTTTTTGTGCTATCCCATCACCAACTTTGATGCAGGGTGGCCAGCGTATATCAATAAAAATTTCATATTTTCAGAATAAGGTGAAGTTCGCAAATATATTATATTATTGAAGTAGACCGATTAATGCAAATATTTATAGTATTGATACTTTTAAAAGTAAGTATTAAGTCTAAAAAATGCGCAAAACTTAAACAAGAATCATAATTTGTTAACTTTGATATATCATTAATTCAATAAGCATCTATTGTAATTAATATTATTAACAATAACAAACGTGAAATACCAGTGTTTTTTCAAAGTTGGGTACTTCAGTATAAAAAATTACGCTTAATAGGATTTTTTACCTTTTACTGGTATCACTTTTTGATTGACAAATTTTATAAGGTTTTGCAATTTTAAGGCATTATTTGCTAATATTGAGACTCAATAATAATTATAGATGAAAATTTACGTTGTCCTTTAGGACATAAAATGTTTCTGATATTTTTTAACACATGCACACGGCGTAATTTGGCATTTTTAGCTGCTGTCCTTCCACGCTCACCGTCATTTGCCAATGATGGCAGAACGCGCTGCAAATAGTTTTATATAACCTCTGTGACTGACGGTCATAGACTTGTGGCAGAGGGGAATGCCTGTCAATGGCGTCTCCTGTTGGTTGAATGCTCTAAGCTGCAGTGGGACGTATATAGGCATACTTTACTTTTTTTACTTTTATTTATTATATCAAACTGCATACACGTCATCGACGACCGCACCGATTCATCGATTTAGTATTGATAATTGACGATCGTCTGGTGTAGTGGTTCGCGCTCCGGACTACAATGCCTGTCGGCTGCGGGTTCGAATCCCGCAAGGGGCAAATGTTAGTGTGATGAGCAAGAGCATTTGCACCAAAGTCATGGATGTTTATAGACGTATTTAAGTATGTTTATCCGTTATCTAGTCGCCATAGTACAAGCTTTGCTTAGTTTGGGGTAGACAATTGGTGCGATTGTGGAAACAATTTATTTATTTATAATGCGTATTCAATGCCGTATTCAGTGCCGTGTGGTGCCGGCACGTTAAAAGAATTGCACCACCCCTTCTCTTCCTATGGGTGTCGTAAGAGGCGACTACAAGAGAACCGCCACAAGAAGACGCGCAGCAGCGTCTCCTCTCCACCATTGGCCAAACTGCGATCGCCAACCCGCCTGCCAAGCGTGGCGATTATGGCTAAATCCCCCTTTTGGACAGGCCTGTGTCCAGCAGTGGACTAATATAGGCTGGTGATGATGATGTGCGTATTCAATCTCTATAGGTAAACTATTAATAATACTCGTAGTATCAAATTGTTTATTGTAAGCATACAGACAGCCAGAGCAGAGTACTTACCAAAAATATTATCTTTCGCCAGCGCTTCTAAAACTCTAGACGCGCCAATCAAATTTGACAATCCAGCAGAAAACGTCGCCGTCAGCATACCTGCAACCAATGATACAACTATTCTCATACTATCTTTAGTTCAGTCAAGAAATGACTCAAAAGAGGGTATAGAGTGCGTCAGCGGGAACCTAAGCGATTTCTTCAGAAACTTGTTCAGGGTGCTCAGGGAGAAAACATACTTAAAAGTCCTGACGTCTAGGAGGTGCGCTTGAGGGAGAGGGGCGGGGAGTGACAAAGGTCCCAATTTTAGGTTTTTTCACCAACATCTCAAAAATTGTGCGTTGTAGCCATTAATTTTCTATAAGAGGATGAAAGCTTATAAAATGTTCTATAACTTTTATTCTATACACTTTTTTCATATTCTCAACCATTTTTGAACGGAATCCAGAAATGAAATGCATGCAATGCAATGCACGTATTCTCCCTAAGCACCCTGAACAAATTTCTGAAGAAATCGCTTAGGTTCCCGCTCACGCACTCTACAACTACTTTATTGATTGGACTACTTCGGCCCGCGACTTCGTCTGCATAGACAAAAAACAAATGAAATCATCTCATAATAACACGAAAACGGGATATGTCCTATGTTGTGAGCTGTGAGTTCAAGTTGTGGTATGTAGCCTGTAGTCATTAAAATCTTACTAATATTTTATTTGACACAACTTTCCCCGCGATGCAATGTACAAGCAGCGCCATCAGTGTATAAATATAAACAAAAAATATTTTATCCTACATTATTACAGGCATGAATGTTGAACTAGGGTTCAGCATTCAAGCCCGAGAATGCAAGTCAATATTCATTCACAAGACAGTAATTAGTAGGCCGTGGTAGTCATTGTCCCTAGTTATCAATAGTTAATACCTTACTCTGCCTCACCACCGCGATGTAACATCAAATCAGCGCCATCTCTGTAAGCATGATGCAACTAGCTCACCCACAGCAATAAAAGGCGGCCACACATTCCATTCAAACGAAAACCATTTGATGTCATCTTATGACAAGCATTTTGGACAGCCACTACATTAAGTGACAGTGGTCTGTCTGCAATGAGGAGTCTAAGTCAGTGGGTTGTTTGTAGGCAGTAGTATGAAGTTATTAGTGTATGTCTGCAGAAAAAAATCAGTGGTCAGTAGTCGGCAACAGTATGTATACATCTTCAATTCATTCAAAAGTCAATTCACCTTCCCTGCCACACCACCGCGATGTAACATCCAAGCAGCGCCATCTCTCTATAAACCCGAGGAATCTGACTCACCCACGGAGATGAAGGGCGGCCATGACGTAATTAACTGACTCACCCACAGCGATGAAAGGCGGCCACACATTTATAGGCAGCAGGTACACGTAGTTGTTCTGCAGTAACGCGCGCGAACAAGTCGCCGCGGTGAGCAGGCTGAGCGCGGCGTACGACACGCCCGTGAACACTAACGCTGTTAGTGTTCCTACTGGGATACTCTTCCCTGGATTCTTTAGTTCACCTGAAACAAACGAGGTCATTGTTCAATAAACGAAAGCCTTTATTTCCGGCTTTTGTCCGCCTAAACCAAAGGAGGTCATAAGTCATAAACTGTTTCTCATGAAGCAAATTTCAAGCCTCTTAAGAAAGCTCTAGGTTTCACAGCGTGCTTTACAAAGCAAACCCAAACAAACCCTTTTATGCTCGGTGTTTCTTTATCATGTCAGCCTACTGCATTTCACTGCTGGAAGTAAGCTTCCCCCAAAGAGCGCCAAATAGCACGATCTCCTACTTTTTTATCCAACCACTGCCAGCCATTTTCCTAAGGTTGTCTGTCCTAAGGCTTACTCCACATTTCATAGGACATAGTTAAGGTTCCATCGGATTTTATTGCAAGATCAAATCAGAGAAGACGAGATCTGTATACGAACAAAAGTCGCTGACATTGGCCGACAGATTAGCAAGCTAAAGTGGCAGTGAGCGTACACCCATTAGGTGGACAGACGACCTGGTAAAGGTTGCAGGAAGCCGCTGAATGCAGGTTGCTTTCAACCGGCCAATCTGAAAGTCACTGGGGGAGGCCTCTGTTCAGCAGTGGACGTTTTAAGGGTGAAATAAATAAATAAATAAATAAATAAATTGTTTCCACAATCACACCAATTAGCTAGCCCCAAACTAAGCAAAGCTTGTGCTATGGCGACTAGATAACGGATAAATGATGACGATGATTAATTTAGAAGATAAGGGGGATGATGTTGGATGCATGCCGCTTCCAACCGGCCAATCTGAGTCACTGGGGGAGGCCTATGTTCAGCAGTGGACGTTTTAAGACTGAAATGATGATGATGACTTTAGAAGATAAGGAGGGACCCTCAAAAATTCTAGTAAAAAAAAACAACAACATTCATTTGAATTGAGAACCTACTCGACTTCTTGAAGTCGGTTGCTAAACACTCACCGCTCATATTAGCGCCGGCCATGACACCCGTCACCCCAATAAACAGCACCCCGAACACAGAGGCGAAGTCTACCACTCCCCCGCCACTATCGCTCGTGGTGTAGTCCTTCCCATACGAAGGGTAAAGGTTCTCCATGAACGTCTGAGAACTGAGTCCCGTGTAGTTGAAGCTGGTCTCGTTGGAGATCAGGTTTGTGTCTGGCTTGGCTATCTGTAAGATGAATGTTTTATTAGATTCAGTTGTGATTTCACTTCACTTAATTTACTTCACTTCACTGATTTTATTTTAAAACAGCTAACAAAACTATGTTGTTTAACGACCGTCTGGTGTAGTGGTTCGTGCTCCGGACTACAATGCCTGGCGGTTGCGGGTTCGAATCCCGCGAGGGGCAAATGTTAGTGTGATGAGCACGAGCATTTGCACCTAAGTCATTGATGTTTATAAACGTTTTTAAATATGTTTATCCGTTATCTAGTCGCCATAGCACAAGCTTTGCTTAGTTTGGGGCTAGATAATTGGTGTGATTGTGGAAACAATTTTAAAAAAAAATGTAATCGATTCTCGGAAAACTTTTTAGAGCTACTTTTAACAGTAGCGTCGAATTCAAATTATGTATCTGTGCGGCATTCAGGTAATGCAATTTTATACCATCGCAGCATCGTGCTGATCTGATCATGGAGCCAAGAGTTCGATGGTTGAAATCTCCAGCTACTAGTAAAACCTCGTGTTTGGGCTTTCATTCATTTTGACAAGTCTCAAGACGTTCAAATTCAAATACTTTATTTTCCTTTAGTGGTTACAAAAAATTGTGGATGATGAATTAACAGTAAATTTGTTATGCCTATTTAGCTATGCAGATTCATAACATGCAAATCATTTAAAAGTAAAAGTCACATAACACTTTTTACACATCACTAATTTAAGTTTAATCTCAAGAATATCATGTAAGTATAAAAGTGTAAAAACTATTTCCTACAAATACGACAAATATGACTATAGGCCAAGCAAAATAGCTAAACCTGGACATAATTCCATAACTGTGATTTTCTTTTTCTATGATGTAAAGCATTGTTATTTATAGCTGAAATAAAAAGAATTAAACATTTTAAAGCTGCGCGGCCATGTAAAAAAAATAAAAAACTAAATTTTCAACATTTTTGGATTTTATAAGTACAGCATAATAAATAACTTTTTAAAAGTGCCTCCGTTATTTTAGAACGCTTGCATTTCAATTAAATAAATAAAAATTAAACTAATTATTCAGCCGCAACTATCATTAATAAAGAAGGTTCAGTAAGTTTTATAGTTTTTGGCTTATCCCTCTGGAATTTATTGATAACTGTATATCAACAGTTGGTTCTGCATAGTACATACCGTGGGTTAATATAGTAGTAAAAATTAAACAGGTTCTTCTTGCGTAGTTCAAAGTCACAAATATTTGCAATTATTCAAAAACCAAAATACATAACTACTTCAAAAGTGTTTAATATGGGCCCTGAAAACATTTAAAGTATCATAAGAAACAAATTAAACAATTAATGTGTATGATAATTAATCAAACTGAAATTTTAGGGTTCCGTACCCAAAAGGTAAATCGGGACCCTATTACTAAGGCTCCGCTGTTTGTCTGTCTGTCTGTCTATCTATCTGTCTGTCACCGGTGACCAGGCTGTATTTCATAAACCCTGGTAGTTAATTTTCACAGATGACGTATTTTTGTTGCCGCTGTGACAACAAATACTAAAAACCCGAATATAATAAATATTTAAATGAGCTTTTATACAACAAAGGTGATTTTTTTGGCGTTTTTTGTAGATAATGGTACGGAATCTTTCGTGCGCGAGTCCCGCTCGCACTTGGTCGGGTTTTTTTCTTATTAGGGTTTTAATAAACGCGTTAATTTTGCATAAAAACTCAAAATCGTGCTGTCGTGAATCGCGGAACGAATAAAATGAAGCTAATTTGATAATAATAAATTAGGATCAGAGGATAGGCCTTTTACCTAGAAATCCCAGTTTTCTGTACAGAATTATTTAAATGAGAATATTATGTTATGTAACAAAAAGCCAATTAAAATCAAGATATTTTATTCTTTAGGGTGCGTCCATATCTGTCTAATACGCCGCCCGCGATACGCGCGCAAGTTACGCACGCTTTTAAAAATCTACAGACGCCTTTTAAAAATCCGGCCAAGCCTTTTAAACTTTATAATATATATATGTAACTCGGTCTAAACTTGATTATAATCTGTCAGTGTACTTTTTATTAAATAAATTAATAAATATTATTCTTAAACCAACTATATTATATACTAACTATTATCTTAACCGTTATGATTTCCTTGAAATTTCATGAGAATCACTAAGTATTATCATGAAATTACAGATTTTTCAAGCCAAAAGTTTTATTTTAGAGAAGGATCTCATTATCTAAAAAATGTCTTAGCAACCTTAAATTTATTTTAAAGGACTTAGGTACTCAACGATACCCTACACGATGGGATAAATGAGAAGCAAAGTCATTACCCCACGTTAAAAAATATTTTTCAATATAATATAAAGATAATTGAATAATAATCAATAACCCAGTTAAGAGAGGAGTGGAAGTATACTCGAAAAAAATAGTGGCTAGCTGGCTTTTCGATTTCCATTCTTTTTAGGTGATGCCGCTTAAAAAACGTGTCTTGAAGAACGACCCAAGTATTATCATGAAATTACACATGTTTCAAGCCAATAGTTTTATTTAAGAGGGGATCCCATAATCTAAAAATTGTCTTAGCAACCTTAAATTTATTTTAAAGGACTTACTCAACGATACCTTACAAGATGGGATAAATGAGAAGAAAAGTCATTACCCCACGTTAAAAAATATTTTTCAATATTTTATTTTACCCTTTTGTCGGCGTGATTAATATACATATTGCACCATATAAAATAATGCACATGAACCCACACACACATCACTAACAGATAAATCAAGTTCATTTCTATGTTCAACTTGAGTCCCGCTGTACAATTTAATGTCAACGTAAAATGTAACTATCGTTGTTGAGTTTACAATTATTTAAGTTTTTTTCTGTATATGATTTAGTGTAAGCTTATTGTAAAATTGTTTGTAGTTATTTCAATAAATTTATAATAAAAAAATATCTCCACAAAATTACAATTCTCTAGAGTCAACAGTCTCCAAGCAAAACCTCGGACGGACAGACAGACTGACAGGCATACAAACGTACAAGACGAAAGTATAAGGCTAGGACTACACACAGCCTGAAACCGGACCGGGTTAACGCGGATTTAATCCATCGCTTAAGCGATAAGGTCGTTTTTTGAACGGATTCTTGCAGATGCTACCGGTTTCCGGCTGCGTATAGTTATAGTCCTAGCCTAAGGGTTTCTAGTCAGGAAAATAAAACTATAAAAAAGGCGTCTATAGGTTTTTAAGAGCAAGGCGAGCAATCTTCACTTGATAACAGATGAGCTCTGAGCTGAGAAAATAATGATGATTCTTACATCGATAATCTGACTGGCTGTAACTCAGACGGAAATCCTCTGGATACTGATGATATTCTAAATGATAATAATAATAAGATAACTGAAGAGTCTTCAGACTTCAAATCAGACTAAGACAACCCAAAAAGCCAAAAATTATAAATGAGAACGTTATATGAGAATGACTTACTTCTAGAGTTTTTTTTAATGATTCGTTTGAGTTACGCTATGCGTTGTTTATGTTATTATTACTTATATTTTTATGTGGTACTATTTCAAAATGTAGTTTAAAGTAAAAAAAATATAAATATTCAATAAATAATTAGTTTCATTTGCTGTTATACCTAAATGTTGATATTTAATTACGAAAAGTCCAAAACAAGTCCTTACAGAAAACTGTAACATCAGACGTGCTCACGTGCGTGACGACGGAGCTCATCTGTTATCAAGTGAAGATTGCTCGCCTTGCTCTTAAAAACCTATAGACGCCTTTTTTATAGTTTTATTTTCCTGACTAGAAACCCTTAGGCTAGGACTATAACTATACGCAGCCGGAAACCGGTAGCATCTGCAAGAATCCGTTCAAAAAACGACCTTATCGCTTAAGCGATTGATTGAATCTGCGTTAACCCGGTCCGGTTTCAGGCTGTGTGTAGTCCTAGCCTTATACTTTCGTCTTGTCCGTTTGTATGCCTGTCAGTCTGTCTGTCCGTCCGAGGTTTTGCTTGGAGACTGTTTACTCTAGAGAATTTTAATTTTGTGGAGATATTTTTTTATTATAAATTTATTGAAATAACTACAAACAATTTTACAATAAGCTTACACTAAATCATATACAGAAAAAAACTTAAATAATTGTAAACTCAACAACGATAGTTACATTTTACGTTGACATTAAATTGTACAGCGGGACTCAAGTTGAACATAGAAATGAACTTGATTTATCTGTTAGTGATGTGTGTGTGGGTTCATGTGCATTATTTTATATGGTGCAATATGTATATTAATCACGCCGACAAAAGGGTAAAATAAAATATTGAAAAATATTTTTTAACGTGGGGTAATGACTTTTCTTCTCATTTATCCCATCGTGTAAGGTATCGTTGAGTAAGTCCTTTAAAATAAATTTAAGGTTGCTAAGACAATTTTTAGATTATGGGATCCCCTCTTAAATAAAACTATTGGCTTGAAACATCTGTAATTTCATGATAATACTTGGGTCGTTCTTCAAGACACGTTTTTTACGCGGCATCACCTAAAAAAATGGAAATCGAAAAGCCAGCTAGCCACTATTTTTTTCGGGTATACTTCCACTCCTCTCTTAACTGGGTTATTGATTATTATTCAATTATCTTTATATTTAATATCATAAAAAAAATAAGACACCCCGATTCTTTGATTTTCGTGTAGTGTCCCAAACCCCGATCTGGTCACTTAGTAAATTATATATTTTAAACTAAACGGTATGGGTATGGTTTCTCAAAAATTTGATTTGTGTGGTACAATTTTCTCCGGTGTCTGTAAATTTATTTATTGAATAAAATTTTGTAGCGATCAAATAATAGGTTACGTAACCTATATTCAAAACATAGTTTCTTTGCTTAAAAGGTTTATGTATATTTTTAGGATAAAGGATTTATTATGATTTTCGTGGTCGTGATTTGCGTGGTTTACGTGGTAGTTTTAACCCACGTAAATCAATTACTGGCCATGCAAATGAAATAACTTTCGGGTTTTGTAATAGTATTGTATGATCATTTTTAGTTTGAAATGTCAATACGTTTAAATCACAATTAAAATGATGCAGTTAATCGGTTTCTAATTTTATAAGTACCTTATCATAGTAAAAATAGTGTCAGATTAGCTACCTATAATAATAAAATTGTCATCATAATATCAGCCTGTTGCAGTCCACTGCTGGACATAGGCCTCCCCCAAAGAGCGCCACAGCGCTCGATCTCCCGCCCTTTGCATCCAGTCGCTGCCAGCTGCCTTCTTCAGGTCATCGGTCCATCTAGCCGGGGGGCGTCCTACACTACGTTTGCCTAAGCGTAGTTCGGCTCCGTAGATTAAAACTGGTAGGACGCATTGGTTAAACACCCGGCTTTTGGGGCACTGCGGCAGAGTCGACGTGAAGATATGACGTAATTTCCCAAATGCTGCCCAGCCAAGCTGCACTCTTCTGGCGATTTCCCGCTCGAAGTTGTCTCTACTGAGCTGTAGTACTTATCTAAGGTAGACGTACTCTTGGACAACCTCGAGCGTAGTGTTCTCGACGGAAATTAGGTCCGGGATGGCATGTTCGTTGAACATTACCTTTGTCTTGTCCAAATTCATCCCAAGCCCCACACGTCTCGAGCAGCTTAAGACTGTGCAGCATTGTTTGCAAATACTGCAGCGATTCTGCCATAATAACTATGTCATCGGCAAAGCGAAGATGCGTAAGATATTCGCCATTTACATTGATGCCCAGCCCGTTCCAATTCAGCGTCTTGAACACATCCTCCAGTGTGTTGGTGAATAGTTTCGGAGATATAACATCTCCCTGTCTAATACCTCGGAACAGCTGGATGGGTCTTGTTCGGTGGTTTTATACTTGGACGGACATTAATGCCATACTGTACAGGCTTCTTAGCACCTTCACGTACCGCCAATCGACTTGGCATCGCTGCAAGGATTCCAGAACAGCCCAGGTTTCGACCGAGTCGAAGGCTTTCTCATAGTCCACAAAGGCCAGGCACAGGGGCTGGTTATACTCTTCGGACTTCTGTATAACTTGCCGCACCGTGTGAATGTGGTCTATGGTACAGTAACCTTTGCAAAACTTAGCCTGTTCCGGTGGCTGGAAAGCGTCAAATCTTGCAGAAAGACGGTTTGTGATGCCCCTTGAAAACAGCTTGTAAACGTGACTCAGGAGCGTGATTGGTCTATAGTTTTTCAGGAGACTTTTGTCTCCTTTCTTGAAAACAATGCCACCACGCCCCCACTCCACGCTTCCGGAGTTGTCCTATTGGCTATGACAGAGTTGAAGAGCCTCTTAAGTTCGCCAAGCACAGATCTTCAGTTAAGTGGCAGGTAAGCTTGGCTCTTGGATCATTCGCGTCGGGCTGCGGCTGTATGTAGGGAATGCAATGCGTACAATCGGCCGTAAAAGCCCAAGATTTCGGCCAAAATCTCCGGAACCGATGAGACGATTCAGCCATCCGAGGTTTCCAGCTTTGTCAGGTGACTTTTTCCCAATCTTTTAGTGAAGACCTTCGACCCTCGATTCTGCTCAATCGCCTCCTCTATGGGGCGAGTATTGTAGCTGCGTAGTAATAAAATTGTAATGAATAATTTTTTAGACCAAAAATGCCTAAAACATGGGAGGAAAAATTAGAAAGAAAGAAGTTATCCGAAAGAAGAAAAAGACAGAGGCTTAAAAATAATGAAGAGTTAAAGTTAAAAAACTGGGCGAGATATTATAAAAGGAAAGCCGAAGGAAAAATACTAAGTATTCATGACTTGAACCGCCGCGAACAAAAAGCTAGACGAGATAGAAGTTCCAGGTCTGGCCAAAGACTACGAAGAACTGATAACTACAAAAACTACTAGAGCTGTGATCTCCTGTCTTAACGACGAAAACTCAAGTGTAATTATATAGGTTTATCATGTCATGTCTTTAAATAAATAATGCTCAATTGATTCTAATATAAATTTAAATAAAAGCTTAAAAAAACGATTTCTGTGTTAGTTACTTACCTATTCTTTCAACTGATAACATAATAACTTTTTTAATATATAAAATAACATTTAATAACTTATCTAAGAAATTTAAATAAATAAAAAAATCATTTTCGTGGAGTGTTTTGTGATTTGCGTGACCTCCAATTTTTTAACCTCGATTATCTTTGTAAGTATATCGCTCTATTATGTGCCTTTTCCATAAAAAACATTACTTTTACGTATATTTTAAGATACATAGGTCGATTTAGAAAATATATTAAATTTGAAAATTGCCAAACAAATCACCAAATAATGCCTAGCTCGAAGAAGCACCCACTTCTTCTCATGAACTTTCAAGGAAATCATAACGGTTAAGATAATAGTTAGTATATAATATAGTTGGTTTAAGAATAATATTTATTCATTTATTTAATAAAAGGTACACTGACAGATTATAATCAGGTTTAGACTGAGTTACATATTATAAAGTTTAAAAGGCTTGGCCGGTTTTTAAAAGGCGTCTGTAGATTTTAAAAAGCGTGCGTAACTTGCGCGCGTATCGCGGGCGGCGTATTAGACAGATATGGACGCACCCTAAAGAATAAAATATCTTGATTTTAATTGGCTTTTTGTTACATAACATAATATTCTCATTTAAATAATTCTGTACAGAAAACTGGGATTTCTAGGTAAATCACCATTGTTGTATAAAAGCTCATTTAAATATTTATTATGTTCGGGTTTTTAGTATTTGTTGTCACAGCGGCAACAAAAATACGTCATCTGTGAATATTAACTACCAGATTTCATGAAATACAGCCTGGTCACCGGTGACAGACAGATAGATAGACAGACAGACAGACGAACAGCGGAGCCTTAGTAATAGGGTCCCGATTTACCTTTTGGGTACGGAACCCTAAAATTTCAGTTTGATTAATTATCGTACACATTAATTGTTTAATTTGTTTCTTATAATACTTTAAATGTTTTCAGGGCCCATATTAAACACTTTTGAAGTAGTTATGTATTTTGGTTTTTGAATAATTGCAAATATTTGTGACTTTGAACTACGCAAGAAGAACCTGTTTAATTTTTACTACTATATTAACCCACGGTATGTACTATGCAGAACCAACTGTTGATATACAGTTATCAATAAATTCCAGAGAGATAAGCCAAAAACTATAAAACTTACTGAACCTTCTTTATTAATGATAGTTGCGGCTGAATAATTAGTTTAATTTTTATTTATTTAATTGAAATGCAAGCGTTCTAAAATAACGAAGGCACTTTAAAAAAGTTATTTATTATGCTGTACTTATAAAATCCAAAAATGTTGAAAATTTTTTTTTTTATTTTTTTTTACATGGCCGCGCAGCTTTAAAATGTTTAATTCTTTTTATTTCAGCTATAAATAACAATGCTTTACATCATAGAAAAAGAAAATCACAGTTATGGAATTATGTCCAGGTTTAGCTATTTTGCTTGGCCTACTATGTTGCGACGTTTTTTTAATCACCAGCCAATATTATATGGAAGGTGTATACGTGAAATTACTAGACTGTTAACTCAAACTTCTCAAGATAGGTTATCAAATAGTGACCACGAACAGGCACACACAACACGCGGAGGAGGCACCTCCCCCCCACCCCCATGGTGGACTGACGCAATAGCTATAACCCGAAGTAAGAGAGCTGATTATAAAGACTAACTCACACTCAGCGCCGGCGTCACGAAGAAGCTGATGAAGGCGCTGGCCAGGCAGACCAGCATGGTGGCCCAGATGGCCAGGCTGGTGCGCGCGAACAGCGAGGCACCGGCCAGCGACACGGCCAGCCCGGCCGCGTTGAGGCACGAGCGGTACAGGAAGCGGTACCACCAGCCGTCCGGGATGCCGGCGCTCGAGTGGACTAGGTAGCCTAGAACAATTTGATATGCCGTTCTGAATCATCATCATCAATTTAGCCATAGGACGCTACTGCTGAACATAGGCTTCTCCCAATGTCGTCCAAATTGGCCGGTTGCAAGTGTCGTGTCACCTTAGCCAGGTCGTCTGTCTGTCTTATGGGTGGACGTTCCTACGCTGCGCTTGGCAGTACATGACCTCCATTCTAGAACATTTTTACCCCATTGGACCTAAGTTGTACTGTGGTTCTACGTGTTCAGTGCACTGCCACTATAGCATGATAATCTCTAAGGTTGGCAGCGATTTTTATTCGTTTACGGATCTCCTCATTTCTGATTCGATCTCGCACAGAAGCACTGAGAAAAGTTTAGGTACTTTTACGTAATATGGGTATAAATATATATATTATTCTAAATATATAATAAATAACAATTTATTTATCAGTGCGAATATAAACAAAAGTTAGCACACGCAGTTGAAAGATTCCAGACAGAAGACTTAAATTTGTACAAAAATGCGGCTAGATTAAAAAAGGAAATTGATAATGAACTTTATATTTACTCACCATTAGGTCCAAAGTTCTCCACCAACGCTTCCGTGCAGGCCGATATACAGAGGGCGCTGGACACGACGTTAGCGAAGAAGAACAAAGTTCCGATCGCTCCTCCGAACTCCGGCCCGAGAGTTCTGCTTATCATGACTGGGGTTTTGTTCAGGAAAATATCCATACAAATAAATAAAGTTTACGTGTCCGTACGTTATGTCAGAACCACAGGTTTCTACTAATAAATAAATAAAATACTTTTTATTATCTTTAAAAACTTAAAACTTAATGACAAAGTGGAATGGAGCCTCCGTTTAAGCAAAACAAGCCTGAGTTTGGAGGCCCCGCTCTTCCTTGACTAAGTTCGATAGCAATCTACTAAATACATGTGTGAGTGGACGGTAAGAATAACATTTAAAAAAGTCTGTTTGTTTGGTCCCAAGTCTATACAGCTGATCGGATTTTGACGAGACTTTTACAGGCAGATGTTAAAAGGAATAACTTAGGATACTTCTAATTACTTCTAACTTAGGATAATTACGAAAACGGTTCCAGCCGTAAAATGTAAAACCCATGAATGAAAAGCGCTGGCTTCGACAGCGAGAAACACTTGATAGATTTCGTCGGATCAGCTAGCTTCTCGATAGCTTAGTTGGATAAGCACTCGCCCGGTATGCGATGGTCGTGGGTTCAGATCCCACCTGAGGCGGACGATTTTTTTCAAGTATTAAAAATCATAAACCCATGAAATTGTTTATAGTTAGGCTACTCCTGTACAGCTACCATCGAGCTGTCTTATACGATAGAGCCAAGAGTATAGTAGATTTTTCCTTTGACTACTAGTAAATAAATCTTCTTTTAGTTTCATTTCCATTCCTTTAAGCAAGTCTCATGTTTATTTATTAAAATATGAACGCAGCTTTATTATATTATATAATATCATATCATGGCGATAAATGATCTAGTAAAAACGTATTGTAGATGTCGCTTCTACATTTTTCGTATTCTGCTAGATGACATGCTGGCAACTGGGCTCACTTCACTAAACGGTGCACGGTCGGACGATGACGAACACTGCCGGTCGCACGCAACACAGTTACTTAGCGGCGGGTAGGGTACGGATTCGAATAAATTTGTCACCCTCATTATAGCTCGATAGTGATACTTTCTTGATTAGGTATTCTATTCTTATCGTACAATTATAGAAAGCAAACAAAGTTAAGTTTTAGTATAAGTATCATCATCATCACATCACATCACCAGCCTTAATCAGTCCACTGCTGGACACAGGCCTCTCCAAAAGGAGGATTTTGCCATAATCGCCACGCTTGGCAGGCGGGTTGGCGATCGCAGTTTGGCCAATGATGGAGAGGAGACGCTGCTGCCCGTCTTCTTGTGGCGGTTCTCCTGTAGTCGCCTCTTACGACACCCATAGGAAGAGAAGGTGCTGGGTGGTGCAATTCTTTTAACGTGCCGGCACCACACGGCACTGCAGTATAAGAAATGTATTTTAAAAGGATACAATATACACCGCCGCCTTCCACAGCTCCATTGGTGGAGACAGCACAAATGGATGTCACAGTGAACACCACGATCAGGTAGGCTAGTCCGAACTGTCCCAGGGTCACCAGGAGTCCAGCGTTGCCGACAAGATATCCTGGGAAACAGATAATTAATTAATAACTACAACAACTGACAATTAAATGAAACTATAATACAACAATATAACAACAGACAACTACGGAATTTTCGTGTTTTTGAAGCAAGGAATTGAGCCACACCACGTGTACCAATCATAAATAATTCTGATTCATCATTCATTTAATCGGACACCATATTTTAGGCTCGATAACCCGGTACATGATAATTTATTGAAATAATATGATTTTTGTTTCCTTTAAACTCGTAGAACAAAATGTTGTTGTTTATGATGTCAGCTATCTAGTCGTGCGAGGTTGTTGATTTATTTCAAATAACCCTGTATAAATTAGATTTATAACATTTGGATATCATGCAAAATTATAAGTTAACTACAGTAATCATAGATATAGAATGTACTAGATAGACAAAGGCTCATTGCAAATGATACAAAAAATGTGACACGTATGTGTGTGTGTAGTAGTGTTGTTCAAGCCACAATTTTTTTATCGATTAATTGCAACCGGCATCAAATCGATTTGGCACAAGTCACAATCGCGGCGGACCTTGAAGCACCTAAAGTTAAACCTAATCTTTAAACAAATTACAAGATAGAGGTGAAAATTAGTATCACGGAAAGGATACGGGGCTTTCTGGGCTTGTATGAGCAAAGTTAAGATATGGTCGAAAAAAGGTCATATTTTTGTTATGTCAACTTAACAGTCTGGAAACTGAGAAATCTGAAAAACAAGTTTACTCGCATTAAATCGAAAAATGAGTAATTGAATATTGTAAGCAAGTTTATACATATAGTGGAAAATAAGAAAACGGTCGTTTTAAATATGTCATCATCATCATCATCATTGCAGCTACAGGACGTCCACTGCTGAACATTGGCCTCCCCAGTGACTCCTAGATCGGCCGGTTGGAAGCAACCTGCATCCAGCGTCGTCCTCCAACCTTTACCAGGTTGTCTGCTCAAATATTAAATATGTAGCCTACTTAAAACAATTTCAAATCATAATTTCACCTATCATATTCCTTATTATCACATAGTTAATATTATACTACTTACAGTAGGTGGTTCTGTGTTGTGTGTATCCCTAAATCAAAAAATAGTTTAAGTAACCCTAAAGTAATTTTGAAGGACCTATTCAAAGATACCACACACGATGTGGTAGACGATGATAAAAAATATGCTCACGTTACATGTAAAAAATCAAAATCAAAATTATTTATTTGCAAGAATATGGTATGGCAGCTACCCTATAAAAAAAAAAAGTTCTACCACTTTGTCGGCAAGCTATAACTATATACATATTTCCACAAAGTAACAGCTCTCTAGGGTCGACAGTCTCCAAGCAAAACGTCGGTCGGACAGACAGACAGACAGACGGACATGACCAAACTATAAGGATTACTTGTCAGGACTACGCAACCCTAAAAATGGCGACAAACATAGTTGAGTGGACAACAACAAATATAGTCTCTGTGCCCTGCAGGCGGGACGTAGGTGCACATTTTTTTTAGAGAAAATTTTGTAAGAGTTTAAAACTTGTTTGTTTATACTGATATTAACAAACAACTTTTTTCAAAAAACTACTCGCTTCATCACGACCTCGTTTTTTGTTTGTAAACGAAACTAACAGTAATACATACAACATGTGACAGCATCACATACATTGCTCTGATCCTAAGGTAAGAAGCTAAAGCCATTGTGTTAAAGAAATCAGAAACAACGAGGGTACCACAACACCCAGACCCGGGCCAATATAGAAAAGTTCGTTTTCTACATTGACCCGACCGGGGATCGAACCCAGAACCTCAGAGATGGCGGCGCCATTTAAAGTCCAGCATGCTCGCCTCTCGGCCACGGAGGTCGTCAAACTAAAAATAAAACAAAAAGCTCATAATGTAATCGCAAAATAACAGTATTAGAGTGTTTTTTGTGTAAACAAACATAATACTTCTTTTTTTAGTAATCGCTAAAAATCTTGTATACCCACAAATGCCTGTCGATATTTTATCGATACTTATGACGTCACCGCTAGTTCAATCCCTAGTGTAAACATACAATTTACTATTTTACCTAATATTTATTGTAATTATGCATTTAACTACGAAATACACAAACACACAACAAACAAAGTTCATATTCTTCTGTAAAATCTAAGTTCCTTGTCGATTATTATTAGGAATTAGACACAAATTTGTTTCAAAATATTTTTATCAAAAATGTATTTACCTGTGAAATGTGTGTTTATTGGGGTTGTATTTTCTTGTTACATCACAAATAATAATTGAAGAACACCCCCTGTCTACAGAAACATAAAAAAGATGTTTTCCTTTTGTATTTTTTTATATTTTATTATAATTAGGTTTGACGTATGAAATTGGAGGTATATAAAGTCAGTTAAATATTTTTTTTGTGTCACATAGACACATTGACATCTATTTCTTTCTATCTTGTAGGGTGTCCGCAAGGATATGATGTCCCTTTTGCACGCTTTGTCAGTCTTTAAGCGTAGCGAATCCTAAGTCTATGACAGTAATTAGCTGATTTACGATTACATAAATGAACGCTTTTACAATCAACATAGCAATAAAATTATGTCAGTTAACGCGCATGCGCCCTAGATCGATTGCACATGTTATAACTACCGATAAGGAGAAAACATAACAAGTAGGTAACTATTATAATTCGAATGAATACAAGTGACCTACTTCTATGGTTTCATCTGTTCTTGATAATATAAAAAAACCGGCCAAGTGCGAGTCAGACTCGCGCGAAGGGTTCCGTACAATTATTTATAAAAACGGCAAAAAAAACACGTTTGTTGTATGGGCGGCCCATTAAATATTTATTTTATTCTGTTATTTATTATTTGTTGTTATAGCGGCAACAGTAATACATCATCTGTGAATATTTCAACTGTCTATCTATCACGATTTTTGACATACAGCCTGGTGACAGATGGACAGCGGAGCCTTAGTATAAGGTCCCGTTTTGCCCTTTGGGTACGGAACCCTAAAAAAGTAATTCTTTATTCTCGCTTATGGTATTTTTGGTATATCTCTCTATTTCGTCATGCTTTAAGAATGCTACGGCACATTTCATCATCAGCTTCATCATTTCAGCCACAGGACGTCCAGTGCTGAACATAACATAGGCTTCCCCCAGTGACTTCCAGGTCGGCCGGTTGGAAGCGACCTGCAACCTTTACCAGGTCATACATTTGCCGTCATAAATATTTAAATATTGTATTGAACTTAAACTGTACCTCAAATCAAACAAACGTGTACACTGTTGAAAATAAAATAAGTCAAAGAACCGGCTTTTCGAGCTTTACTTTTGACAAGTTTTGTTAGTCTTTTCTTGGTTTCATTTTGGAATTAAGTGACGTTTGATAACGAGCCTTAATTTATTGTTTCTGTTTTGTAATTATGAATAGAGTGCATAGGAACGTTTTGAATTATGAATAGTCTGGCTTCAATAAACATTAAAGACACCAAAACCTTTATAGTGACTTTGGTTTGCTTTAAGGTGACCATTAAAGCCGATTAGCCACTAATTAAGTTAACAAACAAGCCACTGATTTACATTAACTCATTATTTTGTGATGAAGTTTTTTGCACCCTATACAAGATGTAGATTTCAATATGAGCAGCACTTACAGAGGTGATCCTATATCTTATTCTGTTCACGAATCACGAAAATATATTACTTCAAAAATATTTTGTTTTACACACGATCACACGCGCTGAGCGCGAAGCGGGTAAACACAAAAGGATTGCAATGCTTGCGTACTTCGTAGGTATTTAACATTTTAAACTTTCTTGTTGCATTTTTTAATTATAACACTGTACAATATAACGGTATTGTAGTGAGCGCGTCTTTCGTTTGCTGCGCATAGTGTAGACTATTCGCATATCAATTAGGGACATTCTCAAATTTTAGTAATTTTTTTTCGTGTTTCGTGATCAGCATAAGGTAAAGAATCACCTCTGTAAGTGCTGCTCAGATTGAAATCTACACCCTGTTTAATGTTTAACAGTCGAATAATAACTCCACGGGCTGATTTTGGTCCATACTACAAGTATTTGTATAGTACCAAAATCGAAATTAAAAAAACCAGCCAAGTGCGAGACGCATTCGTGCACAAAGCGTTTCGTACCTTTTTTTATAAAAACGGCAAAAAAATCACGTTTGTTGTATGGGAGCCCCTTTTAATATTTATTGTATCCTGTTTTTTAGTATTTGTTGTTATAGCGGCAACAGAAATACATCATCTGTGAAAATTTCAAGTCTCTAGCTATCACGGTTCATAAGATACAGCCTGGTGACAGACGGACAGACAGACAGACGGACAGCGGAGCATTAGTAATAGGGTCCCGTTTTACCCTTTGGGTACGGAACCCTAAAAAAAGACAATCTTCATATTAAATGTCTAATCAGCTGTTACGATTTGTATGAGGAAACGTTTTATTTTTGGTAATTTCTATGTTGTACTCATTTAATTGATTTTTTAGGCTCCGTTGTCCGTCTGTCTGTCGGTCTGTCCGTCTGTTACCAGGCTGTAACTCATGAACCGTGATAGTTAGAGAGTGAGTGTGAAATTTTCACAGATGATGTTTTTTTTGCCGCTATAACAACAAATACTAAAAAACAGAATACAATATATAATTATGGGGGCTCCCATACAACAAACGTATTTTTTTGCCCTTTTTTATAGATAATGGTACGGAACCCTTCATGCACGAGTCCGACTCGCACTTGGACGGTTTTATTTAATATTTATGCACCAGAGTCAGCCCTTATGAGGGTTGATAGATAAGTATTCTTTGTTTTATCAAATGAACCAGCAATTTAGCAACACCGAATAATAGAAATTCGTCCGAAGGCCAGCTATCCTCCACTTTAGCCACGCTCTCTCTCTGATAGTGTTGACAGATGCCAACCTTGGGCAGAGTGCATAGACCGAATTGTCTGATAACATTCAAATTGGAACCGATTACAGCTGAGTTTAAGTTTATTTTGGAGTTAAAAACAATTATTGTTTGTGCGTTCGTTCTTAAAATAATAATAAAAGTAGAATATTGAGTTAAATACGCGGAAAACTACAGTATCTCGGAATGCTACTCTCCATTCTATTTTTTATTGTATAAGTAGTTCATGTTTGAAATTCGGACAATAACAATTTAATTCAAAATCTTTTCAGTCATAAAATATAGGGTGTTCATTTTCTACAATTTGGCTTATGGCTTAGAAAAGTGATTTTTTAACATGGGTGCATTTTTCTTTTAGTTCAATATCATGTATGAAGTCTTCAAATCTTTAAAGTACCAATTGATTTCTCTAGTTAAATCTTTTTTAATATTTTTCGTTTTTCCTCAGATTGTGGGTTACAGGTGGTGTAATTGGGGTCTTTATGCCGGCGTAACTGAGCGGAAGTTGTAAGCAAAATATTTACATTTTCATAATTATTCAGTTATGGATTTCCGCAAAGTAGCGCCTGATTCTATCACTTTTTGATCGAAGTAAGCGAAGCGATTGTTTTGTGTCACTCACACTAGGCACTCGGTTCTATGTCACCTGAGGTGTGATGCAAAACTTACCCATCCGAATGAAGATGAGCGCGCTGAACATAGACAAGACGACGGGACAGAAGACGCCGGCGAACGTCCCGACTTTCTTGATGCCAGGTCTTTCTGCGCGGAACTCGCCGAACTCCACATAGCCTAGAATAAAATGAGACCATAGATTCAACATAGTTTTAAAGGTATAATATCGTTAGGGCCGTACTATGGGACTATTTTATTTTTAACTAGCTGAACCGGCGAACTTTTTACCGCCTCAGAATTAAATAATATTTTGACAGGAACAGGAAAGCTTATGTAGGGGAAAATAAAACCGGCCAAGTGCGAATCGGACTCGCGCACGAAGGGTTCCGCACCATTATCTATAAAAACGAGCAAAAAAAAATCACGTTTGTTTGTTGTATGAGAGCCCTGTTAATTTTTTTTTTTGTATTTGTTGATATAGCGGCAACAGAAATACATCATCTGTGAAAATTTCAACTCTCTAACTATCACGGGTTATGAGATACAGCCAGGTGACAGACGGACAGACAGACAGATAGGCAGACAGACAGACGGACAGCGGAGCCTTAGTAATAGGGTACCGTTTCACCCTTTGGGTACGGAACCCAAAAATTTAGTATTTTCCTCGCAATTTGTATTAAATAAAGTGTACTTTTAATAAAAATATGTATGATATTTTCGCATACCATCTTTCCAGCAATCACATTCCAACCACTTTTCCCCCATTATCGGAACACGTATGTACACAAACACCGTTCAAGTTGCACTAAGTTAAGTTTAAATCCTTATCTCTTAATAACCTTGGTACACTTCGAAAACAATGACTAAAGGTGTTAGTGTTACACCGATTTAAAAATACGGATACGAAAGCCATTGTTGTGTATGGCCGGATTACGGATTTAGGGTTGAATTCAAAAGCAGTTTGCGTTTACTTCATCATCTCAGCCTATTGCAGTCCACTGCTGGACCTAAGCTTCCACTAAAGAGTGCCAAAGAGCACGACATCCCGCTTTTTTCATTCATCCACAGCCAGGCATCTTCCATAAGTCGTCGGCCCATCGAGCTGGGGGGCGTACTACACTACATTTGCCAAGGCTCGGTCTCCACTCAAGAACCCGTTTACTTTACCTTTCAACGGTTCTGCGACAAATGGGTTAACTAACAATTGTAGTATTAAAACGAATTTATTTAATAAGGATCATTTAAACGGTGTTTGTTTTTGAAGGCGCTTTGCAGACGGCATCCATCCATCAGCTGATGGATGGATTGCAGACGGCAAGCCTGTACAATTATTTCGTATCTTGCAAAAGCAAAGCGATAGCGAAAATTGTCAAATTTTGGCTTTAAAATCGCACATTGATAGCAAAAAACAAAAACGTAACAATCTACTGTCCGTGCTGCCGATACATTTTGACACTAACTGTCAATCGGGCTATGACTGCGCGATTATTGCTGATTACTAATTTTTACAAGGAGACCGGTCAATTTCAACGGAACGATAGCGGAGGGGGAATCCTATACTACCAAACCAACGCCCACAGAAGGTAAAAAGCCCGAGCCGCAGGTGCCGGTAAAAAACTACCGGTATTGGGCTTAGTAGGACAGTACAGATGATAAAATAAAATAAAAATTGAATGAAGAAAATCCTCCTTATTACAAGAATTGGCAAAAAAAGTTTTAGCTTTTCTAAAAAGATAAAATCTTGTATACTGTTATATTTTTATTCAGCTCACAATTTGAAATTAGTGAATTTGATGAAGCTTATGCAAAGTTTATTTATTAATTTTATGACCAGGATATCCAATAAACGACGGATCCCTGATCTCGGATCCTCAAACTGTTAATAAATTCCCTGATTAAAGATAACAAGTGTAGCTAGCTACGCTTTAAGATACTGTACCTTCCCCTGCCGGTCGGTGGATAGGTGGCCGGCTGCCGAGCCGTATCCTCAGCTTGCGCATCAGCCCTGGGCCTCTGGACGAGTTCACGCTGGGCGACAGCGGGTCAAGTGTCTCAGCCATGTTTGGTGGCTTCGTCGCTAAAAAGATTCGTCAATTTTTAGCTGATCATTAGTAAAAGATACAACATCAACTCCAGTCAAAGCATAACTGATTTATTATTTTAGTACCCACATTAAGTTACAATATTAAATAGACATGTCAAATACACAATATACCTTACCACCATAATCAATAGAACAAACATATAAACTTTAAATTTAAATCAAATTAAACAATCAATTAAAGTAATTTTAAGTATCACTCATCAGCGTCCGGTATGCCTATAATATCAGGCCACTGTTCTGGTGGTGGTATAATAATAGGTTCAGGAGATGAAGATCTAGAACTCGACGTCTGAGCTTGTCTAGCAATAGGTGACATAGGTGGCGGTGCTACTGCTCGACTAACTAGTTGATCCACATGCCGACGATGTAGGTCCCCATCTTCCGTCCTTACCATATAAGCACTGGGCCCTTCCACCATCTCGACTATAGCTCTTTGCCATTTCTCACCAGGCCCATACATACGAGCCAAAACTGGCTGATCTACGATAAAAGTACGAGATGGTGTGCGGTGTGCCGCTGCTTCCAGCTGCTCATCTGTGTCAGGTGGTGCTGTTTCAGGGTGCAATGAAGACACAGCTGTTCTGTACCGGCGTCCATTTAGCATTTCAGCAGGTGCCTTATTTGTACAGCTGTTCGGCACAGTTCTAAGTGCATATAAAGTTTTAGCTAGTTTTTCAGGCCAAGGCCTATTTTCATCTGCGATTTTTCTAAGTTTATTTTTATAAGTCTGTATGGCTCTCTCAATTTGACCATTTGAAGCTGGATGGTAAGGCGGGGAGTACAAGTGTCTAATTCCGTTATTCTTCAGAAATATATTAAATTCTCTAGATGTAAAATTCCTGCCATTATCCGTGACCAATATATCAGGTAGACCTTGCGAGGCAAAAATTTTCCGTAAACTTTCAATTACTGCCTCACTGGCCATAGAGTGCATAATCTTAGCTTCAAACCACTTGCTGTAACTGTCAATCAAAACCAGAAACGTCTTTCCCTGGAATGGGCCGGCAAAATCTACATGGAGGCGACTCCAAGGTTTTCCAGGTGAAATCCAAGTTTGGGGATCTCGCGGAGGGTTATTCCTAACAGTCTGGCACTGTTCACATTCTGACACATGTTGTTCAATTTGTTGATCTAACCCAGGCCACCAAACGTACCCTCGTGCATACGCCTTAGTCTGAACTATTCCTGCGTGCGGGGCGTGCAATATTTTCAGTACCTCACTTTGAAGTGACGTAGGCACGATCACCCTATTACACCACAGTAAGCATCCCTTACTATGCGAAAGAGCCTCCCTTCTTGTCCAAAATGGCTGTAAGGCGGGGTCGCTATTTGAACGCGGCCATCCGTGGAGTACGTGAAATAACACCCTTTGCAAAAGTCTATCCTTCTTGGTTTCATTCGAAATCTTCGACGCGTCTAGATTCCAACCTTCAGGTTGGTCTTCAAGCAATAGTACTTCTCTTATGGGCTCTTCAATCTCAGTAGCAGTCGCGTCATTCGTCCACCTGCTCAAGGCGTCAGCATTACCTAATGATTTGCCTGGTCTATATTTGATATCATATTCGTATGCACTTAATTTCAAGGACCAGCGTTACATCCTTGGCGAAATCTGACCAGGAATGGGTTTCTTTGGGTTAAACAGGCCAACCAATGGCTTATGGTCTGTTATGATACTGAATTTGCGACCGGCCAGAAACTCGTGGAACTTAGTTAACCCAAAAACTATAGCTAGGGCCTCTTTATCTATCTGCCCGTATCTTCTCTCATGAGGCTGTAGCGTTCTAGAAGCCATCATAATTGGTCTTTCCGTTCCGTCATCCATCACGTGCGCAATGATTGCCCCAACGCCATAGCTAGACGAGTCGCAAATCAGTAATAAGTCTCTGTCCAGTTCATAGTTGACTAATGTCAATTCTGAAGACAAAAGTTCCTTAGCTTGCTCAAACGCTTTATTTTCGGATTCACCCCATGACCATGGCCTTTTTGCCTCTAGTAGACGATACAAGGGTTCCAAAATAGTTGACCTGCCAGGTATGGACTTTTCATAAAAATTGTATAATCCCAAGAACGCTCTTAAGGATTCCTTATTTGTAGGAACAGGTTTCTCCTTAATTTCTTTGACTTTCAGAGGTGAAGGGTGTAGACCTTCAGCGTCAATCATGTGGCCTAAAAAGTGAATTGCGTTTGAAGCAAAAACACATTTTTTCGCATTCAGGTGAAATCCTAAGTCGTTAAGAATTTTCAAAACGTTATATAAACGTTCATTGTGCTCGTTCACGTTTTTCCCACTGACGGCTACATCATCAAGCAGGCAAGCTACTCCCTCAAGGCCTGATAACGCATTGGCCATAACTCGTTGGAATATTCCTGGTGCTGCATTTACACCAAATGCTAATCTATTCATTTTCATCAATCCTAGCGGCGTATTGAGTGTCAAGAGCTTTGCAGTCTCGTCATCTACTTTTAGTTGCATGTATGCTAATTTTAAGTCCAGTTTACTGAAAATGCAACCTCCACTTAGCTTCACAAACGACTCCACTGCGGCTGGCAGTGGGTATGTATCGACTTCAATCGCCTGATTGACTGTTGAACGATAATCCCCGCAAATCCTGAGCGAACCATCGTCTTTTTTAACCAATGTCAATGGTGTTGCCCAATCCGAATATCTAACAGGAGTAAGAATGCCAGCGTCAATCATACGCCTCAGCTCTTCTTCGACTTGGTGCTTCAAGGGAAAAGGAACAGGTCGCGCCTTCAAATAACGAGGTGCTGCGTCCGCGCGAACGTGTAACGATATCGCTGGACCGTTGTATTCGCCAAGTGTCTCTTTAAATAAACTTGGAAACTGGCTAACCACATTATCAATTTCTTGATCGTTCCAACAAATTCCTGATATTTCTAATCCTAAGGCCTCAAACCAGTTTCGACCTAGGAGACATGGGCCTTTTCCTGACACTACTAGCAGTTCACATTGGGCTTCTTTATTGCCCAGTTTCGCACGAACATGTGTGGCCCCCAAAACCGTTAAAGGATCACGAGTCCACGTCACTAACTTGACATCAGTCGATTTCAGAGGAGGAGGCGAGTACCAAAGCTTCTTGTAAGTATCTTCCGGCATAATGGTTCTTGATGCACCGGAATCTACCTCCATATTAATAGGAGCGCCATCAATCAAAATATCGGCCGTAATTGGCGGTCGATAAGTTTCCGAGCACTTGTATACACCCATCATCTTTTCAGGATCATCAGCCGTGGCTTCTTTACTCTCACTCTCCACCTGATGCACTTTTGCGTTTTTCTTAGAACAAGCAGTCGTAATGTGTCCATATTTCTTGCAATAGAAACACCTGGCCTTCACAAATGGGCACTGCTCATTCGGCTTATGACGTCGTGCACAATGTCGACAATCGTCAGCCTTAATTTTGCCAATTTCCATTAACTCGCATGACGTGGACGGAGTTAGCTTCGAGTCGACGGCAGCATCAGGGTACATATCATGAAACGTCGCCTGGTAGTTGAGGCACTGCTGCAGAGCTGACTCGTACGAGAGGTTCTTCGCCTTTAACAGTTCACGACGCAAGCGATCGTCGCGTACACCCAACACAAGTCGGTCGCGTAGTTGACGTGTTAAGTCCGTAAAATTACACTGAGCGCCTAATAAACTAATAGCCGCTACAAAGTCTTGCACGCTTTCGTCCTTAGATTGTATGCGTTTATGGAATTTCCCGGCTTGTAATATTTCATTCACCTCTGGCTCATAAAATTTGTCCAAAACCGTCAAAATGTCACTGAAGGGTACACTAGTAGGACGACGAGGCACTAATAACGATACGATAAGTGAGTAAGTATCTTTGCCGCACTGCGAAAGAAACAATGAACGCGCTTTGTCAAGGTCCTTGTCGGAAATCCCAGCTACATCAAGGGCACATAGCAATCGCTCCTTATATTCACTCCACTTATCAGTTTTGGGTTGAAATGGTCCGGGAAACATCATATTTCCAATATTAGCTGCCATAATTCACTACAATCACTTTATTTTACACAGTCGCCAATAAAAGATACAACATCAACTCCAGTCAAAGCATAACTGATTTATTATTTTAGTACCCACATTAAGTTACAATATTAAATAGACATGTCAAATACACAATAATTAGTGTAGTTCAAAATTGGTTAGGAAAATGAAAAGTGTATAGGATAAAAGTTATAGAACATTTAATAAGCTTTTATTCCATCTTAGAACATTAATCGCTACAATGCACCATTTTTGAGATGTTGGTGAAAAACCAAAAATCGAGACCTTTGTCTACAACTTTGAAGTTGGAGTAGTGTCCATTGGAGGTATCGGAATAATTTATTCAGTGCTCTAACCTTGTAATAACCATATTATTAGCAAATAAATTATTCTATTCTATCTCTGGATACAATGTTTAAGGACACCCTGTATATGTTCATGACAATTCTACACTATACAACAATTCAATTTCAAATCTTCTACTGTTGGAATATGATGCAAGATACTATTAAGTCACTAAAGCAGAACCACTGAAAGTTTCCTAACAAACATCCATCGCATGAATCACTAATAAAATTTTGCACTTCACATTATTGCGATCTCAACTTGTATTATTAATTCCAATCAAATGCTTATCCTAACATAATATTAATTACATCTTGTAACATAAATTTGTTGATTTTTTAGAAATTAATAGGATTTGATTATTATCAAGAGCTTACTAATTCATTAGGGTTTTAATAATAATTTGATTGTTTCTATCCAATAATATTTAATTAAACTTTTAAAAAATGCTAAAATTAGTTACTCAGACCAGGCAGACATAGCTAAAATAATACCAAGTTTAAATCATTTCTCAATAATAAATGCCATCAAAAACATAACTTGTAAAAACAAAACAAGTCTCGCAACTCAAATCATCTACTGTTTGTCAGATCGATGTAATATCATGTCAGTTAATTTATTTAGTCCCTAGCCCTTCTTACAGGGCCTTCTCTCTTAAGTTATTACTTAATTAGCTAACATAACATCTTATAGTGACCATATCAATATTAAAATTCTTTTATGTTTTAAATAAATAGATTGGCTTCTTTATGAAAGTATTTCAATTACTTTCAAAGTTTTAACTTACATAAAAAAATATCTTCCATGTCCAAAACTTGCCAAACCAGTGTCAAATAGAAAATACTAACTAATAACACATTTTCTAAGACCTACTAAAGCAATAAACGAGGTCTTGCTTGGAAAACTAGACACTGTTAAGCTGAACCAGAATCTGATGACCTCATCAGGTCTAAACCACAATCTATTCTAGAAATTTAGACTCCACCACTGCAGCGATTATCAAAGTCTAGCATTCATCGGCCGATTGTGTATGTGGGAGTCGGAATATATTATCATCCATGTAATCGAACTGCTATGCCGAGTGAATCAGTGTTACTGTGCTAATGCGAACATAAACAAAAAAACCAACTCACCGATAGTGGAAACAATAAATTATATCTCTTGTTTTTAATTAAGAAGATGCACTTTAGGTTTATTTTTATAACATAATTGCTAGTTTAAAATAGTAATTTCTTTATCGACAAAACATAAACAAAAAGGAAGATTATTAATCATGTATTCCAATTCAGAAAATTACAGTTAGCCCCATTCAACTAAACTTCCAATAAAATTGACAATGAATGTCATTTTCTGACTTTTCTGTTGACTTGACAGACTTCTGGGTATGCCAATCCTATTGTTCCGAACTGCGCCTGAAGTGGTAAAATTCGGGTGACCAAAATTATTAAAAAGCTCACCCCGGAACGAGTTTAAGCACGCTAAAATCTTTGGCTAAAATTGAATTGGAATCAATTTCGGAGTGCTCCGAACCAAAGACATTGCACTATAGAATATCTTTGCTCCAATAAAATATCTTTTGTGATATCTTTGCTTTGCTCCGGACTTGTAACAAAATGATAGTTTGATGCTCTGAAGTCCCGGCCAAAAGGACGCGTGCGCGGTGGGCGTGGGCGTTCAGATCGTGCCATAGCATTGGTATCGACGAGTTCACACCGGCGCGGACAGCGGCAGCGTGTCTCACGCGTGCAGCTTGACATTCAGCTTTTGCACGCGCGGACATGACATTTGACGTGACAGGCTCAACAGGCAGATGGTGCGCTACTACGTTATATTAATAATTAGGTTTAAAGCTACTATTTTTTTTCCGATGAGCAATGAGTTCACTCAGGGCTACTAGGTTTATATCTTTCCTTCATCTTCAAATAAACTATAAATAAAATAAACTTCGTTTATTGTAGGCAACTTAACATACAAGCCCCTATAGTATTAGTAAAATAGCTTCTCTCGCTTCGTAATCGCGTTGGAATTAATACATTTGAAACTCAGTTAGTAAATTAATAAAAACTGTACAAAATTCTTTGTTTATTTAATAAAAGGGTTGAGGTTATATTCGTAGTATATCGGCAAATGATCTGATAAACAATAGTTAAATCATAATTTCTACAACATCATTAGATACCTTTATTATGACTAACATTCATAATCTTCTTTGACTTCATTCATGGCTAATCTCTTTCTTGTTAGGTTTATACATCTGGGCGAAAGATACATTTTCGTGCTAGGCCTCCTGAACGCCTAGTGTCCGCGTGTTTGGTGTGAACTGGCCTGCACGCCCACGCCCCCGCGTTGGTTTGGCCGTAGCTTTAGTGGTTTCTCTCTGAGTACTGAAACCTATGGAGATGCCCTAATGTCCTATATAAACAAATTGGTTATACAAATATGATCTAAATCGACATTGTACTTATAAACATATAGCCATCTTGTTTTAACTTACCTATAATTTCCCAAGCAAAAAGAGTACAATATTTTTAGCCGACTTAGTTTTGGCAACATTAAAACGTGACGTCATAGCAAAGCATGATCGTGGACGTTACAACATTTTAGTTAGCAACTGGAACAGGTTCTGTCATATTTGCAATGTTTTGTGATATAACTCTTTAAGGGATAAGGGACTTTCATGTGAATTATGCTATACAACAAGCAACATGCCTCATTGCAGTGTGGTGGGTTGTGTCATCAAAAAAAGCGAAAATCCTCCAAACAAACATAACACTGGTACGTACTATTTGCCATGCCATGCCATAACTTTTGGCTTTCCTCTGAATTGTTTACTTAGAATTCATGCCAAATGTAGCTTAAACTACTTATTTTTGTGAGTTCTGATAGTGTATTTCAAGGAACTAAAAAACTGTTTGTTTGTCGATAGAGTTGCCCTTCAAAGCTTTTTTTATATTGATATTTTCAAGTGTGAATTGTAGTGTAATTATATTAAGCCGTTTTTTTTTATTTTAGGTTGCCTAAAGATTACAGTAAAAGAAAAATGTGGCTGGATGTAAACATTCCTGAACCTTTCCGCCCCATCGGCTGTCAATTCTACGTGCTATGTGCCTCGCCTACTGCCACCTTAGCCTGCTAATCCGTCGGGTTGTGTTGTTTCGTTGTGTCGTCAGCGACTTTTGTTCGTTCACAGATCTCATTTCTAATTTGATTTCGCGAAGAAACACCGATCATAGCCCTTGCCATAGCGTGTTATAGTTGTCATTTATGTAGTAAATAAATGAGACTGATTGAATCCTTTGTCTGTCTTACATCAGAGAGAAAAAATAAAGGTTTTGATTCAAACTATTTACTATATTATTGCCAATATACTACTCTGTCACACAAAATGTTAGTTATTCATACAAATTTATTTTATCACCTTCAAAGCATGCTCCTTCAGAAGCGATACACTTACGCCAACGAATAATCCAATCATCAAAACATTCTTTAAACGCTTTTTCCGGAATCCAGTTCAGTTCTCGCCGCGAATTTTCCTTTATCTCCGAGTGAAACCGGGTGCCACGAAGTGGTAATTTGAGTTTAGGAAAAAGAAAGAAGTCGGCTGGAGCCATATCTGGTGAATAAGGTGGCTGCTCGATGGTATTTGTTGAGTTTTTGGTCAAAAAAATTTGTTCACAATGTGGGAAGGCGCGTTATCGTGGTGCAAAATCCAAGAATTTTCATTCCACAAATCTGGCCTTTTTCGTCTAATTTGCTCTCTTAAACGCCGCATAACGCTTAAATAATACTCTTTTTTATCGTTTGACCTTCTGGCAAGAATTCTGAGTGCACTACACCACGACAGTCAAAGAAAACAATTAACATGACTTTGACTTTCGATCGAGTTTGTCGCGGTTTCTTCGGTTTCGGTTCAGTTGGAAGGCGCCCCACTCCGAAGCTTGTTGACTAGTTTGCATGCCAAACTCGTAAACCTACGTCTCGTCACCAGTAACAATGCGTTTCATGAATGTTGGGTCGGAAGTGACTGGTTCTAGCATGTCCTCAGCGACTCTTTTGCGATTGAGTTTTTGGAGAAAATTCTGGTCTTTTGGGATTACCCGAGCGGCAACATGTTTCATACCCAATTGATTATTTAAAATGGTACGAATCAACTCATGTGACATAGAAAGTTCGACGGCTAGCGCTCTCAAACTTGAATGAGGATTTTCAGTCACTATTTCCTTCACTTTTGCGATGTTATCTTCAGTAGCAGACTTTGATGGCCTACCAGAGCAAAATCTTCCATCACATCTCGACCGCTTTTGAACGCTTTGTACCACTCATAAACACGTGTTTTTGATAAAGTCGATTCACCGTAAGCCTTCTGTAACATTTTCAGAGACTCCGAACACGAAATCCCATTGGCGATGCAAAATTTAAGACAAACTCTTTGTTCGATGTTTTTGTCCATTATGAAATTCCCGAAACTTTTTTGACAGAATGTATATATTTTTGGGAGACTTTTCTTTGTATCGGATTGGTGCCTGGCCAGAATGCCCTTTGTAATTTATATCTTAATGTGTGCTACAACTCTATATTATAATGTGTGATACTCTATAAACGATACAACAATTACTTTTTTGGGTGCCATACTTCAGAAGCTTCTGTACGTAATTTGATTGAATATGACGTTGGTTGATTGGATCCAACCTTGGGTGCTACCAAAATAGTAATTTTGATATCATTTTGTAGGTAATCTCAAAAAGTATTACGTTATTTAGGACAACATCGCCTAAATTGCTGATCCTATGGTAAGTAGATAAAGCACTTGTGTTATAGAAATCAGAAACAACGACGGTGCCACAACACCCAGACCCGAGGCAATAAAGAAAAGTTCGTTTCCTACATTGAACCGATAGGAGAACCTCAGTGATTGCGACGCCATATACATACAGGCTTGGTCGTCATATAAGGAATTTATTAAATTGATGTGATGTCGTCGTTCTTTCTGATTTCTATAATACAGGTGCTTTAGCTACTTACCTTAGGATAGCAATGTATGTGATGTTGTACGGACAAGAGCACGTCGACCTACCACAAAATGTCAAATTTTCTCATTTGAAAATGAACTTTATATGTCAGGCTTAAAGTTGAAAATCTATTGGAGAATTTTTGACTTTTGGGGTAGGTCGACGTGCTGTGGACTGTACAATATTCATTTTTGTTTATTTATTTGTTTTAGATATTTTTACAACCTAATTTTTTTTGGCTATAACACATAAATGATTTTTGTATTGATACTTGTTAGGCGATATCATTCAAATTTATCTTTTTCTATAATGTTTAGGAACTCCACCTCTCAGAATTAGAAACTTTTTTGCAAACTTTACCAAAAATAATAATAAAAAAATCCCTGCCGTTTCAAGAGTAAGAAAATGCGATAAATTAAAAGCTCTTAAATTATTGCCTATCAAAACCCAGATACACTGTAAAAATAACTTCATCTATAAATATATCGATTTACAGTAGAGCAACACTACGGACAGGCGCCATTTTTGTCACCAATTAAGTTTAGGTATACACGTTTTTTCTGTAGTTAGGCCATCTCCATAGGTTTTAGTACTCAGAGGTTTGATGACACTTCCTGACATGGACACTGACAATCATAGAATACATTTACTTTAGCGAGCTGACAATGGTTTGTTTGATTGTTGGTCCCAATGAGGATTTAAATACTACGTAATCAGAGTCGGCATTCTAGTAGTAGCCACTGAACCGATTTATGGAAGAAAATTGTACCGCACTGGTAATTTGAAATTGTACCAACATTTAAAAACACAACTGTCACACTAATTGACAAATAGGGCTTGACGAAGCTGTATCGTTCTTATCTATCGATATCGATAAATCCGCAATCAATCGGTAGGTCGGGTGGGTACTTTTTACCATCAAGATATGTCAGTTGTATGTACTAAACTAAAAACAACAATTAAATTAATCGTATTTATTACATTATGTAATACAAAACATACCAAAGCTATTTTTTTTTACATTATTATGAGTTATTATTACTCTAATGAATGCTGTATCTTCGGCGCATGCCACGTAAGCCGTGAAATTCACTCGTTGTAAAAAATCGCTGTCGGGGCAAAAGCGCGGCTGGTTTGGGGGAGGGAGAGAGTGGGGAGCTTGATTTCTTTCCAATCCCATATTTGGTTGACCTTAAAACTGAAAAATAGATAGTCCTCTTAAGTAAGCTTGTACAAAACATCATCCTGCATTTTTATCCTTGAGTACAATATATACCTTACTTGGAAAGTTACAAACTCTTACCTCTTATTATTAGTGGAGATTTCCCAAACACTATACACATTTTGTTTTCGTATAGACCGCAGCGAACACAAATTGCAGTTTAGTATTTACATCGTAGGTACAACTATTGCTTTAGGTATGTGTATAATTATATTTGGTTGACCATAAAACTGAAAAATAGATGAGTTCGTTAATGTCAGCTTGTACTAAACAACCATTTATCCAGCATTATTGTCCTTGAGTAGAGTTTATCCCTTACTTGGAAAGTTACAAACTTTTACCTCTTAATATAAGTGGAGATTTCCCACACACTATACACATATTCTGCTTTCGTATGGACCGCAGTTATCAGAAATTGCAGTTTAATATTGACATAGTACAACTATTGTTGTAAGTGTATAATTATATTTGGTTGACTTTAAAACTGAAAAATAGATAAGTCCGTTAAAGTTAGCTTGTATAAAACAACCCATTATCCAGCATTTTTATCCTTGAGTTTTCGCTTTCTTAATTTAGGGACATCATCTGTGAAAATTTAAACTTTCTATCACGGTTCATGAGATACAGCCTGGTGACAGATGGACAGACAGAAAGACAGACAGACAGACGGACAGCGGAGCCTTAGTAATAGGGTCCCGTTTTACCCTTTGGGTACGGAACCCTAAAAAACAAACATAAAATCAAATAAATTACCTTTTTTGGTTTTATTAGGTAAAACAAAAATGGGAATGAGAAATTCCAAAAGGGTTTGATGATGATCAGGTAGTGGTGGCATGTTCAATTGCAAGGAAGGTACGGCATTCCTTTTTAATCGATTGCCTTGTTTATTAAAGGCGCTTAAAAAGTGGTTTCCACACAAAAAAAAACATTTAACTTTTGTATAGGTAAATAGACAACATCTTCGTTTCCAGTTAATTTACCCATAAACGGCATCTAAAATAAATAGTAAATATCTTGTATCGTCAAATTAAGTAAATGTATTGGTGTACTTACAAAATAAATTTAATTTATCGATAATTTAATTTCATCACTATCGTTTCAATAATAAGGCACGATTAATGCAGATTTATGAGAAAATATCAAATCTAGGAGTGCAATTTGTCGTTGCAAATTGCTATTAACACGGTCAAACCAATACATAAACTCGAAGGATAATAATAATTTTAAAATATCGCATATTAACAAACCTGGTAGGGTCAAGTGGAAATCTGGCTATAAATATATTACAAGCACTTTTATTAACGCGTCTGATCCCACAAACTTCACATTTTCGCAGACTTTCTCTTTTTGTATTGATTAGCACGAAATTTAATAAAAATTTTAAATAAATCGCAAACAACTCAAACAATTATCCAAAATTGGCGCGACGATGACAAACTTCTACAGATTAGTCAAAGAAACTTTACAATGTTACCAACACTAAACATAATTATTATAATACGTCTAAATTTAATAGTAATCATGGAACTTGTAAGCCCAAGGAATCAATACTCATTTTATTATGATAGGGTATTTTTATATCTCAATGATAGGACAAAGTAAGTTCATAAATACACACTAAAAATACTAAAATTGCGATTGTTTGGTATGTCGACGGCCTGGTTGGTCCGAAAGTGATTGTTTGGTTTGGTGACATTTTTTTAAAATTCATTCGCTACTCGAGACAATGAAAGAAAATTCTTCTTTACAGTTTATTAGAAACTAATTGATAACAACCCTAGCACCAAGGAAATCACAGTCAAAAATATGTTCTGATTTATTCCCCTTCGTATACGGGGTGTTGGAAAAGTACGAACCTTGTAGGGGGTTTTAAATTCAAGTTTGGAACACAGAAAGCATATAACTACCAGTGCCGTAAATAGGGCGGTGTCACCGGTGCTCAGGCACAGGGCGTAGTCTCTGGGAGGTGCAAGAATGGCCAGACTAGGCAGGCCTATTATTTTTTCGGTTTGCTCCTGATAAGTTCACGCTGCGCCCCTAGTGGTCGATTCCAACACATACGTACCTACATGCCAGTAACATCATTGTCAAGCAGTCAGGCTGTAAAAAGCCTTCGAAGACTTTCGCCTGGATGCATAGCATTGCTAGGTACCTATAATATCTAAAAAAAACTAGGCACTGATAACTACTAAGCCTGCAGGACTAGCATGCGCGCATCGGTTATTTTATCGATAGATAAGACAAATTTTGTCTTCGACGATAAGTTTGTCGTTTTCCCTAACCTAACGGATCACAGATGTCTCGAATCCCTTTCTTAATATTTTCAGGGTCTCCCGTTCTTCGTAGCCACTTATTTTTACGTTATAACACGGCATTGCCATGATATTTTAGTTTTTTCTTTGTTATTGTCGAAGACAATACGACATATTTAGGTACGTCAAAAGTCGATAAAATGCCACGACAAAATTTTGTCGTGTTGCGCATGCTAGCCCTGCTGGTGTCGACTACACACAGCATTAACGCGTCTAGTCAAAGCGAGTCGCATTTATTACTACTAGTGCGTCAATCTCTGAAGAATCGAATAGAATTGTTCATTCATCGCAACTGTTCATCAAATTATGTTGTTTTTAGTCTCATAGCATTTAAAATGCTCTAAGCTTTTGGTGATTTTAGCGTCATCGTCAGCTCGGTTAAAGAGATGTATTTATTTTCTCGTCTTCGTCATCAAAACGAAATGAGAATTGATGAAAAAGGAAATTTCTTCTTCCCATATAAGTATTCATCCGCGGATCCGCCGCTGGCAAAGATTTTATATGTCTTTGGCCGCTGGTCATCGCGATAATGTGGATGTGGATTTCCATGAATAAACCAATGAATGACATCAATAGTTTATTCATTTTTATTTAAACGAATTGTTGAATGCGCAGCTCGCGCGCAGCACGAGAGCCACTCGCGAGCTGTACGCGCGCAGAACGCATTCCGTTATGCAATCGTTTGGTGCGCCTCTTTAGCGCCACTCATGCAAAGCTTGTGCAGTGCGCGCGATCTGCGTGCGTGCAGTTCTAGTTCACGTTCCACGGTTCCATGCAGCCTCACAGGTCGCACGCGCGCAGACGTCGCAGCGCGCGAAAGTCGCACGCGCGCAGCCTAATATAAATACGTTGGAGTCGTTGGAGCGCATCGCTAATAGACGCAGTTTCATAGAAAATATATGGAAGGCAACTTTCTGCGATTCGATTCAACTCTGCTCGGCGAGCCTAACTAGCCGAGTGTGTGCTCGACGTGCTAACTACAACTTGTTCTTTTACCGCCTGGTCTGAAAAAGCACATGACAATGCAAAGTGCCATAGTTATTAATAGCAAAATAATGTTAGCAGACATCATTGTGTCTTCTTATCTGTTATTCATATTCTAAGTTAGGTAAAACTAATAAAATAAACATCAGTCACTTATTTCCCTATTTTATTCAGAAATTAATCTTACACAAGACATTTTGATACTGGGTTGTTATCTGGAATGGCCCGCAATGAGCAGAACTGAACAATGTTTACCAAAATCTTTTTAAAATCACAATGAAATATTTGACTTATTTAGTGCATTAGCTTAGAAACTATTACAAATAATCCTTAAAACTATGGTTTTATATTCTATCTAGTGATTCCAGCATGATTATGCTATTTCCTCTGATGACCTGAAAAAAAGCAGAAAACATAATTGAGTGATGATATTCTTCATGATGCATATTTTAATTCCCCTCAAATAATCATCATCATCATCACCAGCCTATATCAGTCCACTGCTGGACACAGGCCTCTCCAAAAGGAGGATTTTGCCATAATCGCCACATTTGGCAGACGGGTTGGCGATCGCAGTTTGGCCAATGATGGAGAGGAGACGCTGCTGCCCGTCTTCTTGTGGCGGTTCTACTGTAGTCGCCTCTTACGACACCCATTGGAAGAGAAGGGGTGGTGCAATTCTTTTAACGTGCCGGCCACCACACGTCACTAATAATAATCTGGTCAAATTAGCCCACCAGAGTTTACAATTGGTAGAAAATGTTCAGAACAGCATTATAATCGAAATGTGAAAAGTCCCCATTAATCCTCCTGAGCCTGATCCTTGGCAAATATTTTCTATGCTGATGAGGAGAATAATTGTTTACATCAGTATACCAAGCAAGGTTGAAAAAAACATTTTGAAAAAAACTCTAAACCTTTTTTTTAAAAGTCGGACGTGGCAGTGGTTATCTGTCTCTCTTACCAGCCAATTAATTTCTCCAGGTCTGTTGTAAATCAATCTTAAAGTAATCATAAAGTACATTTTGTTGTGCCTAAGCTCTTATGCAAGTAAGAAGTTACAATCAACTGTTAGGAAAAAAGAATTGAATTAGCTGTTATCAGAGCAATAATGGCATAGCCCAGTATTCTTCAAAGAGTGTTCTGTGGCACACTGGTGTACCGTGGTCATTAGTTGGTGTGCCTCGGAAAAGTATGGGTAGTAAAAATACTTTACACATATACAGGGTGACTGGAACTAGACCCGCCATAGCAAATTCCCATGTAGAGAAGGTCGGTTGCGAACTATTGGACCATATTTTTTTTATCACAAAGTTTATTTTTGGAATAAAAATAATTTTGGAAGCATAATTTCTTATTTTTTAACACAAGTTTAACGGAAGTTTTGACGTATTTTGATCAAAAATGTTTATTTATGACATAAAATAAACATTTTTGACGGTTCTATAGTTTACAAACAACTTCTCTACATAGGGATTTGCTATAGCGGTTCTAGTTCCAGTCACCCTGTATATGTAAATTGTTTTGGTTGTGGTACCTTGCACACAAAAAGATTGCAGAACACTGGCATAACCTACATACTTATAACACTTGTTTTATATTTATATTATGAGGTAGTTTGGGTGGGAGGTCATCTCCTACCTCCGTAACCTGTCAGGCGAAGGTCAAAAGACACAATGAAAATATTATTGTTACTGAGCGGCCGGACGGTCTTTGCCGCTTGATAGGTTAAAACTCATTAAATTTAAATGATTTTTGATTAACATTAACAACCTCCAGATAAAACATAATTTAATGTTTCATAATTGCATATATAACTAACTTGACCAGTATGCTCAGAAAAAAAGATAACAATTGAATAACAATGGACCTGCGCGTACACATGGACTGTGCAAGAGGATTAATACAGTGTAATGTCAGTTTGTAATTATTATTTAACATAGCTGCAGTTTGTTCTACTGACCACCATGCCGACGTTGTTGCGCTGGCCATCCTTGCACTCCTCAACAGACTCGTCCAACACGAGATTCATGAAGGGGTCAAATCCTCTTAGCACTCCGGTCACTGCACGACCCGCATTCAGCTTAATGGACAGCTTCTTGTCCATGAACCTGCAATGAATGTGGTGGGTTTGTAAGATTTAATACGTAGTTGTTTTAGTTATGAGGATCCTGTATTCAATATGCATCTTACAAAAGAACATACTACGAGCACTTCTTAACAACATTATAACGAAAGTAATTTAAATGTTGATAAAACGAGTTATTTTTGTAACAATAATAAGTATTTTTGCATCGTAGATGACGGTAAAAAGAGAAAATTGTAGACGCTTCTATAGAGGTTATATTTTTTGCATAGGTTTTTCAAGGTTAAACACTTACTTTTTCAACTCTGGCGGATGAGCCTTCGACATTTTGTGTAATTAATTTAGTTATTAGCCTAGTAAAAACCGTAAATTAGAATAAAAGAATATTCTGAACGCGGTTAGAATACAATACAAGGAAACACGGCTTTTTATTTTTTTAAAGTTGGTCTTGCTGCCACTGACCAGTAGCAAGCAATAACCTGAACAGGCTACTGTCAAATTACATTAAATTACAGAAAATTTGCAATCATTTCTGTTTGTTTACCATATTTTCGAGGATTAAAGTCGCAATGCAACAGTGTGGTGCTTTAAACTGTAAAATAGAAGTAGTTTATTTATTCCCTAAGGACTATAAACGCAGAAATCAGTGGGAATCTGCTTTACAGATTAACAATTGCACGATTACTCACAGCATATTTCATAGAAGAAGACTATTTTGGAAAAAGTATAATATAGTAAACGGGTAACAGTTTAGTGAATTCACTGGCACTGAAAAAGTACAGAAACCTAAAAAGCCCACATCATGACAAGCTTCATGGAGCAGTTTTAAACATACTAATACATTGAAAATATTAGTTAGTGCTTTACCCTGTCTTCTACTTGAATTTATGAAGGACTCCACTACTTGCCTGTCTCTCTACTGTAGAGTGCTGTGAACTTTTAACTAAATGACAAAGCGGAGGCAATATACTCGCTGATAATGGACTTACAAAAGAGACAGAAAGAAATGTAATAGTTAGAACAGGTACCTCCTTTTCATAAAGGAAAATCTCAATTACTTACTAGGCCTCACTATTATGAAGAACTGAGAAACTTTCAAGTGCTGCAATTTTAGGGAATCTATTTATAAAATAAATCAATAAAAGTCTAGGAAGTTATATCTGTTTTTTTATTATTATTTTCAAATAACCTTCAAACATGTTACTTACTTTAAATATTAAGTAATGGTATTACTTAATAATGATAATTATAAAAAAATAACATTTCACAAATGTATCATACTTAAAGAAATAGTATCACGACTACATGCTATGCATCAATCAAATTGCAGAATTTCCTACCAGTACAAAATAAATATCTATGTGTTTGTGTGTAGTAAGGAATTTTCTTTTTAAAGGACAACTCTCTAACACTAATACTTAACTAAGGCACAGTAATTTCATATATCAAGCTTTTTTTAGCTTTATACGGGTGCTTAATTTAATTATTGTATCTTTGCTTAGAAGTTTATCAAGACTCCTTAGAAATTCACAATCCAATCCATGCTTGTCCACCACATATCCTAAATACACTTCCCATAATCTGGAGAACTTTTATGACCTCTGGTATTGAATTAGAGATACATGTTTACATCATGCATCCATGCCACTATCCGCAGCGCTCACAATGGTATAAAATTAATTTTCTCCATCCTTGCTTTACATTATCCTTTAATGTATGTGATATCACCAGCAGAGTAGAGGTGAACAGTTAGGAGATGACATGCTTCATACAGAACTTTTTCTTGCTTGCTGTTGTATCTGTGAAGCAAAAAGCATCAGATGATGAATACTTAATAATCAAAAGTATATTGAATAAATATCAGGAAATTATTTAAATATAAGTTCATACTTTCTTTCCTTTCTAAATAACGATGTATTTCATGTTTCCTTAAGCAAGGAAAGGGAAAATCGGCATCAATGTCTCTGAATTTCTCTATCGACAGAGAGGCATATGCAACATCATCTGTAATGTTATAGTCAGCGCCCAAGTTTCGGTTCCGCTCATAAGCCTCCAATCTAGAAGAAATAACAGATATAGTCCAAATTAACCAGAATTATGCACAGGAAATAGAATGTAACCTTCAATATTTTCAATGCTTACCTCTTTATCAAATCACAACGTTTCCGTTAATTGTTCTGGTCCTTTTACGAAGTCCGCTTTAAAGCTCAGAAAAAGATATTAATGAATACATTTTAAACGCTGAAAAACTTTAAATGCGAAAAAATCGCAAATACACACTTGACACTAGCAGTCAACCGGGTACAAGCGCCGATCGCGCCATCTACAAAAAGCTTTGCGTGTTCCTCCCCATTACAATGACGTAAGTGCAAAATATCGTTAAAATTAGTTAGGTATAAAAAACGCCGTATAAAGTAATAAACTATCAAGGAACATTGACTCTTTTGTAATTTTACAATAAATACCGCTAGATGGAAGTAGCGTCAGCGTCAAATTTGATGAGAATTGAAAGCAACAAGCCTGATTGTCCAGTTACTCGCGGGGAGCTGGACGAGTTAGTTGCTTCACAGTGTACAACGACGCTAATGTAATAAGGCCATTGTTTTTTGCTGTTATAAGAAGAACATTGACTCATATGTAACAAAAGTAATTTTTTCAATTTTTTTAAAAATAATATTTATAATAGAACAATGACGCTTATTACAATTTAGGTCGTTGTTCGTCTAGATTTCATAACTTGTTATTGCGTGTTAGGTCATAACTTAATGGAGCATTTTTTTAACGTTATTCTTTATAACACGAAACAATGATTTTCATTCGCCTATTTCAAGATGTACACTAACTTTTAAATATTTCTTTTACTTTTTGTACTTATAATTATTAAAATAGTAATAAAAAATATTTTTCAATTTTACCTATGTTATACCTATGTCATTATTCGTCACTATTTTTTACTCTTTTATATATATTTTAGTGGGACAATGACTTAACTGTAGGTGCTCTGTATTTTAAAAATTTGTATTAATTAAACTACAAAATACAAAATCATTATGTTCTACTAATATTAAAGTAAATATAATCAGGCATTTGTTTTAATATTAATTATCCTTAAATATTATCGTTAAAAAAAGATATTTAGAAAAAAGCGAAAAAAAATATTCAAATGCATTTTTCTCAAGTGTATAGTATTTGCACTTATGTCGTTGTAATTCTAAGGGTGCGATATGTTCATATTTAGAACCATTAAAAAAATGGCAATTATAAATTCAATAATTAATACCTAGACTGGCTGTTCTACTATGCAAATCACAGCTAATTTTATGAATTTTATGTTTCATGAGCCACAAGGAAATATATTTTTTATCAAATTTAATGTATACTGCACTAATTGACTACTAATTCAGTTCTCAGTTACCTTTGCGATCGATGATTATTATGGCATACCTATTTAGATCCCTAAAATGGCGATAACGAAATGGGCACAAAAACAATTTGCCAGCAGGCAGTCCAGATATTTATTTCAGGGCAGTGGTTTAGTCGTAAACGCAGACTAAAGTCGGTTTAAATAAATTAAACACAAATGTATGTTTTTCAACTTGTATAAAACTATTTACAATGTTTACAGAATGGTTACAAAGAAAAATAGTAGTAAAAGATTTTTCCTAAAATACCGACATTAAGTGGGTTACGTCATACGCCTATTTCTAAACGAATTCAGGTGCTTTTTGTGTTTGCCATGTCTAAATATTTTGCTTCATGTTTTTGTATTTTGTGTTTTTTGAGTCGTAATTTATGCTTTGCGGTTCATAAAATAGCGATTTTGGTCATAATTATACAGATATTTCTATTTTATCCTTAACCAAAAGTTGCTAATAACTAGAAACATTATCATCAACATATTGCCATCTCAAAAAAAGTTCGTCTAGCTATATGACAGCATAATTTAGAAGTTATATACAGCGGAGGAAGGCATGCGAATGGATGTTATGTTTGATTTAGGTAGGGTTATAGTCACTCCTTTTATCATTCATTATCTACGTATGTATAGTCAACAAAAGCAACAAGTAGACAGCTGGGAGGATGGATGCTGTCGCGTTATTCATTCTGTTTTCGTTAATTTAGAATAATTTGTTGTATAAAATGGTTTTCTGAAAAATACTTTAGCAGTGGAAAAGTTTGTGTTTGTGTTTCCTTTCAAAAATGGATGAATCCGGGATTGATTTGGGCTATGATCTCGCCTCTCTTCTGACGAACGATTTTAATGCTGATCAGAAGGTCTTGGATGAGATGTCAGCGGCGCAGGAGCACCAGGACTTCATGTTCTACGAGTTGAAATCCAAAGCTGTGCCAATCACTGAAAGGTAAGTTTTTTGTGCTAATTACAGCACGCGTTGTTAACATTTGCGTATCGTATACACTGCCAATATTTTTAGCATATTATGAGGAACAATTTCTCCGTAGCCGCGACCCTGAAAACTGGACTTGGCACTGCACCCAGTTTTAACGTCTTGTTTATCTCCGCCTCCCAAGACCCAAGTCTTAAAGCACAAATACGACCGCGCAATTTTTGAGGTTGTTCTTTCTACTATTTTCCACAGTCTATGGTAATTTAAAAAAACTTTTTTTTAATTACGTAACTTAACTGTGGTTTTTGATTTATGAACGAAACTCTAAAAAAGTTTTTCAAAAGTTCGATTGTAATCTTTCCCGCGCAATGCCGCGCTGCGTAACGTGATTGAATATCAAAAATAGTATAAATTGTAAAAATGCTCATTTACTACACTACGTTAATGATAATGTTTACACAGTGGAGTGGTGTCAGTTTCTTAAATACGGAAATGTTTATATCGGAGTCTTCTTACTCATTCATTACTTTCAAAATTGACCTCCTTTCGCGTGTACGAACTATGAAACGATGGCCCGAGGATTACTTGGCTTAAGGAATAGGTTACCAAAGAAGCTCATGAGAATTATAATGTTTAATTCTTATCGCTAAATTTATCTTATAATATAATATTAATCTATTGATGTTTGTCGACAGAATATAATGTCAGAGTTATAATGAGTGAAAATATATAGCAATGCTCAGGATACCAAAAACGCTATTGATAAAATGGTTAGGAGAGGTCACTCACCTATTAGCACTCTTTTAGTCAGACAGAGCGCTATTCACGGCGTGATTTGTTAATAAAAGGCTTTTAAGAATTATCTATACAATTAAGCATCTATGTAGGTTCAATCAATCAATGTTTTTCGTAAAGTATTTTATTTATTTGTTTTCCTTAATTAAAATGAACAGGATATCGCTAAGGTTTTTTTATTATAACTTCTTACTTACTTTTAGCTACTACTGACTAGTACTGACGATAGAACTAAGTACATACTACAAATTGACATTCAAATTGATATCCCGTTTTAAATAACTATTTGAGCGGGAAAAAAAGAGTTTTGACAATTATTTCATAGGTTATCTCATACTACAGACCAGATATTTTTCCTTGAAAACGATGGAAACTTTGGTGGTCCTTTCTACACAGCGGCACGGAAGTTGAGCGATGGGCGAAAGTTGCGCAGAAGAGCATTTACGATTCCGTGATTGAGTGATTGGCAAGTCGCGCGCCGCGCCTCCACCGCCGGCCGTGGTTTGTTGTTAGCTCCGCGCACGCGTCTCTGATACGACGAAAGCGATCCCCACTCGCTATTCCCCCGCGTTCAACATTGATGCCGCGTAACTAACTACGTGGTCTGGTGAAGGTCGCGGGAAGCCGCTGGATGCGGGTGGTACAAGACCGATCTTTGTGGAAATCCTTGGGGGAGGCCTATGTCCAGCAGTGGACGTCTTTCGGCTGATGGATGGATGGATGGATGGAACTAACTACGTTTCACAGATTTATTCGATTGCAATTTGTGACGAACATTGTTGAGTAGATTTATGTCATAAGGGGAAGGTTAAATTTGATGACTACGCAAACGAAGCATTTTTAAAGCATTAGAATTGCAATGGTTTTTTTAAGCCCCGAGATTATTTTTTTGATTCGAGAGAGAATTTAGGGATTTCCTATGCTATTTGGAATTTCAATAGGTACCTACTTATTGCCAAAAGAAAAAAAAATTCTCTTCCAGATAGCAGATAATCATTAATTGCGTTTTAATAATATGATAAGTATATGGGTCAAAATATATAACAACGTTTCACACGATAAAGCCATTTTTGCGTGCAAAAATATAAAATAATGTAAGTTAAGGACGTGATTTATTTTTTATTTACGTAATGGAGAGAAACGTCTATCTTTATTATACACTGTCATTCAATAGGCTAATCTTGTAACCAGGCTATTTTAAACCAGATAATATTAGGCATAAAATATTATCGAGAAAGGTCAGACAAGTTGATATTATTAAAGATAGTTATTATCTAAGGAAAAGATAATCGTATTTTTATAGATGTGATAAAATTACCGCAGAGGCCACTATCAATGCGTAAAAAAACCGGCCAAGTGCGAGTCGGACTCGCGCACGAAGGGTTCCGTACCATTATCTTATTGCGGTTTACGATTTATGACGTATTAAAAAAAAAACTACTTACTAGATCTCGTTCAAACCAATTTTCGGTGGAAGTTTGCATGGTAATGTACATCATATATCTTTTTAGTTTTATCATTCTCTTATTTTTAAAGTTACAGGGACACACGCACACACACACACACACACACACACACACACACACACACACATATTTTACCACTTTGAAAGTGTCTCTCGCTCATCTAATCGAGTTAAGAATAAATGTTATTTGCAACCTCAATATCATTTTTGGAGAACTATCCATCGATAGCCCACACGTAAGTTTGATGAAAAAAAAAAACCCCCCGAGAAATTTATTGTTTTTTTTTTCTATTTTTGTGTCAGAATACATCTTCTTACCAAGTTCCAACAGTAGTATAGTTTCGGAAAAAAAGTGGCTGTGACATACGGACGGACAGACAGACAGACAGACAGACATGACGAATCCATAAGGGTTCCGATTTTTTGCCATTTGGCTACGGAACCCTAAAAATATAGTGACGCTCTTTGTTCTTCGATAATATATTCGCAGCGTAGATTAATTTGTGATGAGGGCATTAAACTATAACCTCTTGTCTATATTGGACGCGGAGTACCCGGACTGGCTGTCCCATGCAAATAACAGCCAATTTTGTTTGCCCACTTGGAACGCCACTAAGCGGAGGTCCGGTAAACTAATTTTGAACCCTTTTTACACCTGTATAATGATTGCCTTGGTGCCTAGACCCTAGTACGAGTTGCACAAAACAACCGAGTCACCTTAAGGCCTTAACACCACCCAAATGCCTAAAATCTCGAATATGAAAATTAAATTGTCAGAATACCTGTTTTAATCTAAAAATTTAAAGAACGATATGCTAGAAGAGGATTTAATTAACATCTTAAATTGAATAATATAGATTTTCCGTTAAGTCCCTTGAATTAAAACATGCGCAAAAAAGTGTATATTTTTACATAAATTGCAAATGTTCTCTTAAACCGCACAAGCTATTTCATTACTGTGTTCACACAAAACAAGATTTTGGAAATATACATGTTTTAAATTGAGAGTTTTATTTGAAACTTCTCGTTAAAGGCATTAATTTTATAAAAAACATGTTTTTCCTATTTTTAGAGGTCATCCGCACGCGCGATATTGTATGGGCGCGATGCGTCAAGGTCATTTAAGCGAGTTAAGGCCTTAAATCGATCAAAAGTGATACAAATTAACATTGACTTTTCGAAAAAAGTAGGCGACGTGGCCATATAGTTGCACTGGTACTAAGCCCCCGATAAGTGATTATAACAGCGACCTACCTTCAAAGATGTTCTTACTTGCGTTTTACCTACCCTATAAAGTTGCCTTTAAAATGGCGATTGTCAAATAGACATAAATTAATTTTGACAGCCATCTATAGTCCAGGGCCCTAACCATGAACTGTTAAAACCATAGATATAAGAGCGTAGCGAATCCTAAGTCTATGGTTAAAACAATCACAGATCTGTCAAACATTATCATTTCTGTCAAATTTTGTATGAAATGACGTACCAAAATTGACAGATTTGACAACTTTGAGATTGTTTTTAGAGTTCATGGTTACCCCGCAGGTCCAGATTTAACGTCAATGGCGCATTATTTTAATCATACCCTTAAAATTTGCTACCCTATATCTATGATGTGACGTCAGCCATAATCATAAATGTTTCAGTTCAACTTATTACCGTCAACATTTGATAGAAAAATGAACTATCGTTTTAGTCCGTACTAAGGTTAACCCACTGTACTATACCCACCCACTAAGTCCCGAACTAGCAAATGCACTCTGAATAAGTTACTAGCCTTTCGTTCGCGTGGTTTTTAGTTTATTCTTAAAAGAATATAATTGTCTGTCGAAAGATCAGATAGATTGTCTTAACTTTGTATCGTGTAGGATCAGTAATACATAAAGTTTGTATAAATTACTTATTAATGAACCTACAGACGTCCTGTGTAATTTTGTCTCCCAATTCCAACTCCTCCCAACTCAAAAAATGCAGTGGTGTTGGGCCACTGCATTTTTTGAGTCTGGTTTAATGGTGGTGATGGACTGACGATCTAGTCAAAGTCTCGGGAAACTACTGGACAAAGATTATAATTTAGACAGAGATGCTACTGGATACAAACGGCCCAACCAGGCCTACTACGAAAATACTTCGTTCGTTCGAATTACGTATTAACTATTAACCATCATCATCATCATCATATCAGCCTGTTCCAGTCCACTCCCTGACATAGGCCTCCCCCAAGGAGCGCCACAGCGCACGATCTACCGCCCTTTGCATCCAGTCGCTGCCAGCTGCCTTCTTCAGGTCATTATCGGTCCATCTAGCCGGGGGGCGTCCTACATACCTCTCGTCGGAACTATTAACCAATCAAATCAAAATAACCATTCAATGTATCAAACCTTTAACAACGTGTGAAGCTGTGAACAATAAGCGTCGCTACGCACCCACGCAGGTGGACAATTATCACAATCAATATTAACTATCATTTTATTGAAAATCGTCGTGTTTTTTACACGGCTCTTTGAGTTGGTCATATTTTGTCAAATGCTTGATACAAGTGAATGGTTATTATAATTTTTTAGGTATAGTATAGGTAGTTAGGCCTTTTAAATCTGAACCGTTCTCAATCAATCAGTGGATTTTGATTTTGACGCTTGTGATGATGATAATGGCTGTGGAAAATGCTACAAAAACTAGTACTATAGTAGTGCCCGTTATCATGACTTCTCTTGAGAAAATAATTACTTTATCAATGAATTAACAGTGCTGGTCTCGTGAGCCATTGTGTAACGACAAAATTGACTATCGTACATTTCAATTAAAATACCAAGGTTGTTGTGGCTATATTATATAAAATTACTCTGTCAGGTAGAAAATAAATATTATTTTATTCCGTTCACAATCAGTCAGTTTCATATATGTATTATTAAATATTTTCTTTCACTAAATTCTACAATATAACAATACCAGTACAAGATAATTTTTACGAGCTCACAATTAGCTTATCAACTATACTGCAATTAGAAAGACCTACTCTTATTTGTAGAAGACTTTACGTAATCTTAGTCCCTTCTAATATCCTACCATTTTGGTGTTCTCATTAAATAACATTATACGCTACTCATCTTGCGGATAATTTTATAATTCACTGAAATTTCCCATTGCGAAGTATTTAGTTATAGAAGCTCAGTAGTTAAAGACTTTTCTTTAAAAGTGGACCCCAGCGGAACTCAAGATTTTGCCTCACTTATAACTTAAAATAGCCTGAAGTTAAAATAAAAGATGATAAGATTCAGCTGACATGTTCGTATGACAATGCTCCGAAATAAATAAAGGTTAAAAAGCTGGACCTACCCAGCCTTTGATGGAATATCATCATCATTGCATCATTTAAGCCATAATCCGACCACATTTGAACGAACCTACTTCCCTTAAGGACTTTTTCCAGAAAATTTTAGAGTATAATATACCTAACTCTCCTCAACTCTAACTAAACTGCTTTGTTGGTGCAGGACAAATGAACGCGGAGGGCATCGGACTAATGTTTCATTGATGGTTTGCGGTTTAGAAGAGATCTAAAGACGTACAACCGAAGAATCTGACATAGATAAGGAATTCGTTTACTATTTGGAATTTATACCCCCGAGTTCAAAAGTAGTCAGTAGCTTTTTAAGTAGGATCTGTAGTAATCTATACGTTTTTGTTTCCTTAAACCAATGATACTTAACTTGCTTAAAAATAAGCATTTACATAACATGGTACTTGTTGTCTTGTACATGTAATGTATGTAACATACATTTTATGTGCAGTGGTAGGTAAATAGGATTGTAAAACATGATCATAAACCGGTCTAGCCCAGAATAAATTAAATTGCGAGCGATTTATCTCTATGTTAAAAGAAATTAAGACTTGTGTGTATATTCTGTAAGAGAATTGTAGTATAAAAATTTTTGACACATAGCTTGTTGGACCCTAGACGGTCTACAGCTGCAAATTGCAGTTTGAGTAAAAAAACATCAATAAAATCGATTTATTCCTGTAAATAGGCCTAAATTAAGAATTTTTAAAGGTACGTCTGAATATATTTTTATCGTACCACTGCTTAGTTAGGTACAATATTGTGGTGGTACGATACCATTGATACGTTTAGGAATTATTTTACCCACTAAAATGTTTTTTTACTATGGAGTACGGTACCAATATCAAAATCTATAGGAAAACATTCGTTTTTCCATACAAAAAAGTTATTTACCTCGACGATACAGGAGGCCTTATACGAAGCGCATCGTTCGGTCGGTCGTATATCCGATCAAAATCAAACATCCATTCCCCGGTATTAAAGGTTTAACAATTTATGAACAATTGAAAACAGGCGGGTTTTTTACACGGCTAGATAAATAAAATAAATAAATAAATCAATTTATTTCAGACAGAGTCCATACAAGTAACAAAATAAACATTAATTATTTTAATTGAATTCAATTCAAAATTTCAAATCAATATAATATAACTTACTATCTAATACAATTCAGATTTAATTAATTATAATAATACAATTTAATTCGATTCAATTCAATACAATAATAATATAACCATCCAATTTATCTATCCAGTCCAGCTCAATTCGATATTATTAATTTTACTAATTCCATATAAATTAAATTATAAGATAAATCAAACTAGATAGAGTTGGTTATTATATTTTATTTGGTTGAATCATAGAGAAAAAATTATACTACGTAAAAGTTGAATGCTCTAAGTATTTTATCAAAGGATTGACACATGAGACTGGCCATTCTAATTTGATAAGTTTATACGACCGAACGAAAGATACACTTTCGAGCTAGACCCCTGCAGTTGTTTACCTCAAGGGGCAGAATATCCTATCCGTCCGCCTTACCAGTCAGTCACCTGTATGACAGCTGTTGCCCTCGGCTTTGCACGCGTGGTCTTTTGTTTATTCAATATATCCCACAGGAACATTTAACCGGGATAAAAAGTATCCTATATGCTAATCCAGATCATATTCTATATCTCTGCAAAATTTCATCCAAATCCGTTCAGTAGTTTTTGCCTAAAAGAGTGACAAACATCCATACATCCATACTCACAAACTTTCGCATTTGTTATAGGTATTAGTAGGATTTCAAGTATGTACTAAAATTGCTGTGACAAGCTTATCGTATCTGTCAAGAGTTTTAAACTAGTTATAGATATTAAAATATTAACAGTAGCGTCACAATACATTTTTGACAATATTATGTAATGTATGTTAGAAAAAACTTAAGTTCGTTTAGCCTTAAATGTGATTCACATCATTATAATACTAGAAATAAAAATAAACTTGCCGTTCCGAGCTTCAGATTAAAGAAAGTGGGTAATTCATTTTTGGGGAAATGTATAAAAATCTTCAATAAAGTACCACAAACTCTTGTTGACTTACCTGTTTATGAGTTCAAAAACCACATTAAAAAAATCCTTATGGAAAAAGGATACTACAAAGTTGAAGATTACTTGAACGCCAAGAGTGCATGGACATAGCCTGCCTAGCTCGCACTTACACTATCTTGTAATTGTATTTCCTGTAATAAAATCAGGCTGACAAAGGTGACTGAGTTTGTTGCGCCGTTTCTTCTCATCACCAACCGATATGTTGTCCCGAAGCGGTGGTAAGGCTAAGTTATATGTTGGGACGTGTATAAGTGCCCGGAAGAGGGCCTATATGCAGAATAAAGAATTCCATTTCATTTCATTTCAATTTCATTTCGTTTCATTTCATTTCATAAATATATTGGACTATAAGACCCGGCAAACTTCGTACCGCCTAACAGTTAATAATTCTTTTTTCGTCAGCTTTTCCAATGTTTTCATTATTTATTCTGCTTTTTGGGGCGGAGACAAATCCAAAAAATCATAAATCATAAAAATCGGTCCAGCCGTTCTCGAGTTATAAGTGTTGTAACAAACCCGCCTTTGTTTTATATATTAAGATATATGCAAAGACTCTTAATGGTAATAATATTATAATGAAGAACGAAGCAGCCTAAGGCTCGTCTTTGTGAAACGACATATTTATAGTCTAACATCCGAACGCAAAACTCATGTCATTTCATTAGTATTAAAAGTAAATAACAAGCTATATTGTTTTAAACTTTCATGGTCACTAACATTAAATAGTTTGTTACGAGATTGCTACCATGTACCTTATTTTTGAGTTCCCGATATTTCGGCACTGTTGCAAGCGCCATGATCACGCAGTAACTCTGTCATGGCCCTTCCAACAGTAACAAGCAAAAACAGTAACAAACAAAAATAACAAGCTGTTGCCCGCGACTTCCATCGTGATCTCAAACTGAGTAAAGAAACCTTCACCGCTAGCTTTCTCACAAAAACTCCTTCTAAGAAAGCCTCTTCAACTAGTAAAGATCAGCTACTATTACTGCAAACCGTTGACGGTCCATTGCCAAGCGCAGAAGTCTACCCGTATTTCAAACTACTGTCCATTCCATTGTACTCCATCCATGCTATCCTCTTCCTACCAACCCCTCTGCTTCCCTCGACCTTTCCCATTATTGTGACTTGTGGTAGGTGATGTTTGTCAAATCTGGTGATGTGGTTTGACCAAGATACGCTGTTTTCCGCCGTTTTAGTCAGCAGAAGCCCCCGGTTCTTTTTCACTCTTCTTAGGACTTCTTCATTGGTTAGTCGATCGACCCAGCTGGTCTTCAGCATACGTTTGTATATAAACCTTCCCGCACCGCACAATACGTTTTTTTGTTGTATTTTTAATGGTCCCATATTTGTTGTCTGTGAGCAGTAGACTAGAATCATTCCCTAAATGGAAAATGTCTGGAGGCGTATTATTGAAGCGTTTGAATTCCAAATCATATACAATTTCCTAGGAATTCAAGTATACGATCCTTAAGAATTCCAATTTGCATACGATATCCTAAGGATCGCATACAATTTTTCTAGAAGTTAGTATGTCAATTGGAATTCGGATGCTTCAAAAATACGCCACCATGGCAGTTTTTTTTTTATTTACAAAAAATACAATTTCACATCATCAGATTGCGATCACACTTTATCGACATCTTGCGTACACTCGCCTCGCCTGGGTAGGTTTCAATCGGATTATTTATTTATTTACATATTGCATTGCATGCATTAATAAGTTGCATTCGAAGTAATTCGAACTAAGTCGTCTTCATTTAAAAAATATATCGACATAAAATCTCCTCCTTTTTGAAATCGTCTAAATGGATGCACGTTATATTGCGGTCAGTTCTTGTACTATACTTAATAATGTGTTTGCTATGCAAATGAAGTTGTTTGCAATTATTAGAATCACTGCAAATGTCTGTTATCGGCCAGGAGCCTTGTGCTAAAACATTTCGACTATTACTTCAAGGTTACTGTTATAAGTACTTCTTGTAGGTAACCGTTTACTAGTGAGAATTGCGACTGTATGTTAGTTCATCATTACTTTGGGGTGTAGCTTATATGTAACTACTTAGTTTTTCAATTAAAAACACGGAACCCGTTTGCGTTTATGGCGCATCATCGTCAATTTGTTAGTGATTTAATTTAAGATACAAAAGTGAGGAGAGATCAATATAAATTATATAAATCTCTCTCTCTTGCTCAAATGTTCGGTTATTTTGTTGCAAAAAAGCTAGACTTTGTTAACATATTATGCAAATTTTGTGGCAAAATATGCATATTGTAAATTTTTGTTTTTAGCAATTCCATGCAAGATTTATCGGACTCGCATGCCGGGCGAGTGCTTTACAAACTAAGCTTAGTTGGTAAAGCACTCGCCCAGCATGCCATGAAATTCCTCAAGTGTTTTTTTCTTGCTGTCAAAGCCAGCGTATCTCTGATCAATGTTGTAGCTATATGTATAGCTGAGTAGTATACTACCGTCAACACCCTATAGAAATATTTTTACAAATATTTGACTATTGGTTAAGATCAGAAATGCTTAAACATTGTAAATTTTTGTTTTTAGTAATTCCATGCAAGGTTTAATTGAAAATAAATAACACTTGAAAAAAATCATCGACCTCAGGTGGGACTCGAACCCACGTCCCATCGCATGCCGGGCGAGTGCTTTACCAAATATATTTGGATGAAATTTTGCACACTTAAAGAATGAAATGATATGAAATGAAATTATTTATTCTGTATATAGGCCCTTTCTCTTAGCACTTATACACGTCCCAAAATATAACTTAGCCCTACCATCGCTTCGGGACTACATATCGGCTGGTGATTAGAAGAAGCGGCGCAACAAACTCAGTCATCTTTGTTTTGATTTTACAGGAAATACATTTTACAAAACAATTAGGTAGTAAGTGCGAGCTAGGCAGTATAAGTCTATACACTCTAATCTTCTAATTTGTAATATCTATAGTCGTCCACGCAAACGAGGTTGCGGGCGCAGCTAGTATAATTGCTTAGTAAATTTAAATAGTTAATAGGTATTTAATATTTAAAAATGTTTAGTAGTAGTTACTGTACCAAGTCCAGTAGAGATTTGTAGAATGTTATGTATGTAGTTTGATAAAGTTTTATTGACTCTCGTAATCAGTACAAAATGAAACTCGTGTATCTATTCGTTTGAAGATAAGTATAGCAAAGTTACTGTTTCAATCAATGCTCTTCTTGATTTAAGATACCTACAATAGCTGTGCCCGTTTGGTTCCGTTAATACGGGTGAAGTCCGTTCTTTGCCTTAAACGCACCTGGGTTGCCAGCGGGTCTAAAACGGCCGCATTGGATGTTTCATATTCCGTTCATAATAGTTCATTTAGCAAATCTTAAAATGAAATGTTATTTGATGAATCATAAAATGAGCCTCGAACATTTCATATTTGCAGTTTATCTAATTTGACAGTTTTGTATGGAAATTCGTAATATGGTCCAGTTATTATGAAAAGAGTAATTCATATTAAATGTCAAATTGGTGAACCACCATTTTAATGTTATTTTTATTATTATTATTTTGTATTGATATTTGTAGAACACACAAAACTTGAGTATTTTGAAACATTTTGTTCCTTTGTGTTGTTAAAAACATTCATTTTCACAAAAACCGTAAAGTAAGATTGGACGCGTTACTATATTTTTTTAACGTCATCAAATACGATCCATTTGATGAAATGAATTGCATATGATTCATTTATTAATGTGGCCGTTTTAGGGTTTGCAAATCATTTCCGCTACATTTCACTAAATGAATCAGAATAAAAATGAAACATCCAATGCGGCCGTTTTAGACCCGCAGGTCGCCAAACCTAATAGCCGGAAAGACCAGCCAGTAGGCCTACCGCGCAAGTGGCGTCGACTTGAACACGATACCGACGGCTGAATACGATTTCGATGCCGACGCTGTCAAATCATCCGTACCGCGCAACTATTTTGGCGTCGATTTGGTGAGCGTCGATTTAAAGAGTGAATGAAAAAGCAGCGTCGGCTTCCGGCCCGTTTTATTCAGAACACAGTACAAGAACATAAAACAAAGTACAAGTTATTTGAACAAATATTTTTACATTTTGTTGCACAACGACAATTTATTCTTAGTTTATATGATTGAATAAAGAAGTCACTTAGTTTCATGGTATTAAAAGTGTTTTTATTTAGTTTTCATTAAACGCAGTTGACGGTAACGGAACGTAAAATTGACAGAAGTAAGTAGAGGTTATAATCAGTGTTGCCGAACTATCGATTGTTTGGCTATCGATAGTTTTGCTATTAATAGTTTGACTATCGATAGTTGACCTCGGAAATCATCTATAACATCGATAGGCCTATCGATAGTATCGATACTGTCGATAGTATCGATGGCAACATAATATCGGTATATAGCAATACCATCGATAGTATTGAAGCTCAATATCGTAATTACTATTGATAGTATCGGCTATGACTATCGTTATACCAATCGATACTATCGATATTTTAGCACTATCGATAGTAGGCTGTGATTCAATAGTATTGTGTGGTATATTGAAATGTGTATTGGTTGATGTAACTAGTAAATATTCTGAGAAATATTCTTCAAAATTATCAAATCGACGACTCAGGAGCTGCCGTATTGAAATGACACTTCAAACCAACGCGTCGAAATGACCGTCGGTTTGATACTTTTTGCGCGGTACCGTTTATCTGTCAAATACAGCGTCTCATTCGTTCTTTATGCGTCGGCATCGATTATCAAGCCGACGCGTCGGTTTGGGAAATTACGCGGTACCAAATCGCCGTCGACTGTCAAAGTGAAGTCGATGACGATGCCGACGCCACTTGCGCGGTAGGCCTACAGGTTGGTCGGACATTTGGGTAGAAAGGCCGGACACCCTACATTATTGAGGATTTTGTGTCTCAGTAATAATAGGTACGACAAATGAATTGTACGTAAAATCAAGCTTTTTTTATTATTGTCATAAATTCGTCAAAAATATATTTGGATGAAATTTTGCACACTTAAAGAATGAAATGATATGAAATGAAATTATTTATTCTGTATTGTTCAGTAGTTTTTGCGTGAAATAGTAACAAAGATCCATACATACAAACTTTTGCTTTTATAATATTTTATTATGGATTATAACAACAGTAGGTAAGTATATAAGGTGTAAGTGAATTAGTGTCAGATATTTTTAGGAGTAACTTAGACTATCACATGGATCACATATAAGATAAATTTAAAATTATAGAACAAACTTTAATTCACGCACCAAGTAATATGATATTATGATGAACAGTGTAATATGATTATTTGAATGCATTAATGTAATTCTGGAGAGGTTATGAATCGGCTAGCGTTGTGTGAGTAGTCTACTTGTGGTGTTTGGGTTCATGTACAGGGTGATGTAGATTCTTTATTTTAAAACTTTTTATTTTTTCGATTTTTTTAAGTTTCTTCTATAATTTTATATTTATCTTATATGTGATACATGTGATAGTCTAAGTTACTCCTAAAAATATCTGACACTAATTCACTTACACCTTATATAAATGGAAGATTTAGTTGCTTGAATTCGACAAGGCAAACAATTTTCGTGAATCGATGTGGCGGGGTTGATAATTTTATAAATAAAAAATACCATTAACCATTTGCCAAACGCCTGAACAAGAGATAGGGCTTGTATTTGTATGTAATTAACAGTTTTTAAAACTTTTCTTCTAAATCTAAAGGTACATACAACAGCTAGTCAACCTACCACAAATCGTCTCCAATTGATAATGATCTCTATTTGTTGGCCCTAAAGTTGAAAATCAGTTGACCTTTAATTTATTGTGTATGTTGACCAGGCGTTGGCTGGCTGTATCTATCACAGACCACCATAGACATACATTTAAATGTAAATATACACTACGATATTACGATCTAGTATTTCTAGTCGTGCGTGATAAAATTTATGACTTAATGATTGCTTCTGACGGAATGTGTAATGATCATCTCTCGTTGTCTTAACTTGCCTGGCGACTTCTTTAGTAAATTCTGAAGTCGACAGTACACCGTAACGATGGTATCTACGCTTAATCGATAGCTAGACCAAAGCCAGACCCCAAGGGTTTAATATTAATTGATAGCGCTAAATACATTACAACAACCGACTTCAATCCCAAAACATTGTCATATTTTCTTTATTTTTTTTACGTATTTGATAGCATTTGTATGAAACCATTCCGAATCCTTATTAATTATTGTAAATGAGAAAGTAACTCTGTCTGTTACACTTTCACGGCAAAACAACTAAACCGATTTTATTGAAATTTAGTACAAAGATAGACAAACGCATTGGAAATAACGTATAGGCTACCATTTATTGCGTAAAAAAGGCTTGATGGGTTGAAATAGGGGATGAAAGTTTTAATGGGAGTCCATCATTATGGAATATTAGGTCCGATTTTATTAGTGAACATCCTGTTTTTAACCTGTGACTATATGGGTGAAAAGCAATATCGTAAAAACCAACTTTCAAATGTGTACCATAAAAACTAAAAAGGTTAAATATCAAAATCAACAACATTGACTTCATATTGCATAAACTTCTATCCTTCTATCTGTACGTTTAACCATCTGATTATCCGTCTTATTCCTTCCCCTTGTCAGAGCGAGAAAGAGTTGAAGATAGGACGAGTTTATGCAATATGAAGTCGATGTTGTTATTTTGTATTTACATTTGAAAGTTGGTTTTTACGATTACTTTTCACCTACACAGGTTAATAAACAGGATGTACGCTAATAAAATCGGACCTTATATAATGCCACTCGTTGTGCCCGCGACTTCGTTCTCGTGGACTACAGGATATTTTTGTCTCTTAATAGGCTAGTTGATACCACCAATCCTGCCTTATAATATAAATAAATAAATAAATATAAATATTGGACAACATCACATACATTGCTCTGATCCTATGGTAAGTAGCGAAAGCACTTGTGTTATAGAAATCAGACACAACGACGGTACCACAACACCCAGACCCGAGCCAATATAGAAAAGTTCGTTTTCTACATTGACCTGACCGGGGATCGAACCCGGAACCTCAGAGATGGCGACCGCCTTATAGTCCGGCGTGCTCGCCTATTGGCTACGGAGGTCGTCAAATTTGTATGGCGATAGCAACGCAAGCTATGACGTCATTGTTTACGTTTGATGCAAACAAAAATCTGATTCCTTGAATATAGCTGAAATAAGGTGTCCGATTTAATAAATGATGTCTTAGAATTATATAATGGTGGGTGTACATCGAAGCATGCTTATCAGAAAAGGAGCTTTTTGCGTTGGATTTGAAACTCTTAGGTTGTACTATAAGTACAATAAAAATAAATAAAGTAATGATTGCGCTCTTCTTTCCCTGAACATGATAAATCTCAATATCTCAATTTCACAAAAAATTTAGTTGTACCCTTTGTCGTTACGAACGGCAGTATCATATCTCCAAGAAAGCAAACATCAAAATGCAAGATAACATTTCGTCTCATAGTAAATCAATAGTTCATTCCAATTGACCACGGTCAAGCGCGATTGGTCAGAGTGCGCGGGCGCCGTCCAATCGCGGGTCATTCACAAATTGACCGCAATTTAGTCTGTTATCACGTGATCAAGTTCAGATCTAGATGGCATCTGAATTAGCTTTTGTATCGTTGTTAAAAACCTTTGTCTGGTATTTAAACTGTTGTTTTTGAGGCATTAGAAAATAATTCAACGAATTCTATAGCCGAGAGGCGAGCACGCCTGACTATATGTATGTATATGGCGTCGCCATCTCTGAGGTTCCGGGTTCGATTCCCGGTCGGGTAAATGTAGAAAGTGAACTTTTCTAAATTGTATCGGGTCCGGGTGTTGTGGTACCGTCGTTGTTTCTGATTTCTGTACTACTAGTGCTTTAGCTACTTACCTTAGGATCAGAGCAATGTAATATATGTGATGTTGTCCAATAGTTCTTAAAGTTGAGTTGTTTTTAAAAATGAAAAGCGCAAACGTTATTTATTTATTTAATTCACAGACGAAAATCTAACAATCGTATGCAATTTTACGAGTTATGCGATTTCGTATGCGAGATTGTATTGGAATTGTAATTTAATGATTAAAAAAAAGGCCTCCTGTGGAAAAAGAAACTCAATAACGACCCGACACGACAAATGCTGAGCGGGGGGGGGGCTTTTTGACACATACTGCTTTTTATTATCCTGTAAATGTCTTTTTTGTTTTTTTCCTTTTGTATTCTGTGTGTGTCAAATAAATCTTTTTCTATTCTATTCTATTCAATAGCTGACTTTTTAAACCCAAAAAACATCATAGTATGTCAACAAATTATATTCGCGGTAATTATTAAAAAGTTAATTATTAAAATGGTGATTGTGTATAGTGTGTAGCAAAACTAACAAGTCCCCCCTGCAATGTTATAAAAATTTAACTGATAAACGTTTAAGTGTTTCATGAATGAAATAATTCCACTTGGCCCTTGATAACGAGGAAAACGCGCAATTTGACATCAAAAAAATATGGGCGTAGTTCTATGCTAGTCGTTTTACAAACAACAAAAAAGTCGGGTTTGTTACAACACTTATAACTCGAGAACGGCTGGATCGATTTTCATGGTTTTTGATTTGTTTAATTCGTCTCCGCACCGAATAGCAGAATAAATAATAAAAACATTGGAAAAGCTGAAGAAAAAAACTATTAGGCGGTATGAAGTTCGCTGGGTTAGCTAGTACTAAATAAAACAAACTCGGGTTTGTTACAACAATTATAACTCGAGAACGGCTGGATCGATTTTCATGGTTTATAATTTGTTTGATTCGTGTCCGCACCAAATAGCAGAATAAATAATAAAAACATTGAAAAAGCTGAAGAAAAAAAACTATTAGGCGGTACATAAGTTCACTTGGTCAGCTAGTACTACTTATAACAAAGTCGGGTTTGTTAGAACACTTATAACTCGAGAACGGCTGGATCGATTTTCATCGTTTATAATTTGTTTGATTCGTCTCCGCACCGAAAAGCAGAATAAATAATAAAAACATTGGAAAAGCTGAAGAAAAACCTAATTGTCACTCATTGTACCTACTTACTAGTAAGACCTTATATTATTAAGCTGCTCTCTAAATTTGCAATACCTATTAGGTAACTAAGTTTTAAGTCCTGTTGCATGTGTAACTATCTACCACCAATGTACATCACTTAGTATGCAAATAAAGAATTGAATTGAATTGAATTGAAACTATTAGGCGGTACAAAAGTTCACTTGGTCAGCTAGTACTATTTATGACAAAGTCGGGTTTGTTACAACACTTATAACTCGAGAACGGCTGGATCGATTTTCATCGTTTATAATTTGTTTGATTCGTCTCCGCAACGAAAAGCAGAATAAATAATAAAAACATTGGAAAAGCTGAAGAAAAAACTATTAGGCGGTACATAAGTTCACTTGGTCAGCTAGTACTATTTATAACAAAGTCGGGTTTGTTACAACACTTATAACTCGAGAACGGCTGGATCGATTTTCATGGTTTATAATTTGTTTGATTTGTCTCCGCCCCGAATAGCTGAATAAATTATAAATTAACATTTGACGAAAAATATAATTAACTGTTAGGCGGTACTAAGTTCGCCGGGTCAGCTAGTTGTTGAAAATGTTAGTCAATGTTATCATCAAATTATCGTCAAATTTTACTGTTAATTCTGCATAATATTGATATCCATAAACCTTATATCCAATTCCAAAGATAAATCTCAAAGTTGTCATTTTACAGATTTTAAGCTCCGAGTTGTTATGTTATGCATTACTGATCTAAAAATAGAGATTAAAAAAAAACAATAAATAATTATAAACATGCGCTAAATAGCTCCCTAATTGTCATGGTGACTAAGTATAGGAATTAACTTTCATAGACTTTATGCTGGTACCACATAACGAAACATTTCACCTTGCAATGTAACCCTCTATCTATATAATAGTCCAGATTATATTATATTTGTGTGCAAAATTTCATTCAAATCTGTTGAGTAGTTTTTGCGTGAAAGATGAACAAACATCACAGTGCCAGTTTAGCAAACGTTCAGTTAAGATTATAAGGCCGTATGCATGCAACGAGCTACACATTGCTACGCGCTCAGAGATTTTTTTTACACTACAAACATTGGTATGTTGTGTAAAAAAACTCACTGTCTGAGCCCGTCAGTACATGACAGTCGGCTTATATTTCAACACGCATTGCGATCATACAATAACAGAGTGATCTCTTATCACGCGGAATGCCGTCTTCAACATTCGCACGTCAAAATGACAGGGCTTATTAAGGTGTTTCGCGCAATTTGTGTGTTCCGCTCAAAGAAATTAAACAATGACGCACGTTTTACGCTTTTATTTACTTTTTATTGGACGTGGTAATACCAAAAATTATAGAAGATAAAAAGATAAAAAAGACACGTGACCGTGCTGATTTATTTATTGCTTGCAGCGCTAACATGTGGTTTTGTTCTCGATTGCTATCTAAATAATAGTGGCATATGTTAAAATGAATTCTAAATCTTTTATTTTCCAGGGCTTAGGCTGGGTTGCACCATCTTACTTTAACTTTAACAAACGTCAAAAGTCTGTCAAACTCCATACAGAAACACCAGTTATTAAATAGTTATAGTTTAGGTTGAAGTTAAGGGGATGCAACTCAGTCGTATACTACAAATTTGGGGAAAAAACGGACCAAGATAAGTCGTATGTACTCTCGTACGCGCACATTTTTCCGAGATTTCCGTTGGTTAAAATCACTCTCTTTTCGATCGAACAGCGATTATGTTATACCTAGTAGTCGATTAATTAGTACCTAGTTAGTAGGACTCGCAATCTGCGCAAAACCGTATAAAGTTGTCAAAAAAATAATCGTTCAAAATCTTATCATGCGCAGAATCTGTTGAGATGTGTCACAATCTGGTTAGTTCCATCCTCTGAGGCTTTAAAATAATATGTAGGAACCAAACTATATTGTTAGAATACAGTATTTGATATAAATATTTTCAAAAACTAAAAAGATGTGAACAGAACAATTCACATTAATGATTTTAGAATTAGATATCAAAATATGGTTATTTTTGTTAAGTGATAACAAGCATTTGTAAAAGGTAGTTTTGTTTATTAATAGGATAAGTTTTTGGAACGGGTACAGTCGATAGGAAAATTGCTATCAATTTTTCGGTAAATATCGTGTCTAAATAAGCGTAGGGATGTTGAAAAGGGTGTCCTTATTAACTAGAGGTGTTAAATATTTCTGCAGTAGAGCAAATAGGCTAGTTGACACCACCAATCAATTGACATACTTTTTGTGAGCTGTCAAAACGCACCTCTTCCTTAAAATTTGTATGGCGACATCGGATTATGACGTCACTGTTCACCTAACTCAACTGCCTTACTTGTTATCGATTTTAAAGCAATCAAAAATCAGATTTTCTAATTAATGATATTGTACCGGGTTATTAGACCTAAAATAGAGTGTCTGTATCGTGTGGTGCCGGCACGTTAAAAGAATAGCACCACCCCTTCTCTTCCTATGGGTGTCGTAAGAGGCGACTACAGGAGAACCGCCAAAAGAAGACGGGCAGCAGCGTCTCCTTTCCGCCATTGGCCAATCTGCGATCGCCAACCCGCCTGCCAAGCGTGGCGCTTATGGCAAAATCCTCCTTTTGGAGAGGCCTGTGTCCAGCAGTGGACTGATATAGGCTGGTGATGATGATGATGATGAGAGTGTTTGTTTTAATAAATGATACCTTAGAATTTTTTAAGAATGGTGTCAACATCCCTATTACTGACCCAATCGTTGTTACCTTGCGCCATACTATGAAGAGGCACGGGCAAACGTGTTGAGGCATTTAGCGATCACTCACGGTTTGTTGGATTAGCTTAGTACGGACAACAGCTCGTTGACCTACCACAAAATGTCAAATTTTCTCATTTGAAAATGATCTCTATATGTCAGGCTTAAAGTTGAAAATCTATTGGAGATTTTTGACTTTTTTGGTAAGTCGACGTGCTGTTGGCAGTACGTACCTACTTTCGGTTCGTACAGATTGGTTCAAAACTTCAGACACGAAACTTGTTTATTTAACAAATAAATATTTAGCTCTTCAATGTTAGTTAAAATAAGAGGTACCTACAGGTTTTTTTTGTATGTTTGACGTCGGTATATTGTTCCTAATAATTATGGCTAAGAAGTAAGAAAGGATACCTAATTTACTTAAAACTTTATTGCAGTTTTAAACTGCAATGTAAATTACAGCACAATATGTCCACCTTTTGTGTAGTGTACTACTATCTGCTGTTAATTGGTAAGTTTGTGCAATAGAGTTGTAGATAAATAAAAGTGATCTAGTATAAGTATACTGATGGATGAGTTATCTTGGCAGAACTCCCAGACTCATCTCATGCTAGACAACCAGTGGTATATATAGGTATACTAATGTTTCCGGATTCCTCTACCTTGCCATGTGGTAAGCGCATGCTAAATGCAATTTTAACCTATACTAATATTATAAAGAGGAAAGATTTGTACCTATTTTTGTATGTTTGTATGTTTGTAATGAATAGGCTCAAAAAGTACTGGGCCGATTTAAAAAATTCTTTCACCAATAGAATGCTACATTCTTCCAATTTGACATAGGCTACATTTCATTTTGAAAAAAAATAGGGATCCTTGGTAAAATTTGAACAATGTAACCGAAGGTGTAGAAAAATGAGTCTTAAAATGTCTTTCGTCGAATGCGCTGCCGAAACTATTAGCGATAATTGTCTACCCCGTGCGAAGCCGGGACGGGCTGCTAGTATGAAATAAAGCAGATTTTTTGTTAATTTTCCCGTACGATTTCAAAGATGTCGAATCTATACAAGTCAGTTAGTTTCGAACTGTACGTATTATAAAGTTTTTAGGGTTCCGTAGTCCTGACAAGGAACCCTTATAGTTTCGTCATGTCCGTCTGTCTGTCCGTCCGAGGTTTTGCTTGGAGGCTGTTGACCCTAGAGAGCGGTAATTTTGTAGAGACATGTAGGTATCAATCACGCTGACAAAGTGGTAGAATCAAATTTTGAATTTTTTTTTAGTGTAGCTCCTATACTTGTAACGTGGGGATGAATTTCTATTTCATCGTCTACCCCATCGTGTGGGACATCGTTGAATAGGTCCTTTAAAATGACTTAGGGGTTGCTAAGACTATTTTTCGATTAGGGGATCCGTTTGTGAAATATTAACCTTTAAAGTGCCAATTTTGGTTCGAGGACAGTGAGAGTGCCTCTAAAAGCTAAACTATTGGCTTGAAAAATCTGGAAAAATCTTGATAATTGTGGTTTTCGTGAACTTTTAAGGAAAATCATAACGGTTAAGATAGCTGAGTTAGTTTAAGAGTAATAGTCGTACAACTAAGTCGTTCAAAAAATCTTTAGAGGAAAACATTAAAAGTGACTTAAATGAAGTAATTGCTGAAATATATTGTGGTAACGACGGGCAACTACGAAACAATACACTGCGCGTGGCACGACACACACTTGCCAAGACTTGGGTTTTTCAAGACTGTTTAATAGCTTTTTTTACTTAAAAAAAGCAAATCAAATGCACTCTAAACATGACTATACAGGGTTACATTGCAAGGTGGTGCCAATGTAATCTAAGTATATGAGTGCACTTATGTAATCTAAGGTTGGGTTGCTCCATAGTATCAGTTAAAGATAAGGTCAAAGTCAAATTTAACTTTAACTGTAACGCTAACTTTAACTATTTGAGCGACATGGGTTGCACCATCGTATTCGGTAGCATAGTTAAAGTTACCAGGGTTACAAGTCTAATGACGCCTTATTTACACCTAACTCGTTGTAGAAAACTATTTGTGACATGGCAATGTTCCACGTAACGTCAAAAAGCTGATACGGTGTTATCAGTTTATTTGATCAGTGGTGTTATCAGTCATTGAATTGTCAAATCATTCAGCTGTCAAACTATAACAAAGTTTTTCAATTTCTTTATTTTAATTACTAATTTAACCACTGAATTTGCGAAGAGCATCATGAGACTTGTTAAATAAAATAAATTGTATCAAATCGACGCTAGGTATGGAAATTAATGGACACCTTGCTCACAAACATTCCAACAAAGTAAGTATCTATAAGTTGTGTGTTATTTTTTGCACTGTTATGTATTGTAACTTCAGTCATTTAATTCTTAACGTTTTAGGGAATTTCAGGAAAGTGGAGATGGAGAGATTGCAATTAATTGTTGCTAAACATAAAAACATATAATTCTGCAAAAAGACAGACGGTGTTAGCTCGAAACAAAAAGACAGTGCGTGGAGTGTGAACCATTGTGAGTTCAATGCTCTCGGAGACACTCCACGCACAATGAGCTTAAACTGCAGGAGCTGGAGCTCCAGAAAATATGGGATTCAATCAGACACGCTCAGGAGGTCCATGACGTTACAATGAAGAGAATTAAAATTACAATTCGAAAATTTACATTTAGAAATAGAATTATTAAATACTTAAGTAAATATTAATTAGTACCTTTGTTCTATTTTTTTATCCCATACTAATAGTAGAAACTAGCCGTGCCCTGCGGCTTCGCTCCCGTGGGTGTTCGGGATACTACTTATACATATATAGCATTTCCTCATAAATATCGCTATCGAGCTCGGTAGCAGAGAGGTGAGCATGCCAAACTAGGCGTCGCAATCTCGAAATTCTCTATATTGTCTTGGCTCTGGGTGTTATGGTACCTACCGTCGTTGTTTCTGATTTCTGTAACACAAGTAATTTCGCTACTTACCATAGGATGAGAGCAATCTATGTGATATTGTCTTATATTTATTATTAGGTATGCAAATCCGTCACCAGCAAACTCTTCAGCTTTATAATATTAGTTTAATTAAATGTAAAGTATTATGTTTGTTTGTGGCTGGTTCATACTAAAACGGCTCAAAGAATTAAGATGAAATTTGGTGCACAGGTAGAGTATATCCGAAATTACTATTTATCTCAGTAAACCCATGAAATGAAATCCACGGGGTAAAAGTAATTTATGTAATAAAACTACAAGTAAATTATAAATTATATTTATTTGTATCAAACAAAAAAAAAACATCACTTCGGCTCGCATACACAAAAGTTATTGGCTCAGCCTACTATAGTAAACTGTTGCAATCATCATTCTGGCCCACTCTAAACACAACACATAAACACATTAACATCTTCCTCATCGGATGATAATTTTTTGAGACTCGAAATGTCGCTAGGAACAAATCTTCGCCACATTTGGCAAATCGATCGGTTCTTGGGATATATACTTTTCTTTTTCTGGGCCTTATATTGACCACCAAATCACTATCGTCTTCAGAAGTAGTTTCCGCAAATATTTCTTGTATCGACATTTTTGGAGGTTAGAATATTCGACATGCATGACAGATACTTGACAATAACTTTAACTTTAACTGGTCGATCTTGGGCGGTTACAGTTAGAGTTAAGTTATGACGTCATTTGACCATTGTCAAAATGGTGCAACGCATTTTTTACCTAACCGGTGTTTTAACTGATAAAGTTAAAGTAAGTTCGTGCAACCCAACCTAAGTATATTTGTAGACGACCTCCGTAGCCGAGAGGCGAGCACGCCGGACTTTAAATGGTGCCGCCATCTCTGAGGTTCCGGGTTCGATCCCCGGTCGGGTCAATGTAGAAAACGAACTTTTCTATATTGGCTCGGGTCTGGGTGTTGTGGTACCGTCGTTGTTTCTGATTTCTATAACACAAGTGCTTTAGCTAGTTACCTTAGGATCAGAGCAATGTATGTGATGTTGTCCAATATTTATTTATTTATATGAATTGTACGTAGTTTACTATCTCTATGAATAAGTAACACTTTTATCCATAGCAGCCACGACAGATATTTCGGAAATATCATAAACCTAGCCATTACACAAATTCATAAAGAATTGACTTTAAATTGAGAAGATTGCATCAACAGCGGCAAAAGACTGATGATAAAAATGAGCAAAAAAAACTGTACAGGAATAAACCAATGGTTGTATTTTTTTAATATTTTCATCTTCCTCGTAAATGCATTACAATAAACGTCGTGATCGAAATTTGGTAATTTAGTTTATTTTTTTTACTTGGAAGATATGAATCTGTCAATTTACTATATTCATTAAGGTTCAGTCATGAATCATGATCATGATATTCAAATTACGATATCGCTAATTTTCTTTTTAAACATTATTTTCTGAGGTCACTTTTATTAGTGCTTTTATTGAAAACATACACAAAATACATAAAACAAGTGCGAGTCGCATTCGCACACGAAGCATGCGCTCCATTTAAATCTTATATATAAAATTCTCGTGTCACAATGTTCGTTCCCGTACTCCTCCGAAACGGCTTGACCGTTTCTCATGAAATTTTGTGAGCATATTGAGTAGGTCTGAGAATCGGCTAACATCTATTTTTCATACCCCTTAGTGATAAGGGTTGTCCACCCTTAACATTTTTTACTTAAAAATTATTTATATGGCAAAACAACGTTTGCTGGGTCAGCTAGTAATCTATAAAAACTAGCAAAAATAAACACGTTTGTTGTATAGAAGCCCCCTTAAATATTTATTTTATTTATTCTGGTGTTTTTGTGTTATAGCGTTTGTGCGTATTTATAGTTAGTTAGAGCGGCACCAGAAATACATCATCTGTGAAAATTTCAACTACCTAGCACGGTTCATGAGATACAGCCTGGTGACAGACGGCCAGACAGACAGACAGACAGCGGAGTCTTAGTAATAGGGTCCCGTTTTACCCTTTGGGTACGGAACCCTAAAAGTATGGACGAGTTTTGTATAGAAAAGATAATTATACGATAACCTCATAGTTCATTATTTTTATACAATATCTAAAAATAAATTAAAGATGTCGCCATCAAAAACTTTGATATTACCTATAAAGGTTATTTATTATCACAGATGTTTTAGTTTATATAAGTCTGTTGCTATGTATGTATGTATGTGTGTATGTTTTTATACTTATACTAGCTGACCCGGCAATCGTTGTTTTGCCATATAAATATTTTTTAAGGGTGGACAACCCTTATCACTAAGGGGTATTAAAAATAGATGTTAGCCGATTCTCAGACCTACTCAATATGCTCACAAAATTTCATGAGAATCGGTCAAGCCGTTTCGGAGGAGTACGGGAACGAACATTGTGACACGAGAATTTTATATATAAGATTATGTACTAAACGTACTGCTTTCTCATTATATGCCCAGTTGGTAAATTATTTCATGTTTGTTTTTTTCATACCGACCAAATTAGTGATAGAATATCCCAAAGCGCTGTAACAGAAAGAATCTGGTAGAGCCTTAATTTAAATTTACCTGTTTGTTTAAAAATACAGTCAAGTAACGGTTAGAGTATTTCGCAAAAAATTTTGACCATGACCACAAAACTAATTGTAAGAGTTATCACCTTGCTGACTTGTTATCAAAACATTTTGTGAAATCAAGGTCAGGTGTAGACAACTGGACAAAGACGATCTAAGTAAGTATTTGAAAGACGGTGCAGAAACAAATTCAATTCGGTCCTTTAATTGTGCAACTCAATACAATTCCTGTAGCTTATTTTCTTTGTGATGTGCGATAAAGAGTATCTCTCTATTCATATAATTAGACAACTTTTCATACAACCGACTTATCCGAAATATGTAGACATCATTCACATCATTATCAGCCTTCACTGTTCAACATAACCTCCTCTATAAAACGCCTCAGGAAGGAATATATCTGAAAAATATTCAAATTCAAATGCGTTTTTTGCGAATTAAGTTTACAAGAAAATATACAACATATAAACGCAAAATCTACTGATGATGAGCCATGTTCTCGTAGAGCCTTTGATTATAAACATGTCTAGATAGTGTGGTGCTGCATTGTCACCAAAAGAACAGGCCAGATTTGAGTGAGTAACAACTATGGTTGCTATGGTAAAAAGCGCGCCACTGAGCGGGCAAAACAAACTGTGTCGCCAACAGTAGGCTTAAATATGTAATTTTTGACGTTTATGACACTCGAACAAGGAATCTAGACATGTAATGTATATAATCACAGAGTAAGTAAATTTAATCAAAGCGTAGAGCATTTATTAGACAGACAGTTCATATAGCAATCGTAGCCATTTTGTTTTAATTTTCCAAAAGGTATACTCAGGAGGGATCTATTTTGGGTCTTATACTTTATATATATTTATGGAATGCTTTTTGAAGATGCGTTCTGGTACGTAGATAGCTTTGGGAGATAGTGACGTGATTTTATAAAAAAAATCGATTTGATCTGTATATTGATGAATAAATACCAAATCTAACTTCTAAAAAGCAAAACGTGCCACGTTTTAACAATACAACAAGAACTGCAAATAAAGTAGTTATTTTTAACACGTAAACAAATGCCGTTAGAACAGCCCTTGAACTTGCGCGCGCGCAAATAGGCGGCAGTCAGCGCTGCCAAAAATTATCTATGCGGTGCTCTAAACTTTAACAATGTTCTTATTTTGCAAAATGTCTAATCGTATAATTAAAACTAAGAATCGAAAAAGGACTTATATTGATATGATAAAATATGAGAAAAAAGAATCTGTGACAACTTCATCAAGATTTTTCTCTCAAAAATTATTGCACTTTCAGTATCATTTAGTCAAAGAAATTGATTATAATTTTAGTGTTTACTTGATCAGTAACAATAGATGGGTATCAGAACAGTACATTGATGAAGCTGGTATTCTATTCTTCTTCATCATCTTCAGCCTATATCAGTCCACTGCTAGAGACATCCTCTCCAAAGGGAGGATTTTGCCATATTTTTTTCCTATATCTTATTAATAACAGATAATGTTAAGAACAGCAGACTAACTGCCATCTACCAAATCTGAGCTGATCTTTACTCTATCATCTTTAAAATTAGACAAGTTTTAACCATAGTCGTAACTGAAAATATGGACGTAGAAAAATAAAAACGGTTGAAAGTAGGTACGCAGGAAATTATGTGAATTCCAAGGCAAACACAATCGGCCAAGCTTTTGTGTTGTTTTATAAACAGTTTCCATTTTAGCTTATTAATTAACAGAATTATGTCAGCAAGTGGAACTGCCAAGTAGCAAAGATAAAGTATTTGTTTAATACTTTTGAATCAAAGCATAGTTAATTGGCATTAGTCTACAATTCCACACTAGCTGTCTTATTCAGAGTGCATTTACTAGTCCAGGCTAAGGTTAAACCACTGGTTTTTGTACGTTAGTACAGTGGTTTAACCTTAGTCCCGGAATAGCAAATGCACTCTGAATAAGACACTAGGTATAAACCCGTACAACTGGCATTTTCTCTCTACTTCTTTGTCCCGTTACTGCTAACACGGTACACATAGCCATGATTTTAGATGTGGCAAGTCTAAATATGACGACCTCCGTAGCCATCTGTGAGGTTCTGGGTTCGATCCCCGGTCGAAAAACGAACTTTTCTATATTGTCTCGGGTCTGTTTGTTGTGGTAACGTCGTTGTTTCTAATTTCTATAACATAAGTGCTTCAGCTACTTACCTTGGATCAGTCAGCGCAATGTATGTGATGCTGTTCAATATTTATATTTATGCATGTATGTGCTGTGGTATTGCTTTTGGAGTGGTTATCATTAGAGCTCCGTAGTCCGTGACCCTTTGGCAGGGAAATCGGACCAAATATTTGACCATGGTTATTATGTAACCACATCTGTTGCAGAACCGATGAAAGGTGGAGTAAACGGGTTCTCGAGTGGAGACCACGCCTTGGCAAACTTAGTGTAGGACGCCCCCCAGCCCGATGGTCTGACGACCTTAGGAAGATGGCTGGCAGTGGATGGATGAAAAAAGCGGGAGATCGTGCTCTTTGGCGCTCTTTGGGGGAGGCTAACGTCCAGCAGTGGACTACAATAGGCTAAATAGATAGATAGATTATATAACCAGTGTTCTGAATGTGTACGTTTTCTGATATACTTATAGAGAATAGGACACTCCTTAAAACCACGTGATCAGCTGGTCATATACAACAACTTTTTCTATGGAAGCAACATCAAAATCGAAATTTTTTTTTAGCTTCTCCATACAAACTTACCCGCATACCTCGATGATAATGTATGGAGCATCTGAAAATAAAATCATGATTTCGATGTTGCTCCCATAGGAAAAGTTGTTGTATATGACCAGCTGATCACGTGGTTTTAAGGAGTGTCCCATTCTTTTGTACACCCTGTATAATAATTCCATGTAGTAAAGAACATCTTCTAATAGCGACACCTAGGAATTTGACGATTACAAACCTCGGTAGCCCGTATAGCTAAAGTCGTAGCCTCGATTCCAACGGAGGTAGTTGATGTTTTTTTCTATAACATTCCATTACATCATCAACTAGGAGAGTTTCTTCTGAAGTTATGTTGTCTCTATTCCAATGAGTAATATACCTACACATATCTGCATGTTAACTACTTTTTCTCTGAGGAGAATAAATATATTTAAGTTTAGACCAGCAGCGCTAGCATGCGCAACACGATAAAATTTTGTCGTGGTATTTTATCGTCTTTTGACGTAAATATGTCGTTTTGTCTTCGACGATAACAAAGAAAAAACCATAATATCATGGCAATGCCGTGTTATAACGTAAAAATAAGTGGCTATGAGCAACGGGAGACCCTGAAAATATTAAGAAAAAGGATTCGAGATGTCTGTGATCCGTTAGGTTAGGGAAAACGAAAAAAAATTCAACGAAGACAAAAGACTTGTCTATCGATAAAATAACCGATGCGCGCATGCTAGCCCTGCAGATAAATAATACAAAACAATGGTCGGAATGCTCATACTAACGTTCAAACAATTGTATGATGTCCGTCAATTTAAGACAAGCCAAAACCATTTGCCATTATGTTGGCTTAATTGTCTCTTAATAGCCTATTATATACGTCACTGATGGATTTATTTTTGTTTTTGAGACTATACTATACTATACACGTGCGTGTGCGCGTAGCTAACGACCAATCCCGGCCGGCGGTGCTGGCGCGTCGCACGACACGACTAGCCAATTAGATGATCGTAATGGTCTTCCGCGCATCTTTCGCCTAGCGCTCAATATCGGTGTCACTGTTAATACAATTTCTAGCATTAACCTGTCAGGCCAAGGTCAAGAGACACAATAAAAAATCTATTATGACGTGGCCACCGGTGGGGAATTGAAGCTTGACAGGTTAAGAAAAGGATGCTAGCTTTTGGAACTATACAAACTCTTTTGTAAATTTTGTATGAAATACTAAAGGAGAGGCGTCACGCCCACGTCACACCTGCGCAGCTCCGCCTCGCCGCATGCGGCACCACACCAAATTAATAGCCGGACAGACCAGCCGCCAGTTTGGCCGGACATTTAGGTAGAAAGGCTGGACACCCTACATTATTGAGGATTTTGTGTCTCAGTATTAATAGGTACGACAAAAGAATATTTGTGTGTCAAATTCAAGCTTTTTTGATTATTGTCATAAATTCGTTAAAAATAGCTCGTTTGCGAAATGTAAAAAGCCTAACAAAAGCCGGACAAGCGGCCACCGTTTATTTTGGGCGGACACGCAAGCACAAAGTCTACTTTTTTTTTTTTTTTTACGTCAGGGAAATGCCATTACGCATACCACGCCAGCCACGGGGGTAGCCGGGGGTTATGTGGGACTCCGAACCTCAGGGTGAGGCCCGTCTACCCACTAAAAACCTGACGGTGTCCTCCGGTGCCATTAAGTGAGTTAGAACTGCGGGTTATCGCCCCGGGAAAGCCCTCGGGCATTCGTCCGCAGTTCTGCCTCTGGCTGTGGCTCGCTGAACAGCGAGCGCCACCCGGCTTCAGGGGGGAAGGTGGTCTCCCCTCCGGTTATCCAGCAAACGATGCGCGGTACACACGCAACAAAGCCGCAGGGCCTCCTTTAGCGGACGGCCGACACCCCCGTGTCGGTTGCCCGAGGCCCATCAAGGAGGAGCAAATGAAGACCAAAAAGCCTTCTGCGGTGCCCATGGCGTCGGCGGCGGATCATCGGGGCGTCAGCTGAGGCCTCTCGCTCCCTCTCCGCCGCTTTCTTCTGTGAGATGACGTGCTCACAGAAGGTAAGCACCGCTTGCCACGCATCCTCGCTTTCAACCAATCGGGCTATGACCGCCCCCAGGGAGAGGTTTTGCCCGATCGCGCAACTAAGTCCCCGCGCTCCCTCGCCCAGGCCGGGCATGTCTCGAGGGTGTGTTGCGCGGTGTCCTCGTCGTTAGGGCAGTGGTGGCACTGAGGTGACTCCTCTCGGCCGATACGGTAGAGGTAGTCGCCAAAACATCCGTGGCCCGATAACACTTGGGTGGCTCGGTAGGATAGGCGACCGTACCTGCGATGCCATACCCATTCCTCTAACACTGGGCATATAGCCCTCACGGTGCGTCGCCCTGCTGTGCCTTTGGCCAGTCGGCGCTGCCAGCTTTCAAGGGCTAGTCTGTCGAGCCTTTCGCGCTCCGCCTCAACTTCTCTAGGTGCGGGACGCCAATCCTGGGCCCTTTGGTCTCCTTGCCACTGATAAACTGCGGCGAGGACCATGGCATCGAGATCCCAGGGCGGGGTTCCAGCTAAGAGTAGGGCCGCGTCTGTTGATACAGTGCGGTATCCTCTTATAGCTCTGATCGCCATGAGGCGTTGTGCCTTGCTTAGCTGCCGTATGTTATCAGCCGACAGCGCGTCAAACCAGACAGGGGCCCCGTATAGGGCCATTGAACGGACGACGTTCATGTACAGTCGCCGGCAGGTAGATGATGGGCCTCCAAGATTAGGCAAGAGCCGTCGAAGGGCACCTGCGGTTGCCGTCAATTTTGGGGCCAGATGTTTGAGATGCTCTCTGAAATTCCACCGTCCATCCAGTTTTAAGCCTAGGTACTTAACCGTTTTCCCGACTCCGATGCGTACTCCGCCCACAACAATGTGAGCGTCTTCAGATGGCGCTTGTCGGGCCTTGTGGAAACACAAGGCCTCAGACTTTTCGAGTGCCACCTCCAGCCCCAAATCGCGTATGCGACGTACTACCGATGCTACACCTGCTGTTGCACGTCGCGCAGCCTCTTGGTAGTTACTGCCTCGAGCCGTAACAAGGGTGTCGTCTGCATAACAAATCACGCCGACCCCTGTGATGAAACGGCCTCTAAGCACCCAATCGAAACCTATATTCCACAAGAGCGGTCCGAGGACTGACCCCTGTGGAACGCCACACGTGTGTTCGCGTCTGATGATCCCAGTCGGTGTTATTCAAAATACCTCTCTTTGTATTAGGTAGTCCGCAACTACTTGCTGAAGGTAGAAAGGCACCCCATGGTATACAAGGGCCTGCCTAATACAAGCCCACGGCAGGGTGTTGAAAGCATTGGCGATGTCAAGAGACACAGCCAGCAACACCCCACCGCTAGCTACCGTCAGCACAAAGTCTACCTATACCTACCTATGTCCAGCTTTATCCGGACGCCTGGCAACGCTACCCCCGAGCATAACAAACTTTTATGGCCTTACTACAAAAAAGATAGACTAGGGTTAACACTTGTTTAAAGATAAGTCAACCAAATTGAAATGTTGACACATCAGAGATTCGAGACGTATAATTATTAACAAACATTTTTAATTAGTGTTTAAACTTAGTCGATCTTTTCGTAGTAAGGCCGGTACAATTGAGGTAATTATTATTACCTGATTACACGGACTCAGGCTTTTATCGAGTCCTTGACAATGACGAAGTACATTTATGTTACTTCTACTCATTGGAATATTTTTGTTTACATTGATCAATATTTGGATCGGCTCACAGCCCGTAGTTATTAGATCGTTTGACATAATTTCTCTAAACATGGCGTCTCAATGTTTAGCCAACGGATTTGGAGCGACACCATATTAGTTCGTCATTGCTAGTTTGTTTTGTCTCATCTTTAAACAATTGAACATGATATTGCGATGTCATCATCATCATCATCATCATTTCAGCCACAGGACGTCCACTGCTGAACATAGGCCTCCCCCGTGACTGGAAGTCACGGGCGGTTGGAAGCGGCCTGCATCCAGCGTCGTCCTGCAACGTTTACCAGGTCGTGCTTGTCGAACTTGCCCACCTTGTGGGTGGACGTCCCACGCTGCGTTTGCCTGTACGTGGCCTCCATTCCAGAACCTTATTTATTGCGATTTATTATGTATAATTGATACAATATTTAGGTACAAGTCCTAATGGACATGGAACAGAACTGTTGGATGTCGGAGTAAGATTTTGCAGCCATTTTTTTCCGAACAAGTTCCTTCATAGTAATCGTGAGACAAGATTTTTGGGAATGGCTTGCAAGACATATTTTAATTTTATTAAATGAAATAAATAAAAGAAGTGAGGTAGCCCCAGCTGCCCCAGGTCCATGTACCAACGACCTTATAAAAATGGCTGGCAGTAGACAAAAGCGGGAGATCGCGCTTTCTGGAAGATTTCCCGGCCCAGCATAGACTGCAGTAGGTTGAAATGTTAATAAATCCTTTTAGATATTCTTTCTTTTAATCTACGTAGTGCTAGCGAGAAATTGATTGATGGGAACTTCCCTATGAGCGGTTCCCGGCACTAGCATTCATTCATCTGCCATCGGGACGTCATGCTCATGCATAATTCTACATGAATCTACGCTTCGTACTTGTGATTTCGCGCGTTTTCCGTATCATTAACGGTCGATCCGAGTAGTCATTGACGGCTGCTCCTCTGACCTCAAGGCCATTGACGCCGGAGTTCCTCAGGGGTCTGTGCTCTCTGCGACTCTTTTCCTGCTGCACATTAATGACCTGCTATCTTCAGGTATTGTTGGGTACGCAGATGACAGTAATGTCACGGAGAAGTATCTGTCTAGTGCAGGAGCCAGTGGAGTTGAGGTCCAAAGACTGAGAGAGGCCATGGTTAAGCGTACGAGCCTGACGTTAAGTAATGTCTCCCAGTGAGGCGATGACAATCTCGTCAGCTTCAATGCCTCTAAGACGCAGGCGTGTCTTTTCTCTACAAAAAGGAGTCCTTTCACCCTTTCTCCTACTTTCCGAGGTACATCTGTTCCAGTGACCGACACTCTACAACTTCTTGGCATGGAGTTGTCCTCTGACCTCAACTTTGGCACCACCATCGAGTCTAAGGCTCAAATTGCAGCTAGAAAGTTGGGCGTCCTGAATAAAGTCAAGCGGTACTTCACGCCTGGACAGCTTTTAACTCTTTACAAAGCCCAAGTCCGATCTTGCATGGAGTACTGCAGCCACCTTTGGGACGGCTCGGCGAAATACCAACTTGCTGCACTAGACTCGGTGGAACGCAGAGCCAAGAGAATAATAGGCGATAAAAAACTGTTGGCGTCCAAGCTGCACAGCCTGGTTCACCGCCGCAAAGTTGCTTGCCTATCAGTCTTCTACAGATTGTACTTCGGAGAGTGTGCTCATGAGCTGCATGAGCTCATACCACCGTCACCTTTCTTCCATCGGACATCCAGACGCACGGCCGGCCATCCGTTCTTAGTTGATATACCCATAATCCGCACTAAGCGCTTCTCATCATCTTTTATAATGCGCACAGCTAAAGATTGGAATTCCCTGCCTGCGTCTGTATTTCCGAGTGCATATAACCTGACTCTCTTTAAGTCCAGAGTGAATAGGCATCTTCTGGGCAAGCTCGCTCCATCGTAGATCCTATCTATGCTCTAGAGCAAGATTGGGGTCAAGAGTAAGACCATCTCAAGTAAAAAAAAAAAAAAAACGGATGAGACGAAGATCAATGTTCGAAGAGGCCGAAGTAGAACAATAACCGGTATAGCTAAAGCACTTATTTATTAACGGATCATTCCTGTTATGAATGAACTCATTATCAAGCAATAGATGTGAATTGTTTAACATCCATCAAATATTATGATAACGGGTCGATCAATCACTTTATTTGTTCCGTGACAGTCTAAAGTGAAAAGTGATTTTTGTTAATAAAACAATAAAAAAGTGATTTACTAAACCCAAAGCTAAGCAACCAACGCCGCGGTTGCATGTGGACGGGAGACCATTTCAACCATATTTAGTGACATTCATCACGAGCATCTCCGTGCTTCGGAAGGCACGTTTTAAAAGTTGGTCCCGGTTGATATCGCTTGATATTGGTCGTGAAGCCTAGTCAGAGGCCCTAAGGCGGCTAGATTATATGTTTCTTTGATTATATCTGACAGTAAGATTAAGTCAGGCCTTAACTACAACACCCCTTCACTTATCCGGACTATGGGCCCACGTGGTGGAGTATGGCCCACCAAACCACCTCATAGTAGAGGTAAGGCCTGTGCCTGTAGTGGGACGTATATAGTCATACTTTACTTTTTTATATTTTGAATAAGTAATTTTCGAATCTTACACTCTCCTTTCTAGATTCATAGGTGTAATATTTCATACAAAATCTAATCTTTGTGGCAATAAATTAATTAATTATGACACGTACAAAGTAGTATCGTAATTGTCTGTTACGCGTTTGCTTTGTGCTAATATACACGTTACACTGTTTACTTCACAAACATTTTATTTTGATAGGTACTCAGTAAGAACATACCTTGTCTTCTTAGTTCGTATCGTACAATTACTAGTAGGTAAGTAGGTACCTTACAATGAAACTACTAATTAGGTAGTTCCCTGTCTCACGCTTTGGTTTAAAAGGTAATCATTAATTAAAAATTTTGTTTTCACAAAAAGCCTGTACTCATACTTAAGTGATACAATTTCATACTATAGTATGATCTATCTCTATGCTAAGTATTATTAGTTATAAATATTTTTTTCTCTATGGTTATAATATCTAAATTACTTAGTTTGTAATGAATTCCAGACAAGAAAAATGGGGGGCGTTTCTTATCTAAAAACTAATTCTGAGTATATTAATTACAAACTTTACCTGATAGGTACCTATATTTTTTCAATCATAATTATTCTAATAATATAATATTGAATGATCTTAACTTCTATACCGCACCGATTTCGCTGGAATAACAAAAAGCAAGAACCATAAACTTAAATGAGATAAACCAGACTCTGTTAATGTTACTCCTACGCATATACCTACATAAACAAATACACGTATTTTACATAATAAAACTATATTATTCCTACTTTCTACTTAGCCAAATCACAGAGTAAGCTGCCAAATCACAGAGTAAGCTGCCAAATCACAGAGTAAGCTGCCAAATCATAATAAATGTAACGTAGCTCGATCTAGCGAATTCCATGTAACTCTGAAACATCGCGGCAAAAGCATGCTGTCATTGTGAAGCGCGTAGTTCAGAACTATGGTTATAGATGGCGTTAATCAAAGACAATGTTTTAGTAACCTATTTCTTGAAATATTTCATGGGTATATTTCGTTTTTTTTTGTATTGCTGACACTATTGGCCTTACTACAAAAAAGATAGACAAGCATCGAACACTTGTCTAAAATTAATCAACCAATTTGAAATGTTGACACATCTGTCATTCGAGACATATTAAAAACAAACATTTCAAAATGGTTGACTTATCTGTAAACAGGTGTTCAACACTGATCAAAGAAACTACAGTGTTCAACACGTGTCTATCTTTTTGTAGTAAGGCCGATTATGTTTTAATATTGTGTTGTGTTTCTTTTTTCTTTGAAATAACAAAATTCTGTCTCGATTCCCAGTCGAGATTTGGTGACATACGGAAGAGTGGAAGACTGCGTCAACGCTCCTGGTACCTCGATCGATATACAAGATTTTTAATTACTTACTTCGAGAACAGTTTGATTGTAGCTTTATGTCCTCCGAAGCCGAGAGGCAAGCACGCCGGACTTGGCGTCGCCATCTCTTTCGATTCCCAGTCGGTCTTTGTAGAAAACGAACTTTTCTTTAGGTATTTGGTCTGGGTGTTGTGGTACCGTCGTTGTTTCCGATTTTTATAACACCAGTGTTTCCTACCTAAGAATCCGAGTAATTACATTGCTCTGATTAATCCTCCTCCATCCTCCTAGTGCTTAAAATAAATATTTTCGCACAAATTCAAATTTCTGACTTTACCATAGTATTTATGTGCAATGCATATGTTAACATAGGCTAGTTTCGGCTTGATATACCATTTACCTACGCCCTCTACATATTTTACAAGCTTTTGACTGCCACGAAACTAGACAGGTACACTAGAAAATCTATTATTTTGAGGTCACCGGTAACCACCATGGCCTCTCAATGGTTTATATTTAAACTAGCTGTGCCCGCAAAATTTAGGACTCCCTCCTACCTCTTGTCACGTAAGGTCACCCCGACCGCCCCCCCCCCCCTCCTGTAACGTGTGACGTAATTAATGGATGGCCCCTTATAGTGGAAAGTGGGATTAAACAAATAAATAAGGCAAGCAAACCCGGCGGGCGCGCACTGCGTCCACTTGACCTGGATCGAGGCGTCCTTTGCTCCATGTGCGGCCAGTTTGCGCGTGCGACTGTCTCTTGTAGGGCTGCCTCTTATTAGTTATTTAAACAATGCACAGACATGTGTGGGTGTTTCAAAAATATCTGCCGCCGCTGCTATCTATGAATGTATTACTTATCGACATCGAAATATCAAGCCCCAGTTTTTTTAAGGTTCCGTACCCAAAGGGTAAACCGGGACCCTATTACTAAGGCTCTGCAGTCCGTCTGTCTGTCTGTCCGTCTGTCACCAGGCTGTATCTCATGAACCGTGATAGTTAGAGAGTTGAAAATTTCACAGATCATGTATTTTTGTTGCCGCTATAACAACAAATACTAAAAAACAGAATACAATAAATATATATGGGGTCTTCCATACAACAAACGTGATTTTTTGCCGTTTTTATAGATAATGGTACGGAACCCTTCGTGTGCGAGTCCGACTCCGACGGTTTTTTTTACTGTCTAACTGGCGTGGGGTAGGACTACATCAGGCTATTTCGACAGCTTCAGATGGTCGTAAAAAGAATAAAGCCTAATTTAAGTTTATTTTTTTAAATTAAAATAAATACCGGCCAAATTACGAGTCAGATTCGCGCACGAATTGTTCCGTACCTTTGTTGTATGGAAGCCCCCTTAAATATTTATTTTATTCTGTTTTTTTAGTATTTGTTGTTATAGCGGCAACAGAAATACATCATAGACATACAGACAGACGGACAGCGCGGCCTTAGTAATGGAGTCCCGTTTTACCCTTTGGGTACGGAACCCCTAAAAAACGTCTAGGTCAATTTCTGTGCTGTCATATTCTACACATTAGTCTTTTCAATTCACTTAGTAATACTTTTATCCGTAGCAGCAGCGGCAGATAGTTTTGAAACACCTTAATAAGACAATCGTTTCTCTTGAATTTGAAGTCTAGCATGTTTGCTGTAACGGCAAATAGTTTTAATGTTAGCTTGGAGTTAGTCTTCTAGCTAGGGTTATTTATTTCGAAACTAATTCATTCCATAGGTTATAAAAGTTATTTATTATGGAATCTCTATGTTTGTCTCACAACACATACATTTTAACATAGGAAAGTTATGAATAAGTCTGTATTATGTAATTGCCATTATAAGACCTAAATGCTAATATGGTACTTAAAGCAATAAATTAGTGAGTGCTGAGTGCCAGCCCTCACATCACATCACATCACCAGCCTATAACAGTCCACTGCTGGACACAGGCCTCTCCAAAAGGAGGATTTTGCCATAATCGCCACGCTTGGCAGGCGGGTTGGCGATCGCAGTTTGGCCAATGGTGGAGAGGAGACGCTGCTGCCCGTCTTCTTGTGGCGGTTCTCCTGTAGTCGCCTCTTACGACACCCATAGGAAGAGAAGGGGTTGTGCAATTCTTTTAAAGTGCCGGCACCACACGGCACCAGCCAGCAGTGCCAGCCCTACAGACCAGCTATGGCGCCGCGACCTCTCATGTGTGACATTTCAATGCTGCCGACGAACTAAAAGTGGCCGAGCATCGATTAACACTGCAGTACCTGCAAGCACTGCAATCTTTGCATTTTAGAATTCTCTGTATTAAATCATAATATAAAACCTGCGCACCTAGCGCATACTGCCGATGCTTGCAGTTACTGCAGTGTTGACAGATGCGCGGTCACCTTAAAATACCTGCGAAAGAATACGCTGTGCTGACTGACGCACATCGTCACGGCTGTGGGTTTATTACTTAGAAGGAAATGACTTAAGTCTAGATAAAGAATATAATAAGCTAACTGCTTAGTTGTTTTATTCAAGAGTCATGTTCTGTTCACCCAATCCTGCTACACATAGTGTGTAAAATCACCTCAGAAATATTAACAGGTAATTAAATTACAAAAGCAAGAGATCGAGCTCTTTGGCGCTCTTTGAGGATTATGTCCAGCATTGGACTGCAATAGGCTGAGGTAATGATTTAAATAAATATACAACTGTTTAAGCCATTTAATTTTAAGTTAAAACTAGTTTCTAATGTGGATGCGGGTGGCACCGATCTTTGTGGAAATCCTTGTGGGAGGCCTATGTCCAGCAGAGGACGTGTTTCGGCTGATGGATGGATGGATAGTTTCTAATAAAAATTGCCATAGCAAATTAACTTTATGTTTAAGTAGCCCCTATAGTGGCGGCATACAAGAATTAGGTCATTTTAATACTCCGACCGGCTCAATTGGGACAAACGTTAAAATAATTGCTACACGCTTAGTGAATAAGTCATTAATGGTAATAATGGGTTATTGCCGTGGAATGGTCTTTGTTTGAAGAAGTTGTAATGGACACAATAAAATATATCCGTAGGAGAGGCCCCTGAAAATATTGTAGAATGCTTTGATTTTTTTACAGAAATAACACTTATTCCAATTTCCTACTAAAAGTACCTAATTAATGCTATTGGTAATGGTTAAACGGGCCGAACGACAAATTAATCATAATACCTTCAGTGTACCCTTTTTAAACTAAAAAAACGCATCTTTAATAAAAAAATTGGGTCCCAGAAAAACCTCTCCAACCCAGGGGCGTGCAGTGCATATAGGCAATTAGGCAGTGCCTACCTGATAAATGAAATGAGGTAGGCAGTTGATTGATGAAAACCACTGGTTTTTACCAATAAAACACTTATTTAAGTATTTACTGCCTACCTCGAAATAAAACTGATGACCACCACTGCTCCAACCATCTAACCTTTGAACCACTTAAGGTGCTTTTCATATATCAACCTATTGCAGTCCACTGTTGTGACTGTTGGACATAAAGAGCGCGAAAGAGCACGACCTGTCGCCTTTTGCTAGTCACTGCCAGCCATCTGCCTAACTAAGGCCGTCAGTCCACACTCCATGTAATAGGGGCGCCCTACACTACGTTGGCGGAGACGTGGTCCCCACTCGTGAATCCTGTTTAATCCACCTATAATTGGTTCTGCGATGTGGCCGGCCCATTGAGACATTAGTCTGGCACATTTTTGGACACTTTTAACTCATTTTTGGGGATAACCCAACCAACTTGAAATTGAAAATGATAATTTTCCCATCATAGTTCAGTCCCAGTTTATTGGCATTTTAGTATGGGTATTAGAAAATATCTGAGGAGATAGATAGACTCACCCCTAAAATAAGGTTCACTTTTTAACCGACTTCAAAAAAAAGCAGGAGGTTCTCAATTCGTCTGATGTTGTTTTTTTTTTTTTTATGTTTGTTACGCGTTTACGCCGTCAATTATGGACCGATTTCAAAATTTATTTTTTAGTTTGAAAGAGTATACTCCCGAGGTGGTCCCATTTCCACCAAGTCAGATTCTGATGATGGGATCCCTGGGAAATCGAGGGCAACCCTCAATTTTTATAGGCACCCATAATGTTTTGCATATATTTTCTGACTCGATGCTGATTTTTGGGTAATCATCATGTCATGTTGCTGACCTGATGATGGAAGCCACAGAACTCCTTAACGGATAGGAGTTAGAAGATAATACTGCAATTTGTCGACAGAACGTATTTCGCAGTGTGTTGAGCAGACGTGGAGCTTATGAGGTACCGCCAATTTTTATTTACTGGGGGCGTACCCGCACACCCAGTAACGAAAAAAAAATTTAAAAGTTCCTTTCTTAATTTGACTTGTTATTTAACGCAAGACCTTATCCTATGGTTTCGACACCAAAATAGCCGCCGTTCTGGTTGGAGTGTAGGTAAACCCTTTTCTTAAGACTTAAAAATTTTCGTCGAAAAATTGACCCTATATATAACACCTTATTTTTATCATACCATTGGATGGGGGGTCCATAGAGGACCAATATTAGTTAAGGTTACTTTGCTGTAAAGTAATTTTTGGCGAAGTTAGGAGGGAAAAAATAGAGGACTTAACACTTAAAATTGTAAAATAAAAAAAGTTTAATAAAAAACTAAAAACCGACTTCAAAATGAAACTAAAAAGCGAAAAATAATATTGACTAAAACATACCTAATCAGTTCTTTTTGGAGTCGGTGCGAATGAACACATTTGAACTCTCGATGGCTGGCACCGACTCCAAAAAGAACTGATTAGGTATGTTTTAGTCAATATTATTTTTCGCTTTTTATTTTCATTTTGAAGTCGGTTTTTATTTTTTTACTAAACTTTTTTTTTATAAAAGAATTAATTAGACTTCGCGCCTTTGAGCTTTATTGCACTTTGTGTTGAGGGATGAATGAATTCATTCATATGATAGTTCTATTACCCACAGAATTCCAAACTCTCTCAAGAACACAATTTCGGAAGACAGTGAAGTTCTGGTTACAGGAACAGTGCTTCTACTCTGTTAAAGAATGTTTAGACTATATGAACAGACTCAGGCATTAGGTAATTAATATGTGGAATGATACTGCGGAGTGTTGTATAATGTAAGAACTAAAATTTTATTTTAATAATGTAATATTGTGCTTAATATTTGATATTATTTAAATTACTTATTTGACATATTTATTTTATTATTATTTTTCTCTTTTGACATTTGCATGCTAGTAAGTTAGCGAAACATGTTTGAACATAATATTTAAATGTAACACCTTATAACATGTACCGTGTTTCATCATGTATAAATGAATTTGAATTTTGCATTGAATATTGAGTAACAGAGATGTTACAATATTTCTAATAAGACTATTTATTTTTTCAGGTAAGCAGTAATCAATAGGATGAACCTAAATAACGTAAGTAGAGTGTATGATCGTCAGTTTTTACAATCCTTTTATGAACTTCTCTTAGGAACAATTATGTGTATCAAATCATGGAACTCGATTCTAATCTATTTACTAACTGTTAAATCAAATAATAATAATAAACAAATATTGGACAACATCACATACATTGCTCTGATCCTAAGGTAAGTTGCTAAAGCACTTGTGTTATAGAAATCAGAAACAACGACGGTACCACAACACCCAGACCCGAGACAATATAGAAACTTTTCAATGTAGAAAACGAACTTTCGTTTTCTACATTGACCCGACCGGGGATCGAACCCGGAACCTCAGAGATGGCGGCGCCATTCAAAGTCCGGCATGCTCGCCTCTTGGCCACGGAGGTCGTCAATTCTATCAATTAAATCGATTCTAAACAGTGGTAAGTATGTGAAATCTAGAAGACAACACATTAATAAACTACCATGCTGATCTGACAATGAAGCCATGTGTTGAACTGGAATAGTTAACTCTTCAATGGCTCGTTTGATTAGTTTTAACAAGGCCCATACAAAAACGCCGCTATTTACGCTTTTCAGTTATTTTTAGGGTTCCGTACCCAAAAGGTAAAACGGGACTCTATTACTAAGGCTCCGCTGTCCGTCTGTCTATCTGTCTGTCTATCTATCTGTCTGTCTATCTGTCTGTCTGTCTATCTGTCTGTCTGTCTGTCTATCTGTCTGTCTATCTGTCTGTCTATCTGTCTGTCTGTCTGCCTATCTGTCTGTCTATCTGTCTGTCTATCACCAGGCTGTATCTCATGAACCGTGATAGTAAGAGAGTTGAAATTTTAACAGATGATTTATTTCTGTTGCCGCTAAACAACAAATACTGAAAAACAGAATACTTATAATTATTTAAGGGGACTCCCAAACAAACGTGATTTTTTGCTGTTTATATAGATAATGGTACGAAACCCTTCGTGCGCGAGTCCGACTCGCACTTGGCCGGTTTTTAGTTTGTCTGTTGTCAAAACTTTCGTAAGTTATAATATAGTATGAGTTCTCTACACAGATATGTATCAGACATAATATGACAGACATGTTTCGGAAGATCTCTATCTTTTGGGCCCTATGTAACCGAGTGCCGATATATCTATAAACCACATCGCAATACGTACTAGTCATTAACTAAATATGAATGAATCCGGATTGAGCCGGTTTGGTTTGGTTAAACAATAAATGCTCTGGACTTGCCGACATTCTTGAGCTTGGGAAAAATTAGCGGACAGACGATGTGTATTAATTAGTGTGTTGGTGACAAGTATTAAGGGACACTAATTTGTTAAGTTTATAAACAAATTAGTTGAGAACATGCTTTTCAGAGGTGCTGATGTCAAACATAATTACACTACCCTTGAATTAGTTATTATTATTTTAGTTATCAATTACTATTTTCATTTCATTCTATTATTGTGTACTATGCAAGGTCCAGAAATAATTGAATTTTATTTTTTCATTAGAGCAATCAGTGCAATTTTAATAACGCTTTTAGGTATATCGGGTGTAAAAAAAGGCTTAACGAAGCCGAATACCACATATTCTACGGATTATTACGATCATTTTTTTCTTTTACACTATACCTAGGAAATGACGGGTTACCGAGTTATTGACAGTCAAAGTTACAATTTCTTTTTTCAAAGATTTTTACAAAATTGACTTCTGTTTGATAATACTAAACTATTTTACAAAGAAACATGATCCGCTTACACACACAGGCATAGTCTGTGGCGTGCGCGCTATACATTGCAGGTTAGAAATAAGTTATGTTTTTTGATACCCAAAAATTGAATTCATTTCCCAGCAATTATTTTTTTTGCATTCTACTTGGTTTAATGTATCGAATTCGTGGTTTAAGGCTTCGTTAAGCCTTTCTTTACACCCTGTATTATGAGGTGTTTTTGGTGATAGAGTAACAATAATGCAAATTCTTTTAGAGTATTTCTGGTGATACAAATGATTTGATTCATCAAAAACATCTATTTACTTTCTCTTACTAAGTAACCCAGCTGTAATAATTTCTTTGGGAAAACCCTTTCTTAATTATTAACTGATGAAATGGCCACATTTTTATTTACAATAACACCAATATTTGCACACTCTCATCTATAAATTGTTTAACGAGTTTATCCATTACATTCGCATCAATCCACACTGTCAATACTGTTAAGCTACTTTATTATAAATAGGACCAAAAATAGACCCTTGAGGTAACCCTGAATGTTCCGTAAAAGCGAACAGTTCTTATCCCAAAATATAATAGCCAGACAGCATGAAGTTTCTAACCCGACATTATAGACGATTTCTCTATTTTAGTAACATTTGCAAATAGTAATAATAATGTTTATTGGAAAATTACGCTATCCAAAGCTATAGTTTGAACCGTTTTGTAACCACACGATTTAGACTAACTATAAATACAACAATTAAACATCTGATTCTGAACCATGTTCTATTATTATAGAGTATATTTTTAGTTTGAACGAGATTTGGCAAACGTAACTTTGTGCGTACGTCAGCGAAACGTCATCTGCGTACAAGCGGTTATCTCTCGAATCGAGGTTTCCACTTTGAGTCATTTTGATTGATTCCGTTAATGGATCTTGTTACTGGTGGAAATAAACTTAGACACATCAATCACTTTCCAAGAATATCAGATTGTTTTTTAAATGAGTTTATGAAAGATATTGACATTTTTGAAGGAGATAAACAAAGCCTTGTGGAAGCAATTAATACTGGTTATTGTAGACTTATATTGTAACATATTGTTTAAAAATGATTCAATAGCTTTAAGACTCATTAAAAAAAAATGATCCTTAATAAAGGGTTCGCTAGTAGCTAGAAAAAGTTTGACTACCTACACATCTTATTTTCGATAGATCGATCAGATTAGGTCGATAGTTTCAAAATATTACACTGCAAAGTGGCAACCGAACTTCATCAAATACTTACAAAGTCATATCAAAACCACAGTTACAGGCAGGATAAAAATGACTTCAAGCTTTTATTATAGTAGCTGTTTGTTAGTAACAAGTAACACAAGAGAGATAACTGGGTATTTAAAATGTCAGTGTTATTATTTACAAGTACATTTTAATCAACCAAAACACCGAATTTAAGTGAGCTAGTATGTTTTTCTGTTTAAGGAACAGAACTATCAGCTTGGGACCCTGTGTTAAATCGATACGCAAAATTAATATGTTATTTCATCTGTCCCGTCATAATTTCATGGTGAACAAAGATAAAAAGTATATTAAGTATATAAGTGTGATTTTGTTCAGCCTTTGGCAAAGAATATATAATAATACTACTGGTTAAATTGACTTCGTGCCTTTAAACTTCAACTTTCGCCAGTTGATGACCAAAAAATGTTTACCTGAAATAATACTATTATATTATAAAAGGTTTCTTTCCCCCAATCTTGGGAACAGAGTGGTACAATCCAGTCGCCGCGCCGTCACTCAACGTCACGCGTGCGATAGTCTAATTTTACAAATACGCCGTGCCATTTGCGTCACATTTACACATTTGATGAAGGATTTACTATGGGGCCTCATGTCTCAAATTCTCAATAGTATATATCACATCATCAGCCTTTGAAAATTCACTGCCGGGCTTTGGCCTCCTTTATAAAAGGCCACAGAGAACGGTTCTACTACGAAAATGTTTCTTACATTCGTAAGTATTACTACAAACTACAAATCAAAATAATCATTTACTTGTATCCATTGAAAATTTGTGAACTAAGTATGTCGTGTTTTTTACACGGTTTTCTATTGGAGTTGGTGATATTTTGCCAAAGGATTGATACAAGGAGATGGTAATTTTAATTTTAATCTCTTAGGTTTATATACGTGTGAACGAACAGAATATTTTCGTAGTAGGCCTCCTGGGTCGTTTGCATCTAGCGGCTCCCCGCAATCTTTGACTAAAATGCAAAATTAACTAGACTAGGGCCTAAATCCATAAGGTGAGAACCCTGCTTACGGTATGCCTTTCAATTAATGGTCGTCACTCAAGAACCTTTTTCTGAACGGTAGTACATTTATCAGAAGAATACTCACTGCTGTATGCCTCCTTTCAGCCACGCCATCTTCACGGTACTGCTTTTGCTAATCTATCCCAATGCGACCAAATCACCCAATATCGCCGGACCAGCAGTCTGTTAGTACTTATATTTGTCTCAAATATATATTGTCTTTGAAATGATAATATAAAACTTGTATTAACCGGGCCTGCTGTGATATTTACGCAACAGATTCAAATCTAAAGACAGTGGATTAAAATTAGCCCGGTAAATTCGTACACTTCTTATCACTATTGACAAGCGTTGAAAATAGATTCTTAAAGATGTTATCTCCAGTCGCCATGTAGGTACAATACGTGCCGATTTGCAATATTACTTTTATATGTCACTGTTCATCATTTGTTACTTAATGTTATGAAATATAAAATAAAATGAGTGGTATATAATAACATGATAGTAATCTCCATAAACCTAAAATTTAGTTTTGAATTCACAAATTTTACTTTGAGCTTGATTGATATACTTACTTGTTTGGTTTACAGAGTGTCTACAGAATAGAGAAATTAATTTAATGTCTACATTTTTACGTTTTAATCTCTTGTGAACAGTCCCAGCCCCATAGCTTTAGGGTAGACTCAATCAATGATTAGGACTTCCCGTCATTGATATTAGGTCCAATTTCAAAGTATTCAGTAATAGATTACTATGATCTACCTCTGTAGATGACGACCTCCGCGTAGCCGAGAGGAGAGCATGCCGGACTGGGCGTCGCTGCCATCTTTGAGGTTCCGGGTTCGATTCCCGGTCGGGACAATGTGGAAAATGAACTTTTCTATATTGTCTCGGGTCTGGGTGTTGTGGTACCGTCATTGTTTCTGATTTCTATAACACAAGTCCTTTAGCTACTTACTTCAGGATCAGAACAATGTATGTAATGTTGTCCAATATTTATAATAAATTATCCATCCATCCATCAGCCGAAAGACGTCCACTGCTGGACATAGGCCTCCCCCAAGGATTTCCACGAAGATCGGTCCTGTGCCACCCGCATCCAGCGGCTTCCCGCGACCTTCACCAGATCGTCGGTCCACCTTGTGGGGGGCCTTCCAACACTACGCCTATTAATTTATATTTATCTATATTTAAATATGTTTATTATCGCTCGTGTAAATTACTCACCGTCAGATCAACATCTACCTGATATAGATCTGTAATCCGATCCATCGGCCCATGTCGGCGCTTCACGTGTCTGTCTGTTGCTCCGTAAACACTGTTATTACGTAGTGCACCAATCCCAGGCACGTGTGTTTAGCACGCAATACCATTTAGTAAGGTAGCTGCCTGGAGAACAGAATAGTAATAGTATGTACCACAGATTTGTGAGAGTACTGCGCCTGGTGCATGTAAGACACCTCTTGATTGAAACGTTTTCAGAGTGATCAAACAAAAAAAAAGCAGTTTTCAATAACATCATTGAGTTCATCAGTAAGCTAGGTTAGATAGAAATAATCTTCCTATAGATTTTTAGTTCAAAATGTTTAACTTATTTAAAATTATTATTAATTATTAATATTTATTATTTATTCTTTATTGCACGAAATAAATGTAAAATTGGCGGACTTAATGCCTTAAGGCATTCTCTACCAGTCAACCATTGGGCGAGGCAGAAACATTGAATGGCGGTGTGGTAAATTAAAGAGTTTGAATTGAGGAACAAAAAAAGAGCTTTAATTAGTTACGATCGTAATATTCGAATAACTAATGTTCTTCATATATTTTTTTTTGGTTTTTTTATATAGATATTTTATACCTACCTAGTTATAGATATTTAGGTCTAAAACTTGTGTATCGTGTGTAGGTGTGACCATTATGTGTGATTAAAAATCACAACTTTACTTAGTTCCAAATTAGATGGACAGTACCACACATGATCAACTACGCTTCCAGCAGTGTTGTATTGTGCAGTCTTATTCAATCTATGAACATAACAGTAGTAATATTTGAGGCGATAATACTGTCGCTTGACGTAAGAGCAAATTGTCCAGTTGAGCCGACTATTCAGTGACTCATACGCACGTGCACTTATGAGGATGTCCTAGACTAACAAATTTAAGGTCGTATGGCAAAAATCTTGGATGGGTTAGAAGCAAAACTCTACCGTAATAAAATTTCGTACGTTCGATTCAGCATATACCAAAGTTGCAACATTTTTTTTTCAGAAAGAATGTCTGTTTTTAAGAACTTATTTTTTGTTTATAAACTTTAGATTATAAGAAATTTGATCAGGCGACTGTGAGTATCGAATCACTTTTCATGACCATAAAAGACAATATGCTTAGTATTGACATTCTTTATGGCTCTCGAGAGTCCGATTTTACGGCATAACTGTCTAGGATTTCTCATTTTTTATAGAAATGTGACTTGTTAAAAAATTGTATTTATTTGATAGTTATTACGAAATCTTCAAACTGCATTAATATAGCATTTTTTTGTGCAAACTTTAAGTTTTGCTTGTATATTTTCAATATCATACCTAGCTTTTACATTCATTCGAACTAAGATACGCGTAATTTCATGGGCACAAAATGCTCATTTAATACGAAATAAGGTATTGAGTATTTACGTTTACCGATACGTCACTTACAGTCTGACGCACCAAGGAACGCCCTAAAAACCGCTGTATTTTTAGGGTTTACGCGGCAACCTTGCTCATCATGGCTAGATGTAAATCTTCGTGAATTAAAGCCGTAATTTTAGCAACCCTAACCGTCTGGTCGTCTGGCCAGTCTCGGTTTCAATTAGGTTTTCTATTTTCGAATGCGCGCGGCTAGAGTTCTCCGACGCGCGAGCGCTCGCGACCGTCTCCCGTAATTTAACTGCACTTATAAAAAAATGCTATAAACAAAAGCCGTTTCAAATATGGCGACGGATGACATAAGGCTGTCAAAATTGGCGCGAAAAAGTTGACGCCGTGAGTGGCCAGTGTTTTTCGAGCAAGGAGTTTTTATCCGGGCAGTGTTTTGTTTTGGTGCGCGTTCTCAGTGTTTGTTTTGGCCGGTGGATGCGCCAGAGACGCCAGAGTGAGCGAATGTGAAATTGTTTTGCCAAAAGTGTGCAGTTTGTGGAATTGAAGAAGCGTTGACAAAGACCGATTATTTGTTGCGCCGTTGGCAGTGGATAAGGATATTCAAATTACATTACAGAAACAATAGTTCAAGAAGAACCAATTTTCAGTTGGTTGAAAACTGCTAGGAGTAAACTGGTTATTTCAGAAGCCTCGGATTTTAATTTAGCAGAAATTAAATATAGGAAATACTGCCTAGTTTAAAAACATAGATCTCGAACTTTATCTACAAGGTAAAATTTTACATACATCAAGATAATCTTGTTAAAGCAACGTCAAATCTGTGAATTGAGCAATCATGCCTTCCAAACTTTATTTGATAACATGTTTCTTTATATTATCTTGTTCTTTACAAAAAGTTGGTACCTACATGGTAGGTTTCTATTACATCCAAGTAGGATTAAATATGACAGCTAAAACAAGATTTCATAATCAGATCAGCGGTTACGCTCGTGGCTCTGATAAACCAAAAAAAAATTAAACTAGAAGTGGAGATAATATCCAGTATCACTAAAATTGTTTTGTATCTTCTACATCTTAGATAATGTTTTGATATTTATAGCACGATTCCCAAAAATGATATTCGTATCGGAATTTACTTAGCACAATTTTTCTTTCTATTTTAAGTGGTAGATCTGCAGCCACCTGCAGTGGCGGGCATTGGTTTTATTTTGCGGTAGGCAGTAGATACTAACTTAAGTCGGGGTTTTCATCAATGACACACGTTTGCAAGTACCTATTGCCTACCTCATTTAATTTAGCAGGTAGGCACTGCCTAATTGCCTATATGCACCGCACGCCCCTGCCACCTCGTTTCTGATGGACACGGGCTTTTTGAGGCAGTGTTAGCTGAGCTAGGTATTATTTATTTGATCAAAAATTCAATATTAAACTTACTAGTCTCATGCAACATAGTGTAACCTTTCCCCGTATAAAGTAACTAGTGTTAAAGAACAAGTATACCTGTGAAATGAAATGATTTATTCTGTATGTAGGCTCTCCTCCGGGCACTTATACACCCCATAGCAATAGACCATACGACAACAAACTATGAAAATAACTAAAGTATACTAGTCTTGCTTGCTTGTGAATATCGGTTATCGGTTTCATAACAAAAATGTTTGACTTTGGCTTTGCTTATCCTTACTATTATATATTCTGTGCTTATCCTGGGTATTAGAACGTATACGATAATAATTAGGCCGTTAATAAAATGAGGTCTAGTACAAAATGTAATCTCCAAATGCTTAGATTCGACCGATCTCCGACCTCACAAACAATGAAGTTCGTTCAAAAACCAATTATTTATTAACAGATAAAAATTTCATTTTTTAAATCTAAAAATAAAACAAATATAAACCTAAACTATTTATGTACATAAGATCAGATATTTTATTTATAGGACAAAACCTATAAATAAAATATCTAATTGAGGTCGCTGCCTTGGGGAAAGGTACCCAAAAGGCTGGCCACATTGCCATGCTGTATAGCTAAGCTCATACGTTGGGCCAAATATAAGCCAGCCTTTGTATCGTGGGATGTCTCAGCTAAACGCTTAGACATCTCACGATAGAGTTTATGGGCACTTGGTCCCCACGGGCCCAGAGTTTCGACCCCAAACGGCTCAAATATGTATGTTTCACTAAGACTTTCATATTTGCGCCGTTTGAGAATCTCCGCAGAAGTTGCTGAAGAACCGGCCCTGTTGCCACTCGATGGAAGATGGGATGGCGCTAAAGTGTCCACGCACGTTGCGTCCCACACTAAAGGCCTACCCATCTTCCAAGGAACGAGAGTCATGTCATCAGGGCGTTTGCCATCGTCACGTGCAAGGCCGCTGGGTTCCAGAACGGCCGGAATACGTGCGCTGACAAGTGCTCGACGTATGACATCGTTTAAACTGGCATGACGGGGGACACCAAATCGACTGGAATTTCCGATCCGACCGACAGATAGCATTTCATAGTAGGAATTCCCGAACATTTGGCCGATGCATCATTTTTGTCAAAATCAAAATAATATATTTTTGCAAAAAGGCCAATAAATGCCACTTTTACACGTCCCAATAATATTTTTTACACTACCACTACTTCGGGATAATTTGTGGGCTCGTGCCGATTAGAAGCAGCGCGAGAAACTCTGTCACTATTATCAGCCTCTTTTAAAATAAATATTTTTACAATGTTTGGTGCGAGCTATGCATTTTTAAATCCACACATTTTTATCATTTATATATATATAATCATTAATGGTGTAATAGCTCTTTTTCATAAGATTAATATTAATATGTATTTTGAGTTTACATAAAGGCAGTTCAACAATGGATTGTGGTAATTTATTAAAAATACGTATACATTTTCCCATGAAAGCACTTCCTAACTTGTACAATCTAAACATTGGAACGACAGGTTCTACTTTATTCATGTCACTATGTGTTAGGCCTCTAGGCCTGCCGCATCGATTCTGCCTACCCCAGCCCCAGTAAACGGGTAAAGGGGCAAAGAGCTAGGGGAAAGATTCACCAGATGATTCTTTTGTGAGCCCAGTATGACTTGCCAACGAATGCGCTCATACAATATTGTTTTTGTTAGTTGTTGTAGTACCTTGTTTTAAATGCGAAAACATCCTGGATTTTTTATATGGCCCTAGTTCCTAAAGCAATATAATAATAGCATGCTTACCTCTAGAGCAAAGATAAATTATGATAATTATGTTTGGGACGTGTGCAAATACATTGACGATGACCAATACTACAAAATAGTAAATAAGAGGATAATTATTCACGAGATCTTGTACATAAAAACCGATAAGAGCCTATAGATCTACATACTAATATTATATCCGTAACGCGTTTGTTTGTGCAGCATCTTTTTATATAACTTTTCCATTATTCATTACTAGTACGTTACGGGAACCCTGACAGATATTTACAATCTGGGTTCTTTCTTATTGTTTATCGCATCGATCCGACCGATGTATTGATTGGTTTACGCATACGAATTCTTTAGCAAGAGTTTTTGAAGGTGCATAAAGTTTTTTAATTTTATGAAGATTTTTTTTTGTCTCTACGTACATATTGTAAATTTTGGAATAGATTTTAGGACCTTACTTTTTAAGTGGGCAACAGCTATTATAACTTAATCTTGTCGTTAACTGTTTGTAACTTAGCTTATATCTGTTAAGGATACCATTTGACCCATTTGATATGTTCCCCAATCTTCCTAAATCTTCCCTAGTTTAGTAAATCTGTGTCAGCCTAAAATCAAGTGCTTCTGTTTTTCGCTTTTATTATTTTCCTTTTTTTTGTGCAATAATAAACAAACAGTATATGACATTAAAGTGAAGCTTTACTTCTATTTTTTTAGGTCGCTTACAAATGTCAGAAATTTTGTAAGTGCCTTAGACTTATCTAGACTAAATAAATAAATATGGAATAGACTGCACACCAAATCATGATTTTGAAGTAAAAAGAAAAACATCCGAGGGACCAGACAATTGGAGATGCAGGCCGCTTCCAATCGGCAAATTTCGAAGTTATTGGTGTTAATGATGATGAGACAATTAATTTTGCCACAAGTTTTTTCCAGCTTACCCAGACACGGGTAGTTTTAAAACCACGAGATCAGCTGCTCATATACATCAACTTTTTTATAAGAAAGAACAATTAAATTGCAATAAATACTTTCGTTGCTTCGAAATAACGCGCTACCTCGCTGATATTGTATGGAGCATCTGAAAAAAATCACAATTTTGATGATAATATTAGTAAAAGTTGTTGTATATGAGCAGCTGATCAAATAAAGAGTGTCCTATTTATTTTGTACACCCTGTATATGTGTTGATATGTGCAAATGGCGACCTAAATAAAAATTCAATAGTTTTCAATCTACAATCTAGGTATCTAGCCTAATACCTACATTTAGTGCTCAAATATCCTGAATACAGTGTATAGGCTAGTGTCGTTGACATTGGAGTAGTGACGCGCGCGCAGGTCTCGTACTCGCAACGTTGATTACGGGATAATTGATCGGACATAATTATTTGTAGAGGTGATGTAACTGACATACCTCACTGGACACTCGCGACTCGAATTTCAGTTCAGATCTACAATCTTTCTTTATGCAGTCTGTTTTAAAAATTTGGTGGACATTCTATTTAGTTTTGGTAGCAGGTTCGCGAGATTGATTTCGAAAATAAAAATAAAAAAACATCGCAAATATACTGTTTACTGTTTGCAAGAGGAGTAAGTACCTTTTAAGGATTCGTTAAATATCAATTTTCAAGTAACAAAAACATCAGATACATTGCTCTGGTTCTCAAGTTAGTAGGTAAAGGACTTGTATTATAGAAGTGAGAAACAACGACGTTACCACAACAACCTAGACAAGGAATCGAACCCAGGACCTCAGATATGGCGACGCTTCGAACTCTTAGCGTGTCCTTAGAAATATATGTCCTCTAAATTTAAAGCCATAGTGTTAAATCATATCGCTATCACGCTTTTTTAAAATGACACGCTTGTATCATGACAGCTTCTAGTGTTTTAAATGTGATATCGATTAGATATCAATGTATTTTAAGATCGTAAAAGAGTTTTGTGTCGTTTCGGGCATAGTCAATCAGATCTTCCCGCTGCCGACAGGGTTTTAGAAAACACGTGTTATTCTTGGTAAAGAAACTGTTACATTCAATTTAAGCCTACCTCTGCCGAATAAGAGTGGAGCTTGGAGCTCAGTACCTATTTAGAGCCTAGGTTACCATCAGCAAGTCGTGATTTCGAATCATCATCATCATTTCAGACACAGGACGTCCACTGCTGGACAGGTCTCTCGCAACGACTTTCAGATTGGCCGGTTGGAAATGGCCTGCATCCAGAAGCTTCCTGCAAGTTTTACCAGGTCGTCTATCTACCTTAGGGTTCACATCCTACGCTGTTCTTGCCGGCACGTGAACTCCATTATACGAAGAATATACCTTAACATTTTAGGCACAGGACGTCCACTGCTGAACATAGGCCTCCCCCAATGACTAGATTAACTGGTTGGAAGCGGTGAGAGAAAATATTTATGAAATCTTTACTTTCAGTTAACACTGGTAGCGTAGCCATGGACCAAAATGATTTAGTTTATTTTTTTGGGAGATGCATAGGTTTGAAATTACTGCAAATCTAATAACTAGACTTGCGCGTAGTTTGTTTGCATTGTTGTGCAAGGAACGAGAGCGCTAAGATGAAAGTATATTATATATTTGTGCCGGATGACACGTAGCTGGATTTGGTGTGAAGTAGAAGCCAGACGGGTCGGATGCCCCGTAGTAACTCGGTGTGAGGGGCGTGAAATAAAAACGCCTATGTCAGGTCACGGAGTAACAGCCAACCCAATATTCGAATGTGGACTGTATTGTGTACGGTGAGGTGGCTGTATTTGTCTTCCTATTTTTCTTCCCAGTGTTCTTCCTAGTGTTCTTCCCAGTGTTCTTCCCAGGGCTCTTCCTATTTTCCTTAGGAGAGGTGATTCTTCTAAGCTGCTGCTCGATCGAATGAATTGCTCTGATTTCTGCCCGCCTTATATACAGTTATTTTGGCGGGAAAATCCCCACCCACGCAGTCACTGTGTGAGTGAGAGGTCGGTGGGAGCGAGAGGGGAGATGGCATGCGCTTGCTTTTCGCGGTCAAAAGGCAATACCGAAGGGAGAGCCGCATGCCATCTCTTTTTAGAAAGAGAGGGAAATAGAGCGGGCTTAAATTTTGAATTTTAATTGGCAATACCGTAAAGAGAGCCGCGCCCTATTTCCTATTATTTTCTAGTCCTCGTTAACCTATACGAGGGTGTGTGCCTACTTAGGGTGTGTGTCCTAAACCCCCGGCTGTTACTTTATTTATTCAAACTTTCCATCATTTTACAATAAATTTCACAATAAAGATATAACAAAACATAAAACGCTTACAAACTATTTTACAAACAATTATAAATCAATTTAACAAAATACTATTTTACATTTGGACGCCGTCCTGTACATTCTCCCGCCGTGAGTCGCAGCGCAGTCGGAGACTCACTCATTTCGTAGAGTAGGCGGCGTCTTTTTCTTCGATTTGCAGGTTGACCAGTTTCTTGGTGGGGCGCCGCAGGATGCCTCCTCGGGTCAGCACGTCCGCAGCTCGCACGACGCCGTCGGGTCCCGGGTACACGGCGGTAACTCGTCCAAGTGGCCAAGTATTTCGTGGCAATGTGTTGTCCACGATCAGTACGATGTCTCCAGTCTTCAGTTCTGGGCCCTGGCCGCGCGGCTCCCGCCGGCCTTGAAGTTCGGGGAGGTATTCTTTTATCCAACGGTTCCAGAACATGTCTGCTATTCTTTGGGACGCCCTCCAATGGGTCTTGCCCAGCAGGTCTCTATCTTCGAATTGTCCCATGGCCGGTTCATGTGCAGGCTCCAGCAGCAGGAAGTGATTCGGCGTCAATGTTTCGGGTTCATCAGGGTCGACCGTAACGTGGGTGAGCGGTCGGCTGTTGACGGTGAATTCCACTTCTGCGAGGACCGTGGCCAGGACTTCGTCGCTGGTAGTGCGCCCGTTCATTACTGTCGATAGCGCTGTCTTTACTGTTTTGACTAGTCTCTCCCAAGCACCGCCCATGAATGGCGCGCCTGGCGGTATGAAGCGCCAGGTGATGCGGCGTTTGCTGGCTTCAATTTCAGTCGCGCTGTCGATGGCTCGGCGCAACTCCTTCTCGGCACCGTGTAGGTTGGTCCCGTTGTCTGAGCAAATCTCCTTAGGGCATCCTCTTCTCGCGATGAATCGCCTCAGCGCCATTACCGCAGAGTCGGTGGTCAGCGTAGCGGCGAGTTCGAGATGAACCGCCCTGGTCGTGAGGCACGTGAAGAGGGCCACATAGCGTTTGTGCGTGGCTCGTCCAACGGTGACTTGTAGCGGCCCGAAGTAATCAACCCCCGTATAGGAGAAGGGTCGATGATGATGGGCAAGCCTGCAGGGAGGATGGTTCCCCGTAGGTGGTGCCGATGGTGCTGCTCTTCGTATGCGGCAGTGAAGGCACTCCTTTATTATCTTCTTTGTGGTGGGCCGAAGTTGCAGGATGTGGAATCTTTGGCGACACTGGTTGATGGTGGCTTCCACTCCCTGGTGATGACCGGTGAGATGGACGTGCGCGATGTACAGGCGCGTGACGTGGTGACGTCCGTCCAGGATCGGCGGTCTTCGTTCTACTTCGGGTATTCCTTCTACAGCGTCGATTCGGGACTTCAGAGTGATCATGCCGTCGTTCAGTTCAATCGCCAACTTTCTCAGTCGGCTCTGGCGGTTGATGTTATGTCCTCTTCTCATGTTTTCTATGTCTTCTTCAAAGGCGTCTTCTTGGCTCGCCTTGATGATAATCTTCTCGGCTTCAATGATAAGTTCGGCGGAGATCTTCAAATACTTGTCTTCTTCATGAACCTTTTCAACTAGTTTCTTCGTTCTTCTGTCGACGCGCTGAGTACCCCAGGATGGGTCTTTCTTCTTGTTTGGCTTGGTTCTTGAGAAGAATGTTCTGTGCTTCCTTGTCTTCAGAAGGTTGACGAACTGTAGAACCCTGGCTGTCGTGCGGACCAGGCGTTCCCATCTTGAGAACTTGGTTACGTCCGGCACGACTTGTGATGCGGCCGAGGTCTTCTCCTTGAGATTCAGCGTTCGCTCCTCCCCCGTAGCTTCCGGAACAGTCTTCTTTTCCTCCGGCCATGTCGTTCGATCTTCTTTCAGGAAGTTGGGGCCGGTGAACCACCTGTGGGTCTCGTCGAAGTCTTTAGGCACGTCGCGTGTTGCGTCGTCGGCTACGTTGAGTTTGGTGGGAACCCAACGCCATTCCTCTGTCTTGGTGCTTTCTTCGAGCTCTGCGATCCGGTGGGCGACGAAGGGCTTGAATGACCGGGCTCCGGTTCTCAGCCAGGTCAGGACCGTTTTGCTGTCAGTCCAGAATGTTCGGGACACTGGCTTCCGGTCATGTTCCTTGATGACTGCCTGCGCCATCCTGCTGCCCATCAACGCTGCCTGTAGCTCCAGCCTCGGGATCGATGTGACCTTCAGGGGAGCCACTTTCGCTTTAGCCAAGACGAGCGGTGTGTGGATGTTCCCGTCTTCATCTTCAATGCGCCAGTAGAGCGCAGCTGCGTAGGCGGCCTCGCTGGCGTCGACGAACATGTGGAGTTCGATGTTGTCGCTGTGACTGTAGTTCGGGTAGCACCGGGGTATGCAGACCTGGTTCAGCCTCTGGAGGTGTGTTGTCCATTGCTTCCATTCCAGGGTCAGGTCTTCTTCCAGTTGCTCGTCCCACGCCGTGCTTCTTCGCCATATCTCCTGGAGGATTTGCTTCGCCCCGATTGTGACAGGCGAGGCTAACCCCAGAGGATCGAATAGGGACATGACGATCTTCAGGGCTTCTCTCTTCGTCGGCCTCTTCTGTAGGATGTCCTCAGGTAGACGCGACAAGTCCAAGTTGAAGCCCAAGTGGTCGCTCGACGTTCTCCAGGTGAGACCCAGAACTCGTTCAGTTTTGCTATCTTCTGCTAGGTTCATGTTTTCTTGTTTCTTCCCCGGGTCCAGTTGCTGCAGCACCGCATCAGAGTTCGATGTCCACTTCCTTAGTTCAAAGTGTGCTCGCTGGTGGATGTCTCTAACTTCTTTTGCGATCTTGATCGCCTGTTCTTCTGTCTCGAAGCTTTGGATGTAGTCATCCATGTAGTGGTTGCGTTCGATGGCACTGGCAGCTTCGGGATGTGTCTCGGCGGCTTCTTTCGCGTTGCGGTCCTTTACATAGATCGCTGTGGCAGGGGACGAGGTGGCTCCGAAGATCAGTGACGTCATTCGGTATTCGGTGGGTGGAGCGTCATGATCTGTTCTCCACAAGTAGCGGAGCGCATCCCTGTCTTCCGGTCGGATTCTTACTTGCAGGAACATTTCGGTGATGTCTGCTGATACTGCGACTCGGTGTTGCCTCATCCTTAGCAGCACGCCGGGAAGTGATTGGAGCAGGTCTGGACCGGTGAGTAGGGTGTCGTTGAGTGAAACACCCTTCGTTGTGGCTGCTGCGTCGTGCACCATCCTGACCTTGTCCGGCTTCATGGGGTTGATCACCGGGAAACAAGGCAGGTACCACGTTCTGTCTTCATTCTTATGTTCAGGTGCGACTTCAGCGTAGCCCTTTCCAATGAGCGCTTCCATTTGTTCGTGGACCTTGGCCTTCAATATAGGATTCTTTTCAATTTTCTTCTCGGTGGCACAAAGTCTTCTTAGCGCGTAGTGTCGATTGTCCGGCAGCTTGATGTCTGCCGACTTCCATAGGAGCCCTGTCTGGAAGCGGCCGTCTTCGAGGCGTTTGGTCTCCGCATCCAGTATCTTCAATGCCTGGGCTTCAGGATCGTTCTGTGGTTTCTTCGGCGCGACTCCAAATGACTCCAGAGAGAAGAAGTTCTTCAATTGTTCGTCGATTCTCTCTAGTTCCTCTGTTTCCGTAGTCACGTAGTTCACGAAGTGGACTCTCTGTCCCAGAGTCCGCGCCTGCGCCCCGTGAAGAACCCACCCCAGCTTCGTTAGGGAAGCGACTGGCTGTTGTCTGTCGCCGACGCGGGTGGTATCCGCCAGGAGAAGTGGCCAGTTGTCTTGCCCGATGAGTATTCCAGGCTTAGCTTGCTCGTAGGTGAGGTTCTTCAGGCCTTCAAGGTGACGGCAGCCAGCCAGATCGCGTTCGTTGATGCTCTGCGGAGATAGTCGCAGCTGGTTGATGCTTCTTGCTTGGATGGTGTGGCGCTTCTTTTGGGTTCCTTGGATCGTTAGCTTGAGCCGCCTTGAAGACCCCGTTTCAATTTGTCGTTCACCGATTGCTTCAATGCGTAGTGGTTCTACTGGCCCTCGTAGCCCAGCCTGCTGTGCCAAGTCCTCGTCGATAAGCGTGATGGTAGAGCCGTCGTCGAGCAGTGCGTATGTGTCGATTCTTTTCTTTGGCCCGATGACGGTCACAGGTAATATTTTCAAATACGCTTGAGGCTTCCTCGGTGTCCACGTAGAACTCACTACTTCACTTTTCTTTTCTTCTTTTTTCTGTTCACCACTTTTTGTGTGGTGTAGCAGCTGATGATGTGGATGGGGGCACCCGTCTATATTGCACTTCGTGTTGCGGCAGTGATGTACCTTTGTTCTATACCGCAGGCAACGAAAGCATAGTCTCTTCTCTTTGGCGAGATCCCATCTGTCATTGACGCTCAGCTTCTTGTATTCTTCACAGTTCCCGATGGCGTGCCCTGTCTTCTCACAACATAGGCAGCTGTATGTCTTCTGTTCGGGTTCCGTTGTGTTTGCATTGTAGGCCCGTTGCGGCCTTCTTGTTGACGCGGCGTTGTCCGGTTGTTCAGGCTGTGCATAGGGGCCGCATCGTTCGGCCTCCCGGTTCAGGAAGCGCGACAGTTTGACAAGGTCCGGTTCTTCTTTGTTCTGTTCGGCCGCGAAGTCGTACCACCGATATCGCATGGTGGAGGTCAGCTTCTCTATTGTGATCTTCGTGGTCTCGGGGTTGTAAAGGTAGTGCCTCATCTTGATGGCACCCAGTGCTGCGACGATGTTCGAGACCCGGCTGGCGAAAATGCACAAGTCTCGCGCCGTGTCTTGAGGCTTCGGTAGTGTTCGTAGTCGCTCCAGTTCGGATATAGCGATGGCGTCCGGACGACCAAACCTTGCTTCTAAGGTTTTCACGACGTCTTCTGGGTTGCCGTTGTACAGCAGGAGACTCTCTACTGCCTCCCTCGCACGTCCTTTGAGGCTTCGGCGCAGGCGGGCGAGGTTCTCTAATGATGTCAACCCGTTCTTCGACTCTTCATAGGCAGCTTTGAAGATCAGCCATTCTTGATGGGACCCGGCGAATATCGGCAGTTCAGTGTTCATCTTCGGGTGACTCGCCCTCGCAGCCATAGTAATGGCGGCGGCGAGTTGCGCGATGTCACTTCTTGTTGTCTCGTTCCCTCCCACCGGTGGAGCACCGGCGTACGCCGTCTCGTTCACTCCCGCAGGTGAGACGCCGATATGTGCTGTCTCGCTCACTCCCGCCGGTGAGATGCCGATGTATGCTGTCTCGCTCACTCCCACCTTGGGACACGTCGCGACCTGCGGGGCAGGTGCCTGCGTCGGTATCGGCGGTAGTGGTAGTGGCTCTGGGATATGTGGTTGCTCGGTGATAGCCAGCTAGATAGGCTAGTGTCGTTGACATTGGAGTAGTGACGCGCGCGCAGGTCTCGTACTCGCAACGTTGATTACGGGATAATTGATCGGACATAATTATTTGTAGAGGTGATGTAACTGACATACCTCACTGGACACTCGCGACTCGAATTTCAGTTCAGATCTACAATCATTCTTTATGCAGTCTGTTTTAAAAATTTGGTGGACATTCTATTTAGTTTTGGTAGCAGGTTCGCGAGATTGATTTCGAAAATAAAAATAAAAAAACATCGCAAATATACTGTTTACTGTTTGCAAGAGGAGTAAGTACCTTTTAAGGATTCGTTAAATATCAATTTTCAAGTAACAAAAACATCAGATACATTGCTCTGGTTCTCAAGTTAGTAGGTAAAGGACTTGTATTATAGAAGTGAGAAACAACGACGTTACCACAACAACCTAGACAAGGAATCGAACCCAGGACCTCAGATATGGCGACGCTTCGAACTCTTAGCGTGTCCTTAGAAATATATGTCCTCTAAATTTAAAGCCATAGTGTTAAATCATATCGCTATCACGCTTTTTTAAAATGACACGCTTGTATCATGACAGCTTCTAGTGTTTTAAATGTGATATCGATTAGATATCAATGTATTTTAAGATCGTAAAAGAGTTTTGTGTCGTTTCGGGCATAGTCAATCAGATCTTCCCGCTGCCGACAGGGTTTTAGAAAACACGTGTTATTCTTGGTAAAGAAACTGTTACATTCAATTTAAGCCTACCTCTGCCGAATAAGAGTGGAGCTTGGAGCTCAGTACCTATTTAGAGCCTAGGTTACCATCAGCAAGTCGTGATTTCGAATCATCATCATCATTTCAGACACAGGACGTCCACTGCTGGACAGGTCTCTCGCAACGACTTTCAGATTGGCCGGTTGGAAATGGCCTGCATCCAGAAGCTTCCTGCAAGTTTTACCAGGTCGTCTATCTACCTTAGGGTTCACATCCTACGCTGTTCTTGCCGGCACGTGAACTCCATTATACGAAGAATATACCTTAACATTTTAGGCACAGGACGTCCACTGCTGAACATAGGCCTCCCCCAATGACTAGATTAACTGGTTGGAAGCGGTGAGAGAAAATATTTATGAAATCTTTACTTTCAGTTAACACTGGTAGCGTAGCCATGGACCAAAATGATTTAGTTTATTTTTTTGGGAGATGCATAGGTTTGAAATTACTGCAAATCTAATAACTAGACTTGCGCGTAGTTTGTTTGCATTGTTGTGCAAGGAACGAGAGCGCTAAGATGAAAGTATATTATATATTTGTGCCGGATGACACGTAGCTGGATTTGGTGTGAAGTAGAAGCCAGACGGGTCGGATGCCCCGTAGTAACTCGGTGTGAGGGGCGTGAAATAAAAACGCCTATGTCAGGTCACGGAGTAACAGCCAACCCAATATTCGAATGTGGACTGTATTGTGTACGGTGAGGTGGCTGTATTTGTCTTCCTATTTTTCTTCCCAGTGTTCTTCCTAGTGTTCTTCCCAGTGTTCTTCCCAGGGCTCTTCCTATTTTCCTTAGGAGAGGTGATTCTTCTAAGCTGCTGCTCGATCGAATGAATTGCTCTGATTTCTGCCCGCCTTATATACAGTTATTTTGGCGGGAAAATCCCCACCCACGCAGTCACTGTGTGAGTGAGAGGTCGGTGGGAGCGAGAGGGGAGATGGCATGCGCTTGCTTTTCGCGGTCAAAAGGCAATACCGAAGGGAGAGCCGCATGCCATCTCTTTTTAGAAAGAGAGGGAAATAGAGCGGGCTTAAATTTTGAATTTTAATTGGCAATACCGTAAAGAGAGCCGCGCCCTATTTCCTATTATTTTCTAGTCCTCGTTAACCTATACGAGGGTGTGTGCCTACTTAGGGTGTGTGTCCTAAACCCCCGGCTGTTACTTTATTTATTCAAACTTTCCATCATTTTACAATAAATTTCACAATAAAGATATAACAAAACATAAAACGCTTACAAACTATTTTACAAACAATTATAAATCAATTTAACAAAATACTATTTTACATTTGGACGCCGTCCTGTACAATATTTTCATTTAAAGCCTATCTTGACATATAGATTGGCCTTGTTTACTCATATTAATTACATAAAACATTACAAAACGTAAACAGATCACTTGTAGTTTATCTATTAGTAATTCTTTGATTTTCCCGAGTTCCTATTAAACTGCAATGATCAGGTTTCAACTATAATTTTCTGAGCTGTTCAATTATATAATAATATGTTTTTCACTTCTCATGCTCGTAAATTTCATCTTTATGCTGGGTAAAGGCGGCATAAAATCGCTTTTTATGCTCTAGTACATAAAGTAAAAACTACGTCTCAGTCTCAGACTCTAAGACAAAGGTCGTTAAAGGAGTTTTCTGAGAAATAAGTATTTCAAGAGCATTAAGGACTACGACCTATGATGCTTAGTGCCACTGCAACGTAAAAGAATATCGGCGGGAAGTCCTTGTATTATCTTTTTGTTGCATTTGAAATTGTTTTATGTTTTTTGCAATAGGTATTGCTGTTTAATTTCCTCACAATTGAAGTGAAAAGCAGAGTGTATAACTCGTAAATAAAACCCATTTTACCCTCGATGACTATCCATCCTCGCCTGCGGCTCGGGTGGGTAACGTCGTCTCGAGTAAAATGGTGAGTTTTATGCACTTGTTGTATAGTCTACTATTTATTACTTTATTGTGTAATTTGATAAAACAATATCTTTGGCTATTATAAAAATGAGGTGATCATGACTAATAAGTATTACTGGCCATTTCCCAGCAGCGCTACTTTAGCGAGAAAAAACAAAATCTTACCGTAAAATAACAGCATATATGTTTTTTTGCAGTCCGCTTCCAACCGGCCAATCTGGAAGTCACTGATAGGCCCATGTTCACCAGTGGACGGTCCTGTGGCCAAAACGATGATGATATTTTTTTTTGAAAAAAAAAATGAAAAGTTGTACAAAATATTTTTGCAAGAACATAAAGTTACATAAGTACACAGTTATTAAATATCAACAAGTGTTAAATAACTTTGACAGGTGATTCGTAGATTAAGCTGACGTAGCAAATACTTGCAGCATTCACTAACTTGCATTTTGTCTGTTCAATTGTCTTTTTGAGTTTCTGGATATAATATTTCAATTAATTACCAAACGCAGTCCTCCATTTTGATAAAACCAATAAATCTGCTTGTTCAATTGATATATTTCCTTTAACTGTTTATAGAGAACTATTTCAAATGATGCAATTTGTCTTTTTGATTCCTACACAACACAATGGTGTGAATGATTTGAAGTTTTGCTATTGGTACTTTTTGTTGCTTGTAAGTTTGTTCATCATCATTTGCTACATCGACATCGCAATTCAGTTATTGAAAAATTTATTAACAGATAAAATAATTTGGCAAGCAGATTTAAAAACTTCATATGAATCGATATTTGCTTCATCTCTCCGTTTTAATTTTAAAATGACAGTCGTGATTTAAATATCATACACACCTACTTGAAATTAAATTTTTTTTCAAATATCTTAATTATTATCTAATGTACACGATGGCGTTAACAGTGATGCTGACTGCATGTAAGCCGATATTTTGTTTTTTCTTCATAATTTATTGATGCTCATTTATTTTTTCGCGCACACCAGTGTTTAAGCGCCAGCACCCGAGTATCGTTCGAAATTTAAACATTCTTCGTTCAATTGCTTCAATGGTTTGCGCGTGCGTGTAGTAACGGTCGCGTGATAAACATGGCCGCTTAGCGTGACAAGGGTCCTCAAGCGCTACCATTTACATCTACAGTTAACTACATCAATGAATACATTTGGGTGGTATTGGGACTTATTGTTTTAGTCAATGTTCTAGCTTGTTCCCCATTATATTGAGGTCAATCCTTTTGATACTTTTCCTCAATTGTCAGCGGTTTTGCGTCATATGTAGTGTTAATGTCATCGTCACCGTCACAATAGGTACTATTTTTGATGGTTTACGTCCAGCTGGTCGGTGGACGCCTCCTCGCATTTGCATTTGTACTTTAGTAGATGTTATTAATTGGGAGAATTGGGACTTGGAACTTGGGAAAGAAAACTGTGTTTTGTTTGTTTAGGCTTCTTAATTTATTGAATGCCTTGGTCGTATATGACCGAATTACAATAAAATTACTATTGTATCTCATTTGGATGAGCTGAGAATTTAAAATAAAAGATGATAATGATGATGACTGATCGTTCTTCAAAGCTAAAAGTGATAGATCTGGCGGTTGTATTTAGGTAGATTAAGGCGAAGGCCTTACAATCAATGAATAATCAACTATCTAGGGAGAAATTCACATTGACCAGTTATTTCGACCCGCATTATCATTGTTTGAGGATTCTTTTGAACCTCAATAAACAGCTACCGATTTTAGGGTTTGTATTGTCAATGATTACATACAGGATACTTCGCATACGGAGGGTTGTTCATTTTGGTACATACAGGGGGTATTTAGGTTTAGTAGCTACGAGTATGTCAACCTCTCACTAGTAGCAAAACAAGACAGTAAAAAATTGTATTGAGACGAGGTCTCATTTGACCGTTTGGGGTTTCACAAGTTAAAGGAAGTATACGTGTGTGTATAATATGAATAACTTTTAAATCTACAGGCCGATCTGGAAGTCACTGGGGGAGGCCTATGTTCAGCGGTAGATGTCCCGTGGCATAAATGATGATGATGTCAATATCGAAATCGTTACGTTAAAATAATATCTGATAGTATATTATAGTACCTACTTCGGAATGTATGTAATACTGTTTTATGTTACACATTGTTGTATTCATAAATAACTCATCATGTATGATGTTACAATGATGACTTTAACGATTATTATAATTGCCTGGATTTTACTTTCATTATTACACTACTATTTTATCTATTGACGTATGTCATTCATGTTATTTACCTATGTTTGTATCAACCATGTTGGTAGTTTCACTAACATGAATCATAAGTGTTACTACATTAAACAAATCCAGTGTTTTGCTAACATGTCCTTTTATACTTTCACCTTAATCTGGTTTCGCATCGCTCGGAGGTCGAGCAAGAATTAAGACATGTGTCTTTTTCCTCCACAAGACCGGTCTTATTAATCCCTAAGCATCAGAAAGGAAGGAAAAGAGGTCGACAGCAGTTGCGTCATCGTTTCAGTTGTAATTTACCTGTTGTGCACCTGATAATGCGCAAGCGCCGGTCCTCCATTACCGCCATATCATAACTCGTCAGTGTCAACTCAGACTCCGTCGCGAACGGACGTATCTGTCCCAAGCGCGCTTTGTTGCCGCCACGTGCATTTGTGAGTAAATAATCGTGACCAAATCAACTTCAATTGGACTGGACTCTGTGTGTGCTAGTTTTGTGTTTGACACATTGGATTACTATTGTCCCAGGTTTGATTCGTTGCGCGGATTTGGTATGCTCGAGTCGATTTTGTTTATTTTGATTGCAACAGAAGGATTGCATGACATAAGTATTGTCAAGTGATACTCAGTGTTGTTGTAAGCGATCGATGCGTACGCATGCGTAACGTTAATAGTTTTGATACTATCAATGAGCAGCACTCGTTAAGAAGTTAAGTGACTATTACATCCATTTAAGTCGGCTTCGTCTAGATCTTATTGCGGTGGCATAAATGTCATTATTAATGAAGACAACCGTCTTGTTGCCGGAGGATAGGGAATAACACTCGTCGAGCAAGATATGTTTATTGTCTCGTTTCAAATAACTATACCTCACGTACTGGTTACAATGTCGACTTTTTCAAAGACATTTTTTCTTTGTATAGCAACACTCGAACCGATAGAATATAAGAATTCTTAGACTTGCACTCCAAATAGATTAGAAATAATACAAATAATGTTTAAAAAGGAACTTCTTATAGCCAAGGTTATTCGTAAACCGAAACAATTTTAATCAAACGCTCATTAAATGCGAACGGAATGTTTTTATCAATACCAAAGTCAACTACACTACTATATAATATTGATAAATATTTTCTTTCGTAATTTTTTCATTGGTGGCAAAAACTGTTAATGTTTGTGGTGCTCGCTCGGTTTTAATATATGACTAACAAGCTGAATTAACTCTTCATTAACTGTCCTATTAAAATGTATTCATTAATTTATCTTCGTATATTTCGTCACTGTGTTATTTTATTTGACTGATCCGTAAACGATATCTCCTTATTAAGGATGGTCTACTTTCGAAGCAATATCACTGCAACTGTTTGAGATTCTTACTTAAACAGTAAACACATTTCAAATTCTCGATGATTAATGGATCAATTCCTTTTCTAGGTTTTAAAAAAGTTAAAACTGTTTCGTTACCAAATCCATTTCAGATTATAACCGTAATAGAAGCTATGGAAGGTCTGTCATTAATGTTAAACTAGATATGGTTGGATATCCTTAATTGTTATCCAAATTCTGCGCTAGTTTAGCTAAAACTAATCAATGATATGGGCTCATAATAAGACGGATTGTTATTATAATTGTAGATTAGGTTAATTTGAGAATTAGGTCTTGCAAATTCCATTTTTTGTATAAAAGTCTAGAACGGCATAATATATATCAGTGTCATCTGGATATTACAAAAGAAATAAACAACCTTTGATTGACGTTGATGCAAATTTTAAGACCAAATATTATGATTTTTCAGTCCGTATAATGCTCAAAAGCAATTTTTAACTGAGAAATAAAGAAACAACTTTGCAATATCCACCAAATGACATTTAATGTCCTTTGATGGATATTGCAGATTTGTTTATCCCTTTCAACAGATTTTTACATAATATGAACTTTTTATTCAGCTGCAGAAAATAATATCGGTACATTAATTCAGATGTTTGTAAGTATGTTTGTCATAAGAAGATATAATTTTGTTGTTTTACGGAGTTTCTATCATATCAAAAAATACTTTGAGTGTATCGTCAAAGTAATACATAATTGTGAATTGTATACTGTATGTTTTAATTGGAAGAGTTTAATCATAATGAATCCAGGCTTACTATCAGCATAACGTCACTTTGCTGGGGGCGTACACGCGTGTAATACGTGTCAGTATTGTTAATAGTAATAATGCACTTTTAGTTGCTATGCCATTATAAGGAGACTGAGGTTTTTCAAAGATTTTTAGTGCATCCTACAATATTTTATATAAGATTTTGCTAAAGTATGATTTGGTCACTCTTGGAACGAGATTCTCATTTTTGTTACACTGAAATATATAATATATACTTCAGCGTAAAGTTTGTGGCTGTGCGTGATACTCATACGTGGTGACATGCTTTGTTTGGAATGGTATACGCTAGGCCAGTGGTTGATTTTGAGCTCTGACCCACCTAGCAAAAACTGCTCTTGATAAATGCATAAAATATTGGTCCGGCTGTTAGCCCGATCAGTCGGGTAGATAAGCCACCAACCTATGTTTCAGGGCCCACTAAATATTCGCTCGCCACCAATTCTTTGGGAAATCCTGCGCTAGGAATTAGGTATTTCAATAAGTAGGAAAGTGCCTAACTTGCTCACTAGTTACTACACCACCTGCCGTTTCTGATATCTGGCATACTTAAACACATACTTGTGTACAGTACACAAAATTGACGGGCTTAAGTACCAGAGTTGTTACACGAACAAACACAAGTTGTTACACGAAAAAGAGGTTTTACATTATACACAACTACTATTATACACAAGGACAATATTAATAAATATCTTAGACTAGCAAAATGAGGCACAATATATATTTTATTGTCACGCTGTCAAATGCGACCGATAAACATCCATTAGGTTAAACACAATACACAACACACCGATTTTAGTCCAGCAAGAGAGAGCATTAACAAAAATGTTTATGTTGCGTATCCAGCAAAAACTTAATCTGACATTGACCCTAACTCTCGAATACAAACGCTCCGATTAATTGATAAAAAAAGAATCTGTTACAGATTAGAGCAGAGTTATGACGAATGACCTCTAAACCACGCCTTGACCTAAGGCTATGGATACTGATGGTAATCAGAATGGAGTTACAAATAGAACTGCAATAAAACACGTTATTGCTAATTCAATAAGGCTCAAAGATCTAGTAGAAGATATTAAACCACCTGTTGTTACTAAACACAGTAAAATGTAAGACATCCGATGGGTTACTCAAGGATCATTACTAGGACCTATTTTGTATAATATGCATAATTGTGAGTATTGCAATTTTTGCATATTGTAGTTGCATTAATGACCATCTGAAACGTTGTTATTATTAATCATAATAATAGGAAGTCCTGTACCATGATTCACTGTTGTAGTCATGTAAAAAATATTTTTACAGTATTTCAGCTGATGTATTTATTTTATTTATTGGTACCTAATATGTATGTACAGATACTAGAGCATATATGTACACATACTAAAAGCACATCCATTAAAAAATAAACACAACTATCTAACCGCAAACTAAGCAAAAACGGTTTTGTGGTACCGTCGTTGTTTCTGATTAAGTGCTTCAGCAACTTACCTTAGGATCAGAGCAATGTGTAATGTTGTCCAATATTTATTTATCAACAACCTCTCCACAAATACATCAATTTGAAGAAGTTGTGATACAAACGTTCGAAAGGCATCAAGAGATGCGCGTGCGCTGCCATAGGGACCACAGGATGTGCGAAATAGGTCAAGGAGAAGGAGGTCCTTAGCCCCTCTTTGCAACATTCAATACATGTTTCTTGCGATCGTGTCGTTGGTTAATTCACATTGAATGAATTGTGAAATGAGCCGAAAGGTGTTGTTTACTTAAAATGAAATTCTTTGTCCTAAGTCTCTTAGTAGCACTAGTAAAAACAGGTCAAGTGCGAGTCGGACGTCTGTTGTATGGAATAAATAAATAAAGTTGTAGCGGCAACAGAAATACATCATCTGTGAAAATTTCAACTGTCTAACTATCGGGGTTCATGAGATAAAGCATGGTGACAGACGGACGGACGGACGGACGGAAGGACGGAAAAAAGGACGGAAGGATGGAAGGACGGAAGGACAGAAGGACAGAAGGACAGACGGAAAGACAGACAGACGGACAGACAGTAGTCTTAGTATTAGGGTCCCGTTTTACCCTTTGCTTTGCGTAAGGAACCCTAAAAACGTTAGCCAGACATGACTGCAAACTAATTTTAGATCTGAAATTCAGAGTAGGGAATTTCCTGTACGTAATGTGTAGATAATTATGAATGAACCAGACGTTTTCACGATAAACTCTGCATGCTATTGCGCAGTGCTATCACGTCACCAAATAAAACTATTAAAATTTTTGTTTTTAGCAATTACCATGCTAGGTTTATCTAAGTTTTTTAATACTCGCACTGGTAAAGCACTCGCCCGGTATGCGATGGACGTGGGTTCGGATCCCACCTGAGGCGTACGATTTTTTCAAGTATTATAAATCTTAATAATAATTTATGTAGTATGTAGGCCCTCTTCCGGGCACTTAGACATGTTCGAATATAATTATAGCTTTGCCCTAGGTACCACCATTTTAGCTACATATTGGACAGTGCCCAAAAAACGCTGTAAGAAAATCTGGTTACCTATGTTACCTAAGACACAGTTACAAGACAAAGTAAGTAAACGCGAGCTAGACAGGCTATAAAGATCATGCTCTTGTCGTTTATCTCTATCTTGCCATATACTGGCTGCAAACTCCCCGTTCTTTTTAGCAAGTTGATTATTTATCTACTATGTTTGTTTTATACTGGAAAGCAGTGAGTAGCATTCCGTTCCAAACACTTTACATACCTGCTTAAACTATACATATATTGTTTTTATCGATACAGGGTTACATTGCGAAGTAGTACCAAATTTTCAGGGACCACTCAGAATTAGTAACTAAATCGATCTAACACAGTTTTGTAAAAAAACAAACACATTTTATTTTAAATTATTACTATCCGCTGTTAAAAGATGGTACGCATGGATAATCTTGTCTCACTCATAAAAAAATACCCACGCACTATCTCCGTGCAACCTAGAACTGCAAAGTTCAATGCAATAATAGTCACAATGGCGCGCGAAAACAAGCCTTAGCTTTTTCGATGTAAGGTACATTTCTAGCAGCAGGAGCGCCTGCGCAAACAAGAGGTTCAAATTGCCGACAAATAAATACCATAAGCAGTGCACCTCTAGATCTTATTTTTAAAATTTGGCACTACTTTGCAATGTAACCCTGTATGTTGAAATGAGAAAACTGGGAAAAATTGCAAGGAAAATGCTAAAAACATCAATTTTATTTTCCTAAACTGTTTGTACCTCTCAGACAGGGTGGTATTAAAATGTAGGTGGTACGAAGTTCACCGGGTCAGCTAAATTAAAAAGAGGTATGTGTTGTATTAATAAACGTTTTGTGTTAGTGTTAGTTTAAAAAATGCAACAAGAAATAATTTTAAAATCTTATGTAATTATAACATTCCGTTCCGATGTTATTATCATATTTTATCAGCATTCGAGTGATCACGAATATAAAAAAAGATTTTATCGTGTTGATTTCTGAACTCTGATAACAATAAAACAGTATCTTTTAAAGCACTTTAATGATACATGTCAAAAGTAGCGATAATTTTCAGTTTGATGTACCTAGGTGTATTACAATAATGAATTAACTAATTTGATGAATGCAAAAATCGAGAATACATTCTTCATAAATAAGAGTTCAGGAACAAAAAGCTAATTTTAAAGCAACATGGACCGGGAATCGAAACCGAGACCTCCGAGATTGCGACGCAAAGTTCGGCGTTCGCCTCTTGGTACGTGGTTACGGCGGTCGTCATGTTTATTGTAAAAATACTCGAAGTTTATTTATATTTTGTTATATATAAAATTCATATGTTTCTTGTTAATGCCAAATATTTGGGATGTTGACACCGTTCTTAAATAATTCTAAAAAAAGAACACCCTATTTTAGGCCCGATAACACGGTACATTGTAGTTTATTAGAGAAAATAGATTTTTTATTGCTTCGAAATCAATATAGTTCGAAGCAATTATTTTATGGACATGTATTAAAACCCATTTTCATCAAATAGGTTTTTTAAATCCTTTCTCAGTATTTTTAAATTTATTTAAATGTTGCTAACAGACACTCTAATAATATAACTACAGCTGCATATTTTATTATTTGTTTATCAATCTATTTATTTACACATCCTTGGATGTACTTGCGTCTCGTATAGAGAAAGGGTCATGCCATGACCGGCATGGCTGGGAAACCCGCAGGCCAGAGCGGGCCTTGGCCTCGACATAGAAATAGTAATAACAGTACACTTTACATTTAAAATATGTGAACATACTAATTAAAGTTGCGGCTGCCGGCTATTATCTATAAAAATATTTGTTGTTATAGCAACAACAGAAATACATCATCTGTGAAAATTTCAACTGTCTAACTATCGCGGTTCATGAGACATATATATCGTCTGCCTGGTGACATACGGACAGACGGACAGACAGACAGACAGACAGACGGACAGCGGAGCCTTAGTAATAGGGTCCCATTTTACCCTTTGGGTACGGAACCCTAAAAAAAGATCTTTTTATTACAACAAACTAGCTGACCCGGCAAACTTCGTACCGCCTAACAGTGAATTATTTCCTTTTCCGTCAGCTTTTCCAATGTTTTTATTATTTATTCAGCTATTCGGGGCGGAAACAAATTCAACAAATTATATACCATGAAAATCGGTCTAGCCGTTCTTGAGTTATAACTGTTGTAACAAACACGACTTTGTTTTATATATTAAGATTTCAATTTATACAATGGTTGGGTCTTCCCTTTCAGGTTTTAAATTTTTTTAAATATTATTATTTATTTATCAAGCAGGCAGTTGAGACAACTGGTGGTAGCCTGTGTCGTGCTGGTCCCCACTGGTTAATCTTTTTAGCAGTTAGACAGATGCTTGTCGAGTCTATTTTTAAACTGATTTATACTTTTAGCTGAGACTACGGTTTCTGGGAGTTTATTCCACGCTCTGACTACTCGCTTGCTTAGTAAGTGCTTAAGTGGATTACTTTTTGAGCTGTAGGAGGAGGATAGGAGAGCTTAAGGTGATGGCCTCTTAGATGGTCCCGTTTTCGTTGAAAAAAGTCGCAGAATTCTGGAAGGTCGTAGTGCTGATTTAAGATCTTATATGTCTCAGTTAGGTCTCCACGTTCTCTTCGGTCTTTTAATGTTGTGAGTTTCTTTTAATGTTGCGAGTTTCTTGTGTTCTTTCTTGTTATATTGTTGGAACATAAAGATATATTTTAGTACGAGCAGTTTAGTGTTTTAGTTAGGTAGTAAAGTATTTGGAGTTGTATGTAGAGTTTTGTATGTAGAATTTCAAAACCTGTAGTCGTTGGTTAGTTCTGCAGTTTTTCCGTTTACTGCGCGCTCATATTAGATGACGGGCCTTGGATCAAATGGACAGTTATGATAGGACTGTAATAAAATAATTATTGGTCATTATTTATACATGTTAAGTGCTGAAAATAAATTATACAAATCATGAAAACACATAAAATAATGGCATTGGAATAGGAAAGCAAGATAGATAAAAGAAAAGGGTACACAATTTTTTTATGCATCAATTTATATAAATACTCTGCGACTACATGCAAAGAGGGGGAAGCCCCCATAGTTTTGCCTATTCTGTGGCAGGATCTTTTTTTTTCCAGCAAAGCCCTTGTAAGTATTTATTTTTGGGCTCCGCAGAACACACTTGTATCGCTGCTTTAGAACTAGTGATGCGACTCCAATCAAATTTTAACATTTGAGTCGATCGAGTCATTTTACAATTTTACTCGAGTGGCCGAGTCACTCAAATGCATCCCACTGCAGGGCACAGGCCTCACCTTGTGACATAGATTAGGCATTATAGAGCCAGGACCATCTTTCTCCGGAATTAGTGATAGTGAAATTACAAGTCCTTTTAGTATTTTTCAGTTGTTTGCTTTTTTTCGCAGAATATTCTTAGGTACAATAATTTAATTTAAATATAGTCACTAAATTGTAATTTTATTTCTTGAAAATTGCGCGCGTAGCACTAAGCCATCTTCTTTAACGAGTGATGAGCCACTTGCGTATCCGAGTCCGAATGAACTTAAGTCGTTTTTAGGGTTCCGCACCCAAAGGGTAAAACGGGACCCTATTACTAGGCTCCGCTGTCCGTCTGTCTATCTGTCTATTAGTCCGTCTGTCACCAGGCTGTATAGCATGAACCGTGATAGTTAGACAGTTGAAATTTTCACAGATGATGTATTTCTGTTACCGCTATAAAAACAAATACAAAAAAACGGAATAAAATAAATATTTAAGGTGGCTCCCATGCAACAAACGTGTATTTTTTTGTCTTTTTATAGAGAATGGTACGGAACGCCTTTAACCGGTTTTTTTTTATAACGAAAGAATAAAAATGACTCGAGTCGCGTCATTATTTCGAACTATTTTTGCGGAAATCGAACAGCGTTCCCGCATCAATTTATCAACTACTAGTCGCAAGGTCAGCTCGTCTTACTTTCTTATCATTTAATAAATTACCTACTAACATTGTCTAAAACAGGCCATGGTTAATTGATATAATTAGCAATCAAAATTAAATTCTACGCACTGTGGAAATAGATAAACAGGTATTTTACCTTAAACAACAGTTTTACGAGTAGGGTATAAATAAATAAATAGATAGTATGTAGTGTTGGTAGGCCCCCCACAAGGTGGACCGACGATCTGGTGAAGGTCGTGGGAAGCCGCTGGATGCGGGTGGCACAAGACCGATCTTTGTGGAAATCCTTGGGGGAGGCCTATGTCCAGCAGTGGACGTCTTTCGGCTGATGGATGGATGGATGATTTAGGGGAATTCAGTAATATGTTTATTTAAATAGTGGTAGTGAAACGTTTATGGAAACCCATCCGGTATTCAGAACCCTAGTTCATATGAGCTGCGGGAGGGTTTAGGCGATTCAACGCGCAGTTTGATGGTTTAAATGCTACCCTGTTCTTAGTTCTGTAATGCGGGAGGTTTTTCAAAGGCAATACTATCGTTATGGATATGAATTCCTACCGCTACTCAGATCAGAGCACCCTGCTTTTAACAGAATAGAGTACGCTCGGTAAGGACTTCTATGTAAACGAGCGCAAATTAAAGTAAGCATGATTAACATACTATAAGGAAATGAAAATAATTGAATTGCACAATAAGATAATGTACCTATAATTAAAAAGACATTTCCAATGTCAAAAACTTACGACAATGTAATCATAAAAAAATATTAAGGGTTAGGCACATTCTAGCTTATTATGTGTATTCCTAAAGGACGAATTTTGGCCAAAGGGTGTGGTTTACCGTCGCTTCCGTGGAAGAGTACCGACTAACTCCACCAGAACGGTTCCAAGAACGAAGCCCTCGGAATAAATTAATATTAAAATGTAACTTTTATTATTGTATGTATGTTAGTCTTTAAGGTATACCTTAACATACATACATTATATTATATAGGCCTTTTATTATAATGTCTTCGTAATACTTGTTGCCTGAAATAAATGATATACTATATATCATCATAGAGATGGAATTACACTCTTACATTTTTTTAGATAAAGAATGCATCTTTTTTAGGAGGTTTCCTTGCAGAGTTGCGGTTTTTTGGACTTTCGCCCATGTTTTAGGTGGCGAATAGTACTTAATTTATGGTAGCGAATTACGGCTGTTTAAAATGAAAATGGTATACCGGTGTTTATTTTAACCCTTTTACTCTAGTTGTGCCCGCGACTACGTTCGCATGGATTTGGTATAAAAACAATTTATTTTTGCAAATAGGCTTAAAACTATTTAAGATGTATACCTCTATTTATTCAACACCGCATAATTGTGATGTGACACGTAAAAAATATTTGAATTTGAACTAAGTGCTATGTCCCAATTTTTTTCGCCCTACTGCTGCTTCGGGACAAATCTGAGCTAAAGCCGAGAAGAAGCAGTGCAAAAAACTCGCGAGAGATATGTCTCATAACGGAGCTACTTTGAGCGTTGAGTACTCTTATCAAGAAAAGAGCTTTTTACTTTGGATTTAAAACTCGCAGTTTGTATTTATCAGAAGACTAAAGTGTGTTTTTGTAGATTTATAAATTTCAACACACCAGAAACAAGATCCAAAAATATTAACTGTTGACCTATTTCAGAGTCCCCTATAAATCGCCATTAAATTCAAGAGCACATATTATTGCACAATTCTACCTATTGTATAGTTACCGTTAATCATACACAATTGTGCCGTCCAGTATGTATTTAAAATAGCCTATATGCACTGGGCCGTCACTGCCATAGCAATCAAAATTGGTGTCCCATTATCTATGGAGTTCAAACAACATAAGTGGAACGTTACAAATTATGGGACAAACGACCAATGGCAATGTCAACACAAAATGCTATTCTAGTTTTCCCATGGGTTCTCGTTTGTGACTATTCTTTTTTAATAATCTTTAAAAAAAAAAACGTTAAATGATGGTGGGAAAATATAGGGACACAACATGGTTTAAAATGCTTTAAAATTTGATAGGTATTAAAAATAGAGATTTGTAAGTAAGTACTAAATTCATCATTATTTCAGCCACATAACATCCACTGGTGAACTTAGGCCTCCCCCAGTGACTTTTGTCATCGGGGGGTTTTTGCCATACTCGCCACGCTTGGCAGGCGGGTTGGCGAGCGCAGTTTTTATATTATTTCGCACGCAGACGCTGCTCCCCGTCTCGTGCTACAGGATTTAGTCGCCTCTTACGACACGCCTCCTGTTGGCGGTGGAGAAGTGTATTCTTTACGGCACACTTTCTTTCCCCACACGGCACAGTATTAAATTAAACATTTTAATATTTCATTGCACCATGTATTTGCAATTATGCATGTTCTTTTGATTATCGCATATTTTATGGTATTCCAAATCAGCATATCTTCAAGTTTATTACACGGTTTTCCTTCACCCGCGAACCTGAATGCATGGGTATTTCGTTAAGTATTTTTCGTAAATTATAGCTTAAAAAAAAACAATAAAACTGTAAATTTTTGTTTCTAGCAATTCCATGCAAGGTTTAATTGAAGATAAATAACACTTGAAAAAAATCATCGACCTCAGGTGGGACTCGAACCCACGTCCCATCGCATGCCGGGCGATTTATCAGAGATACGCTGGCTTTGACAGCGAGAAAAAACACTTGAGGAATTTCATCTTGTCACGTGACGTCCTCGGTAGCTTAGTTGGTTGGTAAAGCACTCGCCCGGCATGCGATGGGACGTGGGTTCGACTCCCACCAGAGGTCGATGATTTTTTTTTCAAGTGTTATTTATCTTCAACAATAAAACTGACTATTACCAAGAGAACTATTTCCATTCGAAGTTTTACCCACTTCGCTTCGAATAAGGGGCCGTTTTACACTTATTATCTTAGTTTGTTGTCTGTGTCTTTTTTTAAACATTGTATATTATATTTTAGTTTAACTTCTAGAACCCCATTCCGTCATAACGTACGCAAGACCGTACCATTTCATTCTTGATAGTAACTATGGTAATAATATTAAATGCGCAAACCAACTGAATACGAGGAAAACTGAACACCAACAATTGCAAGTGTGTCGTAGGTATGGTTCTATTCAGGTTTGCTATAATATACTATCATACCCAATTATAATACTAGCATGTTAAATGAAACCTATTTCGAATAAAATCAGATTTGATTACAGTAAAGATTTTAATACAATAATACAAACGAAAATCAATAATACTTTAAATTAAACTAACTTATCCTAACCTATATACAAGGTGTACAAAAGAATGGGACACTCCTTTAAACCACGTGATCAGCTGGTCATATACAACAACTTTTCCTATAGGAGTAACATCGAAATCGTGATTTTATTTTCATATGCTCCATACATTATCATTGAGGTATGCGAATAAGTTTGTATGGAGAAGCTGAATTTTTTTTTATCGATTTCGATGTTGCTCCCATAGAAAAAGTTGTTCTACATGACCAGCTGATCACGTGGTTTAAAGGAGTGTCCTATTCTCTTGTACACGCTGTATATACCTACCTAATCAAAAATAAAACCGTGTTCGTGAGGCAAGGAAGCAAGGATACTGGCATTGATTGATTATAAACTGAATAAAGTGTCGGTGTCGGTCGACGTGCAAAAAGCCAAATAATATTAAAAACCAAACGTATTTTAGTAATTTAAAAAAGTAATAAACATGACATACAACAAACTATATCGAAAGAAAGAAATAATGACATTGCTGCAATGAATTCGGTCAAGTATGCAATTCAAAAAACAATAGCTGTCGCCTTAAAAACAGTTTCAAAAAATGTCTTTAAAGCTCCAAAAATTTTATAATAACAATAAATTCGTATATCGTACCAATATTGTACGCGTAAAGTGATTACAACCAGTCTCGCCAAAATTGCTTTTAAATCTCCCAAACAAGGAAATTATCTTGATAGCGACAGCAAAGATACCGGTCGCAATCGCGTGGCACACAACTCTGAGGAGCCGTTACACAGAGAAAGCGTTTGCAAGGACACTTTAAAACCTTATGTCATTTTAACAACCCATTGTTTTCAACCTCGATATTTAATGCTCAACATTTATATTGAAAACCTGCAGGACTAGCATGCGATACACGATAAAATTTTGTCGTGGCATTTTATCGACTTTTGACATAAATAAGTCGTTTTGGCTTCGACGATAACAACCCAAAACCAAAATATCATGGCAATGCGTGTTATAACGTAAAAATAATTAGCTACGAAGAACGGGAGACCCTGAAAATATTAAGATAAAGGATTCGAGACGCCTGTGATCCGTTAGGTTAGGGAAAACGTCAAAATTATCGTCGAAGACAAAATTTGTCTTGTCTATCGATAAAATAACCGATGCGCGCATGCTAGCCCTGCTGCTTTTCCTTTAAAGCGATTTACTTCACAAACTTATTTTTACTTTTAATCATTAAGATTACATCATTATTTTATCGATTAAGGATATCCTCAATAATTTCTTACGCTGTATATGCTCATTACGTATTATGCATATAACTAGATACTTGTTGTGTTACATGTTTTGCTCTCTTTGCAAAATCAACTTAATCCGTCAACTCCCAAGCGGAAACAGGCTGCCACGCTCTTAATTCAATTGTTATCTATATTCGGTGGGAGTTGAAGGGTTAAAGCTTATGTTTTCTTGGTCTTTTCTTTGCGAATTTCATACGCTCCACCTTATAGGATTTCGTGGTCTCCACTCAAGAACACGTCTACCACATCGTTACCATAATATTATTTCTATGTACCTTTATAGTGAAAATACAATAGGTGTTTAAAAACCGGCCAAGTGCGAGTCGGACTCGCGCACGAAGGGTTCCGAACGTATCTAAAAAACGAGCAAAAAAAAACTCACGTATGTTGTATGGGAGCCCCTTAAATATTAATTTTGTTCTGGTTTTTAGTATTTACGGCATATAGCGGCAACAGAAATACATCATCAGTAAAAATTTCAACTTCATAACTATCACAGTTTATCAGATACAGCGGACAGACGGACAGACAAACAGACAGACAGACGGACAGCTGAGCCTTAGTAATAGGGTCCCGTTTTACCCTTTGGGTACGGAACCCTAAAAAACTATCCTTCTGTGTTATTCTATTACTTTTTCTAAAATGTCTGCCGGATCCTTCCATTGCTATATCGATTAGCAAAAGCTCTAATTCCCCTAACGGTCAGCATAACTGTTATTGCACTGACTTGACATGTGGTCGCGATAAAAACGTCAACCTTGTGACAAATCAACCATGCTGATCCTGTGTGGAATTTATTCCATACAAAATTAGTGTTGAACTTTATTACGAGTGTAATTAGGAGTAATTTTGCGGAAGCTTTTACTCTGGACATACTACATTACTTGATTTTATTTTTGTATGCCTTAAATTGTAGTGGCTATAAAAATTTAAATCCCGCAAAGTTAGTTCGGACCGAACTAAAGAACATGGATAGGGCTGCCTCGTGCTTAAAATAAAGAACTTATTTACTTTTTAGTCGCTATCATTAACATTGATAAATTTTGAATTATAAATAAATAACATCACCTGACAAATACATCATCACATACATTGCTCTGATCCTAAGGCAAGTAGTCAAAGCAGTTGCTTGTTATAGAAATGAGAAACAACGATGGTACCACCACCTCACCTAGTAGAACCCATACAATGTGGGAAAATTCGTTTTTTATATCGAACCCAGCCCCTTCATAGATGGTGATTGGTGACGCCAAGTCTGGCGTTCTCGCACCTCGGCGTCAATAGACAATTCTGCCGTCCAAGGAAATCATCTTTTTTTGAAGAACCTAATGGTACAAAGCTTTCATTATAGGCAATAATTCTTAGGCAAAAAATTGCTGCTATTATTACTTTTTGTAAATCAATTGAACAATAACATGTTCTAGTTCTGATTTTTCCAGAAGATTTAGTTACGTATTTTTTGTATTCTTTACCGGTCTGAGTGTATCTTACTTTATGTCCTTCAAATTTTTCACAATAGGAGCAACTAGTATCTGAATTATTTAATGTCTGACTTTCAGCATGTTGCCTATTATGAGCACAAAGTTCTACTAACTATACGCTTCACTGCATTATTTTTTAGTGAATATTTGATAAACATGTAGTCAAATTATACAGTTGGTAGAGCAGTTAGCATTCTTACTGCATTAAGATTTAGTTTAAACACCAACAGTAATAAATGAGGTACTTATAAAAATGCAGTAATAAACTTTACGGCGACTATAATAAACCTTTTCTAGCAATTAATTTCAGCAAAAATCCTAAGTTAAAGCGCATTAATTAATGTTACTGCATTTTAAGTTAGTATTATACTATAACATATTTCAATCGAACTGCTAAATATGAACGCAGCATCTAAATTTACTGCATTTTTATGTAGTAGACTGTTTGAAGACTTTAATAGATAATATCATATTAAACAAACAGTAAGTTACCTTACTGTATTCATTATTATTGTCGGTCATACAAGTCTAGGAAAATAACTTAAGGCAAGGGGCAGTAAGTTTATTAACTGCATTTATGCTAAACTATGTTAGTCTCTTTAGAACACTTACTGCATTCTGTCTTATCAAAACTAGCCGTTCCACAGTAGCTATCTTTACAAGGATCAAATAATCATATAGAGCTCGTTATGGCGATTCGGAATCTGTAAATAACTCATTTTACGAAAAAATGTTCCTTACTGCACTTATTCTTTGGACGGCAGAATTGTATGCTAGGAGATGACCCCGTCATAAAACGTTGTTTGATATGTCGTAACACAAGAATGCTTAAATAACATACTTGACTACTACCACAGTACATTACTACTACGACAAATTATTGGTATGTTTTTTGATTAATCTTAGATTAAGTCTTCGGAAATTAATCTAGACCAAAACATAAACCTTTATCATGTTACGATACCACATTAAAACTTGGTTCAAGAATTAGTAAGTTTAAACGAGTTTGTAATTAGTTTTTTGCATCCTTCAAGTATTTTTTACACTTGCAATATTTGTGGCTAGTGGCAACCCTGTCCATTAGGCCGATGACACCACAACAAATAATACCTCCCATAAACAGGATCGAAGCTTACCGAAGCAAGGCTGCCGATTTGTAAATTCATTAATTATCGATTTGCGAAAGTGATCGCGATTTTTAATCGATTAATAATATTTGATAACACCGAACGAAACTGTGATAAAAATACGACACGTAAAGATTAAAAATCATATCATATTTTGTTGCCACTAATTAAATATTTGTTTCTCCAGAAATTTTCGTATTTATTGTGAAACAGCAAAGTTATTTTTATGAAGTAATGATAATCCACTATTGTTTGCATTAATTCCACATGTTTTTTTTAGAATATTTAAGATGTTTTTTTAGCATTGCAAGAATTGAAATAAACTTTTTGTAACACACTAATCTCTTTTGGTCAAAGAGAGAATACCATTTAAGTATGAACCATTTCTGTTAGATTTTAGCAAAATTGGATCTAAATCTTACTAATTGTACCATGCCTAGTCCACTGCCGATCAGATCAGAAGGCTTCCTCTCTGGGCCTACCTTTATGCTGGGGCTTCACCGGCGTTTAATGCCATTAATAAGTACGATATACGATATTAGTAAGTTTTGGTCTTCACATATATAAAAGCCTGAGTCGATACGCAAAGAAGAAGAGTAAGTACGATATTTATATCAAATAGCGTACTTTTTAATGGCATTAAACGCAGTTGAAGCCCCAGCCCCATATATAGATATCCGATGAAGTATAAGAAAGCTTATTGTAGATATAGACAACAGGATATTTTTCTGCAAATTGCTTGCAGCAAAATCTAGGCAAGTCGCTCGTCAAGGGCGTTGTTTTACCAGGTTTTTATGTCCTAAGCCGGTGAATTGCCAGTTCACTTGTTTTTGTGCGGTCTTTAGTGACCTCTGCTCAATAACCATTGCGATCTCGGTTTCTGTGAACAATATATTTTTTATGTGTTTTATTGAGCCGATCGTCTCTAGGTCATCTGTTTCGTAATTAAAATAAATCTCAGCGTTAAATTGTTTGTTAGCAGTTTAATTGTCCATGTCTGTGTGTTAGGATAAAAGATTTTGCGACGGTAAAAAGGAAGGCCAATTTTACGTTGGTTATGTTTGTCAAATTAGTTATTTAACATTGGTTGCTGGAGTTAACTGAACTAATAGCTAAGGTATTTTTCATTGGAGGGCACGGTGATCGCAGCGGCTTGTAAAATCTATGGAAGCTTTACTATCGGCCGCGGCGCCGGCGCCGCCGCGGCGGCGCATGGAAAATTTTTGCTTTAACTTTTGCCCCGCCGCCGTCGCCGTTTAGTAGCAGTCTCGGTGCATTATCTAAAACCGGCCAAGTGTGTGCCGTGCCACGCTCAGTTTAGGGTTCCGTTGTTGCCCGTCGTAATATATTTAAGCATACAAAATACAATACAAAATGTTTCTTTCATTAACTTAGTGTCTAATACAATACTAGTGAATGGAGCTACCTTTTAAGCAAAATATGCTTGTGTTAGGTAACACCGCTCTTCCATAGCATGGTTACAATATACTAATTTAGGCCACCTGGATAGTCTCTACCATAACATAAACATTAAATAGTTTTTTAATTCAAACGTGCTAATAAAATTACTAATTGATAAATGTTACTATAATATAAATGATTATTTTAAGTAGGTATGTAAAAGCAAAACTTCATTTAAGTCACTTTTAATGTTTTCCTCTAAAGAATTTTTTGAACGACTAAGTTGAACGACTATTACTCTTAAACTAACTAATATATCTTAGGGTTCCTTGTCAGGACTACGGAACCGTAATAAAAAGCGTCCATTGTCATTACGCATTTATAGTAATTGTTGTAGATTGTTAACTTTCAGGTAGTAAATAATTACGTTAAGTAGCCACAGCATTCGTTCTCCGATTTGTCCCATTTCTGCGAATACCTGAGGTCTGTTTGACCACGATCCTTGTTGATGCCGTTAGTCTTGTTATTATTTTTAAACGATTGTCATGAGACCTAACTAACTCTGCCTGACCATTTTGTACCATGATTATGTCAGGCCACGGCAAAGAAACACAATGAAAATTTTATTGTTACGCAGCCACCGGTGGGTAATTGAAGCTTGATAGTAGCCTATCAAGGCTTGATAGAAACAGCTTGATAATCAAGCTTTTTCTGCCTATCAACATTGCCAATACTATCTGTAATGTTATAAAAGTATCAGCATCTAATTATACAAATAAACATTATTATTACCATCTTATGTGTTAACTATTGCATTAATTGCAACAGCTGTAAAAACTTTAATGATAATTGCAAATAAAACTTTAAGCGATTGTTTAATTGACAATCTAAATCATCAAGTTATCCTTCACCCGTGTTTGTTCATATGATGTGTTATGCATTTAATATTTTTTTTCTACCGCCAATTTTCCTCTTTACATTTAGGCCATGGGTAGCAAGTGTTGCAAATTTTATAACTGCGCAATACTATAGTGTGTACTTGACTGAATACTAAATGGAAAAGTAAGGTACATGTTGCCAAAACTGTTTGTAAACAAACAAGAACCATAATATGACGATTCGTGATCTGTTGTGCAGTTATAGATTTCATTCAAGCTTTTGAGTGAGTATATTCAGCCTTACAAGCACTAATTCTTATTCATAATGTCTATGTGACTACTTCTTATTCTCATCGCGGTACAGAATTACAACGTAATTTTCTTTGAAATGTCCTGTGTCCTAGAATACTAAGTTTGATGGTGTACCGCAAGGGACTTATTTGGTGTTTAAAGTTTCTATTACATTGCTATCGTTGTGTAAAGCTTGCCTTTTAAGCTTAATAATTTTAGATATAATATTATGATTTCCATTAGTTTTATTGCAGGTCATTGACCTTTGAGTATGCTCTACGTTTTAATGGCTATTGTTATTTGTTTATTGATCACATATTAATATTTTTATCACGTTCTTGGATTTAGAGATGCTTTTTGCCTGTATTGTTTAGTAAGATTTTGCTAAATGTAATTGTCTCCTAAAACTTATATTTCTCTGAAGTGGTTTATGGTAATGAAATAAAACAAATCTTTATTGTTTGTTATGACTGCAGCAGTCTAAATCGCGTAAATAACAATATAATTAGCTTGAGACGTATTTTTAAGCAAAGAGCTACTAATTAGCTTGGCGTCACAGATAAGAGACATTCACCAGTTTTTATTGCTTTAAATCATGCCCTGCCAATATTTACGGCCTTGGAATGATTTAGTCATTAGTAACGAGTTTTGTATTAGGGGACATCTTAGTATTTGTTATTGTTTTCTGTACTAAATAATTTATCAATTATTTCTTTACCGTATTTGCAATTTTGCTAATTCTTTCTTGTATAATACTTTTAATAACATCATAATATCAAATCAGCCCCTCTAGCATGTGCAACAAAACACGATATGATACGATATGATATAGCGATTTATCGCATATTTTTTGTCAAAATATGAACTTTTATCAAAAAAGCGAGCATAACCGTGACGTCGCCGGCACGGACATGCTTACTGTTTCAATAAAAGTTCAAGATGGCGGCTATGTTATCATATTTTTTAAGTAAATAGGCGATAAATCGCTATATCATATCGTGTTTTGATGATCGTGCTAGAGGGGCTGGTGTCTTAAAATTCTAAACCTCCTATTCTTAATTATTGTATTCTATAGAGTCATCTTCTCGTCAACTATTTCCAATAAATTTAAAATCAAACTGGAAGCTTCTTAAGCATGCGAGTTTAACGAATATCGGAGAGGCAATCAGTGAACTGAACGAGGCCTATTTAGGATATTTACTTCTTTAATTGGTTCAATCAGGGATCTTGGGACTCTCCATACAACGCAAACTAAGCGTCATGGTTAGATCCATTTAATAAAACGACTAATATAGTTTTTTTAAGCAACATTGTTAAGATTAATGTTACTTCAGTGACCTAAGAAATTATTCAATAATAAGTAATTTTGCGTTTTCTGAATCTGAGATCCCTAAAAGTGAAATAATATTAGACTTGGATGTATGCCTTTTTCTTTGACCGGCTCTTGCTATGCACATTTTAAAAAAATCTGGAAGTATTGTATGAAGCAGTTATATTCGTGGCAACGACTACACCATTGTAGACACTAGAAAAATCGTTTCCAGTTTCTACTATTGTTCCTCTGTCGTCATTTCAATTCAATTTATATGTGTACCATTACGTCAAACTAACGTTGATAAATAAAAAAAAAACATGGTGCACTGATGAAAGATTTTAAACTTTTATTTTATTTATTCTTTGTTGCCCGAAGAAATACAATGGCAAAATGCTTTATCACAATTTTCACCAGGCACTCTCACCTTTATTCGAATGTTTTGATATTTTCTGGCTACAGCAACTGGCTGTTACTCATTATAACAGTTTCACATGTAGAATCTTCACGATAAGTTTGTGTACCAATTGGATCATTAACGATCGTGTGCGCATTGAAATGCGTACGCGCACATGGCCCGCGGCCCTGTTTCTTAAGGTGAAGGTTTGCGTTTGCGCTGCTTACGTCATCGGCCGATGGAAATGCAAGTTCACGAGTTATTGCAATTTGAGTCTGAAACTTTGGAATAGGTTACTAAACTACAGATAGTACCACAGAATAGGGATAAGCGTAGCGATTCTTACTTGTTCTGTGGATAGTACAGACCATCTCAACTTAAATATGCTCATCTTAGCATAATTCAAGCGTCCCCCAAGGAGCACGATGCTCTTTTCATCTAACCTCTGCCAGCTCTTCGTAAGGTCGTCGGTTCATCTAGCTGGGGGCGTCCTACACTACGTTTGCTGAGACATGGTCTCCAGTCGAGTACCTGTTTACCCCATCTTTCATCGGTTCTGCGTCAGATGTAGCCGCCCCATTGCCACTTTATCTTGTTACTTTTTGTGGACTTTGTCCATTACTTTAGTCTACTGCCGGATAACCTCGTGCCGGACTGCAGATAATTCTCGATTTCTAGAACTACAGAATAAAAAACAAACTGAACTTCGAAGAAGTGATACATTACAAATCCTAATCGAATTCGAAATACGAAGATACCAAGTAAAGGCAAATAATAACACCAGAGTTAAAAATAAACGCATTACGCATTTAGATAACTTACATCTGCACTTTACTGCGTTGTTTAATAGGTAAAGAACCGGGTTTAATTTAATATGCAAATCCAAATTAGTATGTATTAGCAATTCTTACAGACAAAATCCCCATGGAGTCATCTGAACCACGCTTTCCTTGTTGTTTACTGTCCATGGTAGGTGGAACTTGGAACAAGGAAAGACAACTTTGCAAGATAACTAGATTTGCCGCAACTAACATGTTCTATCGTACCCCGACATGGAAATTCACAAAGCGCTGAAAGAAAGTTACTATTGCAATTTAAATTGGTAAAGTATGTTCAGTGTGTAAAGTTCGGAAGCAATGTTTAAATTTCTGTTTCGTATTCATGTGCGCAGCAGGGTGTAAAACAGAAAAACAATTATCGAACGGCTCTTATCATTTGGTCCAGAATCCGTCTGACTGATGTCTGACCGTATGTGTGTCTGTGCTTACTCACAGTGCTATAAATGATTTTAAGCTGGAATTCAGAACGATTAAAGATTTCTACGACGCTTGACGAATTTCCGACCTTTTTGTGGGTTAGTCGTTATTGGAAACATATTATTAATCTCAAATCTCAATCATTAATCTTCTATGACTTCTTTGTATGGTTTGCAAAGGCAATATATGTAGGTAATTACATTATTTTTAAAGACGAGGAAACTTCTGTGTCAATTTTGACATGATTTTGTTTCTGAGAATTCATTTACATGCCTACTTGTACATGCAAATTAAAAAACGCCCATGATTTGTAAGTATACTTATTGCTGAGTATAGTTCAAATAAGCTGTAAAACCCCCGTCAGGTTTTCAAGGCTATGGACTATGATCATAGCAGCCAAAAACGTGTACTTTGAGCTTCAAAGGTGAGCTTTTTTTATTTTGTGATTGAAGTCCATTACATTATGTATGCATAGATTAGTCAATAAATAAAAATCGGGGACATTACATACATTGCTCAGATTGCTCTGATTATAAGGTAAGTAGCTAAAGCACTCGTGATATCATCATCATCATCACCAGCCTATATCAGTCCACTGCTGGACACAGGCCTATCCAAAAGGAGGACTCGTGATATAGAAATCTGAAACTACGACGGTATATACCACACTCGGGACAAATAGACGAGGTCGTACTCTATATTAACCTGACTGGGGATCGAACCCGGGACCTTAGAGATGGCAACGCAAAACCCGTACCCTGATTCCGTTTCTTGCAAAAGCAATGCGATAGCGAAAATTGTTCAACTCTGGCTTTAAAATCGCAAAAAAAAAAACAAAAACAAAGCAATCTACTGTCAGTGCTGCCCATAGGTTTTGACACCAAGCATCAATCGGGCGATGTCTGCGCGATTATTGCTGATTGCAAATTTTTAGGGAATAAGGGGGCCGGCGTGCTTGCCTCTCGGCTACGAAGGTCGATGTAGTTATGATTTATCAATGACATAAGTTTCCCATGTTTGTTTTCGGAGTAAACAAAATATTTGCTGTGTCACACTTACGTTCTAGGTTTTGATTGGAATAATGATGATGGCGATATAAGTACGTAGGATTTTTTTATGGCAAACATACCTCGATTTGTGAGGTTTATTTCTGCCAGTGTCTAGTTTGGTTATGGTATAGTGATTACAACAAATCACAAGTGTTTAGTGCTCTATTGCTTTTCTAGGATTCCGTGGAAGCTACTCTTCTCGTATAAGCAGGTTTCAAGACGCCATCGGGTTTAAAGCAAGTTGTCTACGAGACAATTCACACTCGATTCTGGGAAAGATGATATTACGGTCCTGACCCTTAGTCATGTGCAGCTTTATTTTTTACGTTTAAAAATATGTTGAATTCACTTCGTTCTGTTTTGTGTTTGTCAAACATACGAGTTTAATCGTTTACTACTAAATCAATGAGTCATTTATACTCACAATTGTAGGTTTACTTTATACATGGTATGTGATTTACTTCGTTATTGACTTTGGACTGACATTATAGCTGTTGACCGGTTTTCCTTACATTTTGTTTAGTTTTTATATTTTTGTGTAATCGTCGGTTCACTATAGGTTAATTAAACATTTAACATTAAAATTAGATGTGGTGGATCATAAAAGTTTTGTGAGTTGTAGATTCTTGGTTTTATTGAACACATTGTTACATCAAAATGAACATATTACTTAACATAAACAAATCAACTGGAGACAACCCAACGGTGTATTAGAGATTAGCTTATAATTAAAGGATCCCGAGTTCAATTTTCTGTTCAAGATAATCCAAACATTTTTTTAAAGATTCAATTAGCACAGCGGGGTAACCATAAACTCTTAAAACAATCTCAAATCTGTCAATTTCCTACGTCAATACGTTCGAAATTTGACACATTTGACAAACTTTGACAAATTTGAGATAGTTTTAAAAGTTCATGGTTACCCCGCAGGTCTGGGCGTCGTCACAAAAATCATTGTCAGGTACTTTGTGACACAATGATTTTAATTCCTTACTTCGAACATGAAAATACTTGGTGTGCTGTCTAGTCTGGTGCATATTTGCTGTGGAGTGTGTTTTTCTCTGAAATTTTAATGGAAAAAACAATATCGTTTTGAAAAGTAGTTACGCTTCTCTCTCTTTACCTCATTAAATAAAATAAAACCCATGTTTAGATACTATACTTGCAGTCTTTAGTATCAATTTGTTAGTCCATTCATTCGAGTTATTATTACTGTCGTAATTCCTTCAACAATACAGCAACAATATTACCACCATATTGAAAACCCAGAAAAATAATTGAACAAAACAACAAACTACGCGATACTCATACATGTACTAGATCGATTTGTCAAACTTCGATTGTGCAGAACAAATTGCGCAATGGTTCAGCAATCGGTGACTGTGGCAAGGTCGTCGAAAGTTGGGCTATCACTGCCTCGTCACGGGCAACTACTCGGCGATTATTGCCATTACAAATGGCTCCGGTAATAAAACATACAAGACACCTATTACATTTGAATTGAACCGCCTCAGGTGGAAGTCGAACCCAGTCTCTTTGATCGGGCGACTTCACTAACCAACTGAGCTACAGAGGTTCGTTAACTGACGAGTTTTTGTGTCCTGGGTAGTTAAAACAAGGCAACGGAACATAGACCAACTACCAACCTTTTTATAACTGGCCTATTTGCAAAAATAAATGGCTTAGATTTTGATTTAAAGCCTAAGTACTTTCGTAAAACGTATAAATAAACGAATTTCTTATCTATCTATCTATTCAACCTATTGCAGTCCACTGCTGGACTTAACCTTCCCCCAAAAAGCACTAAAGAGCACGATCTCCTTCTTATTTCATCCAGCCACTGCTTCTTAAGGTCGTCGTTCCATCGGGCTAGGGGGCGTCCTACACTACGTTTGGCAAGGCGCGGTCTCCACTAATGTGCCCTTCGATAATTATCAAAATAACAAATAGAGATTATTCATTATGTTAATGCAAGCCGGAACCAAAGAGACAATACCACAGAAGTGGAGCATAGCCTTTTTGCGTAAAAACAGGCTGGGGCCTTCGTTTTTGTGTACCAGTTTCTGTTTTAAGGCTACAATAGCTTCTAATGGCAGTCATAATTGACTTTTTAAGACTACTTATTATAATCTAGTAGAATTGCGGTAATTGGCAAAGCCGGCCAAGTGCAAGTCTGTACCAACGTCATAGTAGAATAGAAGAGAATTTTATTAAGCTTTATTTTCCTCATATTTGTGTTTTTCTTTTTTGTTCGCGTCCACTTATAGGTCCGTGCACTAAGTGAGGCATTCACGAAGGTAGCTAACAAGCGAGTTTATATTAAAGATAGCACAAATACTATCTCACCAAGTTTGACGCTTGTATTCTTCTTCTCATTCCAACCGGCTATTCTAAGAGTCATTGGGGTAGGCCTTTAGCATGGGTCGTTCTATCTGAAATGATGATGAGGATTTTGGTTCGGTCGTGTCAATGGAAACTAAATGAACTTCGACCAAAACGGGACTAAATTCATAAGAAAAAAACCGGCCAAGTGCGAGTCGGACTCGCGCACGACGGGTTCCGTAACATTACCTATAAAAACGGTAAAACATCACGTTTGTTGAATGAGAGCCCACTTAAATATTTATTTTATTCTAGTTTTTAGTATTTGTTATTAGCGGCAACAGTCCTACATCTTCTGTGAAAATTTCAACTGTCTAACTATCCGGTTCATGAGATACAGCCTGGTGCAAGACGGACAGACGGACGGACAGCGAGTCTTAGTAATCGGGTCCCGTTTTACCCTTTGGGTACGGAACCCTAAAAACTGATGCTAAACAAACAGATCCGTTTCACCCATCACTCAAATTGGTTTCACAGTTTTGCTTGGATTTAAAAAAGTTTTGTGTTTTTAAAAGAACCTTCCACTAAACTACCGCTTAGTATCTTAACAATATTTCGAAGGAAACGTCGGTTCCCATACTTAAACAATACCGGGTGGCAAGCCGCGCGATTAAAAAATACTTACAATTTTAAACATCGCAAAGCCTACTTTTGAAAATTGTTTTCTATAAAAAGCAGTTTTTATTACAAGGAAACGGTTCTCATGATGGTATCTCTGAAGGCCGCGGAACAATGCGTCGTATATTATTCTAGCAGCACGTGGCAGATGTTATGTGTTAGCCTGATAACAGGTGAGCTTCATATTTGATGTGTCGAAATACCAGTTACCTATTATATGTCTTTTTATAAGCCTAGATAATAAATAGTTTTTATAGAAGAGCGAAGTCACCTGACACAGGCATTTTTGCTTAAAAGGTGACTTCGGTCACTGTTCATAAAATGTAAAAAATATTACTGAAAATAAATTATTCTTATTGTTATTCTCGTGCCGTGTGGGGACGGCCGTAAAGAATACACTTCCCCATCGCCAACAGTAGGTGTGTCCTAAAAGGCGACTCAATCCTGTAGCACGAGACGGGGAGCAGCGTCTGCGTGCGAAATAATAAAAAAACTGCGCTCGCCAACCCGCCTGCCAAGCGTGGCGAGTATAGCAACAACCCCCTGATGACAGAAGTCACTGGGAGGCCTATGTTCAGCAGTGGACGTCCTGTGGCTGAAATGATGATGAATGATGATGATGATGATGATGTATAAGATCTAAATTTTACCTAACTAGCTACTACCCGCTACTACGCTCCCGTGGCCCTTAGTTTTTAAATTTTCTGCGCAACTTTCATATTATTATTTTCCGTACGAATCTTCTACAAATTATGAAACACTGAAAAAAAATTATATTTATATCATTTAAGTCGTTCTCAAGTTACGGCATCATGACTAAGGGAAATAGGGATTAATATAGATAAAAGGAATAATATGGATTTACAAACTTCATACAAGTATTATTTATTACCTATGTATTAGGTAAGCGTACTCCGGCTAGCCGGTCAAGTGTGAGTTGGAGGTGCACTAATTTGTTCATGCGCCTTAAAGGAGCACCGAGCGCCAATTGAAAAATATACAATTGTCAAATATTTTACGGTGCTACGAAGTATTTAACGCAATTAAAAAGTTAACGCGTTTGTGTAGTAGGGAGGCGGCACCCAGCATGTGTTAATGACACATGATTTTTTTATATTTGTATCAACATGTTATAGGTATTTCATTTATATTTGTGTAATATTGTGCAATCGTGGATTTGAAATCTATGATAAAAGACAGATTCGCTATCAGCAGTTTTGATCAATATAAATTCATCTAAAACTCAACTCGGTCTGTCTGATACGATACAAGTATACAACACGTCTAAACATCAATCGCCTGATTTCTTGTTACCTTCTTTGTAGTCTAAACATAGGATCAACAGTCTAAACAGAGTAAATGTTTAAAACAACCATGTTCCACACAAATCAATTGTAAAAGCTTATGGCCTTACTACAAAAAGATATACTAGGTGTTGAACACTTGTCTAAAGATTAGTCAACCAATTTGAAATGGTGACACATCAGACATTAGAGACATATTATTATGAAACATTTCAAATTGGTTGACTTATCTTTAGACAAGTGTTCAACACTAGTCTATCTTTTTGTAGTAAGGCCATTATTCTTTAGTAGGTGTAGATTTTTAAAATGTCAGTTAGTACAGTAGGACCGATGTCGAGCGCTGGGGCAAAGAGTGTGGATCGCTTTGCGCATCTTATGAGACGATGATCGTATCAGAGACGTGTGTGCGCGGAGCTAACAACCAATCCCGTCCGGCGGTGCAGGCGCGTCGCACTCTAGCCAATCACGTAATCGTCATAATAAAAGCCGTCCGTGCGGGCTTGCGCAAACATTTCAGATGCACTACAAAACCGTGGTAGGCAGACTTTGGCAGTAATTGTCTTCTGCGTATCTTCTGTTCAGCGATCAAATTCGGTGCCGCTAGTTGTGGAAAGATATTCGTTGACCGGTGGTGTAGTGGTTAGCACTCCAGACTACAGAGCTAGGAGGTTGCGAAATCTAATCCCGCAAGGGGCAATTTTTTGTGTGTTGACGACGAGCATTTTAATCTAAATTATAGATATTTATAAAAGTGTTTACAAAACTAATAAAGACCTGTCGTGTTTATGAATCTGAATGCTGTGCCGTTAAGGAGGGGGATGAAAAACAATTGCATGTAGCAGAAATGAGAATGTTAAGGTGGATGTGTGGGGTGACGAGAATTGACAAGATAGGGAATGAATATATTAGAGGAAGTTTGAAAGTGGCACCTATAACAGAAAAGATAAAGGGAAACCGTTAGGCTTGGTACGGACACGTGATGAGAAGGGAAGAGGGGCACGTAAAGAGGAGAGTGATGGGTATGAGTATTGATGGATGGAGGGGTAGAGGGGTAGAGGACGACCTAAGAAGAGATGGAAAGATTGTGTGAGGGCCGGTATGTCTGAGAAGGGAGTGAGTGACTCGATGACGAGTGACCGAATGGCATGGAAGAGGAAAACATATTGCCCGACCCCAGATAACCTGGGAACAGGGCATGCGAATGATGATGATATAAAAGGATTTAAGTATGCTTGTTGTCGAGTCGCTTTACAAAGTTTCAAGTGTCTATTATGTCGATTGTGTGTCAGATGGACAAATGGACCACTGAACTAGAGCAATTAAAGTAGGGATCCCGTTAGCATCCACTGGGCACGAAACCCAAAAACTACCTGCCTACCTAGGTACAAAACGGCTATGTATTATAAAAGTTTCACGTCAACACACTTTTCAGCTTGCTTGACGTAGCACCTCACTTAAGTAAACTGTTTATTCTAGAATAGTACTTATGTAAACTAAGATAATAGAATATTTCACCTAAAACATTAACAGCGACACACATTTGAGCCGTATCGCTGACATGATGATAGATCGCCCCGTTTCGAGACTGATAAGATAAAGTTAACTTAATATTGTCTAAAATCTCTTATTGTTTAAGAAAATTTAGGCTGAAAACCAAATATATAGCAAGTTACAGATCTATGGCCTTACTAGGAAAAAGATAGACAGGGTTACAACACTGACTAAGGATTAGTCGACCAATTGGAAATTTTTGTTTATATAATATGTCTGGAATGTCTGATGTATCAACATTTTCAATTGGTTGGCTATTCTTTAGACATGGTTTAAGTCTAGTCTAGCCTTTTTGTAGTAAGGAAGGCCACTTGTCGCAGAAAGGATTCCAAAAATATGGCAAGTTAAAGATTTAGTAGTTTGGCCACTTATCGCAGAACGGATTCTTGGAGAATCTGTGTACTCTAACTTCAACGAGACGATACGTGTCTCGGCCAACGTTCAGTACCCGGCACCGAATGTCGAGCGCTGGGGCAAAGAGAGGGATCGCATGCGCACCTTACGAGACAATCATCCTATCAGAGACGCGTGTGCGCGGAGCTATTAACCAATCATGGCCGGTGGTGCTGGCACGTCGAACTACTAGCCAATCACGTAAACGTAATGGTCTTCTGTGATGACTATTTAAAAACAGATGTCAAGTTACTCTTCACTGCCATAGTTATGATTTTGTGTACATCTATTCAATATTTTAGCGACAAATGGGCATATTGCGTGATAGAGAATTGGGGACATGATTAGTTTCAATGGCTATGTAAGTAGTTAATAATGCTAATGATTTCATAGAGGAATTGTATGTATTGCAAGGGATTAAAGTTGTAATGGTGGATTTAGGTACAGAAACCCCAGTGTATCTTGTTAACCTTGATGGCCAATCAAACCTTAAGTTTGGCAATAATTTATCTCTAAATAAACTTTTACCTTTACAAGTATTGTGGATACTTAAGAGTCGAACTGAAATGATGATGATGCTGATTGTTTACAAATCTCTTCATTGCTGATAATTAGTGATTACCTACATCCCAAAAAACGCTAGATATTGACCAACTCAACCAGCGTCATATTCTATTCTTACATCTGTATTATTTTAAAACGTTACTTAAATAAAATCCTGTATCTAACAAGCGGCGCAATCTCTTATCTGTACTATCATTCTCTTGACACACATACATAATAAACGCAAACATATTATTGACATACACTTAGGTATTACATTATATATTTTAATACTGCCTACAATAGTCTTCGTGACAAGGTGTTTCTCGTCTGAGAACGTGACGGCGAACGTTTTTGTATTATTTTGTGTGTTATTATGTCATACAATGTAATCGTTTTGTATGGATGTAGGTTTGTAGTATTTCCGAACGCCGTGATTGTTAAATTCAGATTTAATCTCCTCACAAACAATACAATTGTTTAACATTTACTTGAAACACTCTCAAGTCGTCATACTTTTGTGTTTTTTACAACTTTATCTTAACCAAGTGCCTAAAATCTCAAATTTGAAAATCAAATTGTCAGAATACCTGTTACTTGAAATTAAAAATTTAAAATACGATATGCTAGAAGAGGATTTCATAAACATCTTGAATTGAATAATTTTGATTTTCCGTTAAGTCCCTTGGATTAAAATATGCACAAAAAAGTGTCTATATTTTCATAAATTGCAAATGTTCTCTTAAACGACACAAGCTATTTCATTTCTTTTTTTTACACAAAACAAGATTTTGGAGATATACATGTTTTGAATTGAGAGTTTTATTTGAAAATTTTTGCTAAAGGCATTAATTTCATAAAAACATGTTTTTCCGATTTTAAGAGGTCATATCCGCACGCGCGAAATTGTATGGGCGCGACGCGTCAAGGTCGCAGCTTAATTGATTAATCTCAAGGAAAATTCTAAGTACATTGGTCCAACAATATTATTTAAGCTCAAAACAGTACTTAAGCAATAGTGTGTGTCGTCAACGTTTTAAAATGACTCCATCTTCGCCGGACGCCTTCCCATTACGAAGCTGTTTGAGAGCCGCCTCAATCTGTCTAGTTCTGGGAGATCACCGGTGTAGTGGCGTGTAAGCGTGGCTCTAGGTTCACTAAATTAGCGTCAGGTGAGGGTTTCAGGGCATGCGAGGCATATAAGCACTTATAGACAAAACATAACAAGGTCATAGTGTTACGGTATGCTGCAATAATATTTTCAGTTCTGTGGTTATGCATGTTTCCCCAACCGCTTAGACGTATTTCATACGATAGCGCGCAGAAGAAAGCTATCAAATATGTAGGGACGTTGTGGAGTCAAAAACATCCTGAAAATCAATGATATGGGGTAATAGTTAAATGTTGAGACACTGGGTGGTGACTGGTGATGTACCTATCTGCCACCTTTATTGCAAATTATTCCAGTTGGATTGGTTTAGGTCTGGAAGTATTCTTGTATGCAAATGTGTTTTACCCGCACTAATTATACAGGATGTGTTTTTGGATGTTGCCAAATTTAAGAGAATGAATTGGTTCATCAATACAAACATCTTTTGCTATGGGATCAAAAAATACAGTAAAGTAAGTGACAGAGTTGTAAACGATATTGTTGTTACACCTATGTTCATCATGGTCCAAGTCCAAAATAAACGAATTTAATTTAATAACATCATTACGTACGAAATGTGACAGATTTGACAAGATTTGACAGATTTGAGATTGTTTTAAAAGTTCTGGGCGGTAACCACGAACTCTTAAAACAATCGCAAATCTGTCAAACATTATCAAATCTGTCAAATTTTATATGTAATGACGTACCAAAATTGACAGATTTGACAGCTTTGAGATTGTTTTAAGGGTTCATGATTACCCCGCTGGACTGCAAAACAACTATAAATAATATTCGAACATATAGGCGTACTTCTATTTCTCCAAAGTTTCAGGAAAAGCATATTGCCTTGCAATGTTAAGACTTCAGAACATACAAATAAAACTTTTACCTAGACTACTGCCAGGAAAAAAAACTTGTTTGATCTATCAAATAGTAACGCAAAAATCATTGTTTATCTAACCCATATTACTTCGATGGCGCAACTGACAAACGTAAAATCATGAAAATCGTGCTTTGTGCCGGTTAGCGGGAGTTTCTTAAGTAAAATCTTCGCATTTGTGTCGTGGGTCGCCAATTTGACGATTTGTGACGAAACCAAGGATTCTTATTCGAGAGGCGTTTTCAAAATGTTTTATTTAACACGAATTTGGAACTGATAATTTTACGTACTGGACTAAACTGGATACAACTGGTGAAATTCAGATTCATTCACGTTTTCAGTTGAGGCAAGTAAGTAAATAACTCACGGAGATATTTTCACACATGCACGCAGCAATATAGGACTGCACCACGTTTTTAAAACTGTAGAAAAAGAAAGCAATGTCAGCTTAATCTTACCCAGTTAAGTAATCCTAATAGACAAATCAAAGGAATTTCTTCGACTGACGACTGAGCAATGACGATTGACGATACACTATAAATGACTATAATGTTTTATAATGAGCACAATATTTTTAAAGAGGGTCCATCGACACTCCGTGGGTGCAGAGTGGAATAGACGGGTAAAACAAAACCATCTTTCTTTACGTGCACATTGCATATACCCCTAGATAATAAGTTCATAATGTTAATACATTATTAACTTTTCTTCTAACTTAACTTTAACTTTTCTTCTAACAGGTTTTTTTTTATTAAGGATCTCCGAGTTGAACAATGGACAGATAAACGAACGGATGGGCAGACAGACGAACGGACGGACAGACAGGCAAACCGACGGACAAACAGACGAACAGACAGAAAGAAAAAGAAACGGACGGTCAAATAGACGAACGGACGGAGCGGCAGATGAACGGACGTATAGACAGATGACAGACAGGCGAACGAACGGACAGACACACGAACGGATGAAAAGACAGACGAATGGACGGACAGAAAGACAAACGGACGGACAGACAGAGAACGGATGGACGGACTGATAACCTAAAAGATCTTGCACTAACAATTTTCTTTGATGATGACGAACTGAACTCGTATGCTTGTACATATCATATTTCCATAACGTTCACGAAGTCTCTGGCGACCATTTAAAAGCTACACTAATTAATGGTAATGGCAGTCTCGCGTTTCGGTTACTACGGCCAATAAGGCGAGTAGATGACGCGTCGCGTCGTGTTTGTTGATTGCTATGCGGGCTGCGCGCGCGCAGTTGATCACTGGAGTAGTGTGCTCGGTGTAAAATTACGCAACGGTTTTTTTCCCTGGTACATTTTTCAGAGATGGTACAAAATATTATCTTGTAGTTTAGATTAGGAAATACTGGGATTCAAACTGAAGACCTTTAGTAGGTCCATAGGCCAGCGTACCGGCAAGCGCAGTGTTGGACGTCCACCCACAAGGTGGACAGACGACCTGCTAAAGCTTGCAGAAGGTCGCTAGATGCAGGCCGCTTCCAAGCGGACAATTTGGAAGTCATTTGGGTAGGACTATGTTCAGCAGTGGACGTCCTGTGGGTGAAATGATGATGATATGATATGCCAAACTCACTGATTGTCATGATCCGAAGTAACGAAACCTTCTATAAAGTGGTACCAGACATGGAATTTTGCTAGGATCGTCTCCTAGCATACCAATTCAAAAAATTTAATGTTTATTAATTGACCCGAACTGGGAATAGAACCCGTTACTATCTGCGTTCAAACAGATAGTAACAGAAATCGGTCAGTAAAAACCGGCCAAGTGCGAGTCGGACTCGCGCACGAAGTGTTCCGTACCATTATCTATAAAAAAACGCAAAAAAATTACGTTTGTTGTACGGAATGCCCCATAAATATTTATTGTATTCTGTTTTTAGTAATTGTTGTTGTAGAGGTAACAGAAATACATCATCTGTGAAAATTTCAACTCTCTAACTATCACGGTTCATGAGATACAGCCTGGTGACAGATGGACAGACAGACAGACGGACAGCAGAGCCTTAATTAGTAATAGGGTGCCGTTTTACTTTGTATAGTACGTTTTTGCATTAACGTCACCATAGATATATTCTAAGTTTAGCATTTTAATTTCGGCGCAGCTATTTTTGTACTTAATTACGGTATTGTGGTTTACCCTTGATCATAATAGAGCAAAAACCTGTCAGTAGTAAAAAACTATAACTGAATTCCGACTGTACCGTAACTATACGTAGTTCGATGCAAAAAGTCTTAGGTTTATACCTATTATTATAACCCACTTGGACAAAGATCATATCGTCAAATTCAAAATTGCATTAAGTTTCAAAAGCTTACTTACTGCCTAAGTCCAAATTGACAAAAAATATTTTCAAAATTTTATTAAAATTGTTAAAACTTATTAAACCTATTGTCGTTTGTTTAAAGAGACAGAATTGGTAGTTTTAAAAAGATGTTCACGTGGACTCAAATATAAATATTTCTTCTTTTTAGCATCATCTACCACTTGAGACTTTGAAAGTAGGTTAAAGAAACCTATTCACTGCTAGACAGGAGCCCTTCCAGTGACGTAGCGTGCAGTAGCCACGTCACGTCACTGAGCTTGATCTTCAGCTGTTTTTGTCCGTCTGGTACCAGCAGCTACCAGGGCCATAACCATGAACTTTTAAAACAATCTCAAAGTTGTCAAATCTGTCAATTTTGGTACGTCATTTCATACAAAATTTGACAGAAATGATAATGTTTGACAGATTTGTGATTGTTTTAACAGTTCATGGTTAGGGCCTAGCAGTGCTAGTAATACTTCATCATTCTACGTCATCCTTAAATTATTAAACAATAGACAAATTAAATATAAAGCAAAATTATATAAATGGCTCAATGATAAAAAATTCTATGATCTAAAAGATTGTTTTTGTAATAAAAGCTGAACTAGTTTATATTGACATGAATGTTTAAACAAGTTTGCAGGATTGACTGTGATGTTTGACTACATACCTAAAGATTTGCATGCTTTAATTAAATCAGGCAAAACATGTAGCTCAATTTTTGCAAATTTAAAAACACCTGTAATATGATTTAGCGCAAATAAAGATTTTTTTATTATTATCAGTCAGGACGATCTCTGCTGCGTTCAACTAACCTATTTTTCCTTTCATAAAACGGTATTGCAATACATGAGTTTAAAATGACGACGATGAAGTATTAAGTAAACTAAGACGAGTAAAATAATTATCTTCAATGTTTATTATGACATGAAAATCAAGGGTTTTTCAAGGATTTCCTCGAATATAGATAAAATCGCTTAGACTGGCCTTGTCGGAAAAATTCTGAGCATTAACTAAATGTACATTTATGTCTCTTAAACGTGCGTAATTAGTATCATAAATTTTACATAGTAACTGTACTAGAGTACTTTTAATCGTGTTCTTCTTAAGTTTTATGTTTTTCCTTTTCGTAATAAGATGTCTGGTTTGGTAACCATGGCGTTGAACCTAGATTATAATTTTAGCAGTGGCTGTATGAAAAAAAGCGGGAGATCGTGCTCTTTTACGCTCTTTGGGGGAGGCTTACGTCCAGCAGTGGACTGCAATAGGCTGAATAGATAGATAAAAGTACAATTGTCAGTAAGACCAAATTAGTAATTTAATTTAATTGAATAAAACTTACACTTATTATTGTATGCCCATGCGGCGGAACACAGATGTTCTAACCTTCTATTATATTGCCACCTCTCTGTACCTGTGATTTACAATAAATTGATTTGATTTGATTTGATTTGAATCTTTTGAGTGAGTGACTTAACTGGGAAAAAGATAGAAATAGGTAAAAAAGAGCACAACCCTTAGATCTAAGCGCTTAAATGCACTTAGGGCTCGTAAAGGGTATTAATAATTTAAAATAAGAACCCACCGGCGGCAGTTCCATAAATTTATATCAAAGGAGTATTCCCGCCAACAGTTTATAGCATTTAAATAACGTTTTCATTGCGATTATAATTTCATTGGTCGTAAAACGCGGTACAGTTGTAAAACGTTGTTTGGGAATTCATTGCAAACGTAGTGTTTTAGTAAAAACCATTTCACGTTCATTAAGATAAAGCTAATTCGATGCGTAATTTTGTTACGTCATTGTTTTTTATTACTAAATGTTTATTATCATTTTTATAGCAAGAAATACCCCTTTTTATAAGAAACGCGTCAATATGATGTTGAAATTTATATAAAATACCTGCAATCGCTTTAAGATGTGAAAGCATCAAACTTCTTTGCCAACACAATTAAATGATACAGCTGTTTATGTCGCATTTAAAAAATAAATAATTAAATGTATGATAAAAATCAGTAAAGGAAGAAAACAGGTTTAAGCTGAACCCTCAGTGCGCGAGTCCGGCTTGCACTTGACTGTTTTTGTACGCAGTATCTGATAAAGTCTGATTGTAGTAATCAAATACAATGAAATCAAACCTTTTAAAAAAACATAACTATGACCAGCGGGGTAACCATGAACTCTTAAAACAATCTCAAAGTGGTCCAATCTGTCAATTTTGGTACGTCATTTCATACAAAATTTGACAGATTTGATAATGTTTGGCAGATTTAAGATTGTTTTAAGAGTTCGTAGTTACCGCCCAGACCTAGTCTCTAGGCGTCTTTCTCTCATCGAAGTAAGTACGGAGAAGAAAATTAGGGAAATAAGTGCTAAAAAATACCAGACTAATTAACGCATAGTGCCTAGAGTAAAACGAGCAACAAGAAAATTCCGTAAAGTAATAAATCAATTCATCTCACACGCTGAAACACGAGCTTCACATTCTTTACAATAACCTAGGGCTGTCAACATTTATTGAACAGTTAAAAAAAAACATCTAATTCCAATTTTATTTTGGGTGTAATTAAAAAATGGAAGTAGATTATAATTTAAATACAAAAGAAGACCAGCCCTTCTAGCATGACCAACAAAACGATAACGATATGATATGATATAGCGATTTATCGACACCAACTGTCAAAGTATTGTAATGTACAAAATAAAGTGGGTAGGTTCATGGACTTTCTTTAAATACTTACGCACCGATGTTGAACGGCCAGTTCGATAATAAACGTAATACAAGCTACACCTGTGTCTGATTCCTGAAGTATGACAACGGTTTGGTCTGTGCTGTAGCACTCTTATCAAGAAATGAGGGTTTGGGTATGAAACTCCTAGGTTGCATTTGTAAGACGGCAAACAGGCTGTTTTCAGCTTAAACCCAACTTATCACGTCTTGTCCGTACACCTAGCAGCTGATATTGAGCAATTGACGGTCTCCGTAGCGAGAGACGAGCACGCCGGACTATATGGCGTCGCCATCCCCGGTTGCGTCAATGTAGAAAGCGAACTTTTCTATATTATCTCGGGTCTGGGTGTTGTGGTACCGGTGTTGTTTCTGATTTCTATAACACAAGTGCTTTAGCTACTTACCTAAGGATCAGAGCAATGCATGTATTGGCCAATATTTATTTATTTATTTCTTCTTCGTGCTAATTAAATTAATGACCCAGTTTACGCATTGTGCCAACCCTACGGTCCAGTCGTTCGCCACGCTTGTTACGCCTTTGTGGTTCGTCGTGAGTATTATGAATATTTAGCGTTTGTTACAATAACTGAAGGTATGGCGTCTCTAGGCTAGGCAATAGGCCGCCTGGCCTATTGCCCTCTTTCGATGTTTTAACTATTGTGATAGGATAGGTTGGTCAAGGCAATGTGGCTCTTTTTGCATGAATAACCCACCGGTTGATCGACTTAAAATTCTGTTAATTATATGTATAAGAAGTCAGAAATAGAGGCTTCATCATTTCAGTCACAGGACGTCCACTGCTGAACATAGGCCTCCCTCAGTGACTCCCAGATTGGCCGGTTGGCGGCTTATTACTGAAGTAAAAATGTCTGGTGGCTAAGTAGATGCCTCGCAACTGTATATGTGCATCTCTGGTTGAACAAAAGATGATGCAGTAACGAATTAAATAGCAAGATGGCAATCCAATTTTATTGTACGGTTCTATTTGCCTGTCGTATCACGGGCCCAAGGTTGGCATAGCATTTTTCTCGCGACATGTAAGCCCGTATTTACAAATCAATCATCAATATGCCGACTTAAACCCTTATACTGACTTAAAATTAAAAATAAGCGATATTTTAAACGAAATAACTAATAAGTATTATATTAAAAAAAGCTATTTGATTAACTCATTACAACTAATTCGGCGGTCGTCAAACTGTTTGCGCGGGTGTACGGAGGTTAAATAAATTAATTCGTATTGGATTGTGACTATAAAATTTAAGAGAGACAATACAAGGTCATCATCATCATTTTAGCTCTAAGACGTCCATTGCTGAAAATAGGCCTGCCCTAGTAACCTTGAGATTTGCCGGTTGAAAGCGGCCTACATCCAGCGGCTTTCTGCAACTAAGTCGTCTGCCACCTTGAAGGTGGATGTTCTACGCTGCGCTTGCCGGTACGTGACCTTCATTCCAGGACCATTCTGCCCCATCGGCCTTCAGTTCTACGTGCTATGTGCCCCGCCCATTGACACTTTAGCTGGCTAATCCGTCGGGCTATGTCAGCGACTTTTATTCGTTTACGGATCTCCTCATTTCTGATTTGATCTCGCAAAGAAACCCCGAGCATAGCTTTTTCCATAGCGCGCTGTGCCACTTTGAGCTTCCTTACAAGGCCCATAGTAAGAGCCCATACCAACAGCTACGTGCCCAACGTAGCCCGTATGGGCTTAATGCTACTTTAGCTTGCTAATACGTCACAGTCACAAAATTTCCATTTTTTTAAAACTGAAATTTGTTGGGATGCCAACAAAGACGAAGACTGTTGTATCGATACGGGCCAGTCGTGTTGGTAATGCCAAAGGCTGCGCACGCGACGACAAATGCGATCTCGTGAACATTACATATTCATTACTGTTACGTTCGTATTAGGGTCATTATTACTCAATTTGTCTGTTGCTTTACAGAAACTATTGATCTTGTATGCATCTTTAAAATTTTTAAAATTAGCTTTTGTTAACATGAGAACCTAATATTTTTACGAAACTCGTCAAAAACTTTAGTCTGATAAGTAGGTACTACACATGGTATACAGGGTTTTAGGTAAAAGGTATATCAGAAACTAGTCTATGTTAACATAAATACTACGGTGAAGTCAGATAAATCATCGTTTTTGAAAATAATATTTTCAAATAAATCGGATTCAAAATTTTTTGCTTTGTATGAAAGTTAAAAAAAATTAAATGGTGATATCCAATTTCGGTCTTCACTATAGTATTTATAAAAATGTTTTAACATAGGCTAGTTTCAGCTTGATATACCTAACACTCTGTATATATTACTAAAAATAAAAAACAAATTCATGAATTTGATGCATCAATGTATATCACCTAACTAGACCAGAGTATGGCGCCCGAGTTACTCTACAACAACACATCTTTATTTCGTTATAGTATACCTATTTGCATTTATATGATTTATGTTTATGAGAACTAACTCTATCTCAAATAGCTTTGAAGACGTAACTACTGTGACGAACGACAGACATAAATTAACTATAATTTATGCAGAAATAATGCTCGATATATGTTAACAATTAGTTTGAATTCGCTAGATCATTTACTTTAAATTTCTGTTTTATTTCAATAAAACAATGTTAGTAAGGGTTCTGCACCTGAAAGGATAACAAAGGAACTCTTTAATAATTCGTTGTCATTTTCTCTGTGTCTGTCACTATCAAAACCCTACCTTTCATGAACATAAAGATCTATCAATCAATACGTAAGTCTGCTATCCCTTAGAACCGAAACAAAATTCTAATTGCTGAATTAGAGGAACAGAATATTTACACGAAAGTTATTAAAGCCGAATACCGGGCTCAATGGAATGGAGCTGATGATTTCGGAATCACCCTAGTTTTAGTTTTATTTTAACTTCATCAGATGTCTGCTCTCAACTTAAAAATCACTATCTCTATGTGGACAATGTTGTTGGTCCTACAATTACTTATATGTATAGTAATGTAGTATTTTAAATTAAGAATCATTGTAAGACTGCTTGTTGTCCTGAATAAATAGAAAAAAAAAACGTAATAAATAATACTTTTAAGTCAACGCAATAAATGAAACGGCCGATATGTCGCAAATTTTAACACCCCCAGATATTTACTTTTTAACCGACTTCAAAAAAAAGGCGGAGGTTCTCAATTCGTCTGAATGTTGTTTTTTTTTTGTATGTTTGTTATGCGATTACGCCGTCAATTATGGACCGATTTCAAAATTTATTTTTTAGTTTGAAAGGGTATACTCCCGAGGTGGTCCCATTTCCACCAAGTCAGATTCTGATGATGGGATCCCTGGGAAATCGAGGGCAACCTTCAACTTTTATAGGCACCCATAATGTTTGGCATATAATTTCTGACTCGATGCTGATTTTTGGGTCTGGTAATCATCATGTCATGTTGCTGACCTGATGATGGAAGCCACAGAACTCCTTAACGGATAGGAGTTAGAAGATAATACTGCAATTTGTCGACAGAACGTATTTCGCAGTGTGTTAAGCAGACGTGGAGCTTATGAGGTACCAGACCGCCAATTTTTATTTACTGGGGGCGTACCCGCACACCCAGTAACGAAAAAAAATTGAAAGTTCCTTTCTTAATTTGACTTGTTATTTAACGCAAGACCTTTTATCCTATGGTTTCGACACCAAAATAGCCGCCGTTCTGGTTGGAGTGTAGGTAAACCCTTTTCTTAAGACTTAAAAATTTTCGTCGCAAAATTGACCCTATATAACACCTTATTTTTATCATACCATTGGATGGGGGGTCCATAGAGGACCAATATTAGTTAAGGTTACTTTGCTGTAAAGTAATTTTTGGCGAAGTTAGGAGGGAAAAAATAGAGGACTTAACACATAAAATTGTAAAATAAAAAAAGTTTAATAAAAAACTAAAAACCGACTTCAAAATGAAACTAAAAAGCGAAAAATAATATTGACTAAAACATACCTAATCAGTTCTTTTTGGAGTCGGTGCGAATGAACACATTTTAACTCTCGATAGCTGGCACCGACCCCAAAAAGAACTGATTAGGTATGTTTTAGTCAATATTATTTTTCGCTTTTTAGTTTCATTTTGAAGTCGGTTTTTAGTTTTTTACTAAACTTTTTTTATATTTTACGTAGTATAATACTTATTCTGTGCTTATAGGGTACTTTTCGTTGACCCAGAATCATTAAAGACAAGCAATGTCACATAGCATTAACAAAAGATAACCGTAGTAGTCAACAAAAAAAAACTTATTTGCAGCTGATAACTTAGCTGCGACTTAACTATGTCCATGATTTGACCTACAGGTTTGTACCGAGAATAAAAGGTTATAATAGTTTTTGAGCAGTATATTTTAAGCTTTAAAATATCAAGTTCTCAAATCTGGTGGCATCTTCATTTGACATTCATAAAGGCTTGCAAAAGCTCCCCATAATTAAAATTGACTTTTACTGGTGATTCTGCAATCCTGTTTGTCACATCTGACGCCCTGAATATAAGAATAGTGGCCGAATTTCTTGTGCTGCTTCATCTCGATACTTGCCTACAATAAATTGTCCTGAAGTAGTAGTAAAAAAAACGGCCAAGTGCGAGGTTACGCACCATTATCTATAAAAACGAGCATAAAAATCACGTTGTTTGTATGGGAGCCCCCAAAGCAACAAGCTTAGACAGACCTAACAGTATTATTTATTTATTATTATTTAAAACTTTATTGCACAAACTTAACAAAGAAATGTACAATAGGTGGACTTAATACTAGAAGCATTCTCTGCCAGTCAACCTATAGGTCATGCAGAAAGCTTTTGAAGTGGTGCGGTAAACATACAAGATGAAGAAAAATAAACAAAAGCAATAAATAAGTAATGCAACAAATTAATTAAATATTAACATTAAAATACATATTGCATACATATATACAAATTTATAAATATATATAATATATATAGACATATAAGATACATAAAATACCTATATACGATAACCAATAAATTTACATATAAATACAATATTATGCAATCAATCTACATTAAGAATTTGCGAACTTTGTTCTTAAACGAGACTTTTGACTCGGACTTTTTAATGTCGAGGGGAAGTGAGTTCCACAGTCGTGTCGCCCTCAGAGCAAAAGATTTAGAGACAAAAGAAGAACGATGAGCAGGGGTACCCAGCCGCAGATTGTCTGAGGAACGGAGAGAGCGGTCATGAGATTGACATAAGTATGAAAACATATTTTTAAGATAAGAAGGGGATGAAGGATTGTTTAGAACAGTACAGTTTTCGATTTAGACAAAGAATGAAAATAAACCTTTTTCTTTTTTTATAAGTAAAGGTAGGTGTACCTACAAATTTTATTATAAGTATGCACCTACTTTGTAGAGAACCCTCGGAGGGCGAGTCCGACTCGCACTTGTCCGGTTTTTTGTTTTAACTTCCATGATTTCTAATTAAAACTAATTATTCAAGATTTGGCTGTATGACTCAGTAGCATCGCCTTTTCCTTCATGGATAAAACAAATATGAATTCGCTTTTGACCATTCTTGTTTTTTTTTTACTTCACCCAAAACGGGAATCGTGTGTGCAGTGGCCCACATCTGTCGCAGACCCGATGAAAGGTGGAGTAAAAGGGTGGAAAACGTAGTGTAGGACGCCCCCCAGCTCGATGGACCGACGACCTTAGGAAGATGGCTAGCAGTGGCTGGATGAAAAAACCTCTTTGAGGGAGGCGTATGTCCAGCAGTGGATTAAAATAGGCTGACACGATGATGATAGAAATCGAACGCGGTTAATTTTCTCACGGGCTTCTGGTTAGTAGCTACATCTAGACTGAAGCCAATTTATTATAGTTCGTTTTCTGAATTTACCCAAACGGCCAAACCTAACTACGCCAATTGGATCATCAAAGAATAATTACCTTATAATTATAGAGACCCGCAATTAATTTTAACGACCAATAAAGAGTATACTTACTTATATACGGGATAGATAGATACTCTTTATTGCACACCAAACATGTGTCGTGTGGTGCCGGCAATTTAAAAGAATTGCACCACCCCTTCTCTTACTATGGGTGTCGTAAGAGGTGACTACAGGGGAACCGCCATAAGAATAATAAAATAAAAATAAATAAAAACTTTTATTTCATCAACAACTTGTCGTTAAACTAGGGCAAAGGTTGACTTTTTCTTTTAAGTACTATCGCACCTGTGTCAGAAAAAGCCACTCTTCCATAACATGTAATCACAATGTTTATTAGTATGTAGTACTTAACTAACATTCAAAAGTAAATTCAATAGTCCTTCCTTACAATAATTACATAATCTAAAAACTTTACAGCAAAACAAGCCACTTTGATAAGGGCAAAAGCGAAGTGTGTGTGTGTGTGTGTGTGTGTGTGTGTGTGTGTGTGTGTGTGTGTGTGTGTTTGTGTGTGTGTGTGTGTGTGTGTGTGTTTGTGTGTGTGTGTGTGTGTGTGTGTGTGTGTGTGTGTGTGTGTGTGTGTGTGTGTGTGTGTGTGTGTGTGTGTGTGTGTGTGTGTGTGTGTGTGTGTGTGTGTGTGTGTGGTGGTGTGTGTGTGTAAAGTATAGATGTGTCTAGGAGTCCCAACACCCAATTCAAATGTCCAATAAAATATAATGTTAAGCATTCGTGTCACAGTTTAAGAAGCAGTTCTGTTTCATTATAATATATAAATACACCGTGCTTTTTTAACCGTCCTAAAGCCGAAGGCCACTTAAAGTATCTAATAACTACATGACATTTGTATAATAAAACTTGGTAATTATTAATTATTCAAAAACTAAATAATTAAAATAATTATAAGCAAAATTTAGTTTGAAACAGCCTGTACACGGATATGATAGTATACGTGGATGGTGCTGCACGCGTGGAGGCGGCAAGGTCTATGCATTGTGGAAACCATAAACATTATAAACAGGATGATACATTACTATCTTGAATTATTTGTTATTTTTTACTTAAAAATTATATGGTTGATAATAGAAAAATAAATACTTCCTAGAGGTTTATTAGGATGGTTACATAACGTGGGCTTCGGCTTTAAGACGGTTAAAAAAACACGGTGTATAAAGAAGGGCAGCAGCGTCTCCTCTCCACCATTGGCCAAACTGCGATCGCCAACCCGCCTGCCAAGCGTGGCGATTATGGCAAAATCCTCCTTTTGGAGAGGCCTGTGTCCAGCAGTAGACTGTTATAGGCTGGTGATGTGATGTGCACACCAAACAATAAAGTTACAGTTTATATTTATAGAAAGATATACAATTTAGGCGGTCTTATCGCTAAGAGGGATCTCTTCCAGACAACCTTCAGGTAGAGGACAACTATAAAGAAAGGGGAAATTGGTGCAGTGCTTATTGTGAAATTATGGGATAGATCAATAAATACTCTTTATTGCACACCACACGAAACAAACAGTACACAGAAAAAATACATTGCGAATGGTAAAATTTAGGCGGTCATATCGCTAGAAGCGATCTCTTCCATACAACCTTCGGGTAGAGGACAGTTTAGTAAAAGTTGAGAAGGGGAAGCGGTGAAGACTGAACATATATGATGTGATGAGAAGGGAAGAGGGGCATGTAACGAGGAGAGTGATGAGTATGAGTATTGATGGATGGAGGGGTAGAGGAAGAAGATGAAGAAGAGATGGATGGATTGTGTTAGGGCCGATGTGTCTTAGAGGGGAGTGAATGACTCGATGACAGACAAGTGACCAAATTGCATGGAAGAAGAAATCATTGCGCCGACACCAGATAACCTGGGAACAGGGCAGACGAATGATGATACGGGGTATATGTATGCGCGTGCGCTGCGGTGTTTTAGTAAACAAGTCGATAAAAAAATAATGCTGATATTGGTCAGTATTTTGCGCAATAAATAAAGTTAATTCTTGAAAGGCCTAATTAGTACTTTTAAACCTATTTAACAACCAGATTTCTCTGGAAGACGATACCTAACACAACATCACGTCGTTGTGATGTGATTTGTGATTTTAGCGACTTGGCTAAAGCACTTGTGTTATAGAAATCAGAAACAACGACGGTACCTTATGGTATTGTCTCGAGACAATATAGAAAAAATCGTTTTCTACATTGACTCGACCGGGAATCGACTCTGTGACCTCAGAAATGGCCGCCAAGTCCGGCGAGCTCGCCTCTCTGCTACGGAGGTAGTTAAAGATTAAACTTGAATGAGTTTAATTTATATCGTTGAGAAACCAAGTATTAAAATTAATTATAGAAGAAGAATAAAATCTTGCCTATTCTAGAAACTGCTTCCACAAATAGCCCGACGCCTATTAAATGCAATACTTTTGTACTTACTTAATTATTCTTGAGAATTAATTCCACAGTATAAAAAGGCTCGCAGTCCCACTAATGTATTTTATTTAGCTCTACTACGTGTTTAGCTATTAATATAAAACATAGGTATAATGGAAGTTTTCGCGCTATTTCTTACCGCACTTAGATACGAGCGTAATTAAAATGTTCAAAACCTAAATAAATTTGACCCGCCGGGAATTTAGCCGAAAATCAGTCGCATCAATGCCTATATGCCAGCACTATTAACAACTCACATAAGATTATGGGCATGGCCACAGAATAAACTGGGTTACTTTTGCCCGCCAAAATTAAATATAATTTTAGGGAATTAATAAAAAAATAATTTGTAAAAACAACTTTTTTTGCTTATAAATAAACGGATTTTACAGTAACTTTTTAACTAATATTTTTTTTAAACATAAATTCCTAGGTGCGTTTGATCACTCTAGCGCGTCACAGAACGTACCTAGCGCATACGAGCAAACGAATGGCAACAATTTTGTTTTTTTTTGGAAAAATAGTAAAAAAAAGTTATAACAACAAATGTTTTTTATTTCATTAATTTGATGTGCGCTTCTACAGGATAACGTAAAAAAATAACCCTGTATAATAGTGCTAGCATGGCCAAGAAATTACACTTTTGTTACGAGGTAGCAGAAATGTAATTTGGCCAAGGGTGTGCCCCGCACATCCAGCCTTAGCATTAAAACAGCCTGGAAACCTTGGACCCCGTTCGTAATGAATCAACGAGACAAATGCGTCAAATTTTATGTAATGTTGATGTACCTATGCGTGTGTTTACTCGTGCGGGTAGTCAGGAGTGAATCTACTCTAAACATCTAGACTGTGGCAGACGACATTACCCACATAGCAACTGTGTGTGAATCATAAATATCCTTGTAATTTCATGGAACCGTAATATATTATGTCTGTAAGTTACGTATTGCTAGAGATTCCATCTTTACCTCGCAATCGATTACACTATCAATACAAATCGCGTGATGATCGTTCACGTGTTAATTATCAAATAAAACATTAAGATAGTATAATACTTATACTCCATTCATTATGTAAAAAATACGCGAGGATCTTTACAAGGCCACCGATAGTACTGTATCAGGGTCTGAGTTCTGGTCCTCACATATATGAAAGCCAAACTCGACACGCAAAGAAGAAGAAGTATAAAATATACCAAAAGCACAGTCTAAAAAAATGCTCAAAGTAAACGAATGTAAGTTAACACGTTGACTGAGGCAGTGACTGAGGTGTCATACAAAAAAATACATGTCTTTTTTCTTTTCATCGTAATAGAATAGCGCACCTATTTTATTTATTTTATTTCAATCTAATTCTGTAGATATTGGTGTCTAATAAGCACTTTCAGAAGTTCCAGAAACTACCTTAGTCGAGGTTTACTTAAACCTGGATTAAATTCAACTCTGTTGATTTTTGTTATTTTTCAGTTGCTAGAAACAGAATATTATTTCACTAAGTATTTAAATGCAAGAAACTATTTTATCAGTTTCATTTCAAAGTGTGATTTTAGTGCTCAAATGCACTTTTACTATTGTACAAAGATCGAAATTGCAACAAATCACCCATAATAAATAACCAGCTGTTATAGGATTCATTTTTTTTTCGAGATGCTGGTGCTTTAGCTAAAGTAATTGCTTTTGAGCAGCCTTTTAAAAAGAAGTTAAATAATCATTACCCTTCCTTTTGGCTTTGCCGTAGTCGGGTAGAAAAATGAGAGTAAATAAACGCGACCGCCCGCACCGAGCGCCCGGGCCTTACTACACGACTTATCCGTCAGTCAGTTATCATCGAGTTTGTATTATTTGTTTTTGTATACAATAAAGCTCGTAGTACTCAGTATCAGTCGGCGGTCTGACGTGGCTCCACGCCTCGTGGGCAATCATCGCGAATCGCGTTGCTCTCGAGTCGATATCGTGTTAAATCGATGCCGTTGAATCGAATACGAATACGTGTGACGAATCTGCCGATTTTAGTGAAGGACTCTGTAACAGGTGACATATGCGAATATTCTGTAATAATCGGACGGTTCCGTTTGTGCGTTGAAAAAGAACGACTTTTTACCAACCTTGTCATCAGGTTTTGTACATCAGTAAAGAGCTGAGTTTTGCTGATGACATTTTTCGGTATGACTTTGTTTGCGTTGTTGAAAATCGAAAGTGCTAATAAGTGATGGATGCGATTTCGTATTTTGACAGTTATTTCAACTAGTTATCTAGTTTAGTAACTACTAGGAATAGTAACTCGTAGTAATAGTAATCGGTTATTAATCAATACTTAAAGACTGTGTAGAAGACGTAGTCTTATGTTTTTATAACACATTTTATAAACCATCTGCTTCAAACTTGAATATCAAGATTGGCTAACATAACAAGTGAAGCCAGTAAAACTGCGTTAAAAACACTTTTACTTTTGTTCCAATGGTTTAATCTTCACTTCACCGACGATTCATCATTGACAACGCTGAAAAAGTGTAACACACACTTAAAACGTACTCGTCGATGCCAATTTCAAGGCCTCTTTGTCTTTGTCGGACTATAGTAATTTATTCCTCGCTGTTTCTGGCAATTAGTAAAAATTCGACGCAAAGTTTTGTTAACTAAATCGGTGATTAACTTGACAATGCGTCAACGTTGAGGACAAGTTGTGATGCAAGTGCTACGGACAAACGAACAGAAATTTCGTATCTTTATTTGTGTAATTAGAACTGTTGTGTTTAAACGACTTAATTAGTAAGGATTTCTTTGTATGAAGGTTAGTTTTAGGTTTTTTAAAAGTCAATTTCGTTGCCGATGTTTTTAAGCCGGGAAATGTTTTTTGGTTTGGTGTTAGTTTACGAATCGTGCAATTCGTACAACATTCAGGGTGGTGCACCTTGAATAAGTGATAAAATGTTTTCTATGGCCTTTCTGACAGTCAATTTATTGCTGAACTGCTGCTGATCAATTTAAAACTGCCACCGGGCCCAATTCTCGACTGTTAAAAGTGACGTATTTTTTTGATATTCGTAATTAAGCGTATATTTATTTTATGTATAATTTGTTATATTTAACAACACTATGTTAGGAGACTTCGGGCGTAATATTTTTAAATGTCAAGTGATTTCGTATGAATGACAGCGAGGCAAGATAAAAATATCTTGTAGTTGTGTAGTTTTATGATAAGCAGCCGAAATAATATCAAAGAATTTCATTATTTTCCCGACAATAGATATAAACTATCAGATAACCTAAACGTAGGTACAAAAATATGCTGCCATCAGAATTGACAATACCATGTTTTTTATCTGTTTTCTGTCCGTTTTATTTCTTAGGTTTTAATTACTTTTAAACTTTCGCGTTGCATAATTTAAAACTCAATGAAACGGGAATTAACGCGATCATAATTTAGGTACAAAAACGCCAGGCAAAAGAGGTAACATTTTGTACCTTAATTATGATCGCGTTAATTCCCGTTTCATTGAGTTTTTCTTAGGTTTTATTTTATTGAGTTAAATAATAAAATAACTGAATGCTTGCATTTGTTCGTTTTTATTGATTGAACTAAAATGTCAGTTTGAAACATGTTTATTCCCAGCTCCACTAACTTAAGCCTTTCTTAAAGCTAAATTTTTGTCAAAAATTTAATAAACGTTTTAATTTCATGCTACATATTCTTAACTTATTTCTGAAGTTTTTGGCCATATAAATGTAGGTTTTAGTATATCTGACAAATAAAAAGTTTGAAAAAAAAACATTTTTATTTTTGTCACACACGCTTGTGACAAACACACTACACGTGTAGTTGATCAAATTAACTTCTTGGAATGACAAACCGTCCGACAACATTCTAAACAAAAAAGAAACAGTTAAATATATATATATTTTGTATTTAAACTCTATGCGATGTTATATCAATACGAAAAAATGAATCATCACATCATCATCACCAGCCTTTACGAGTCCACTGCTGGACACAGGCCTCTCCAAAAGGTGGATTTTGCCATAATCGCCACGCTTGGCAGGCGGGTTGGCGATCGCAGTTTGGCCAATGGTGGAGAGGAGACGCTGATGCCCGTCTTCATATGGCGGTTCTCCTGTAGTCGCCTTTTACGGCACCCATAGGAAGAGAAGAGGTGGTGCAATTCTTTTAACGTGCCGGCACCACACGACACAAATGAATATGAATATGAAAACCAAACACAACTTTTTTCCCGTCAAAAATGAAACCCACATTCATAGAGCCAAAATGGCCGCTATACGCTTCTTGTCTAAATGGAACCCCTGCGGAGTAACCATGAACTCGTAAAACAATCTCAAATCTGTCAATTTCGTACATCATTACGTACGGAATTTGACAGATTTGACAAGACTTGAGATTGTTTTATGAGTTTTGGTAACCCCTGTCATAGAGCCAGAAAGGTAGAGAATCACCCCCGCTATGCTCCTGTTCGATTTAATCCATACTCCCAGGGACACCCTATATATTTGAAAAAAATATCTTGCACGTAGAGTTGAGTTTTGCCAGCGTTTTACACTTACATCTAAAACAATCTGATCTAATATGAGTATGTATGTGAGGATAAGCATCTCGCGTGTGGATTTACCTTGAGTCGTCCGTAAGAAGCCATGGTTTATTTATCTCGTGCGGTTAGACAGATCGCGATAATTTTATCATTTACTCTTATTTTATCAACTTATCCTTGTATGTTGACGTTATGTTTTATTTAAAATACGGTTTCATCTCTGCAGCTAAGAGCGTTCCACTAACTCTTTATATTTTTATATATTCATATTCATTTATTTCATCTTTTGGTAATAACATTTCACTTAGATACGTCATTTTACAATTTAGAGCCAATAAAATAAAATATTAGCAATCTATGGCTTCGTCAAATTTACAAAAATAAAAATGAAAATACAATAAGATACGATAAATATAAGACAATGGATACAATTTTAAGTTTTAAATATATCAATGTCAGTAAAAGCTTCATCTATATTGTAGTAGCTATTTACAATAAGTATTTAATTTATGAATAAAGACTGTATAAGGCTATTCGAAAAATAACCATTTACTTGTATTTTGTCAAATCAACATTATTGGCTAAACTATCAGCTCTTATACTAAAAATCTACGAGTTTGGGTTAATTTGATTTGTATTGGCGATCCTTACAATGTTTTTGTCATTTTTTTTTATTTCTTACAGAAAAATCCAGTAAACTACCAACCAACCAACCAGTAAAGTCAAAGTCAAAGTCAAAGTCAAAGTCATTTATTTTTGCAAATTGGCCATCAATGGCACTTTTACATGTCCCAATTTTTTTTTTCCTACCACCGCTTCGGGACTACATATCGGCTGGTGATGAGAAGAAACGGCGCAAGAAACTCAGTCACCTTTGTCAGCCTGATTTTATTACAGGAAATACAATTACAAGATAGTGTAAGTGCGAGCTAGGCAGGTTATTAAGTCCATGCACTCTTGTCGTTCAAGTAATCTTCAACTTTGTAATATCCTTTTTCCATAAGGATTTTTTTAATGTGGTTTTTGAACTTATAAACAGGCAAGTCAACAAGAGTTTGTGGTACTTTATTAAATATTTTTATACATTTCCCCAAAAATGAATTACCTACTTTCTTTAATCTGAAGCTCGGAACGGCAAGTTTATTTTTATTTCTAGTATTATAATGATGTGAATCACATTTAAGGCTAAACGAACTAATGTTTTTTCTAACATACATAATATTATCAAAAATGTATTGTGACGCTACTGTTAATATTTTAATATCTTTAAAGACCTCCCTCAGAGAGTCGCGAGGCCCAAGACAATATATTGCACGTACAGCTCTTTTCTGCAACACGAAGATTGATTCGATGTCAGCAGCTGAGCCCCATAGCAATAGACCATACGACAATAAACTATGAAAATAACTAAAATATACTAGTCTTGCCGTTTCGACATCAGTTAAAAGCCTTATTTTCCTCACAGCATAAGCCGCTGAACTGAGCCTTCCTGACAAGGCAATTATATGGGGACCCCATTGCAGTCGGGAGTCTATAGTAATTCCCAAAAAGGTTGTTGAATCGACTGCGTCTATGTGATCGTCTGACATATTAATATGCGTACTGACCTGCCTCACATTGGGCATAGTGAATTTGATGAGCTTGGTTTTTTTTGCATTAAGTAAAAGATTGTTAGCAGTAAACCATCGTAGTACTTGAGAGAGAGCATTATTTACATCGTCAAAGGTTGCTTCACCTCTGTCAGTTTTAAAAATCAATGACGTATCATCTGCAAACAATACTATCTCACACAGATCTTTAGTAAAGTAAGGAAGGTCATTTATATATATCAGGAATAATAAAGGTCCCAATATAGAGCCCTGGGGCACACCCATGCGTAATGGAGCCCCGGATGAGTCAGTTCCATTGACATTAACTGTTTGCGTTCTATCTGTGAGGTATGACTCTAACAATTTTCCTGACTCATTTGAGACACCATAATGCCGTAATTTCATTAATAACGTTTTGTGATCTACACAATCGAAAGCCTTAGACAAATCGCAAAAAACCCCTAAAGCATCCTGCTTACTTTCAAATGCATCAAAGATATGCTTAATGAGTTCAACTCCCGCATCAGTTGTGTTTCTCCCCTTTGTGAAACCAAACTGATTCTCATGCAATAGTTTGTTTATTCTGAAGTGTGATAAGAGTTGATTGAAGATTAACTTTTCAAATATTTTACTAAGAGCTGGTAAAATTGATATCGGTCTATAGTTAGAGGGATCACTTTTATCTCCGGATTTAAATAAGGGTATGATTTTGCTGTACTTCATCAAATTAGGAAACGAACCTTCATCAATACACTGATTAAATATACAAGCAAGATGCGTTGCTATACTATCAATTATATGGTTGATTATATTAACTGAAATGCCCCATAAATCTTCTGTTTTTTTCATATTTAACTCTTTAAAAGTTTTTACAATAACTTCGGGATTTATATGCCTAAAATTTAGAATAGAAGTACATTTTTCGACATTTGATTTCAAAAAAGTTTCCGCAAGACCTTGTGAAGAGTTTAAATTACTAGTTGTAGCAATAGGTATATTAGAAAAAAAATCCTTAAACGCGTTTGCTACCTCATTGTCGGATTGAATAATTTTATTATCAACGTTAAGGCTAATTGTGCGATCTAATTGTTTATTTTTGCATGTTTCTCTATTAATAATGCTCCAAGTGGCTTTTATTTTATTTTTGGAGCTAGCAATAATATCACGAATGTAATTTGATTTGGCTACTGAACATACTTTTTTAAAGATTTTAGAGAATTTTTTCACATGCTCAATAATTTTAGGGTCTTGGGTTTGAGCTTTAAGTTCATATAATTCATATAATTTTCTCCTACTTTTATGAATACCGGTTGTGGCCCAGTCGCTGAATTTACATTTATTTGTATTTATTCTAAGGTGTTTTTGCTTAAATATATTGTTAAACTCATCTTTAACAAATCCAAACAAATTTTCATATGACACATCCGTATTAGCGCTGTTGAATGGCAATATATTTATTCCATAATCAATATTTTTCTTAAATCTATCTAATTTATTGGTGGTGACTGGCCTACAAACAATATCCACTATTGGTGAAACATGATGGTGCTCAAATGTGGCTATTTGTCCACTATGATCTGATCTTAGACAGTTTATAATAGATTTTTGCATAACTTTACAATTACAGAAAATATTATCTAAGCAAGTAGCTGTTGTAGGAGTAATTCGTGTAGGTTCATTAAAAAGATTAATTAAATTAAAGGATTTAAAAAGATTTAGGAACCTTATAGAGTTTTGAGTTACCTCTAATAAATCAATGTTAAAGTCTCCACATACAACTATCTTCTTATTCGTTTTTGATAATTTTTTTAATACCTGTTCCATAGTGGACTCAAAAAGAAGGTAATCGGCAGATGGGGGTTTATATACACTAACAATAATATACCGCTCCAGCTCAGCACACGCTAGTTCAATAGTTTGCTCTATAGAAAGTGCTACGATGTCTTTACGATCTTTTGACTTAATATTATTTTTAACAAGAATTAGTGATCCCCCTCGTTGAGCTGACTCTCTACTGAACAAACTAATGACTTCCCAATTTTCAATCCCTATGAGCACTTCACATTTCTTAAGCCAGTGCTCAGTAAGACAAAGGACATGTATATTAAATTCCTGTAAATAAAGAGTTATTTCCAGGTCTTTGCCGGAAAAGCCTTGTATATTTTGATGTACAATATTAAGACTGTTAGTCTTTTCCTTTGTGGATACAGGTGGAGTGCAAGAGATTTCCTCTATTGTCTTATTAATTAATTTAAATTATTATTATTTATTGGAACTGATTCCAACGTATCAAATAATATGTCATTTTTCTGCTCAACAAAAGCAGCTTTTTTAGCCAAGTTCTTGGCTGTACATTCAATAAAAAATGATAGCGACATAGCTACCTGTCTTTTAATTTTTCCACTGAGATTATATTTATCTCTGGTCAAATAAATTGATTTATTTTTCAAATAATAATTGATGTCAATAACATGCATTTTTTCTGAATTATAAGTCAAAGTATTTAATAATAAATTCATTTTATATCGTATGTCATTTTCCTCCTGTGGCAAGCTGTTACTATAAGGGAATGTAAACATTACAATTTTGTTTAAGTTTAACAAATGTAATGTGTCTAAATATTTTGCAAACTCATTTTTGCTCACATTGCCCCTATTACCAATAATAATTAATAAAGTGGTATTTTTATTAAATTTATAATTAATAATTCGGTTCATAATTTCAAAGCATGAGGAACCAGGCATGCAGTGGTTAACAACTCCTTGTCCCAAATATGTATTTAGTAATAGGCCCATGTTTTTACCTATTTCATCGCTGAACATAACTATATTAGATTTAACAGGTCTACTTATATGATTTTGGGTTGATTGGGAACCAACGGAGACATTCATTGGGTTTATGTTTTTTTTGTTTTTTAACTGAATAACTGGTGACTCACATCCTAACTGAGAGCCAAGTGAGCAACTGTCATTAATTGTCACATTATTGCAGGTACATGAGGACATAAGGCTCGTCAAAGCTAGAATGTGTTCACCACACTCTTTTTTAGTACTAGTGTATCGCTGAGTCATAACATCTAATGAGTGCTTAAGTTTACTTATATCTAATTCTAAATTTTTTACATTTTTCTCATAATCAGAGATATTTTTTTCTAATAATAATGAATACATATCTAACTTATCACCTAATCTCCTTCGTTCATTTATTTGTTTACTATAAGACTGCACACATTTTTGTTTTTTTATTAATTTATTAGTTTTCTTAATGAATCTATTAATTTTTACATATTTCTTAATTTTTTTATTACTACTTAATTTAAAAATGCCAATTGAATTAGGGGATTTTAAAGTTTCATCACTAGTTAGATCAATTGTGACAGTTGGTTCATTGTTTGAAGTTTGAGGAAGGCTGGGCGCACTGCCAACTAATTTATGAAATAAACTATCAGTCTGGTAGTCAATATGCTGTTGCTTTTCTGTCTCCAGGTGTAGGATGTGGTCCTGGGCATCATTGAGGTCTTGATGAAGCATAGATATACGTTTTACATTGAGCTCAATTTCATCGCTGCACTGATCAAACCTATCTATCACGGATTGAAGTTTGTTCCGCTCGTCAACAACTAGTAAAAAGTTGTTGTGCAGCTCAGCCATCTCTTTCTTTAAATTAGCATTTTTATCCCATACTTCCATTAGTTCCCTTTCATTGTCCTCTCTTTCACTATTCAATTGCTCAACCAACTCCTTGGATGCCTTCAATTCCTTCAAAGCCAGTAGGAGTTTTGATTCCTCCTGGCGAGCAGAGGCTTTACGAGTCAGCATTGTGTCGTATAACGATTGAAAATAAAACTCCAAAGAATTGATAGATCAATTTATGAGGTTATTTCAATATGTAAATATAACCTCAACGCGGGTGATATCAATATCACAATTTAAGAAAATAAATCTACTTACTGCTTTATAGGGATCTTCTAGCACAAACACATTGATATTATTATGTTGATTTTTAAATTGAAACAGGGAACAATGAATAACAGTATGTACAAAACCTTTGAAAGTGCAATGTCATTCACACTCGTCTAACGGCGATAATTTAGAAGCGTAATATACGTAAAGTACACACACTTCAACCACACAATCTAATTATAAACACTAACAATACATTTAGTTACGTTCTGCGATAGTTAATTGGCCAAAAAATATTATTTTTACAATTAATTTATTAAAATCATTTAGGACGAGATCCTATCGGAAGTGTTGCCACAGGAAAAAAAAAAAGCAAGCGTAAGCATATGCTTATCACTATTAGCTTTGATTTGAAAGAGTATCTATCTATCTATCTACGTTGAGGGCTGGGCCTCAACGTAGATAGATAGATAGATACTCTTTATTGCACACCAAACAAAGAAGTTAAAGTTGATATTTACAGAAAGATGTACATTTTAGACGGTCTTATCGCTAAAAAGCGATCTCTTTCAAACAACCTTTAGGCAGAGGACAACTACAAAAAAAGGGGAAAGTGGTGCAGGGTGCTTATTGTGTAATTTTATTTATATACCTACAATGTTTCGATGTTGCTCCCATAGAAAAAGATGTTGTATATGACCAGTTGATCACGTGGTTTTAAGGAGTGTCCCATTCTCTTGTACACCCTGTATGTATTTTTGCAGACTTCACAAATGATAAATATATGCTCTTATACAAAAAAAGTTTCATTCGCAGAGTATGTGCAACCAAAGCTTCTTATCATTTGATAACGATAAGAAATAAAATGACCAAAATCTGTACCATAAGACTCCTGTCACGATAATTCCACTGATTGCTTGATAAATAGCTGCGCCTGCGCTGACCTCGTGTAGACAATACGATAAGTATTACATCTCAAAGAAATACGTTCTTCTTACCCGAAGAATATATTTTTTTGAGTTTTTGAATAAGATGTTTTTTAATAGCACAATATAAGATTGTTTTGTGCTCATACAGCTAACGGTTTCCTCCTTTTAGCACACTGAGTGTTTACTTCAGAATATTAATAAGAATAAGGTTTAGAATGGTTTTTGTTTTCATAGTAAACCTTGTGTGACAGAAACGAGTTTGCTGGATATAGGTACGAAGCAGGGCCCGCCTAGTTTCGAGTGTTTTATTTTATTTATTTGGACAACCAACAAGATCATACACTTTCAAAGCTTAAGGTTAGAAGATTGTTGATATGTCGGGGGTATCACCCTCCACCTACCCTCCTCTAATCCCTACCCCCTAAAATGTTACTAAATTTTATTTAGTTTGAGGATAGTTTTTACAAAATTTTATTAATTTATATTTCCTGAACCAAGCATTTGCGAGATGAGCGCGATGTCGGGACGTAGCCCAAGGTAGAAAAACTACGGGAGCCCTCAAAATGCTCAGCTCTTTGCTAGTATGTATAGTTAGACTATAAGATAGATATGACCCTAATCAGCATGGCCACGTATGACATGATCATTGTCATGGTCTCAGGGGCGTGCAGCTACCTCGAAATAAAACCAATGCCCGCCACTGCATGGTCTTATAAATTGTGCCCTGGCCATTCCTATTTTCTTTCATCCATGGCTATCATCCCGTGTACTTACATTAGTGATTGCGCCACACTTCTAAGATAATATGGATTCAATTTATCTAGCACTGAAGTGAGGCGTGAATCATGTGGAACTTGTTTAATCTCAACACCTAAGCTGTCACGTTCAGACAATAGGGACGGGACGATAAACACTTGACATTTGTTTGTGAAGTTCTAAACAGGAAAAAATGTAGTTAATATTCAATTTTTAGGATATTGAACCACTGTAACCAGTGCCTTGACGCTCTTAAATAATAAAAATGCCTTAGGTGACACACTAATTGTAATCTCGAAGTAAGGATCCATCCATCCTTCTGTTATGTTAACGAGGTACCAGAAAATACATTTTACAATTATTACCTGTTGTTGTTAAGCTTTGAAAACCTGATTCTCATTTATTTTCATAAGTAAAACAATAATATTTAGGTAAATAGGTTATGAAATATACAAAAATGATAAATCATATTTTAATCAGTGATATAATATGCATTATCTTTTGAATAGATATATGTATTTAGGTAATAAGGAGTAATAATACATTATAATTTAATCCATTAACACCTAGAAACATTTATGGTGGTTTTCAATAAGAAGTCTTAGTCCAAATTGTGATTTTTAGGGTTCCGTACCCAAAGGGTAAAACGGGACCTTATTACTAAGGCTCCGCTGTCCGTCTGTCTGTCAAGTAATATGTCAATTTCTTACGCCATTACGTACGAAATTTGACGGATTTGAGATTGTTTTAAGAGTACATGGGTAACCCCCTGAAGGTATGGAATTTAAAGGAGAAAGGAGGAGGAGAAAAGAGTGTTAAAAGTTTGTTTAAGAACTACTGTCTAGAATTTCGGTGTTTAGAAACGAAGTAATGAATAGTATAGTTATTCATCATCATTATCATTATTTCAGCCACAGGACGTCCACTGCTGAACATAGCCTCTCCCAGTGACTTCCAGATTGGCCGGTTGCGCGCGACCTGCATCCAGTGGCTTCCTGCAACCTTTACCAAGTCGTCTGTCCACCTTGACTATGGACTTATTCATCAATATCTCTTATTCTCAAGTTGCTTCTACCAAAACTAATTATTTCTCGTCACTCATAATAAATTCATAAATATATTTTTTTTCCTCGCCATTTTATATTTTACTTTTTATATCTGAATTGAGGATAAATTCTCTAACAGATTCCTGACACTTCAGTAGGTCAAGTAACACTTATGTTTCACTGTTTGTTCGTCTTTCGTTCTATCTTATCGCTCTGATTGTTTATGTACTGCCTCATTATCGGTATTTGTTCTCTCATCTATGGTTGGTTCATTTCTTTGGAGTTCCGTAGATTTCTCTTCGTTAATCATCAATCTGAAGAGTAGGCAATTTAACTGAACTGAATAAAATGGACTTAGATTTATTTGCAACCATTTCTGCAATTGTTGCAAAATTTTTAGGGTCTAGTCTTATCGAAAGACATTTTTAATTCTCCTTTTTTTCTTTTTCTATGTCTTTATAATTCTATAGCGTTCAGGACCGTTCTTTGTTGAAATCCTTGGCGAGGCCTATGTCCAGCAGTGGACGTCTTTCGGCTGATGGATGGATGGATGGAAATAATCCCAGCCCAGTTATCATTTTTGGTAGAGTGCCTATTTCTGGTTTCCCTTCTCGATCGAATCAGAAGACGTAGTGTTGGTAGGCCCCCCACAAGGTGGACCGACGATCTGGTGAAGGTAGCGGGAAGCCGCTAGATGCGGATGGCACACGACCGATCTTTGTGGAAATCCTTGGGGGAGGCCTATGTCCAGCAGTGGACGTCTTTCGGCTGATGGATGGCCTTTTTCTGGTAGAGCATTTATAATTACTTTCTTTGATTCCATCTTATGAGAGAACAAACATTAGAACCAAACTCACAGTCAGAAGCAAGAGCAAAAGACACAGTTAAGGAGGCCCTTTAAATAACAGCATCAGAACGGAGGCCCTTTTTAAAAATTATATCTTCTGAGCCCTATTTCAACACTTTATTTGTAACCTACATTAATTCTATTTGCCAAGCCATAAATAGGAGTTACTCCTGTCTCCATACTCGGCGCCTCGTATTGTTGAGATTTCAAAATATTTGAATAAGTATTTATTGCGTTCTGTTTGATTGTACAACTTCACATATATTAGTAGCTTTAGGTAAAAGGTGCGTTTTGATTGGTTTTTGCTTATTATGTTAGGTATTACTATTTTGTGTTTTGATTGCAAAAAATTTTGCATACGTCGATGATATCTTTTGGGGCAAAAAAGTTTTTTTTTCAAGTTTTTTTATTGCTTAACTACAATGTTTCTTTAAAAAAAAAGGATTCGTTTACACGCTAGGCTTTTTCGTGCTTAAATCATATAAGTTAAATGTGTAAGGATATCGAAACTTTGGTACCTATTATGCATTTTAAAATTGAAAAATAATGTTGTACAAAATCATTCTACACATACAATTATTTACTGGGTATGTAAATTGTTTGATTATTTGTAATGTTCGATTTTCGGTACATTATTCGGAGTATTCACATCTGCGGTTATTGTGTCATACATATTAGGTTAGTAAATAAAAATGGATACTATTATTTTAATTAATTAAAAACAGTCATTTTTAGTAAAAGTATTAGAGATTTTAGGTACCTACATACATTCTCACCTAAATAAATACAGGCTGTTAAATTTATCTTTTAATACTTTTACAGGTCGTTCTTCTTATGAATAAACTATATTATTTTATTGTAAATATATTTGACATCACGATTACACAGAAAACAGAACCTAAGATGAATCAATTCTTTTAACATAGGTAATATTTTACTATTAAAATCAAACCACAATGAAGTCGAGGAACAAAAATCAGCTGTTTCATACATAATTTAGTATGGAACTGCTGTTTTTCTGCTTGCCTAAAATCTCGAATATGAACATCAAATTGTCAGAATACCTGTAACTTGTATCTAAAAATATAAAATACGATATGCTAGAAGAGGATTTAATAAACATCTTGAATTGAATAATTTTGATTTTCCGTTTAGTCCCTTGGATTAAAACATGCACAAAAAAGTGTCTATTTTTTCATAAATTGCAAATGTTCTCTTAAACGACACAAGCTATTTCGTTACTGTTTTCACACAAAACAAGATGTTGGAAATATACATGTTTTGAATTGAGAGTTTTATTTGAAAATTCTCGTTAATGGCATTAATTTCATAAAAAACATGTTTTTCCGATATTTAGAGGTCATCTGCACGCGCGAAATTGTATGGGCGCGACGCGTCAAGGTCATTCAAGCGTGTTAAGGCCTTAAGCATTGGTCCCACTCGTAGTAAAGTTTTAACACACTGTATAATTTCCGCTACTTCAGTAAACATTTATTATTTTGTTTGTTATTCTAACTTTAAGATTGGTCACATTGTAATTTAACACAATTTACTCATTCGGTTAGTCATCGATGATTTTACTAAACTTTCAATATTAAAAATGTATTTTAACTAAGTAAATACTTTATGGATACGTAAATGAGTATTTATTCCTTTCGTTTTATAGTTAACTTTAAATGTAGACATATTTGTTAATTTTCCTACTATAAATAAATAAATATTGGACAACATCACATACACTGCTCTGATCCTATGGTAAGTAGCTTAAGATCTTATGTTATAGAAATCAGAAACAACGACGTTACCACAACACCCAGACCCGAGACAATATAGAAAAGTTCGTTTCCTACATTGACCCGACCGGGGATCGAACACGGATTTAATTTATTAACTTGGAACGGGGATTGAATTAATTAAGTTAGATTTATATAAATTTCGGTACTTTTATATATTTTAGACTCGTTTTATGTCGCACTATCCATAAAACATTTCGTTTGGTAGATAATGCATTATACTACAACATTTATGCAATAAAGTTCAAATAAAGTAATATGAACTAAATGTCTCTTATCGTGACGTGACCGAACAGAAACTTTTGCATTTACCGGAAATGGTTAGTAATATAAATTATGAATGGTTTAGAGTAGTCAAGACTAATTATCGGATGTAAAAATTAAATTACCGATTAATTTATGACAGATGTCACGCAAGGAAAACCGGCTAAAACGAGCAACGCACCACGGGTTTCTTAGTTGCCATTCGCAATATGGTATTTGCTCCCTGTTTTTAATTAATAATAAATAACTTTATCTCTTAGAGTATCTGTTGGATGCTCTAAGCTTCACCTTTGTCTTTTTCTTATACTAGAAGTGTTAGCTACGGAACCCTAAAAAGAAAATTTAAATTAATTAATTACTTCTTACCAAAGTCGTCACAATGAATTTTGTTATCTTGAATGATAATTATTTTTATTAAAAAGAAAAGAAAGAAAGAAGAAAAATAAAGAACATTATTGTCACTCAATTATAAAAGAACTCCTATCCATACGAACTGCGGGGTAACCATGAACTCTTTTCTTTTCAATAAAAATAATTATCCTTCAACAAAACAATAAATTATCATTCTGACGACTTTCGTAAGAAGTAAAATTCATTTACATTTTCTGTCAGATCTGTCAATTTCGTACGTCATTACGTACGAAATTTAACAGATTGGACAAGATTTGACAGATTTGAGATTGTTTTAAGAGTTCATGGTTACCCCCTTGATGGCAATTCGGCGGTTTAGTTTGTGATAGAAAAAGTTTGTGTTTAGCACCTTTTTTAGCAAAACCCTTTGTCCTATTTCATTTAGACTTTATGAACAACATGAACATAAAGTTTCAGTCATATTACACGTTATACATATAGAGAAGTTGTGAAGTTTGATCAGTATCTTGACTGGTATCGATTTCAGTATTACCATAATGAATGAAACTTCACGCGAAAAACTTTGGGATTTACACGAAACGAATTCGTAATTAATCCTTCTGTTTGTATATGACTTAATTATACGAATGTCTATAAATCCTTGCTTTATCATCATCATGGTGGTTCAGTGGACGGCCTGTGGCTGAACCACAGGCCGTACACTGAACATAAGCCTCCCCCAGTGACTTCCAGATCGGCCGGTTGGAAACGGCCTGCATCCAGCGTCGTCCTGCAACATTTACCAGGTCCTTACCTTCTTTGATTTACACCAACATAATGTTATATTTTTAATGGCCCGATTGACGAAATTGCACAGTAATTCGCCAGGCTCTTTTATAAGGGAGTAGTTTACTAATATTAAGTACTCATGATAAAAATCTATGCCTGTAGGTATCCAGAAAAAAGGTGAAGGTAAAGTACATCCTTGCTTGTTTCAAAAAACATTTAAATGCTAATTTGTAACTGTTGATTGGTCTTAAAAGCGTTCTCTTGTTTTACGAAAAAATAAATAAACGACAAATAATAAACTTGCATACCTACTCAGAGAAAGGAGAACCTCATTTTACGAAGGCAGATACTTTTTAACCGACATAAAAAAAGTAGGTTCTCAGTTTGACCCATATGTTTATGTATGTTTGTCCGCGATTATCTCGCGTTTGGCTCATCCGATTTTGATGCGGTTTTTGGAAAAGTATTTGTATGAAAATTGCGGACAAACATACATACATGTATACATACAAACATACAGGCCAAACTGAGAACCTACTTTTTTTTTAAAGTCTGTTAAAAATCCACCCGCACCCGAACATACGTAAATACTTAGGTATTTTGCGTTATGCGCAAATCATTCGCCTAATTTTATTACTTACAACAAGTTACAACTAATACCTTTAACTAAACGTTTACTTTTATTAAACCATATGACTTGATGAATTTTATTGCCATATCAAAAATCATAAGTAATTTTATATGTTTCACCTTTAAAGATAAAGATAAAGATAATTTATATAAAAAGAGCTGGTCAGGTTCGACTGCAAGACTCACGCTTAAAATCATCTATTGCTGTAATATCAAAATAAAGAAAAAAGAGTTCGTACAAACAGCCAAAACCGAAAAAAATGGCACAACAAAAAAATCGCATAAACTTACCAATCTATAACACTTTTAATGACGTGCCCCAGTCGCTCGATGTAAATCTCCCTCAAAAGTCTTAGCGCATAATAGCGATACGCTTTCCCATGCGCTCCTGCGCATAATTATATCGGTCACGTGGTGCGGTCACGTGGGCCCAATTCTTTTGTTTGTTTATCGTAAACCGATAGACTGTTACCTTGTAATCCTGAATTGATATGATTACTTAGAACATACATTAAACTGAACGTTTCTTTGACAACACTTATAACGGAGTGTAGGGTTCCGTAGTTGCCCGTCGTTACCACAATATATTTCAGCAATTACTTCATTCACAGAACAAGTTAAACTCGCTACGCTCCGCTACATTTAAGTCACTTTTAATGATTTCCTCTAAGGAATTTTCGAACAACTAAGTTGAACTTATGTCTCGTACTCTTAAACTTTACCGTTATGATTTTCCATAAAAGTTCGTAAAAAGCACTATTATCATGAGTTTTTTTCAGATTTTTCAAGCCAATAGCTTTTAGAGGGGGGAGGGGCGACGCCTTACCCAATAAAAAATTAACACTTTATAATTAAATATTTTGCAATTGGATCTCTAAATCGAAAAATAGTTTTAGCAACTCCTAAGCCATTTAAAGGACCTATTCAACGATATCCCAACACGACGAAAAAAAAATCATCCCTACGTTCATGTGTTCTACCCTAAAAAAAAGTATTTTTCAAAATTTTATCCTACCACTTTGTCGGCGTGATTGATATACATATCTTCACAAAATTACAGATCTCTAGGGTCAACAGTCTCCAAATAATTATTAAAATGAAATTATTTTGCTTACAACTTCCGCATAGTTACGACGGCATAGAAACCCCAATTACACCACCTGTAACCCACAATCTGAGGACAATCACAGGCACATGCAAAGAGCACCCCCCTTCCTCCCTCAAATCGCATGCGAAACAGACAAATGCAAAAGTTAGGACCCAACACCGACAATTAACAACAATTATGAAAACATTTTCATAATTATTTAGTTATGGATTTCCGCAAAGTAACGCCTGATTCTATCAATTTTAACAGTCTCTAAGCAAAACCTCGGACGGACAGACAGACAGACGGACATGACGAAACTATAAGGGTTCCTTGTCAGGACTACGGAACCCTAAAAGAGGGATAAATATTATGGCGGTGTCACTTTATGCTTAGCAATTACAGTTTCTTTAACAAAAAATCTAAATAATTTCCGTATCGCTGAAACCTGAAACACTAATTAATACTCTTAGTTGCCACTCAATTCAAGTTGAAAAAATACTAGTTCGTGATTTTAAATAATGAGATAACTTGGTCAAAACCGTTCGATACTTTGTTGTAGAGTCGGCAGTTTATTGTTCAAGCTAGTGTCATTTGCATATTTGTTATTCTCATTGATCTATGTTAAGAATAGATAAATAAAGATGTCTCTCTCATGGAATTAGTGTGAAGAATGAACAGACCAAAATCTTTGATATATAAAACAAAGTCGGGTTTGTTACAATTACAACACGTATAACTCGAGAACGGCTAAAACGATTTTAATGGTTTATATTTTTTTGGATTTGTCTCCGCCCCGAATAGCAGAATAAATAATAAAAACATTTAAAAAGCTGACGAAAAAGAATTATTAACTGTTAGGCGATACGAAGTGAAAGAGGAAACTAAAGAGAAAGAGGAAAAAAATAAGAAAAGACGATATGTGGCGAAGTTCGCCGGGACAGCTAAGTAGTTATTAAATATAGGTAGCTACATTGGGGAATCACAGACCTTGCAGAGCTAACAACCGTTGAGGAAGAAAGGTTCTTCAGTGCCATCAGTGGAGACCACGAACTGGAAGATCTTGCGTGCTGAGGCCTCTCTCCTAGTGCACTGATGACCTAGTTGAGGTTGCGGGAAGACACTAGATGATATCGGCCCAGAGCCGCTTGTTAAGATTTTATATACATATTAAAGGCCAATGTCTTTATCCAGACTCCCAAGAGCTGATGATCATTATGATTAGGATTTCGAAAGTCATCATCAATTCAGCCAACGTCAGTACACTGCGTGCGGGCCTCTCCTAAATCCCAATAAACACCATTGAGTGCGATCCTTGGCTTTTCTTTTCCATCTATTGCCTTGCTTAAATCATGCCCTGACGACCTTCGTAGCCGAGAGGCGGGCACGCCGGATTTAGTGTCGCAATCTCTGAGGTTTTCGAGTTGGATCCCCGGTCGGGTAAATGTGGAATACGAACTGTCTTGTCTTGTCTCTATCGTCTTGGGTCTAGGTGTTGTAGAACCATCGTTGTTTCTGATTTCTATAACACAAGTGCTTTAGCTACTTACCTTAGGATAAGAGCAATGTATGATGTTGTCCAATATTTATTTATGCATTTATCATGGCTCCTCTTTATGAAAATTCCTTGCAATTCAAATACTTACATGGTTACTGAACATTAAACATTTATTCTTGCTTTATTGTAATTTTAACGTCATTTCTTTGACGTTTTGATAACGCGAACTGATTGTATTATGTCGTCATAACATTATCTAATTTATTAAGATGTTTATCATCTTAATTGATATTAAATACACATAATTACATTAAGTAAATGAAGATTACTTATATGGAGTAATGACATGTCATAATACAAATAATCATTGATGTCAGTTGAACTGATAATGAACTCTTTGGGATTTTGGGGCATTTTTTATCAAACACTTTGTTTTTATTAATTATACTTTTTATATATCATCATCATCATCGTGATCTCAGCCTATTGCAGTCCACTGCTGGACGTAGCGCCGAAGAACACGATCTCCCGCTTTTTTCATCCATCCACTGCCAGCCATCTTCCTAAGGTCGTCGGTCCATCGAGCTGGGGGTCGTCCTACACTACGTTTGCCTAGGCGTGGTCTCCACTCGAGAACCCGTTTACTCCACCTTTCATCGGTTCTGCGACAGATGTGGCTAGCCCACTCCCACTTAAGCTTGCTTCATTTTTGGACTATGTCCGTTACTTTAGTCCTCTGCCGTTTTTTTATATAATTAGGACAATCATCATTCGCCTGCTCTGTTCCCAGGTTATCTGGGGTCGGCGCAGTATGTTTTCTTCTTCCATGAAGTTCGGTCACTCGTCATCGAGTCATTCACTCCCTTCTCAAACATATCGGCCCTCACACAATCCATCCATCCCTTCTTATAAGACAGTATAAAAATTTCAGGAAAAAAATCTTCAGCCTGGAATCAAATTAAATAATTTTATTGTAACTCTACATTTAACTCCAACATTGTAGAGTGAAAAATAGTAGGTTTAGTAAAATGTAAAGATTTTTGTCGTTGTCCTTGACTAAATATTTATCAATCTGGGCTCCAAACATTTATTAACGTGGATTTAGATAAAGCATGATTTCAGCCTAGCTTAATCATAAATCTGGCATTATTGTATTTACGGAATCCACAAATCTACGCACAACCTTACTATTTAATTTAATCCAACTAAATCTGTCTAGTTTTACAGGGTGATGTAGAATTGTAAGTTTTTTCCTTACTTTAAAAAAAGGTGTTTTATCGTCGTGAATTAATGTTATTTAACACTAGTTGTTATGTTTTAATGTTATTTCATAAATTCGTGTTTTCCGAAAGTTTTTTTTTAAACTTAGGGCCTGTTTCACAATCGCTGAATAAGGTTCTAAGTTCTAAGTAATAGCTACTTAAATTTTATATGCGGGGTAACCGTGAACTCCTAAAACAATCTCAAAGCTGTCAAATCTGTCAATTTTGGTACGTCATTACATACAAAATTTTACAGATTTGATAATGTTTGACAGATTTGAGATTGTTTTAAGAGTTCGTGGTTACCGCCGCTCAGTAAACAAATAGGGATGTTGACTTTGACGTTGACAGATCCGTTTTGCTTGCTTTTCCAAAAATTGACAACATCCCTATTCTTTACGGAGCAGATCTTACTTGGAACTTTACTCAGCGATTATGACACAGGCCCTTAGTCTTTTGAAAATCTCAAGTTAACTAGATAATTATACTGGAAATAGAACTGCAGTGTAAAAGGACTCAGGGGGCCTAGGCCGAAAGTGAATCTTTCGTTCGGTCGTATAAACCTAACAAATTAAAATGGCCAGTCTTGTGTCAATCCTTTGATAAAATATGGCCAACTCAATCTAGCCGTGTAAAAAACCCGACTTCAATTGTTCATAAATTGTCAAACCTTTGATACGGGGGAATGGATGTTTTAAATTTGATCGGTTAATACGACCGACCGAACGATACACTTTCGCGCTAGGCCACTTAGTAGGCTTGGGTTATAGCTATTAAAAATGCTCTTCGCTTTATTGTTTATCGTTGCATAATATGAAATATAGTAAATGCAAAGCAAAATACATTTATGAACGAAAGTATAGCAGGTATAATACTTCATGGATATCTCTGACGCGCCTAGTCTGCGCCTTCAATCTCGGCTGTCAATTGATAACGATAAATTGCTAATCCATTACGTATTTAAGCCACTGATCAACCCTCTTGTTAAAATGCAAGATTATTCAGCAATAAAATTCAGGTTATTAAGACAACAACGTATGTATTTCAGTGATACAGTTCATCATCATCATTTCAGCCACAGGACGTGCATTGCTGAACATAGGCCTCCCCCAGTGACGTCCAGATCGACAGGTTGCGCGCGGCTGCATCCAGCGGCTTCCTGTTACCTTTATCAGGTTGTCTGTCCACCTTGAGATACAGTTACAAAAGTTGAATTCAGGGATCATTTAAATAGTCCGTCCGGCGTCCAGGCATCTCCCCCCCCCCCCTCTAAAAGCTAAAGTATTCGCTTGAAAAATCTGGAAAAACTCATAAGAATAGTAATTTTTCCCAAGTTGGAAAATCATGAGGAGAACATTAAAAGTGACTTAAATGAAGTAATTGTTGAAATATATTGTGGAATCCTACACTGTGCGTGGCAAGATACGCACTTGGCCGGTTTCTATCATTCACCCATATCTTATTTGGTTTGTCAGGTACATCACACCTGTTGCACACATTTACTATAATAAGCCATTTTTAAGTGTATTTGAAAGAAGTACTCCTGTACTCGATTGGTAATAATAAGTAATTTGAAATTATTAAGTACACTAATCAATAAAGCTAAAGACATGGATTAAACTCGCTATCAAAAAAAAATACGTAACATAAATCGGATTATTATTGTAATAATACGAGTGTTACAGTTAAAATTACATTAAACTTTACAGAAACATCGATTTAAAATAATACCTAACTAAGTCATTCATAATTCTAAGCGTAAAGATAAAATACAAGTTAGAACAAAAAAAATTAATGCAAAATGCAAAAGTGCTTCACCTCTCCGTTTTAAAATTAAATTATCTGATAATACCTAGTTCCTTACTTAATTTGACAAATTCCCATAAAAAATTGCACTTCAGTTTTTCGCCAATTTTTCTAAAATAAAAATATACTCTAAAACCATTATTTCAAACTATTAGAAATATTAGTTTATTGACATTATGCTTCTAAAAGTAATCAATAAAATATGACATAATTGCAACATTTTCATACAAACGTTAAATGTGTGTTGTTTAAGAGTTTTTCAGTGCACCCGACCGATAATATGTAAAGCAATTTGACAAATAGCATAACATTACAACTGCACTAATTTGACGATCGAACTGTATGAAATCGAGTCATACATAAGCCGTTAATTACAATCGCATTCCATTTACTAGTAACAATACTACGTAACAACAATTGTAAAGGTTCGTCATATTTTTGCGGTGTTAGGCCTTCCGCACACAACACGACAAGTATCAGATACTGACGTCTTTGTCTAGTGACTAAAAGTACGTCAGCAGAGCTAAAAGATCTAAGCAAATAGGCTCTCGGCCCTAAAATAATAAAGTATTCAACCGGCAAATGTATGACACAGAGCTGTAGTCATAAAACAAGCAGTTGTTAACGAAATTATGTCTACCAATCTGAAATTAAGTCATTATCCAAATACTAGATGCTGAAACGGCATTAAAAGTTAATGCTCGATAACTCACACCCATGACATCACATACATCACACTTACTCTAGCCCTGAAATAAGCTAATTGCCTTCATGACAGGTAATAAGTATATTGAATTGAAAATTAAATCATACGAGTGTCTCCTATAACACACAAATTGTAGGTTAAACCAAATATTCCGCCTTTAATTATGTAAGTGATGATCATCCACATTATTAATATTTGAATCAAAAGAATTCTAAACGTGTTAGGCTGCTAACATGGAATACGTGTTGACAACTTAAAAATTATACTTAATAATATAAAATCAGTTTGTTTCTTTACATAAATTATATTATTAAATTTTCTAAGTATCGGAAGGGGAAAACCCTATCTTCGATACTCCTCGCACCGTGCTCGAAGGACTTTAAATTTAAGCATTTTCCTCGCAGATTTGACGTTGCCTAAACATTATCGTGTCGTTCCTGTCTCAGCTGATACGTTATCATGATCATGCATCATCGTCCATCATCCGAAATCTTGACATCCCGTTCGGCATAGGATTTCGCACCATTTTGATAAGATCTGTCACCAAGTGAACACATTTTTCTTGTTACATTGGTTATATAACCTTAAAATTGTGATTGTACTAACTTTAATATAAATATATCAGTGTAGTAATCCCTTCCACTATGCTATTTACGTGGTTTTTGGTACAAATATAGAGTCATTCCGTGAAAAAAGAAAAATCAAACTTTAAGCAAACTCGCGAGCATGAGGTATGAAATTCATACAATTCTGAAGTGAAAACGTTGAACAATACTAATGTACTATTCGATAATTATTAAATAAAACCCCTAATGCATCAATCATACTATCTAAATCCTAAAACGAAATCGACTCGAGACTAATAAATCTTTTTTATAGATTAAAACAAAATCAGTATTAAACCAAGTGTTGAAACCTGAAGTGATTTGTGCAGTACATGAAAAGTGAGTGAAAAAGACAACATGAGTGAAAGAGGGAGTTAGTGATAATGCCAGGGAGGTGACGGCGGGGCCAGCCGGTCTGGCTGTGGGTGGGAGATCCGGAAACATTCCTCTACTAAAAATTCTGACCCAGGGCCCGACCGACAAAAGCAAGGAGATCTGCAAAATGACCAAGGGCCCTCGGAAAGTGAAGCTAGTCATTGTAGTCAACAATAAGAAAGAGTAAGTACCTAGTGCAGTTTTTTTTTACTTTGGTGACTTTAAGGGTACGTCCACATCTGGCGAATGCGCCGCAAATACGCCGCTCGCATCGCCAGATCTGGACGCAGCCTAATATTCCCGGCCGGTTTTTTTTTCTAAATTAAATTATTATTAATATTTATTTTAAATATTAACGGCTATTTTTTCAAGAACCAAAACACCGGGCTTATGTTGGTCGGTTTTTGGCTTTGCTCAATAATTACATTACGGTTAAGCCATATCGGGTTAACCGGTAAAATTAATCGGAAAGAAAAACATAGAAAATGAAATAGATTAAACAAAAAAAATATAAAATTAAACAAATAGTTAAAAATAAACCATTTAAACGTTATATATGAGTGACCTCTCGGTCCTTGATTTTTATATATTTTTATGAGATTTTCTAGAATCCAATCCAATCCAAATGGCCAACCGGCAAAGAAGGTTGACATAAGTAACATTTAAAATCAATGTTACTTAAGTCAACCTTTCTTGAAGGTTGGTCATTTGTATTTTTGTAATAAAATTAATATTTTTCTTTGCTACCACTGTCATTTAGCGTACTTTTTGCTATAAAACTAGTCACAAACAATAGTTCAAACAATAGTTCAAACAAAAACTCTGACTAAGTACTAAGACACGAGAACTTGATTTCAGCCTAGTTAGCCGGATGGAAGCGATTTTACACTTATTACGTTGTTAATTAGCGATGCAAGATAACACATTAACATATAATAGAAACAGGTCTTGTAGATTCATTCATGAAGTTTCCATTCATAGCGTACTACTTAGCAGATTTAAGGTTACTAGTTTTACGTCAATGCCAATGTGATTGTCAGTACGTGTATATAAAAACAGATGGCGCTACTTACGAACGAATATGTCAAATTGTATTATTGCATTTTATTTGTGTCATCATCATTTCAGCCACAGGACGTCCACTTCTGAATATGCATTCTCCGATGACTTTCAAATTGGTCTGTTGAAGGCGGTCTGCATCAATCGGCTTCCTGCAACCTTTAGTAGATCGTCTATCTGTTCACCTTCTGTAATACTGCTACTTTTTTCTCTTTAAAAAAATGCCTCAGTCTAATTGAGCAGTGAGCAATGTTGAAAACAAACTTGTCTATTGTATCAGATCTGTGTGTGCTGAGAGAAGTCCATTTACCCATAGTGTATGAATTTCCCAAAAATATAGTAATCTAACCAAATCTTGGACAAGTTACTAGATATTATTTGTAAACTCTCTCTCTCTCTTCCTAGCTAGATACACACGAAAACCCACCACCATGTGAGATAGATATCCCACACGGTGGTGCGGTTTGTTTTTCGTGTGTTTCTCTTCCACTTCACTCTGTCCTCGACATCGTCTTCGGAACCCTCGCACTCTCTCATGTCCTTCAGCACTACAGTCTCCCATTTTGTCTTTTTATTTATAAACTACTCTATATTATTGATTTTTAAACCAGCAAATATACATAATTAGATTTTCCATATCCGTGGCAGGGTATATAAGAGTGACTAAACCTATTTTCATATTTGTCCTCTAAAACCTGAAAACCGCAACCTCAGCGCCAACAAACACGGAAGCGAGTCAAATTACACCCTGTATCGATGTAATGCCTCTCACGGCATGCCCTTGGCGGTAGGAAGACCGCCATTAACTATGAAAAAGTGACGTTTTTCATCCGTGAAATAACGGCATGTGTCACTAAACAGCTACAATGGAAAATGCATTTTTTTATGTGCTGATGGAGTGGAATGTATTAAATGAAATTAAATACATTTCTATCTATCTATCTATTCAGCCTATTGCAGTCCACTTCTGGACGTAAGGCTGCCCTAAAGAGCGCCAAAAAACACGATCTCCCGCTTTTTTATCCTGCTACTGCAAACCATCTTCCCAAAGTCGTCGGTCCATGGGGCTGGGGGGCGTTCTACACTACGTTTGGCAAAATAATTTACTTAAACTAAAAACTACCTATTCTATAGTGAAAAAGAGTCCATAAGACAAGGACCAAGATACTGGCAGCGTTTCTTAAATTCGCTAAATAGCTAATCGAAGCCTTTGTGCAAGAAATTAATGACTTAGGTAGCTAAATTTAAACTTATTCTTACAGTGAAGTCCAATAGAACTGACTAACTAATATGATGTAATACACATACCTCTTTGCCAAAGTAAATGCTACCAAATTATGTGTATTTAAGCATGGACTTTACCACGTCGTGTCGGGATTGTGGGGTTAGCACCTAATTATGTTCTAATACGCAAAAAAATACGTCATATCACATGTAAATATCAATATATATATATTTTTTATTAAAATTAAATGCAAAGTGAAAAAAAAACATACTAATAAGGGTTTCCGCCCATGAATATAAACAAATTTTACTAAGAAGCAACAACGAAGTTGGGCCTTACTCCCCTTACAAAATGTATACAATGTATATTATACATATACATATATCCGCTATGTACAAAATATATACATTGTATACGCTATGTCATCTACAAAATCTATACACTGTAAACAATGATTAAAATTCCACAGTGTATACATCTTTATTACAGCCTTATTGTTTTACGCGCGAATTATAAATGTATCGACAATAATTTCCAGGAAGGACATTTCAAATCAGTAAATATTTATATTTTTTTCTATATGTACTAAGCGTTTGTCGTATTTATGACCGACTCTCAAATACATTAGCAAAAATGCGCTGAACAATTCTCGCAATTAACTCTCGACCTTGTTCAGCGACCGCGCCAACCGATCTCACGGTTGGTCGTCAAACACGCTTCCAAACTTCGCAGAACTAATCTAGCGATTAGTCGCGTGTAGTTCATTCATATAGTATGATAACAAGTCATCGTCACCGGTCCCTTTCGATCTCTATCGCGTGACGATACTTATTACGAACTATCATCATAATAACATAGCATATTATCCCACAGCTGGGCAAGGTCACACGTGTTGGAGTCATCGTGATCACCACTGCCTGACATAATAATTTTATAATCATGCATTCAGAACAAAAATAAGCATGAATAATTGAAACATCGTCTTTCGTTAAACGTATAAGCACGATATTAGTAGTTTTTTTTTAGGTTAAATGAGAGAGCAATAAAATCACGTGACACTAGTACTGTAAAGACTAGTCAGAGGTTGTGATTACAAGTGACAATAAAGTTTAGTCACTGGTTATATATCACCCCTCCACCAATCCGCACTAGGCCCGCGTGGTGCAGTATGGCCCAAACCACCTCATAGTTGAGGTGAGGCCTGGGCCCTAACCATGAACTGTTAAAACAATCACAAATCTGTCAATCATTATCATTTCTGACAAATTTTGTATGAAATGACGTACCAAAATTGACAGATTTGACAGCTTTGAGATTGTTTTAAGAGATCATGGTTATGGCCCTGTGCTCTGAAGTTGGTCGTATTTAGGCTACTTTACTTTTTAAAATTAAAAGTCTGTTACTTGGACCGTGTAATTATTTGATGTTAATTATACCGACCTCATCTGTGGGAACAGTATCGTTTTGCAAAGTTAGGCAAAGGACGAAGTATAGTAACATAAATGTTGTATGTATAGTAAAATTAGGATAAACTTTCTCAAATTGCTCTCTATAAGCAAAATCAGTAACCGTCTCACACAAAACAACTTACATATTAGAGCCATTTGATGCAACTAAGCGATCATCTTAGGTATTTATTGGATATGTACAGCTTGTGCCGTTGCACAATAAAAAAGCAAAAAAACGTATTCGACAAACCGATGGCCGTGCTAACACGAAAATATTGAAAACTAAGATTCTAAATACCAGCATTTATGAGAAAAAAATGACAAGGTTAGTTCAGACACAGTATCTGGTCAGGAAGTTTTACATTTTATTTTTATAAAACAGCTTCTTACTTCCATTTTGTTAATCGTATAGCCAGGAAGCGACAAAAGAGACCGTCTTCTTCCTTTCCAGAACTTTCTTATTATTTATCATCATCATCATTTCAGCCATGGGAGTACACTGCTCTGCTGAACAAAACACCCGCCTAAACACCCTAGATTGAGATATATAAATATTACCTGTAAAGGTTTTTAAGTGAGATTCACCTTGATCCTACAGACAAACAGTTTCTCTGCTTATGAAAGTAATTTCTATGTTATATGCATAATATAATGTACATAAATAAATAACGACTTCCAGATTAGCCGGTTGAAAGCCGCCTGCAGATTTTACCAGATCGTATGTCACCTTTTGCGTGGACAGACGGTCTTATTATTGAAGTATTAAAGCGGGAGATAAAGGTTGCCCAATATATAAAGGTTGCATTTAATTTGCACATATTCACGCATTTACGTCGTCCGTCATGGTGCCGTGACCAGGAGGCCTACTACAAAAATGTTTCGTTCATTCAGATCCATTCACCGGTATAAAACCTCAAAAAATTTAAAACCATTTGAAAACGGTCGTGTTTTTACTTTACACAGCTAGTTTGAGATGGTTGTATTTTGATAAAGGATTGATACAAGAAGATGGTCTGAGAGTCTCTGGCGACTGTCTGGTGTAGTGGTTCGCGCTCCGGACTACAATGCCTGGCGGTTGCGGGTTCGAATCCTGCAAGGGGCAAATGTTAGTGTGATGAACACGAGCATTTGTAGAAGTATGTTTATCTGTTTTTCTTGTCGCCATACAAGCTTTGCTTAGTTTGGAGCTAGATAATCGGTGAGATTGTGGAAAGAATTTACTAATTTATTATTAACTAGCTGTGCCCGCAACTTCGTTTGCGTGGACTACAGGATGATTGCCATATCAAGCAACGCTGTGGACTGCGTGAAGCACTATTTATTGAGAAAAGAGCTAAAAATTCTTGTCAGTACCTCGTTAGCGCCACGTCTGCCCAATACACTGCAAAATATTATCTGTCGACGACTGTTAAGGATTTTTGTGACTTTCATCTTCAGCTCAGCAGTATAATTATGATACTGACAGACGCAAACATCTGAATAAGTTATTTTAAGTTGACAAACACACTCTATGTGCCTACATTTTTTGAGAATTATCTTTGATTTCCGTGTAATTCCTCCATTTGATCCTAACTTGGTGAAAATGGAACCACCTCGGGAGTAAGTATACTCATTCAAACAAAAAAAGGAATTTTGATATCTGTTCATAATTGACGGAGTAATCGCGTAACAAACATACAAAAAAATCATTCAGGTGGATTGAGAACCTCCTCCTTTTTTGAAGTCGGTTAAAAATATCTTCAATGTAGGTACTCGTCATTAAACGGTTTAATAAAGTAATCGATTTTTGGTTCCTTGTTATTCTATATTGGAATCAATCCTTCCAGTGTCATTTTGCCATGAGTTTTTTAGCAGGCGCAGCGAATTGAACATGTTTCTTCTGAAATCTTGTTTTTACCGGCATCAGAAATTAATGAAACAAAGCCTAATAGCTTATATAGCACGGGTGACATTAATCTATTTGTAAAAACCGTAAAGAAATCCGTGCAGTATCTTCGGCGTATTATCGTATTAGATATAGATAGATTAGCGTATACATCGTAACAGACAGACAAGAATTTAAATAATTGCATTTTTGACTGCAGTATCGATTATAGAGTGCTCCCCAAAAACAATTTTTAAAATATCTTCAATGTACAGACATCGATCCGTCACAGATTTATTATAGTATAGATTTTAACATGTTAAGCTTATACGTCTGAACGAACGTAACTTATTCATAGTAGGCCTCCAGGCTCACCAGGCTGCAACGCGGAACCATAGAATTCCCATCATTACAATAATGACTAGCTCTAGTAATGTGGAACACGGAATATTATGTCACTAATTAGAAACTCAACGTTTAAACAGTCTAGTTAAGAGCTCAAAGTGTTTTAAAGTAATTTTGTTACTAATTTTCTTTTGTTTGTATTTAGAGAGACGTTAAAAAGATGACTAAGCGTGAGTTAAGAGCTCGAAATATAATTTAAGTAATTTAGACACTGGTTACCGTTTTTTTGTGTTTGGGAAGAAGTTAAATAATGGCTTAGTGTGAGTGGAAATCGCAATACAGGGTCTATACAGTGATGCTTAGCATGCGACTCACACTTGGCCGGTTTTGATTAGTATGACACTTGTATCTAACTGAATTTGCGCTAGAGCAAAGACAAAAAACAAAAGGGCGAAGAAAAAGAGGCAGATCCGTACCCAAAGGGTAAATGGGACCCTATTACTAAGGCTCCGCTGTCCGTCTGTCTGTCTGGCTGTTCGTCTGTCACCAGGCTGTATCTCATGAACCGTGATAGTTAGAGAGTTGAAATTTTTACAAATGATGTATTTCTGTTGCCGCTCTATACTAAAAACCAGAATACAATAAATATTTAAGGGGGCTCCCATACAACAAACGTGTTTTTTTGCCGTCTTTATAGATAATGGTACGGAACCATTCGTGCGCGAGTCCGACTCGCACTTGGCCGGTTTTTTATATTCATCCAGTTACTTGCTATGTTTATGGTTGACGAGGTTTTCGTTAGATTAATTAATTGCTATTTACGATTACGTTTAAGTTTAGGTGCTTTGAAAATCACTATTATGTTACTTATAACCACTGTGAAAACGCTGATTTTCTTGTTTAACATAATAAATAATGGTATGTCTTCCTTAGTGATTTGTTAGTAAAACAATAACATCCGTTAAGCCAGGTATTAGTAGTGAATCGCTTATCAGTTTGGCGAATGAAATCAAAACTTGACGAACGTGCCAAAAGATATGGTAGGCGCCTCTGTCGTAAAGATAATTTTATCATGAAAGTAGGTAGTGACATCAGATATCATTGACGAATAACTTATGAAATTACATAAAAGATATATTAAATTTACAGCACTTGTCAAACCAATAAAACTTATTTAGGTATGACCAGTTTGGTGGCCCTCATAATTCCATAATTCACCATTCCTTTTACTACAAAAAGATAGACTAGTGTACACTTGTCTTAAGATTAGCCAACCAATTTGAAATGTTTGTCAGTAATATGTCTTGAATGTCTGATGTGTCAACATTTTAAATTGGTTGACAAATTTTAGACAAATTTTAGACAAGTGTTTATCCCTAGTCTATTTCCCCCCCCACCCCCCCCCCCCCCCTCCCTCTAAAAGCTAAACTTGTAATTGGCTTGAAAAATCTAGGAAAATTTATGATAATAGTGCTTGTCATGAACTTTCATGGAAAATCATAACGATTAAGGTAGACTAGTTAGTTTAAGAGTAATAGTCGTTAAAAATTACCTTAGAGGAAAAGTGACTCAAATGAAGTAATTGCTGAAATATATTGTGGTAACGACGGGCAACTACGGAACCCAAACTGCGCGTGTCACGACACGCACTTGGCAACTAATTTTGTTTCTTATACCACTTCTTCGGAGAATACTCTATCTTTAAACTTTCATTTGACTCTTTTTTTGTAATATTCTTTATTTGATAGCGCATATTACATTTACGTAGATTAATTACAGACTTTAATATAATAATAATAAAAACGTTTATTTCTCTTACAATCTTAGGTACAGTAAGGTTAAATAGGTGGATACAGTAGGTGAAGATTGGAAGAGACTGACGTCTGAACTAGGTGGGAGCCTGTATTACAGAACGCCAGTGTTCCCCTCTCTCGGTGTCACTCGGGGTACAGATCAGCCAAAAGAGAAATTTAAAACAAAGGAGAGTAAAATTATATAAATTACTGCTAGTATGTGAGCGCGCTTTAGCGCGTGAGTGAGTGAGTGAGTGAGTGAGTGAGTGAGTGTGTGTGAGTGTGTGTGTGTGTTTGTGTGTGTGTGTGAGTGAGTGGGTGAGTGTGTGTGAGTGTGTGTGAGTGAGTGGGTGAGTGTGTGTGTGTGTGTGTGTGTGTGTGTGTGTGTGTGTGTGTGTGTGTGTGTGTGTGAGAGTGTGTGTGAGGGTGCGTGTGTGGTGTGTGTGTGGAGTAATTTGTGAATGTACTAAATTACCTTGGGGGAATTAGTAGATTCTCCGTTTCGGAGTAGTTCAGGTTTTGGAGATAGCTAGTGACTTTGGACTTGCAGTGGAAATTAAGTGAGGCATAAATGTTTAGGGTACGGTTAAGATAATTGTAAAGGTAAGGGCCAAGGAAGCAGAAGAACCGATGCGAGAAGTAAGTATTGAAGGACGAGGACTTAGCCACAAAGCGACTGCGACTACTGACTGATATGTTAGCGTTATACTTGGTAAGAGAGTGTTGTTTCACGACGATATGTAGGTTAAAACCAGATAGAGCTGTAATCATCCAGAAATGTCTCATTTAGGTTAGTAACGCACTTACCTGATTTAAATGACGTATAAAGTAAATAACTCATATCAGACTGACTTTATTTAATATAGATAACATTACACAAGTATCCACTTGCGAGGGCAACTAAAGATTTTTTAATTCATTTAGTCGTACGTAACGTAATACGATAATTATGTTATGTATGCGGAATAAAATACTTATAAATCAAGTGTAATCGTTAACGTGTTTATAAGATTTAAATAAACCTAGATTAAATTACTATTAATAAAATGTACAGAACATTTATTTACAATAAGTACTTAAACTTTTTAAATAAATCAAATTATAACAGGATCGCTATTTTGCATTGTAGATACCACTATGCTTATTCTCTTATATAATTTACTATTTTAAATATTTTACATTCATATCATTTAATAAGTATTTTAAGGGGCCCTCGGGCGTGTAGGTATGTTTCTGGAAAAACTAAGATTAAGACATACATACATTGCTCAGGCCGTTGCTATAGTATAAATCGAGAACCTGCGACAGTTGCCTTATCGGAGTAAAGACTCAAAATAATAATAAACAAATCTTTATATCAATTAATCTCTACCTTTAAAAGGAAACCGTATTGACTCGCTGATCTGCCCACGCACAGCTCAAACCACTGAACGGATTGCGCTAAAATTTGGCACACATATAGCTATTATGATGTAGAGGAGTGCTAAGAAAAGATTTTCCAAAATTCAACTCCTAAAGGGTTGAAACGGAGGTTCAAAGTTTGTATGGAGCACCAAGATCGCGAGGTTTTGGTTATTATTTTTAAATCTAGATTAGCGCGGGCAAAGCCGCGGGCAAAAATCCTACAATCGCATACTCGGAGTAGTCAAATGAGAATGATTTGGAGAAGTTTGAATTTTGAGTACTACTACATTTTTTTTTAATTAAGTAGGAAATCACTAACAATATGTTGCACAAGTAATAACTGAAAGTAATTTATTACAAACTAACCTATGGAAACAAGATAATGTATACCAATTTAATGCAGTGACGGCCTTGCGTGCGACTAACGCAGTCGTCACGCGAGCAAGCTTATGACTAGCTCAAATAAGAGCCAACCGTTAATTTCTTTGGGACATGTTGTGATACAAGATAATATAATACTTGAAAAAATCGATCGCCTCAAGTGGGACCCGCCACGTCCATCGCATACCGGGCGAGTGCTTTTCCAACCAAGCTACCGAGAACGTTACTGACTTGACGGAATATTTCAATGTTGTGATACAGCCAGACAATTTATTATCAATAACATTGTTATGAAATGAAATGAAATGAAAATTATTTATTTGTTGTAGCTACTTTGTTTACAGCTATATTCACTAAAGTTGACTTTAGTTACTATACCCTTCTGTGGAATCAAAGTATCTGAAATGATGACGTTTGAATATGTCGCAGGGATTTTGAGGATATTAGGGGATATCACGGAATCCCTAGGAATACCACGAAATTACGGAAGATGTCGAATATTCTTGTAAATTTTATCTTTTTACTAAAAATGTTTAGTGATATGTCGTTTCTAAAGTTACTAAACTAAATTAAGGAAAATGAGAAAAGTGTTAATAGATAAAATAATAAAACAAAATTACAAATTATCTGACGCAACTAAAATGTTCTGACGATGACTGATGATGACATGTCTTTACTTATATGTGAATTCGTTCACAACAAAAATAACAGTTAAAAGAATTGAATCAATTTCAATCTTATTCTCTAGTGTCCGCTTTATTGTCATTTTACTACATTTGGTTTAGTTAAACGACATATCACTAAATATTTTAGTAAGAAGACGTAATAAACAAGCATATTCGTCATCTTCAGTGATTTCGTGGTATCCCTAGAGATTCCGTGAAATCCCTTATATCCTTATTTCCCTGCAACAGATTTATAAGGATTATTGCATAGAACCATGATATGGTGGATAGAAAGAGAAATAAGAAAAAGGACGGAATCCTGCAGTGGAATCAAAGTGGCTAGTTGCTACCTATACCCAAAAAAGAGTCAACTGTTAATGGCGCTAAAAGACAAGTTGTGATACTGCCAGAAAATATTTCAACGTCTTTTTTATATTGGCCAACATCACATACATTGCTCTGATCCTAAGGTAAGTAGCTAAAGCACTTGTGTTATAGAAATCAGAAACAACGACGGTACCACAACACCCAGACCCGAGCCAATATAGAAAAGTTCGTTTTCTACATTGACCCCACCCGATCGAACCCGGAACCTCAGAGATGGCGGCGCTCTCGGCTACGGAAGTCGTCAAATTGTACTCGTAGCTACTTTGATTCCACTGCAAAGTATAAGTTTTTATAAACCAACTCGAATCGGTAATGGAATCGAGCCGTCGATGTTTGTCTAGTCCCTTCTGTTTTTTTAAATTATTTGTTTCGGAAACCGGAAAAATCCAGATCATTCCAGTAATCGGTTGCCTCATAAAGAGGATAACGGTCGGTATTTAACAACACACTGTCGGAGCACTTTGTATTCAACAAGTGGCCGGTGTCGAGATTCGTACGCGGACGAATTGATGATTGATTATGTGAATATGGGTCAAGCAGACAATTCGAAAGCTAGATGCGTTTGGCATTGCCAAAAAACTTGCGCGCGGTAAAAGTTCGGTTTTGCCATGAAAATCTTAATCTTGAGAGAGAGAAATTTGTGATCAGTGGACCTCATAGTTGGTTGGTGAAAGGTTAAGAAAAGGATTGAAGAGTCATAGGGTTACTTTTTAACATCTTGTCTCTGCCAAATAGTTATAACGCGGAAATAGCCTTTGGGTTCTGCAATAAAACATAGGATAGTGGTAACCCCAATGATCGAACCCACAACCCCTGGCATTCGTGTCCGGATCACGGACCATTAGACCAGGCGATTGTCTAAGTCTTGTATGTAGAGATATTCTACCGTTTTCCTTTGTATAAAGCTATTTAATTGGCGAACAACAATGATTTCTATTACCTTCATTCAAAGCCCATGGATTACTACAACCAAATTATTGTGTTAAAAACCTTTTTGTTAGTTCTTGCGGTTATCCTCAACATTACCTGAATATGACGTCACAGTCTACCAACGTCAGAACATAAAACAATACCTAAATGTGATTCGTTTTGATTAACTCCGTGAATGTCATTTAACGGCGAGGGGTTAAAAGATACTTTACTGTTTTAATTGAAATCGGAAACAAATTGATGATTGATATAAGAATTTGAAGATTAAATAAAGCGCTTTTAAAGTGTTACCTTATAATAAATAAATAAATAAATGCACTACAAAAGGTTGGTAGATTGTTTCCTTAATATTCTATAGAAAAAATGTTGGGAAACGATATCCTTGGAAGTTTTTAGAAAATACAAATATGTTGAGCTTTCTTGGCAGTCGAATTATAATTTCACTAATTTTTACTTAATAAAATCGTACAGATTGTGCTATGCTTGAAAGGCCGATAGACAAATAGTTAAAAAAAGCCCTTTTCATGAAATAAATGCCTTTAATCTTAACCATCATTTCAGCTATGGGACTGTCACTGCTGAACCCAATTTTTTGTGTATATTTTTTTTAAATTGGACGATCACTTACATTGCTTTAATCCTAAGGTAAGTGCTAAAGCACTTGTTTTATAGAAATCAGAACCAATGACTTCCAGATTGATTTAAATCTTTATATTTGTGAAATATCTTATATGTGATCTATTTTACGTACTTTCGCCCTTCAAAAAGAACACATACATGACCTCATGTACTAAACATGTCTGGTTATCTCATGAGATCAAAACTTGTATGTATAATTGTGGACTCGTTCCGCACGGACAATGCGAGTAAAGGGTATCAGCCACAGAGTACGTAAACACAGTGTACAATCTTCAATGGCGCTAAGAATTGATAAGAATGCTTGATTGTTATTTTTACTGTTAAAACGTGTAAATTGGATTAAAATATTAGTATTTTAAGATATACCAAGTCAAAATAGGTATAATCCGTAATTAGTGTGATCATCATTGATTTTAGACGACTAAGGTTTTTGGGGTGTAATTTCTTTTGCATAGCTATGGACCTTAAATGATTTGAATTTGAATTAAAATACAAATTTACTTTAGGAGTTATGAGAACTATTGCGATTCTATTCACGGCGTCTGTGGAGTTTTTAAACCCCCTTACTAAAAGTGTGTGGCTTCACAAGTAGTTCCCAGACAATTGGACAGATGAAAGCTAGTTTAGTAGGAGTTGATAATGGCTTTGTCTGATGATCAGGTCAGCCGACCTGATGATTGTAAGCACTACCTACAACTTTTTGGTAAAGGATTATTAATCGACTGTAACATGACAATTCAACTCTTACACATTTTTGATCGACTTTTTGTCTATCTAATTCTGTAATAAAAACCGATATCCCTTAATGAAATATGTAGCCCCAAGATACGGTGGGAGAGTGTAGTGCTGAAGGACATGAGGGAGTGCGAGGTCTCCGAAGAAGATATAAGGGATAGAGCTAAATGGAAGAGAAAAAAGATAGATAGCTGGAAAAAGAGAGATCCCTTTAGTGAAAGTATTGATATCTGTTTAAATAAGTATATCTACTGGATCAATTTGTAGCCTGTGTACCAGCGGTTCGTATGTTGATATTACTTCAATTGGCGGTCAAGGCACACTCGTTGCGAACGCTGCGCGCGCGCACCCATACATGTTTTGTGGGCTACTTATGTTCTTGTTATAAAAACTTTTAGCATTACTACTTTATCCTATATTAATTTCGTTATATACAACTATCTAGATATTAACAAGAGAATATAGATAATTCAAACTGATGTCAGCTGATCGGCGGTTGTGTATGAGAAGAATTTTTTTTGCAATTATAATGTTGGTCCTATAGTAAAAATTGTTTTAATTTAGCAGTAGAATCACCCCCTTTTGGGTTCAACAAGGTTGTTGTTACACTTTGTACGAGACGGAGCTAGAGAATTAAAGTAAAACGATAAGAAGTTAGATGCAGCTGTATTCTGTCTATTTAATGCCTATCAATTTTATTGAAGTTCAATTAGAATCGTGTTTCTATTCATTCATAAAAATTATAGATTACGATCCTAATAATCACTTATCGAGATATATTTTAGAGATGTTAAAGTCGATTAAACGCTAATGAAGAATAAACTTACTTCCTAATTAGTTATTTTTGGAGTCGGTCGGTGCAAATAAAAACATTTAAACGTTTATGGTTGGCACTGGCTCTTAAAACAACTGATTAGGTATGCAAAAGTTATGTTACATTTTGATCTTTAGTTTTTTGATTACAATATGCGGTATTTGTAACCTGTTTTATATTTACCACCAGTAATTTTCTATTCTGACTTTTATATAAATTTACTCTGTACCTTACCTAGCTGTTGTATGTTTAACTGTAAATTTTGCATAATATCTCAATCAGATTCAAGTAAATTAAGAAATGTTAGTTTTTTACTTGTTTTGCGGTAAAAAAATGATACTATGGAAATATTGGGTTGCAAATATGTTTCACATAAAATAATGGGGATCACCGCGCGAAATTGTGAATTGTAATAATACGAGTAACTAGAAGGAATTATGATAATATCGTAATTCATTCGTTGGCATTTGAAAACAGTGAATCATCGGCATATTTCAACACTGCGCAAGAATTTTGTAAACTTTACTCGATAAAATAATGACTGGATATATCATACATACATAATTAACTGGGACCGACGGTCTTGGGACAGTTGCAGGATGAATAATCGTGCTCTTTGGCGCTCTTTGGGAGAGGCTTACGTCATTACGTCCAGCAGTGGACTGCAATAGGCTGAGATGATTACGAGATAATCCATAGTAAAAGGTGTCTCAGCTAACGCCTGAATTTTAACGAAATTTTAGGAAATAATTAATAAATGTTTTTTCTGACATGTACGAATGGCATTTACACATAAAACAAAGTATCGGTAAAATAGCTACTGCCTACCGTTGCTCTGGCTGTCACGCACTCTTATTATGAACTATTTTGGCAATTTTTGCAGCATATTTAACAGGGTTTAACTGTCATCGCAATCGTTGCTGGGCCATTTCGAAGAACTTTTGGCAAGAATAATTTAGAATCGATTAGAACGAGATATAGTTTCAACAGGATGGCAGTTGACAACACCTGTTTTAAGTCATTTTTCTTAAAAATCACATAAAAAAAATATATATTTTTGCACAAATTCGGCAAAAGCGGTAGAAATCTTCGAGACTCTATTACCGTTTAGGACTATACGAGACTTTCGAGTTCGTGAATCGCACTTGGCCGGTTTATTATCTAACTTATAAATAAATTTGTTAGTGCTCAAGAATTGTGCATTGATTGTACTGAATACTCAATCAAATGTTGTCACATCTCAATATGAATATTGTTATACACATTGGTGGTCCGTGATTTGTATGGACGGCCTAAGATCGTTTGTATGGAAACAGATAACTGTTGTCTCTGGCAGGCATTCCGTATCAATGAACTTTATATCTCGCCTGCGATGGTTATGCAATGGCAGTTCATTCATTGGTGAACGTAGTACATTCAACAAACAAATAGCATTTAATTTCCTTGACCAATTTTGAACTTGATTTAAAACACTAAAAATCAATTAATTTCAATTGATAAAATAAAAAAGTCGTTTTAAGTTTATAACTGAGAGAGTTAGTATGAGTATTCCATTTTTAATATACTTTTTAGAGTTGGATTTAATATTTTGTTTTTTTTAACGTCCTACGTTGAAACCTTTTTGCCATTTTGGATATTTGTATTTCTTTGAGTATTCCATTTTTAATATACATTAATTGGATTCTTATTTTGTTTTTTTTAACGACCTGCGTTAAAACCTCTTTGCAATTTGGATATTTGTATTTCTTTGATGCTGGCTAGATAGCTTTCTTTTTTGTGTTGATATTATCTTTTGTTTTCTTAATTTTTTACAATGTTTCTAGTAACAGCACAGGAAGGCATAAGCTATACCTCGTATCAACTTTTACTAAAATATTTTGTTGTTGTAATTTGTTTTGACCTGATTTGTCGAAGCCAGTTATTGCTCTAAGCACAATGTGAGCAGTACCTAGATCGTTGACTGAGGTATTTTGGCATGCCTTTTCTAGCACTTTATACTTAGTAATCATTTACTGCCGTGTGACGTCACATGGCTAAATATACCATTGCAAAACATTGACGACCTCCGTAGCCGAGAATCGAGCACGCCGATATTTAAATGGGGCCGCCATCTCTGAGGTTCCGGATTCGATCCCCAGTCGGGTCAATGTAGAAAACGAACTTTTCTATATTGGCTCGGGTCTGGGTGTTGTGGTAGGTACTGTCGTTGTTTCTGATTTCTATAACACAAGTGCTTTAGCTACTTACCTTAGGATCAGAGCAATGTATGTGATGTTATCCAATATTTATATTAAAAAATCTGTGTTTTTAATTAAAATAAATTTAAATTATATTTTGACGGTTTATTTGGATATTTCCACAAACTTAATGTTTCAAAGCAGTTGCACGCCTATTGCCACGTATATAAATATGTTCCACAATAATTGACAGTGCGTTTCCATTGTTCCAGTCCACCGACGTTCAAAACTCTGACGCCGACGTCGCGCACGCAGCTGAAGCAGCAGTTGATGCGCGAGCATGCGCAGGAGCAGCTGCGCAGAGAGTCATTACAGGTACAACTAATATCTACTCATAATTATCTGGTTCTGCCCCCTAGCATGACCAACAAAACACGATATGATATTATATGATATAGCGATTTACCCAACTGTAATTTTTTTTTTATCGAAACAGCGAGTAATGATTGTGACGTCGTCGGCACGGAAATGCCCGCTGTTTCGATAAAAGTTCAAGAGGGCGGCTATAAATATCATATTTAGACACTTGATGCCGATAAATCATTATATCATATCATATCATAACGTGGTTTGTTGGTCATGCTAGGGAAGCTGGAATGGAGGCCACGTACCGGCAACCGCAGCGTTGGACGTCCACCCACAAGGTGGACAGACGACCTGGTAAAGGTGTAGGAAGCCGCTGGCTACAGGCCGCGCGCAACCGGCCAATCTGTAAGTCACTGGGGGAGGCCTATGTTCAGCAGAGGACGTCCGCCGGCTGAAATGATGATGATATTGATGATCATCATCAGCATTTTTTATTCCATTGGATAAAATTCTCTTTTTTATCAACAAATAAGTCTAAGTACGCATTTTCACTTCCTGAACAAAGTATCACGAAAAGTTTATTTTGTATTTTTTCTGTTTAATGATTCGATGACGAGGGACTAGATTGAATGAAAAAGATAAACATACTGTAACGATCTCAGGTGAACAGGGCAGACGAATGATGGTGATAATCATTGTAGAATCTGTTGTAATTAATTTAAAAATTCAAATCCTCAGTCCTCAAACCCATTTGTCAAATATGTCAGTTCTGCACTTACAACAAAAACCTGGTCTTAGTGTGCACCGACACATTAATTATAATTATGTTAAACTTGATTGATTTTTTGCTCAAATCTTGCTCACGTCGCGTTGAGACAGCATACATTAATAAAGTAATTGTTTGTAAAACGCGACAACCTTTGCTAGGGAGGAAAAAGTGCTTATGCATTTGTCGATAAAGAATAATATTTTGATATCGATATTTATGAAACAACATGGAGTAAAATTTTCTCTTCTGTTTCTGTGAGTTCTACAAGTTTCAACATTCTGTTCTACAAGTCAAAATCACATAAACTACATCAGTTTAAATATAATTATCTGATTTTCCTTTTTATCAGCACATAACTAATGTTTGTCTGTCTCAAAGCAATGTCTTGTTCTTGGTGATGATGTTTTATTTTCTCGGCCCACCCAAATTCATTTGGCCAACCAAGAAGAACAACACTTATAAATACTAGATTGGTAAAAAGTAGATCGTACACCACCACCAGTGAGTAAGTGAGAGTAACCAAATTACAAAATTTGCAACGGTTTCCATAATACCAAAATATTCCAAACTTAAAATAATGTATAAAAAAAGAAACAAAAAAGTAGTCAAAAAATTTGTCGATAAAATTATATCGATAACTCTCCTATTTATCGATCTTATAGTTACAATACTAAGAACTAAAACTCGTATTACCATACAAGCCCGAGGCAAGCCAAGCCGCGCATCGCAACCAGACCAGACTTACTTTCCAATGTGACATGTCATGTGGCCTTAATATTTCAATGATTGTGATATTTATAGTACTATAAATCAAAACGAAGGCTTTGCCTTGTATTACAAAATAGTTTGATTACCAGCTAACGGTGTAGTCAAAAGAAAGAGCTAATCCGTGATCATTTCCAACAAAAAAACACTTCGAGAGAAATTATATGTACTAGTATTGGACTTTGTTTAATTTTTAAAACTTCCCATTGGTTTATTAAAGGGATTAATAAGGTTCAAGGTTACTACTACTTTATCACACCATTGTCACAAACAGGGGCGTGCGTTGCATATAGGCAACTAGGCAGTGCCTACCTGGTAAATGAAATGAGGTAGGCATTAGGTACTTACAAATGTGTGTCAGGTGTCAAAACCATTGATTTTCATCAATAAAACACTTAGTAAGAGTCTACTGCCTACCTCAAAATAATACTAATGCCCGCCACAGGTCACAAATGTCAATCAAATGATACCAAAATCCAGGAAAAATTTGCTACTATAATATTCTGCTTAGACCAATAGATCTTAATATTATAGTCAAGCGCAACCAGCAACGGAACAAAGCGCTAGGTCATCGAAATCTTAGGACAAGAATTTCCTATTATCGATTTCCGGGAATGGTAAATCTTTCACAATTTTAGGAAAAGTAAAAATCCGTTGGAGAATGAAATATCAATAAGAATAAATCCTTGGGGATTTGTGGGGAATCATCATTCGCCTGCCCTGTTCCCATTAACATAAATGGAATGGATAAACTTAAAGCTTCCCTGGCAATCAAAATATATATTCACTTACTTTAGTTTAATCTTGAGCAGCAATCTTGCATGAAAGGATAATAAAATGAAAAACTTTAAATTTTATTTCATCAAATTTGTTTTATGTCTAAAATTGTGGCAGATAATAATAATAATAATAATAATAAATTGTTTCCACAATCACACTAATAATCTAGCCCCAAACTAAGCAAAGCTTGTGCTATGGTGACTAGATAACGAATTAACATACTTAAATACGTTTATAAACATCCATGACTTAGGTGCAAATGCTCGTGCTCATCACACTAACATTTGCCCCTCGCGGGATTCGAACCCGCAACCGCCAGGCATTGCAGTCCGGAGCGCGAACCACTACACCAGACGGTCGTCCGACGTCCGTCAGATCTTTCATGTTTGAGAAAAAAAATGAGGAAAATTCAGAAACGAGATCAACAAAAATCTTATCGATATCTTTGAAACCATCAACGTTAGATGTTATAAGTTAATTATTAATGATATTTAATTTATTCCAGACACAACAAGCAGGCCAGTCCAAAGACAATGAAGAGAAGAAGAAGTCTTCGCCCACAGACGTTCCGCGCATCGCGCCGAATGTGGAACTACCTCCACAGGTTCTTCAGGTAATTAAATAAATAAATAAATTCTCTCCACAATCACACCAATTATCTAGCCCCAAACTACGCAAAGCTTGTTATGGCGACTAGAATAACAATAAACATACTTAAATACGTTTATAAACACCAATTCGAACCCTCAACCGCCAGACATTGTAGTCCGGAGCGCGAACCACTAAACCAGACGGTTGTCATTGTCAATTTCAATTAACCTAAATACGGATTTAAAATCAAGTATCCACTGAAGGAGAGAAGAAAAGAGGAGCTGTTTTCGCTCAAATTTGACAAACCAAGTCGTATCTAGTACTCTCTGCTTTGCAGCAAACTAGTTTTACCGCTTTAGGCTGAGCATCCACCAGAGCTGTGCTAGGCTGCGTAGCAAGGAAAGTGTTTTGGTGCTTAAATAAAGTAAAAAGTTAAGTATGCCTTTATACGTCCCACTGCACGGCACAAGCCTCAGGTTGCAAAGCACCAATATAATCAATTCATTTACCTAGCTTCGCTCTGCGCAGCTGTTGTGCATAGGGGCTTAGCGGAGCTAGGTTTTTTTGTTCATATTAAAAACAAGCGATAAATGCGAGCGAGGGATGTGTTACGAGGAATGTATGCGAGGATTTGAAAATATGCGCTTATCAGTCAGTTAATAGATGGTGTTCGAAAAGTGTCCGCCACCTATCCTCGCACCGCTCATTCGTACACATTACACATTCCTCGCACAACTCTGGTGGAAAAGCTCACTCCGTTTCGCATCCTCGCTACACATTTTCGCACCGCACATTTTCCACGCACAGCTCTGGTGGATGTCTGTCCAGCCTATAGTCAACTATTAATAGGCTTATCGACATGTGTCGATTGTTATATACAATAGCATATACAATAGTATTGATTACTCTTTTTAAATAATTGATAAAATATATTAATTCAAAATCGGCAGTCGATCTAATCGTCTCTTGATAACTATCTAATTAAAAACGTCAATTGACTTTAGAGTGTGTGCGCCGATTATGAAAATATGCAACATCACTCAGACAGGAATTTGATTTATTATATATTTTGCTTTATAAACCTAATTATTTGCAATGCGATTCTCAAACTAAACGTACATTTGCCCGCGCTTTCTTGTTCGAAATCATATACCACCTTTATTAACACCTTTAAAAACTAATGTTCTGCAAATAAACACATTTTATATTATTGAATAATAGCTAACCCGGCGAACTTCGTACCGCATAACAGACAATATTTTTAGTCAGCTTTTCCCATTTTTTTTTAATTTATTCTGCTATTCGGGACGGAGACAAATCCAACAAATTGTAAACCATTATGAAAATTGGTCCAGCCGTTCTCGAGTATTAAGTGTTGTAACAATCCGACTTTGTTTTATATATTAAGATTTGGATATATATTTTTTGCGTGAGGAAATGCATTAATGCTCTATCCTCCAAAGGCCCGGGAACGGCTGCAGCGGTGCGTGGGACTCCGGGCTCAGAAGGAGCCCGGAGTCTTGCGTCCGAGTCTGGTTATTAAGTGAAATGGAGCCAAAGGTTTTGCCATTGGCCGCAGTTTTTGGCATGCTCCTTGTTCTTACTGCAACCTTTGCCCAACCATTCTGTGTGCAAAGAAACGTATTATTCCAATAAAATATATTAAACGTATAAACTTGTTGTCAGTAAGTGTCAGTCAATCAGTTAGTGATTTACCATATTACTTATTTTCCAGGTCCGAACCGTTCTGGAAAACCCCACCAGGTATCACGTGATCCAGAAACAGAAGAGCCAGGTCCGACAGTACCTCAGTGAATCCTTCCAACCACAGACACAGGTCGGTACAAATTTAGTTCAGTAGTCAGTTTGTTAACCAACAAAGACTATTACACAATACTCATGATCCATTTATGCGGCATACATAAACGCACTCTTGCACTTTTACTCGTTAAAACAATCTTTCCACTACCACTACTTAGAGAGTGCATGTTAGCTGGTGATAGTTTTTTAACTAGATAATTTTATATTATTGTTTTTCAATCATAATGCATGACATTGATTACTTGAAAAAAAATTACGAGAACGATTTAAATCTTCTAGAGTTTGTTCATTGTATTAAATGGCTATCATAGCATTTTTTTATCATTGACTGAAGACTGTAAAATATCTGTTAGTTAGCAATTCTAATTAGTTTTTCTTATCCTTATAATCATGGTTTGCCAGTAAGTTATCGATTTCGATGTTGTTCCCTTAGAAGAAGTTGTTGTTCTCACAGAACAAGTAAGACTCGCTACGATCCGCTGTTGTTTTCATCACCAACTAATTACATGGTTTTAGTGCCTTTTGTGCACATGTATTAGGTATGTAAATATACTTAAATTAGGCAAATTGTAATGTATTGGTTGCAATAAGCAGGTGTCAACACCGTCCCCGCGCACTATCCCCGCGCAGTCGGCGCCCGAGCTGGGCGCGCGGCGCGGCGCCTCCCCCGACCGCGCCTCGTGCTCCTCGCTGCTCAGCCCGGGGCTCTGCTCCGCCGGCACCAACAACTCCGAGGTGAGCGAGGTACGAGTATCATCCCTATCATCATTTACGTCCACTCTTGAAATGACTTCTAGATTCGCCAAAGAAGCGGCCTACGTCAGGCCTGATGTGTTTTATGGCAATTAATTTCCTGCCAGCACCAACAACCCATTGCCACATAAACATTTCAAATCGAAGAGCTGTATCAGTCTTTTTTATCCCTTGTCACCTTGCTTTATCTGTGTAAAAAGCTGACTCTAATTAAGTCTTCTTCTCCCTTTTCCAGGCTGATGAGTTCCTAGAAGATATCCTCTCGCTAGATGGCGGCACGGGGCCGCTGTCGTCGTCGGGACCGCCCTCCACCGCTAGTTCTGTGGCGGGAGACTGTGCGCTCCTGTCTGATGCGGATATGCATGCATTGGCGAAAGACCGGCAGAAGAAAGATAATCATAATATGAGTAAGTTGAGAGTTTTTCTTAGATCCTCAGTCGACTAGGATCTTCCCAGCCGACGACTGCTTCGACAGTGAACGATCTTAGTGGACTGAGGACCTAGTCAATGTTGTGGAAAACCACTGGATGCCAATAGTTCAGATACACTAGCTGTGACGCTCTATGATTCCGAGGTATATCCAGCATGGAATTTCGTAGACTGTACATAATGATGATAATAATCATCAGGGTTTGGGAAAGAAGACGTGACCTGGCAAGAAAACTGTGGTATAGTACATTTACAACTTTGTATGTATCCGACATTCGAATATACCATAATTTGAAACTATACCTATTAGCTGATCTGATGATGAAATCAGGATGTGGAAAGTCAATCTCTTCAATTGCTACTTGTAAAACCTTTCAGTTAGTGTTCATTTTATACGAGTATTATGAACTCAAATCCTTTGAGTTTTCTGACATATGATTTATTTACTTTGTTTTTCCATCCATTAAACAGCAATCCTGCAGAAACTATATTGTTACAATTTTCCGTTTCAGTCGAACGCCGACGCCGGTTTAACATAAACGACCGTATCAAAGAACTAGGGACGCTTCTCCCGAAGACCAACGACCCTTTTTACGAGGTCATCCGGGACGTGCGACCGAATAAAGGCACCATTCTGAAGAGTAGTGTGGACTACATTAAATGCTTACGGGACGAAGTAAATAGGCTCAAGCAAAGTGAACAGAGAAGGAAACAGATAGAGCTGCATAATAGGAAGCTGATGCTGAGGATACAGGTTTGTAGTGTTAAACCTTGATTACTAGTTCATCTCTTAGCCTATTGCAGTCCACTGCTGAATGTAGGCCTCCCCCAAAGAGCACCGAGATCTCCCGCTTTTTTCATTCAGCCACTGCCAGCCAACTTCCTAAGGTCATCGGTCCATCGAGCTGGGTGGCATCCTACACTACGTTTGCCAAGGTGTGGTCTCCACTCGGAAACCACCTCTACCTTTCATCGGTCAATTACTATGTAGTTAGTTAGTTTATTTATTGCCTATTTTCTAGCTAGAATACGGCTTTTATCTTGTAGGCCTATTGAGTTTTATGAATTTAAAGATACTGTCAGGAAATTCAAAACTTTGTCTGATCCAATTGTACTTTTTTGTGCCAGACAACACCCCTGTTGCTATGGTCACGAAATACGGAATAAACATAAAATATTTGTGCTTCGAGGTAACAGACAAAATAAATTGTTTGCCAAAAGCATGGAAAGCACACTCAGGCTCGACTTAATTTAGAACAAATATTTTCTGAAATATCTAAATAGGGAATCGAGTCCATAATCCTCTGTTTTCAAGGCGATCACTACATCAATCGTGTCATCTATGTTGTTAAGCCTAAAATTAGAAAGGTTAATACCAAGCTGGTTCATGGAGAGGTATGCTGGAATTGATTTTTGTGGTGTTGACTGAAAAAACTTAGGAAAATCTAATTGCACAGTTCGTTGCTACGTCGTACGTCCAAATCTGGTAAATGCGCACGCGCAGAGTACACGTTTCGTTACTGCAATCGTTTGGTGCGCCTCTTGCGCAACTCATGCAAGGCTCATGCAGTTCCAGCTCACGTTTCAAGAAGGTGCGGTCCCATTTGCGGTGCATTCGCCATATATGGACACTTTTCTCCTTTGAAACACACTCAAGTCCTTAACATTTTTTCCAGGAATTAGAACGCTTAGCGAAACTCCACGGTGTGCCGGTATCTGGCGAGAGCGGCGGCGTCGGCGGCGGCGGGGGCGGGGGCGGCGGCGGGGGCGGGGGCTGGGCGTCGCCGCACACGGACGACTCCGGCATCGACACCGCCTGCTCCGAGCCGCACGCCTCGCCTGCGCATACCACGCCGGTTAGTTTACGGGTCCTTTTTTATGTTTTTCCATTCTTTTCCATTCTTTTCTTTCTTTGCTTTTCTTTCTTTCCTTTCTTTCCTTTCTTTCCTTTCTTTCCTTTCTTTCCTTTCTTTCCTTTCTTTCCTTTCTTTCCTTTCTTTCCTTTCTTTCCTTTCTTTCCTTTCTTTCCTTTCTTTCCTTTCTTTCCTTTCTTTCCTTTCTTTCCTTTCTTTCCTTTCTTTCCTTTCTTTCCTTTCTTTCCTTTCTTTCCTTTCTTTCCTTTCTTTCCGTTATTTCCTTTCTTTCCTTTCTTTATTTTTTTTCTCTCTGTCCTTTCTTTCCTTTCTTTTTTCCTTTATTTTGATAATTTCTTTCCTTTATTTATGGTGTTCCAATTCCGAACCGAAAAGGGTGAAGAGAAACCGTTATAAGATCACTTCTTTGTCCGTCTGTCGGTTGGTCTACCTCTTTGCTTGTCTGTCCTTCTGCCTGTTTGCTTGTTTGTGTGTCTTTCAAAAACCTTTTTTTGTCAACGCAATCAAAAGATATGGCTTATTCTGCCGCAATTTGCTACTCGCTAGGGAACTCCCCGCTTAGCTAAATCGTGAAATTTGGCATGAAGCAGTGTCTTTAGTACGAGTAAGGGAAAAAGTCCAATAATCAACCTTTCAACCTGGTTATATTATCACTCCAAAAATGATTTTTATTAACTAAAAAAGCAGTAAGCATCTTTGAAAATAGGTTTAAACTTGTACGAAACACTCTCTGCACAAATCCGACTGGAACGTGGCCCGTTTTTCTTTATTTTCTTCTTTTACATTCTTTCCTTTTTTCTTTCTTTTCTTACCAGGCGTTATACTAACCAGTTACACATTTCCAGGAGGTGGTTCTCCCCAAGACGGAGCCGGTGCCCCTGATGGAGCTGGGCGACCAACCTCCCGACCTTCTTCGCGACATGCCTTCTACCGAGTGCCTGACTGCGCTGGATGCACTAGGTAGATAGAATAGAATAGTATTTATTCGGCACACAAAATTTATACAAACATAAAAAACATAACCCTCGTTTGGCAGTCGGGTAAAAATAACATAATTTGACACAATATATATGTCAAAATTAATTGTGTATTAAATTAACATTATAAGGTGTAAGTGAATTAGTGTCAGATATTTTTAGGAGTAACTTAGACTATCACATGGATCACATATAAGATAAATTTAAAATTATAGAACAAACTTTAATTCACGCACCAAGTAATATGATATTATGATGAACAGTGTAATATGATTATTTGAGTGCATTAATGTAATTCTGGAGAGGTTATGAATCGGCTAGCGTTGTGTGAGTAGTCTACTTGTGGTGTTTGGGTTCATGTACCGGATGATGTAGATTATTTATTTTAAAACTTTTTATTTTTTCGATTTTTTTAGTTTGTTCTATAATTTTAAATGTATTTTATATGTGATACATGTGATAGTCTAAGTTACTCCTATATATATATATATATATATATATATATATATATATATATATATATACACGGTGTTACTTTGCATCCTTGCCATATTTACAGAGGTAACTACATCACTGACAATGATAACAAATCAGTAAAAAAAGAAAGACCTATTTTTTTTTTTAATCTTGAGTATTTTATTTTATCGACAACCTTTTAAACACAACACTAATTATCGAAACGCATGCATATCACTGTTCTTATTTATCGGCACAAAAGACTTTGTAGTATTACTTGATTAGTAATCGTGTACCGTTCGAGACAAAATCGGTTTATTCCTATGTGTACTGCAAAACCAAATTTACTAAAATCTTAGTGTGCTTTATTTATGGGAGTCTCTAGTTTATCTAAACAATAGGTATTGTTCCCTACTTTTATCTCTGAGAATATGGCAAGGATGCAAAGTAACACCGTGTATATAGGAGTAACTTTGCATATATATATATATATATTGGCATGCCCCCGCTCAGTATTCGCCGTGGCAACTTAAGGCTGCCACGACACTGATATTCTGCGGGGACCTCTAACAAAAAAAAAAAAAACGAAATCCAAAACAAAATAGCTACTCTGTCATGTCAAAATTTACTGACCTTCCGTAGCTGAGAGGCAAGCACGCCGGACTTGAAATGGCGCCGCCATCCCTGAGGTTCCGGGTTCGATCCCGGTCGGGTCAATGTAGAAAACCAACTTTTCTATATTGGCTCGAGTCTGGGTGTTGTGGTACCGTCGTTGTTTCTGATTTCTATAACACAAGTGCTTTAGCTTCTTACCTTAGGATCAGAGCAATGTATGTGATGTTGTCCAATATTTATTTATTTATCTAACCTGAAATGATCGACCACATTTCCTAAAAAGGAACACCACGGACCATTTTACTGACAACTTCCGTAGCCGAGAGGCGAGCTTCCACTTGCCGGACTTGGCGACGCTATCTCTAAGTTTCTATGTAAATAAAAAAAAGTCTATGATGGTCAAATTATAGATAGCAGTTCACGTAAATTGTTACAAAAATAACAACAAACATTGAAATGCAGTGCAATTCTTTGTCAATGAATTACACATGAATGGTTTAGGAGTCTAGAATTCCCTAACTAGAAATCGAGACAAAACGCTTTTATATTTTTTTCAGGGTTTACATTTTAATCTAGAATTAAAAGTTTGAATTCAGGAGACGTATTTTTGAATCGCGCGAATTCCAATTCGAATACGAAATGGCAAGATTCGCATGCGAATGACTAAAATCGCTATTTTTGAAAATTCATTCTGTGGATTCTGCAACGAGTGGTCCGACCCACTCGTATTTCGATTCTACTACACACACCGGCATATTTAGCGGAACACAAAAAAAAGTTCATAATTAAAAATAATATGGTTTTATTTTAAAATCTACTCACTACACTCCTTTTGTTATTTAATGTTTCATTTGTTTTAATTAAAATGACAACACATTAAGAACAAATTTTGCGAGTAAAGGCTTTTTGTGAAAAATGGTACATTTTTGAACTTTTTATGTAACCGGGAAAAGTGAAAATTGATATTAAAATAACAATTTATTAAATTAGCAAAATGGTGATTAATATCGCGTATTTCCTCCACGTGCTCTTATTAAAGTTTCTACCCGTCTAGGCATACTGAGAATGATGTTATCGATGGTCTCCTCGGATAGTCTCCGCCATGTCCTCAACTACGGCGATTCGCAGTTCACCTACGTTGGCAGGAGCTGGAATTCTGGACTTAACTTTTCTTTTCAGCAAGTCCCAAACGTGCTCTATTGGGTTCATATCCGGTGATCTCGCCGGCCACTCCATAACTGTGATATTCATATCATTAAGATATGCTTGAGTTACCCGAGCGGTATGCGGCCGAGCATTATCCTGCATAAAAACAAAATCGTCACCGATATATGGGGAAAACGGTACGACATTTTCTTATAAAACTTCTCTGATATAGCGGTCTGCAGTCAGACTCCCTCTGTCAATCACTACCAAGTCTGTGCGAGCTCCCAAACAAATGCCCGCCCAAACCATTATTGATCCACCACCGTATGCAACTGTAGTTTCAAAATTTGTCTGAATGTATCGTTCTCCTTTGCGTCTGTATATTCTTTGCCTGCCGTCAATTTGATTAAAGAGAATTCTGCACTCATCACTAAACAATACCTTACTCCATTGGTTCGCGTTCCAAATTCGATGTTCCTGAGCAAAAGTCAACCTGTTTCTACGATGATTTATTTCGAGCCTTGGAGCCTTTGCGGGCACAAATGAACCCAAACCAGCTTCTTCGAACCTTCTTCGTACCGTACGCTCACTTACGGTTACACCCCGCACTGCTTCTAACACATGTCGGGCTTGGACGGCCGTCAAACGGGGTTTCCTACGTACACGAAGCCGAATGAAACGATCATCCCTACTCGAAGTGCGTCTTTTTCTGCCTCGTCCTGCTCTTCTCACATAAGTACCGGTCTCCCTGAACCTTTGGATACTGCGATGGATCGTTGAAACTGGTCGACGAAGATCTCTGAATATCACTCTGTAGGTTTGACCATTTCTTCGCATTTCGAGCGCCCTGACAATCTCCGTTGGGGCTAAGTCAGGCATAATTCAGTCCTCAACTCCAAAAAGATGCGATATTAAAAAAAAACTAACAAAATCAGTATTTCAATGAAATTTTAAATCAAACTCAGAAGGAAGATGCTCGAAGTTCGCTCCAGATAAGGTGTATTTGAATAAAATTAAAACAATTGCATAAAATGTGATGTTCAGTTGTTTTTTTAATTTGAAATTATTGCTTTTTAAATTAAATGACGTATAAACCAGCCAGCAACCTTATATGATACTGATATCAAACCTTTTTTTATGTTCCGCTAAATATGCCGGTGTGTGTAGTAGAAAGTTTAGAAGTATGACTTTGACAAGTAAACATATTGTTCACAGATTAAAAACTTTTTTTTTTCGTTCCGTTCCATGCGATTCATTGCCGGTTTTTAAAATGAATAAGTTTTTGCATCCCCGTTTTAAATATTTTCTGCGTGAAACGAAAATAGTTAAAGAATTTTACCATAATAGCAACACAGAATTCGAGTGATTCAAAAATGCGTAAAATCGGGAGTGATAGAAATAGAATTCGCACACGAATCGTATTCGTGTTCGAATTCAAGATTCATTTCGAATGCTTCAAAAATACGTCTTAGATTCCCATTGTTGATCCTCCATTAAAAAATGTAAAGCCCCTAATGAGACCAATGGTTCCCCAGATGGCTTGAAGCTGGGCTCGTGCTCGCCGCTGGGCCGCGCGGCGCTGGCGCTGGGCTGCCTGGAGCCCGACCTGTGCCTCGAGCCCGGGCCCGACCACCTCTTCAGCCACAAGGACATTAAGGTAATGCACTTACTTATATATTAGAATAAGAATAGATAATAATATCAATAGGCTAGTTGACACCACCGATCAATTGACATACTTTTTACGTGGTGTCAAAACGCACCTCTGCCGTAATCTGTATGACGATAGCAGGTTATGACGTCATTGATTACCAGCCTCAACTGCCTTACTTAGATTGTTTTAATAATAAGGTGTCCGATTTCCATCCATCATCATCATCATTTCCATTTCGTCCATTTCGTGAGTTATTCTCATCTTATAAGTAATCACTTCATGATGTGGCCGACCATTTCATAAAATCGGCGTATTTCATAAAACAGCCAACTAAAACACGTTATATATCGTTTTGATGATATGTTAATCAACGTTTGGCCATATATATATTTTTTTTTATTTGAGATGGCCTTACTCTTGACCCCAATCTTGCCATCATCCCAAATCATTAAAATATGTTATAATACGTTTACAAGTTACTGGAATTTGTTTAATATTAGTTTTTAACAATAGATAAATAGAACATTATAAATATTTGTAAGTTTGAAAGGAAACTAATAAATAAAAGAGATTGAAATAGTTAAATAACCTAACTAACATCCCAAATTACGTGTTGAAATCGATATTTTTTTGACGTTACAACCGAGTGATTTTCATAAAAATCGCCTAGCTCAATGTTTTAACGATAATTCACTGCACTTTTCTTCACTTTACACATTATTATTCACTTTAAGAACAGCATAATTTGTCCGCCGCCATGATGTACCACAATAACAGCGACGTTAGCGCCTCTACCGGTGGATAATATAACAGTTTTACAATATGACCACTGATTGACCGAGTTTCTTGCGCTACTTCTTCTCGGCGCTAACCCAAAATTGTCCCGAAGTAGTGGTAGGAAAAAAAATATTGGGACGTGTAAAAGCTCTTAGTTTAAGCCTATTTACAAAAATAAATTGGTTTTATTGGTTTTTTACCACCAGCGTTTGGCCATTTCATGAAGTAGTCGGTCATATCACGCGGACTGATTCATTGATCTGGTCTAACCAAATCATGATGTGACCAGCGGGTACAGTGCCGTATCATGAAAAACGTCAATTTTATGAAATGGTTGGCCACATCATGAAGTGATTAATTCTTAGATCGGGCTATGACATCCACATGACAATTGGTATGTTGTCTGACCCATATTAACGAGTATTCTGTATCGTTAGATGCGGTTGTCCCCCTCGCCGCTGCTGGGCGGCGAGAGCGACGCGGTGCTGAACCTGGCGCAGATAGAGGACCTCATGGACGACGACTCCCACAACCCCGTCACGCAAGGTAACCAGCTTTCATCATCATCATCATCATTTCAGCCACAGGACGTCCACTGCTGAACATAGGCCTCCCCCAGTAAAAAAGGCCTACTTATACTTATTTGTTGATAAAAAAAAAATCAATTCAGATTCATTTTTTTCTTATACAAAATAAAATGTTTATAAAAGTTATGGGCTTAATTTAGCTATTGTCACTTTGGCTTTGCAATTTGTAAAGCTATCCTAGAGGACTGACGACCCAGACAAGGTTGCGATCAGACACTGGATGCTAACGACCTGCGGGGTAACCATGAACTCTTAAAACAATCTCAAAGCTGTCAAATCTGTCAATTTTGGTACGTCATTACATACAAAATTTGATAGAAATGATAATGCATGACAGATTTGTGATTGTTTTAACAGTTCATGGTTAGGGCCCTGGGTTGCTCTCTCTCTCTCTCTCTCTCTCTCTCTCTCTCTCTCTCCGTTCTCTCGCTCTCGCCCTGTTGTTCTATACCCAACTATTATCCAATGGAATAAGAAATACTGATGATGACATCAATATCATCAGCATTTCAGCCACAGGACGTCCACTGCTGAACATAGACCTCCCAGTGAGTTCCAGATTGGCCAGTTAGATGCGACCTGCATCCAGCGGCTTCCTGCAACCTTTACCAGGTCGTATGTCCGCCTGTAGGTGGACGTCCCACACTGCGTTTGTCGGTACGTGGCCAGTGGCCACCATTCGAGAACTTTTTACTCAACATTATATTCAGCCTATTGCTGTCCACTGCTGGACGTAATCCTCCTCCAAAGAGCGCGATCTCCCGCTTTTTTCATCCATCCACTGCCAGCCATCTTGCTAAGGTCGTCGGTTCATCGGGCGGAGGGGCGTCCTACACTACGTTTGCCAAGGCGCGAGGCGTGATCTCCACTCGAGAACCTGACTTAAGAGGGTTGGATTGGAACGATACATTTCCATTCCTCTTTACACTACAATCACAATGACAAATAGAATTTTGCGCAGCGCATTTGTGTGTGGCAAAAGTGGACAGTGATTTTAAAATTGAGCGCCCATGTTCCTCCAGTTTCATGTGACAATATTGAGTGTGGACACAATTGCTTGAATGGTTAGGTTCACTTTATTGGTGTTAGGTAATAGTGCTTTGAATTCTTTTTTTATTGCAATCTATCACTACAAATTAACCGGCTTACTTTACATACGGTATTTATCAGTCAGATTATGAGATTATGATGGTTCTTACAATTCGTAAGATAAAAGCGCTTACTTAAAGCCTATTTAGAGAAATAATATAATATAATAATAATAATATTACTTCTAAGCTTTCGCGTTGCATAATTTAAAACTTAATGAAACGGGAATTAACGCGATCATAATTTAGGTACAAAATGTTACCTCTTTTGTCTGACGTTTCGATCGGGTTACACCGACCGCGATCACAGGCTGACTGGTAACATTTTGTACCTAAATTATGATCGCGTTAATTCCCGTTTCATTAAGTTTTTAGAGAAATAATATGGTTTTATAATGGATGTGTTTCCCTCCAGGTGATCCCATGCTATGCTCGTCGCCCACATCCCAGCTGTGCCTCAGCGACGTGGTGGCGGAGGCGGCCGACAGGAGCATGTCCATGCTGCACGACGAACCGCCTTCCTACAACACGCATGCGGGAGGTAAATAAAACATTTAACTAATGACTACCTAAAACTTATAATCACGGGTCTAAACGCGACGTACTATAGTATGTAGTAGTAATGATACTACCTACATTCCTCGACGTTTCGACCGTGATGCTACGGTCGTGGTCACGAGGGGAAGGGTAATGACTACCTCCGTAGCCGAGAGGCGAGCACGCCGGACTTTAAACGGCGCCGCCATCTCTGAGGTTTCGGGTTCGATCCCCGATCGGGTCAAAGTAGAAAACGATCTTTTCTATATTGTCTCGGGTCTGGGTGTTGTGGTACCGTCGTTGTTTCTGATTTCTATAACACAAGTGCTTTAGCTACTTACCTTAGGATCAGAGCAATGTATGTGATGTTGTCCATTGTTTATATTTATTTATTAATACACCCATTTTATTTGTAGTGGTTTGCGTTTCGGACTACAAAATAAGTCCACGGCAAAAAATATTTAATTACCTAGGCACATAAACATAAAAATACTTTTTCTGCGACCATACTTATTTGTTTTTAAATAATACGAATAATACTAATTGTGAATAGTTTACGAAAATTTATATCTACAAGACAGTGAAATAGAGTCAATTTTGTTTTGAGTAGGGTAACTAATAAAGAGGGATTTTTTATTTCGCTAAACCATTAGTACTTTTTATCGATATTGACGAGGAACTACTCGTATACAATCTTAGTTTTAGCATAGAGAAAGAATTATACTACGTAAAAGTTTTAGTATTTTTTAGGAGCTGATTCTGTTTTTCAAATAGGTACGAAAACTTTTAGACCAAAATCAAAACCCCAAAAGTTTTTTATAAACATTGTCCAAGTAATAGATCAGCTAAGGGACCCCCCACATCAGCGTCTTACAAGCGTCGAGGTCGATGCAGCGTCCAATCAGTGTTGACGCAACGCTTTCGCAGCGGCATATACTTGCCGCTGATTGGACACTGCCACGACGTCGACGCTCGAAAAGAGGCTAGTGTGGGGGAGGCCTAACTACTTTTTAGGGTTCCGTACCCAAAGGGTAAACGGGACCGTATTACTAAGGCTCTGCTGTCGGTCTGTCACCAGGCTGTATCTCATGATTCGTGATAGCTAGAGAGTTGAAATTTTCACAGATTATGTATTTCTGTTGCCGCTATAACAACAAACGTGATTTTTTGCCGTTTTTATAGCAATTGGTACTGAACCCTTCTTGCGCGAGTCCGACTCGCGCAAGAAGGGTTCAGTACCAAAAGTAATACCACATCATTTAACTTTGTTTCCTTTCCACAGGTTCATCATCGTTAATGTCCGAATCCATGGGACTTGGAGGCATGTCAGGGCTAGGAGAAACGTGTCTACCTTCCCTGCTACTAGGGGGGCCACACCACCACGCGCCACACTCGCCACACCACCATCCAAGGCAGCATTGCTTCGATATGGACTTAGGGGCTTAACTCCACTCAGAATCAGCTTGAAACAACACCATCGATATGGACTTAGCTACTTAGAATCAGCATGCAGCAATACTACAGAGGGCCTGGTGGGAGTGCAACAAAATGGCCGCGTTGCTTACTTTTTACGATAAGTCAATGCTAATTACAATAACTTTACGATTGATTTAAGTGACTTGGTTGATTTGTACAACTCGTACTGTGCACCCAGATATGGACTAAGGAGTTTAGAGCATCATCTTGCAGCAACACTATCGAGGGACTTAGAGGCTAAGATTCTAACTACGGTTAGAATCAGCTTGCAGCAACACCATCGATATGGACTTAGGGGACTTAAAACCTCATTTAGAATCAGCTTGCAGCAATACTACTGCAAAGGACTTAGGGGCTAAAAAACCCCACTCAGTATGAAAATGAAAAAAATGTTTTATTTGCTAACAAATGCATTCGAAAAAACAGTGGTGGACTCTTTCTTGCAAGTGCTACTGCACCCGTGTTTGAAGGAGCCAGTCTTCCTTAACAAACAGGTGTAGTAATTGAAAAAACACAATAATCAGTAGGTATTGTTTGTAGTAACAGCAGGTTATATGCTAGGTCAGTTGCATCTTATAGCATTTGCATGATATTGTTAATGTCTGATCATAATATTCCATCCTGTTCAAAAGCAAACAAACATTTTCATTTTAACAGACTTTGCTGCAAAATGTATGCGCTCTGATCTTAAAGAGACAATAAGATTAACACGTTGTGGTTTGCGTATGCTCACCGTTGGACATAAACTCTTAAATAAAATTAAAAAGTTTTTTTAGGAACTATTACAAATTAGAACGCAGTTAAAATTGGGGATTTCGACGAAATACTCTATAAGTCAATCGAAAATGTATTTAAGCTGAAAACACACTGGATTCAACTGAAACGGATCAATAGACAATCGTAAGCTTTTTACCTTGAATACAAGAGATCTCTACCTATAGTTTTGCCTGAATATAAAAGACGTGAGTGGATGAAATTGCAATGTTTTTTTAAATAGTTTTTGAGTCAAGATCAAGTCGTTGATGCTACGCGAATGATAGTCTGTGCTTTCTTTGAAGTTTCAGTTTGCCTAAATGTTTTCTATAAAACTATGACTTCATTAATTTAGAAACTTTTTGTTACTTTAAAAAAATATCTAAATTATTTTACATAAAATAATTAAATGTAAATTTTTTGCACCCATTTTGTTCTCGTGTGAAATTTACTTTTTTTTATGAATACCTCTTCTTTTATTTACACGTATAACACATACAAGCAATTAATCACTAATTTCTAACATTTTAATTTATTTTTCGATCCCAGTATGTTTAGAAAAAAAAACCAAAGAGATCACTAAGCGTTATCAAAAACTTTGAAGACATTTTTGAGTACTTTTCGTAACTGTAGACGTTAGCATTTAGAAATCGTGATAACTTAGTTACCAGCTCATCTTTTTAGGATTTTATTGTAAACATTAGCTGAATTTGTAACATTAGGTGAAATTGTAACTTGTGCGGACTTTTAGCCCACTGTGCAAACGAATGAGGGTTGTGTAAGAATATCTAAATGTTTTTATTCAATAAATTTGTATAAAAATATGTTTACATAATCTACGTAACGTAATATAACGTAAATATTAATTTACAAAAAATGAACTCTAAACGTACCTTCTTGATTTCCTTATATATTTTTGATATAATTGCAATATTCATTGAATTATTTCAATTGTACATAAACTTTCACGGACTATGAATTCTTATGAAACTTTTGGTGCTCTAAAGAGTGTTAAGACATAAAACATGGTGTCTATTCTATATAGAATATATTTTATATATTTATATTACAATAACTGGGATATAAAACCTAGAGGACCACAATTACATAACAATGTGATACAATATATTTTTAGATGATATTTATTGAGATATTTTACAATTTATGTGAAACTCATCACATTCACAAAGTGCCTTGCTTTTAGCCGACCATCAATGCTTGTATGTTAAATTTGTAAATATATAATGAGATTTTTTTAAATCTTTAACACTGGTTAAGCAATTCACGTGTGTATGTTAAGTTTTTGTGATGAATTTATTAAAACCTGTGTTTAGATTGTTAATGCAGTATTTTAACGTTGAAGTTTATTAAGGTAGGGTGAATGGTCTCTATGCATCAGTTTTTTGCAAAAAAATAAATAGGTTGCTTTTAGGCAGCTATAGATATTTTTTATTTGATGCAAAAAAATACGTGATCGATCACCCGTTCCTTTATTAAGCGTAGTATAAATTTGTTGTTAAACAAATATCGAACAAAAGATTAAAAGTTATTTTATCTATTTTTAAGTAATCTGCGAATCAGTGAGCCTTGTAGTAGATTTTATTTTTAGTAATATATAGAGAGAATTGATATTTTGTTACTTTGTCCTATGAAAGTGTAGTGCGTGTGAATTTCGCTGGGAAATAAAATAACGAGGCAGTTACAGAGATTATTTCAAAACATACAGAATTATCAAGATTTTTTTCAAAGATTACAATGATTTATCGTCAATTTATTTGTTTGTCATAGGTACATTGCAAGGTAGTGCCAAATTTTCAGAAGAGACTCAAAAGCAATAACTTTATCTTTATGAGATCTACGTAAAGGTTTTTTTAATAATTGGTAAGTATTTTACATATTTATCTGTTATTAAAATTGAACTCATGTATTCTTAACAGTCGATTAAATTGCACCGTATGTGGTCTGCGTAAGGCTCATAAGTCATATTGGCGCGGCGTTACGCCGCCTGTAATCTCTGATGTGAATGACTATCAAACTAATTCCGTTAAGCTACTTTTTCGGAACTTTTAAAGCACAATATTCACTAGGAAAATTCAAATATTATAATCAATTACGGCAAAATACGATATAGATCATATTAGAACAATTTGTTTGACTTGTATTTGTTTTCTTGGTCGTGTTTTTTTTAAATTTGCCACCACCTTGCAACGTAGCGCTGTATTATTTATTTTATAAAATGTTGTACTTTTGTAAACGTGATATTGAAGTGCCTTAATATTTACATCGTATTGTAAGATCAGCATTGTAAATAGGAGTGAATTAATGAATTGTATTAAGTATATTTATTTTATTAATAGGCCGTAAAAGGGAAATTTTAAATATATAATTCGTGAAAATATGTATAATTTGCATATATATATGCAAATTATACATATTTTCACGAATTAATCAGCAATAGACTAAAAAAAAAGAGTGATTAATATTTCTTTATTATAAAAGAGCACGACTCTGGCTAAATAGAAATGTATAAACGTCACCAACCATGGGTTGAAAAATATACAATTGATATATTTTTATATAACTATACATTAATGTAGCATCAAATATTATGTAATTGAAACCATGGAATGGAATGATAGAATTGGAAACCAAAATAGTAGCCGTTCAGCGTAAAATATTAAATCCATGGGAAAATATATCTCTGTAGGTAGTATGAACCATTGATGTAGGACATCTATGAATTGATAAAACTTGATTGACTAATGGATTTACTTGCATGATTTTGACTTTTTTTGAAATAGGCATCAATTGAAAATGTTGAATACAATTTATGAATATTATTTATATTATACTTATACAGGATGTCTGGTAAGACGTATAAATCGCTTTAAAAGTATATTCTACCCCTTAAGGTCAACAGGTTTTAGGCCAGTTGTAACATGAAAAAAAAAACTAATGCTTCAAATATTAATTATCGTTATAAATGACTATATTGTTTGGAGAAGTAAACTTTTTTCCTGATTTACATATTGGTGCGAGTAAAAATAGATTTTTTATTGGGTAGAATATTTTGTATCCTCGTCTTACAAGACACCCCCTGTTTACACTGTTAAGACAAAAAATATTTTTTTTGTTTTGCTTTGCTATGGAACATTATTTATTGCATGTCAAGATTTTTTTGTTAATTTTATGACGTAAATACAATTTTTATTTTAATGTAAACAGCTAAATATTTAATATTTACAATGTATTTATAATTTAAACAGTTACAAACTATTATGATAGAAATGCAATAATTAATTATATTTAATATTATGTAATTTTGTGTCTCGAGCGAAACACAAACACAAACTTCTGTATGAATGTTATTTAATATTGTATGAGATTAAAAATGTTAAAGTACAAAAGTAAATAACGGAATTTACGAGAATAATATTCGACTTTCATTCCTTTTGACCCTAGAGAGCCTATTTTAACATCTCTTATTCAAAACTAAATGTTCCCGCGACTTCGTTCGCGTGGACATACAGGATGATGGTAAGTATGTCACATCATATAGTAAGCAATGCTGTGGACTGCGGTGAAGCACTTTTATTAAGGCCTTAACACCACCCAAGTGCCTAAAATCTCGAATATGAAAATTAAATTGTCAGAATACCTGTTACTTGAATCTAAAAATTTAAAATACGATATGCTAGAAGAGGATTTAATAAACATCTTGAATTGAATAATTTTAATTACAAACAACATGCACAAAAAAGTGACTATTTTTTCATAAATTGCTAATGTTCTTTTAAACGGCACAAGCTACTTATTTCATTAATGTTTTCACACAAAACAGGATTTTGTAAATATACATGTTTTGAATTGAGAGTTTCATTTGAAAATTCTTTTTCACGCGCACGCGCGAAATTGTATGGGCGCGACGCGTCAAGGTCATTCAAGCGTGTTAAGGCCTTAAGAAAGGAGCTCTTATTTCCGATTCGTAAACACCAAGGTTGTGCAGAACATCTCATTGTAGAAAACAGTAAAGATTTATAAAAGTGATTTGCTAAATAATGTAAAATTCCATTCATGAAATCTGCATCATTGAAAAAATTTTCAAACGCAATAAATGTATTGAATTTAATTGAAAATGACCAACACCGTTATAAAAATCAATACCATTGACCATTACCGAATTCTGATTAATTCAAACGCGTTGCATAAAAACTGTTGTTAATTCCATTGGGCACACTCCGCAGACAAAGACGGTTTCTCCCCAAAATGAAGTTGCGATTATTTTTATGCATTCAGATTTGCAACAATAGACCGTTTCAAATTTCGAACGGAATTTGCGTTTTTGCATAAAACGCATGCGCTGGATGCGGCGCGTGCGACACATTAAAAATGAAGGGGCCAAGCTTTGGTGGTACAAAAACGGGATAAAATATACAAGGTGTAACAATAGGGTTTTGGACACCAATCCTACTAATATTATAAATGCGAAAGTTTGTAAGTATGGATGTTTGTTACTCTTTCACGCAAAAACAACTGAACGGATTTGGATGAAATTTAGCATACATATAGAATATGATCTGATTAACATAGAGGATACTTTTTATCTCCGATAAATGATCCTGTAACATACATTTAATAAACTAAAGATCACGCAAGTGAAGTCGCGGGCAACAGCTAGTCATAAATAATTCTAAGAAATCATTTATTAAATCCGAAACCTTATTTTATGCCCGATAACCCGGTACATTATCATTTATTCGAAGAATCTGATTTTTGTTGGCTTCAAAACAAATAAAAAGTTAGACAGTCGAGTCCGGTAAACTATGACGTCAAAGCTTGCTATCGCCATACAAATTATATGGCAGAGGCATTTTGACAGCATGTTGACAGCACAAAAATGTATGTCAATTGATTAGTGGTGTCACTAGTCTTTTAATTCAATCCTCTGTAATGCTGATTTTGGTGACCAATTTAAACATCACTAAAAGAAACATTTTCCTATACAAATCGTAACAGCAGCATGGACATTTATTATAGAAATGAAGTTTTTTTAGGGTTCTGTACCCAAAGGGTAAAACGGGACCCTATTACTAAGGCTCCACTGTCCGTCTGTCAGTCTGTCTGTCTGTCTGTCCGTCTGTCACCAGGCTGTATCTCATGAACCGTGATAGCTAGAGAGCTGATTTTTTTACAGATGATGTATTTCTGTTGCCGCTGTAACAACAAATACTAAAAAACAGAATACACTAAATATTTAAGGGGGCTCCCATACAACGAACGTGTTTTTTTTGCCATTTTTATAGAAATTGGTACGGAACCCTCTGTGCGCGAGTCCAACTCGCACTTGGCCGGTTTTTTTTTAATTTTGATGTTCTTTCAAAAAGTAGCTATATTAAATAGTAGCTTTCAAAATATAAGCAGTAAAACTTAAGGAGCTATACGCTTTTGAAATACAACTACTTTAGCCATTTAAACAATATCAATGTCGCGACATAATGAACATACAAAAAAATACAGTCGATAAAAGATGATCTCATCTTTTTTGAAGTTAATTAAAAATGCTTTTCCTTAGGTACTGAATAATCAACCAGATATTCAGATTTGTATGAAAAAGCAAAACATTTTTTTAGCCCAAAATCGTTCCGAAGCAGTGGTAGGGTGAAAAAAAATGGTACGTGTAAAAGCGCTTAGTTTAAGTCTCTTTGCGGAAATAAATTGTTTATGGTTTTGGTTTTTATTAATTTACAAAAAGTAAAGTATTACAAGGAAACTATGTATTAAAACTTGATTAAATATATTTATGAAGAAAGAAGTTAAGATAAATTAAACAGCATAGGTACATAAAAAATCAACAAGATACTTAATATCCTAAGATCTGTCAACATGTTGGTCACTGTACCGCCTATTGTGACCACGCAATTGTTGCGTTACATAAAAGCGCTACAGTTTCCGAGTTTTTTCACAAATTTAAATGAACCCTAGTATAACAATAGATGCCATTTGCATGGCGGATCATGTTCGATGAATATTTAGGGGTCCGAGTGCAAAAACTGCAAACTATTGATTTGATTGAGATCTAGGGGCGAAAGGTGGAGATTTTTCGTATTTTTGCTCTAGTTTGAAATTTATTGATTTTTCAAATAAGTTACATTAATACTTTATCGAAGTTTACATTGGACAGTTTAACTATAAATAACTTTTTAAAACATTTGATATTTATTTGAAGCAGTTTCCACAATGACACCCTAAGAAAAGCTTGTATTCTGGCAACTGGATAGCGGATAAGCATACCTAAATGCATCGTAAACATATATTACCTACGAGTACAAATGATTGTACGCATCACACAAACCACCACAACCTCCTGAATTCATCAGACGGTTGTCAAAAAACTGCAAACTACCTATAAACTCAAAGCTTGAACTTATTCAAACCATCATCATTATTTAGCCACAGGACGTGACGTCATTGAAGTATAATGTACTAGCGTGACGTCCACTGCTGAACATAGGCCTCCCAGTGACTTCCAGATTGGCCGGTTGGTGCGGCCTGCGTCCAGCTGCTTCCTGCAACGTTTACCAAGTCGCCTGTCCACCTTGTGGGTGGACGTCCCACGCTGCGCTTGCCGGTACGTGGCCTCCATTCAATTCAAACGAACTAGCTTACATTTCTTTACGAACCTCTTTTATCTTCTATTAAACAAAACCAAATTGACGTTTTAGGCAACTGTCAAACCAAGACAGAAAACATACAATCTAGGTTTTTTAAAATTATGCTAAAGTGTTTTTTCTATCTTCTGTTGTGTGTATTATTTTAGAGCTAAAGTAGGAGCGATAGGCACAGCCGACCTGTCTGCTGTGCCTGATCTAGACCTGATTCTAGGGCGGTACAGCTAATTTGTGCAAGATCTGTGCACTCTACTATAGTAAAGTTGTGGTACCTAAAGTGTTACAAGTATATTCTGAAATCACTCTGGGCGTAGTTCTTCTGTTAGAAATCTTTTAAGGAACTGATATTTCACTACAAGGTGTCTTCTAGTGATTTTCGTGGATACCTGCAAAAAAAGACGTGTATTGTAAGTTATGATTTGACTTTCCTCTATTTGGCTCATTGAGGTTTAATGTACTGTACTGTACATCAATGATTTGGCTGGCATGTAGCTTTTGTTACTCTTCAACATTGGCTTTCCAAGTCGTAATGGACGTGACCTCCCTCATAAAACGCCACAGATTTTCTCTTGGCCATTTGCATCCAGCTGCTTCCTTGATTAGGACGTCAGTTCATCGGGCGGGAGGATGCAGCGTCTTCCAGTTCAAAGCCACTAATGATGAAGCATAAGCTGGAAACGCTGCACTCACATCGCTCACTTTGCTGATGGTTTCAAGCACGGATTCATCATCATCGTATCAGCCACAGGACGTTCGCAGCTAATCATTGGCCTCCCCAGTGACTTTCAGATTTTCCGGTTGGAAGTGGCCTGTATCCAGCGGCTTCCTGCAACCTTCACCAGGTCGTTCACCACCTTGTAGGTAGCTTATCGTGGGACGAATTAACTACCGTTCATGTAATACTTTTATTTTTTATTACTGAAACAAAAGGTCAGAAGAGTCCATTCAGTGCCCAGGTCTTTGGCAGCTAAGATCTCACGTGGAAAGTCCAAGTTACCCTGGAAAACTAAAGTGCAATATGATGCAAGCAGCACCGATCCCAGCTGCGCAGACGCAGCCGTTTCCTGAAGTAGTGAAGCCGATTGAGGTCGAACCAGAAGTCGTAGTACTAGAAGAAGCGGAGGTAAGCTCAACGTTTACCTTTTAAATCCGAACCCTTCGTAGCACTGTCAGGTGTCCCACAAGGCTCTGTTTTGGGGCCCTTTTTCTTCAACGTATTCTTCAATGACATTGCAAGGATTATAAAAAATAGCAAAATTTATCTTTTCGCTGACGACCTCAAGTTGATGAGAACTGTTACATGGATGGAAGATTCCAAGTACTTACAAGAAGACATTAACAACCTTGGCGAATGGTGTAACAAAAACAAAATGACTTTAAATACTTCAAAATGCCACCACATAAAATTTACCAAAAAGCGCAACAAGGTACAACGCAATTGTATACTCAGTGAGAAACTGAGTATACAATTGCTGGTGAAAAGCTTGGAGAAGTTACTGCCATCAGAGACCTTGGAGTCATAATAGATAGTCAGTTGAGGTTCTCAGATCACTTAGACAGAATCATTAAAGAGGCAAATAGATCGCTAGGATTTATCATCAGAAGTACAAGAGACTTTAAAAAGCCGTCTACAGTCATTCTGCTTTATAATAGTTTTGTAAAGAGTAAACTCGAATACTGCAGCACGGTCTGGTGTCCAGGCTATAAAGTACATATAAACAGGATAGAGAGGGTACAGAAAAAACTGATTCGCAGCCTAGCTTACCGTTTTAAGACTCCTAGAACATTAAGAACTTACACAGACAGGGTGAAATATTTTCGTTTAGATCTACTTTCTGTACGACGTATATACCAGGATGTGTCCTTCCTCCATAAATTAATAAACGACCACATCGACAGTTCCACATTACTCAACTATCTTGCTTACAATGTTCCATCGCGAATTCCAAGATACCCATGTAAGTTATTCAAAAATAAATTCTGCAGAACAAGGATGGGTCGCGGATCACCTGTTGTTCGTCTGACTCGTCTGTATAACAATCTTACCAAAAAGTACCCAGAACTTGATATTCACTTTCAGAGCCTTACCAAATTCCTTAAGATACTTAAAGGTTATGACCTCAGTACCTTAGATTGTGTGTAAGTAGTTGTTATGTTTGTTTCATTTTTATTGTAATTAATTTTGAATAATGTAGCGCAATTCTCATTAACTGTAACAAGCAATACTTTATTGTTAATGTTCCATAATATTTTAAACCTACAATAAATGCATGCTGTGGTTACCTGTAATTGTAAGAGCAGCTAGCTATAAGCTCGATAATGTAATCATCTTAATGTTAAAATGCTGTTACTTATATTAATAATCCTATAAATAAATAAACGTTCTTCCGTATTAACGTTACGGCCTTAGGTAATATAACCAGTAAAAATGAAAAACTTGACTTTGGTCCCAGCAACAAACTCTTCAAACCTTAATAAGTCAAGCTATCATCACACAATAATACAAAAAATCTGATTTTTTACGTGTATTGTTTAATTTGTTATTTAAATAGTGGCCAGGGCCACACACTGTGAAAATTTTAAGTACCTACCGATTTCAGTTCAATTATAAAGCCTTGTTGTGACTTTAACCGTCCCACAGAACAGACAATAGAGTCGTAATGATAGCCCTACAAATAAGTACTTTTTTTTGGGTCGGTACCCTGTCTTATTCAGAGTGCATTTACTAGTCCAGACTAAGGTTAAACCACTGCGGCCTTATTACAAAAAATATAGACTAGGTTTAAACCATGTCTAAAGATTAGCCAACCAATTTTAAATATGGGTCATTATTATTATTATTTTTTATTTGATAAGGCACACCAACAATATATCGGGTGTAAAAAAAGGCTTAACAAAGCCGAATACTACATATTCTACGTATTATTACGATCATTTTTTTCTGTTACACTATACCTAGGAAATGACGGGTTACCGAGTTATTGAGAGTCAAAGTTAAAAATTTTTTCAATGATTCTTTACAAAATTGACTTCTGTTTGATAATACTAAACTTTTTTACAAAGAAACATGATCCGCTTACACATACAGGCATAGTCTGTGGCGTGCGCGCTATACATTGTGGGTTAGAAATAAGTTATTTTTTTTGATACCCAAAAATAAAAGTCATTTCCCAGCAATTACTTTTTTGCATTCTACTTGGTATTATGTATAGAATTCGTGGTTTAAGGCTTCGTTAAGCCTTTTTTTACACCCTGTATACATAAAACACTACTAGTATATACAAGTCTTAGATAGAAATTTCTGATATATATGTCACTTACAGGTGAGCACAACATTCACAAAAGACATACTCTACTAACCTAAGACTACACTTACAAGGATACCGCTACATTTCACCCGTCCACTCAGAAGCGCGTGCAAGAAGCTCATGCTCAACAGAAACCTTCGGTTGCGTAAGGAAATCATTTTGCACTTATTGAGACGTTGCGTATACGGAGCTCTATGAGAAAAGGCACTGGAACAGAAAGCAAAATGTCTTGTAAACGCTCGCTGGATACTTTCCACTCTTTGGAATTGGATTCCAGGAAGAAGAGGCATACTCAAGGTTGCTACGCACTAGAGCATTGTAGAGGATGATTTTAGTATGCTGCCTGAATCCCTTACTATTTCGTTTAAGGAATCCAAGCATTCGAGCTGCCTTAGTTTCTGCCTTATCCACTTGTGAGGTAAATCTTATCTGACTGTCAATGATGATGATGACGAATTTCCCTTACTTCGTCAAGAATCACGTCATCTATCCTGAATGTTGTATCAACCGTCTTTCTTTTAAACTTTTGCGCTGCATTTTAACTAAAACATATAATAACATTATTGAGTCCCCTCGTGACCACGACCGTAGCATCACGGACGAAACGTCGAGGAATGTAAGTAGTATCAATACTACTACATACTTTAGTACGTCGCGTTTAGACCCGTTATTATAAGTTTTAACCGTCTTTCTTTTTCGAGAGTACTTGATATGAAAGCATTTGCTAGGATTGAGGACCATGCTGTTGGTGTCACACCAGTTTTTAAGCTATCCAGATCCTCTTGCAGAAGGGTCGCATCTGTGAGAGACTTAATTGTTTTATAGACCTTCAGATCATCGGCGAATAAGGACATTTTGCATTGTTACTGATATATGTTTGATGAGTCAACATTTAAAATTGGTTGGTTATTTTTTAGACATGGTTTAAACCCAGTCTATCTTTTTTGTAATAAGGCCACCTATGTTTGTACGTTAGTACAGTGGTTAAACCTTAGTCACGGAATAGCAAATGCACTCTGAATAAGACAATAAGGGTCTAATACATAAAAACTCAACACTCAAACATTTATTGATTTGCCATATTAGGAGTTAGGTTTTACAATTTCGGCAGTCACCAAAGGTAATTTTGGCAGTCATCTATCACCATAATATCTCATTCTGCGCAGGAACAACCCCCGCCACCCCGTGTCCTCCAAGACCTGGCTCCAGTAGACCGCCTGCTCATCACGAAGCAACTCAGAGTCAAGAACGTGTTGTTCTTGAGGGGCAAGAAGAACCGGTTCTTTGTTTGCACACCTGATCAGAGCCTCGTTTATACTGTTATGGAGGAGAACAGGTACTATCTCCGGCACCGATTTTGAGCGCTGGGGCAAAGAGTGGGAATCGCTTTGCGCATCTTACGGGACGATAATCGTATCAGAGAACGTAGGCGCGGAGCTAACAACCAATGGCGGCTGGCGCTGCAGGCGCGTCGCACGACTAGCCAATCACGTAATCGTAATAGTCTCCTGTGCATCTTTCGCCCAGAGCTCAACATCCGTGCCAGTAGTTGTAAGGATGAATTTAATATGCGCAATGCAACAAACCAATCGAGGTCTCGAAGTATGGAATTAACTTGTGCCAAGATACCAACCAGACAATGAATTTTGCCATGGGCATCTACATTATAGTCATAGTACGTCAATTACGTATGTGAAACTATGATAAATCCTGTCACTCCACTCGACATGTCAGTTTTGATTAATGTTTGACGATTTAGCGGATAGAAAAAGCATGAGAGTACTTTTCGGCACTAATATTCCCCGTACTTACGGCCAATAGTAAACTATAATAGGCTAAAATGCTGGTTATGATGATATGAACCCACAAATTCATCCGAAGCTTGAAGTCTTCAAGATCTTTTTCGCACCTTATTTAGGGACTGCGCCCACTATCGGCACGGCACGGCAAGGGATTTTTAGGTGACAATTAATAATGTACTTTAATATTATGATACTAAGATTGAAGTTAATAAATAATAATAATAAATTCTGTATTCCTAAGCATCCCTATAGTTGCAATTTTAACCTAAGCGGTATAATATTAAGGTACATTACTATTTGCTCTTTGTCACCAAAAAACTGCCTCGCCGTGCCGTCCCGATAATGGGCACAGTCCCTTATTCGGCCGTTTTCTTTAGGTGGTGGTCAGGCTATTTCTGCTACGGCCTGCGTCCACTCCAGCTCCACGTCACTAACAGCGCTGGCACCGAGGTGATGACAATAATCCGCCCCTTCGCCTGCACAGGACGCCTCTTACCTTGCCAGCTGCAGAAAATTCAGGTGAGGAACTGAAGCCCTACTGCGAAAACGTATCGTTCGTTTGGACGTATAAAGCCTGTCCTAGACAGACGCGGCCTGAGGTGGCGGCCATCGTTATGTAGTATGAAAGTCTTGTATTTTTTGAAATACACGCGGCTTGCACGCGGCCAGAGCGCGGCTATCCGCGGCCGCAAGCTCCACCCTTTCCGCTTAGTTGGTGCGTGCGTTTGTTACAACTAGCCACAGACCGCAGTGGCCTAAGAGCCAACAAAGGAAAAGTTTTGTCTTCTAAATCACTTAGACGTCCATCCGCGATGAAGAGTAGGCAAGAAATGTCGCTCCCGTTTTATTTATAGCAGCTGGAGCCATGGCCCGCGGTAAGCCGCCACCTCAGGCCGCGTCTGTCTGGGACAGGCTTAAATCTAACAAATTAAAATTACCATCTTGAAACCCGACCGTTTGCAATTGTTCACAAAATGTCAGTTTTGAAACAAGTGAATAGTTATTTGAATTGGATAGGTTTATACGTCCGAACCACAGAAATATATCTGTGGTCCGAACAAATGAAACGCTTTTGTAGTAGGCTTCCTGATGCCTTCGGTTTCATATCCACCAGAGATACCGGGTTCTCGAGCGTCGAACAGAAACTAGAAGACTAAGGCTGGGTTGCACCATGTAAAATATTAACAAACGTCAAAAGTCTGTCAAACTCCATACAGAAACACCGGTTATAATTATGGTTAAAGTTAAGGTGATGCAACTTAGTCTTAGTGTAAGTAAGTCCGTTCGGTGGACCGATGATCTTAAGGTTGTGGTAATCCATTGAATGTAAACGGCCCTATGTTCAGCTGTTGACTTCTAGAGGCAATAGGTAGTCGAAACTAAGAGAAGAGGATACTAAAGCTAGCTTTGTTGCAATCAAATGTGTTCCTTTTCGATTATTTGTTTAATCATCAGGAGATAAAAATATAGAACCAATTTCAGGTATTTTCTCCACCTGGCCAAAGTATTGGGACCATTGAGCAGCAATGGGCAGCTGTGCGCCCTGTCTACCTCGTCAGGAACAACAATGGAGACAACTTGTTCTTGATCAAGGGTAGGTACATCTTCCACTTAGGTGTAACATACTTTTCGACTTTTGGAAATTATCATAGTCGTCTGAACTGTTCGAGGGAACAGAAGGGAACGAAAATGTATCGTTTTGTAAATTTTTGTTTTTAGCAATTCTATACAAGGTTTAATTGAAGATAAATAACACTTCAAAAAAATCATCATCATCAGATGATTTTAAGCATTTCTGATCTTAACCAATAGTCAAATATTGGTAAAAATATTTCTATAGGGTGTTGACGGTAGTATACTACTTACCTATACATATAGCTACAACATTGATCAAAATACGCTGGCTTCGACAGCGAGAAAAAACAATTGAGGAATTTCATCTTTGATGATATTTTTTAAAGTGTTATTTATCTTCAATGTATCGTTTGTTTGTCGGACGTAAAAACCTAAGAAATTAAAATTACTAAGGAGATGGTTTCAATCCTTTGACAAAACATGACCAACTCAAACTGGCCGTGTAAAAAACTCGACCGTGTTGAATTATCCATAAATTGTCAAGAGCTTGATACAAGTGAATGGTTATTTCAATTCGATAGGCTATAATACGTCCGAACGAACGAAACGCTTTCGTAGTAGACCTCCAGAACGTGATAAATATAAAGCTGATTTTCCAGGTCCATTGGTCACGATCAGCTTCTTCAGAGACATTCAGTTCCAGATCATGCGTACAGACGGAACCCACGTAGGCGTAACCTGCAAGCGCTGGCAAGGCATGGGCCATGCTATGTTTTTGGCTGCAATAACTGACAAGTAAGTGACCTATTGCTGCTCATAGGTACTTCAAGATACACCCAAGTCCAGTTACAACTAGCGGCATGCATCTGAGCAAAAGATGCGCTAAAGACCGCTACGGTAACGTGATTGGCTGGTCGCGAGCCACGTCTTCACACTACAGGCTGGCATTGGTTTTTTGATCCGCGCACACGCGTCACAGCACTCTGCAGCCCTTAATACGAAAATATTTGTTTTTTTCTGATGTATGAACCTAGTAATTTAATATATCCTTTCACTTGTGTCTATTCTTTGACAAAATACGAACAACTCAAGAAGCCGAGTTAAAAACACGACCGCTTTTATGTGTTCATAAATTGTCAAAGGTCTGATAGGTCCGACTAGAGAGTGCCCGGGGAGTTTCGTCACCTTGTCCCCTTGATGTGTGACGACGTCAATACGCTTTTTCTAAGCGAAAGCATCTGGAAAGGTTTTGTTACAATATAAGATGTATGTTGGTAATATATAAAACCGTATTCAACTGGTCTACTAAAAGGTCCCGAAATGGGATGGGTGGGTTTCTCGAGTCGTGACCGTTTGGAGCAGTTGAAAAGCCGTTTCTAGCACGTCCGTTTCCAGACGCTTTCGCTCAGAAAAGGCGTACCGAAGTCGTCCCACATCGAGGGGACGAGGTGATAATGGAAAGCCATATACGCGCCCGGGGACTGTGAGACTCTATTATTTTTTCTGACGTATATGGCCCGCCATCTTTGAGGTTCCGGGTTCGATCCCTGGTCGGGTCAATGTAGAAAACGAACTTTTCTATATTCTCTCGGGTCTGGGTGTTGTGATACCGTTGTTGTTTCTGATTTCTATAACACAAGTGCTCTCGCTGTTGATGTTGTCAATATTGTGTTGTGGCAGGTTCGGAGTGGCCTTTGACCGAGAACTGCCGGAGGTGGAGAAGGGTCTTCTGCTGGCTGCTACTCTGCTAATGGACTACATGTATTACGATGTATGAGGAATATATCGTTTATGGGCCAAATTACTTTTATTTACTTACTTATACAATATTATTATAAATAACAACAATTCCCTTGATAACGGCATAACTTGAGAACGACCTTGCTTTTTTCTTCTTTTTAAAACTTATTTCTGATACTTTGTAGAAGGACAGTACCTACACAATTGTGTAATTAATAATTATTAAGAAAGTAGTTTGCGCAGTAGTCCACGCAAACGAAGTTGCGGTGCGGGCACAGCTTATTAGCTGTGCCCGCAACTTTGTTTGTCACCTACCCTAATTTATTTTTATTTTATTTTTATTTTATTTTATTACAAGATCCACAGCTCTAATTACAATTAAATTAACTTAAGAACTAAACTTACAGCCAATAACGGATCTACTTTATAAGTTTTGCAACTTAATAGGTTATAACTTTATAAAGTAGGTTACTAACTATAATAGGCTAGTTGACACCACCAATCAATCGACATACTTTTTATGTGCTGTCAAAAGGCACCTTTGACTTATAATTTGTATGGCGCTAGCAAGCTACTTAGAGCATTCAAATGCTCTAAGGCAAGCTAATATGTCATTAATTAAAGATAAATAACACTTGAAAAAACGCATCGACCTCAGGTGGTCCCACCTGAGGATGTTTTTTTTTTTAAAACCTTGCATGGAATTGCTAAAAAGAAAAATTTACTAAGATGTCATTGTTTACCGGAGTCTGCCTTACTTTTTATTGATTTTGAAGCAAACAAAAATCTGATTGAGGGTTATTGGGCCTAAAGTAAGGTGTCAGATTTAATCAATGATGTCTTAGAATTATTTATGATTGGTGTCTACATCCCAATTATAATACCTACTAAATGTTGGTCAACATCACATACATTGGTCTGCGGGTCTAAAACGGCCGCATTGGATGTTTCATTTTTAATCTGATTCATTTAGTGAAATGTAGCGGAAATGATTTGCAAACCCTAAAACGGCCACATTAATAAATGAATCATATGCAATTCATTTCATCAAATGGATCATATTTGATGACGTTAAAAAAATATAGTGACGCGTCCAATCTTACTACACGGTTTTTGTGAAAATGAATGTTTTTAACAACACAAAGGAACAAAATGTTTCAAAATACTCAAGTTTTGTGTGTTCTACAAATATCAATACAAAATAATAGTAAAAATAACATTAAAATGGTGGTTCACCAATTTGACATATAATATGAATTACTCTTTTCATAATAAGTGGACCATATTACGAATTTCCATACAAAACTATCAAATTAGATGAACCGCAAATATGAAATGTTCGAGGTTCATTTTATGATTCATCAAATAACATTTCATTTTAAGATTTGCTAAATGAAACATATTATGAACGGAATATGAAACATCCAATGCGGCCGTTTTAGACCCGCTGATCCTAAAGTTAGCAGCTAATACACTTGTGTTATAGAAATAGAAACAACGACAGTACAACACCCAGACACTAGACAACGAAGACCTGTTTGTTTTCCACTTTTACCCAACGTGGAATCGAACCCGTAACCTCAGGGATGGCGAATAGTCCAGTGGACTCGACTTTCAGCTGCGGAGGTCGTCGAAGCTTAGAGATATCTTACATTCATTACTTTAGCCATATTTAACAACTCGTCTTGTCTATAGGAGCATCATATTTAACAACTCGGCTTGTCTATTGGTGCACCATACATATATAACCATTCGACTTGTCTGTTGGAGCATTCGCCTTAAACGCGAATGTTTCCAGGTTCGAAGACCGGTGAATGTGATTTCAGAAATCGAACTTTTTAAAATCTGGTGTGCTGGGATACACCCTCTTACAAAAGTTTTCTGACTGGTAACTTGTAACAAGAAGTGTTAAATTTCACACTTTTAGACTATTCTATGACAAAACAATCAATTACTATATAGCCTATATAGCCTATATCAGTCCACTGCTGGACACAGGCCTCTCCAAAAGGAGGATTTTGCCATAATCGCCACGCTTGGCAGGCGGGTTGGCGATCGCAGTTTGGCCAATGGTGGAGAGGAGACGCTGCTGCCCGTCTTCTTGTGGCGGTTCTCCTGTAGTCGCCTCTTACGACACCCATAGGAAGAGAAGGGGTGGTGCTAATCTTTTAACGTCCCGGCACCACACGGCACAAAAAAATTTATTAATTATTAATAATAGTAATCACCCTAGTTAGTATTTAGTAAGAGTGCAATTTTATGTTATGACTGTTTCGTGGCAAAATAAAAAAAGCAATATGTGTTGTCTGATGCAAGTGGTGCATATTTATTTAGTGTTATTATACTGTTTTGTACTGAACTTATTTATATTATTGTCACTTTGTCAGTAAAAAGAACAATTTTTTAAATGCTAAATAGATATTGAAAACTAGGATTCTTGGAACATCGTTATTACTTATTCATAGAATACTTGTACATTATCAGTTGTTCAGTAAAGAGATTTTAAGAAAAGTTCATTAAAAAACAGTTTACATTAATAACATGCTTGTCTATTAATAGAAACATAACATATTGTAGTTATAACACGATTGCTATTTATCTGTTGTACATTTATTGTTATATTTAAAACATAATCAACATTTATATCATCTTATCCTATTGCAGTCCACTGCTGGACATAAGCCAAAGAGCACGATCTCCTGCTTTTTTCATCCATCTTCCCAAGGTCGTCAGTCCATCGAGCTAGGGGTCGTCCTACACTACGTTTGTCGTTTGCCAAGGCGTGGTTTCCACTCTAGCACCAGTTTACTCCACCTTTCATCGGTTCTGCGACATATTATAAAATATGTACGAAAACATTTAATTATTATAAAAATCACACCCATTATCTAGCCAGAAACTAAGCACCCTGCACTTTGGCGAATAAATAACCGATAGATATTAGAAAATGAAATCTTTAACTTAATTAACTTTAATCGAACCCATGACCGCTCGTAGTCTTAATTCCCAGCTATTCCTATTTCGTATTACAATTAAAAAAACTATACTAACCATGTTATATTACTTGCAGTCACTCCGTCATAATGCCCTAAATACAATTTTGAATAATGTCCATAAATTTCGAAAAATAATAAAAATCTAAATCGAACATAAAAATGCAAAACGGAACACCAAGCCACGCGAATCTCAATTTAATCACTATAGCAATTACGTTTACATTGCTCCGAATAATTACCTTTTGGACATTAATATTGAAATGAGGGGACACCGTTTGTTATACTTTAAATGCATTTTTCTCTTCTACACGCAAAAATGACGATTTCCCCTAAAAATTTATGTCCTGCACGCGGCAACCCCTATTTGCATTGTATTTAAACTTTTTTGGAATCGGCAGATGTCTGCCGAATTTAATGGCGCGAGATTTTGACAGAACGTATAATTTTTGGCGCGCACAATGACAGCTCCGTTCAGAAATTCCCGAAAAAAGTTAATATCGGGTATTTTATTGAACCCTTTTCCAAAGGATTGCATTCAATTACACCATCACGCGTATTAAAAAACATAATAAAGGGGTTCTTTTACGCATTTTTGGAAAAAACATCGGGGTGTATGTAGGTCACTGGTGTAGTGTAGTACTTAGCGAATTAAAGTTTTTTATTCTTTTTTTGGAAATAAAAAGCGGCGCGCGTATGTCACGTGTTCCGAAGCAAGGGTTTAAAGGCAACAATGGCTTTTTAGAAAATGATTTAGAGTTTTTTTTCGTTGACTGTAACGGATTTACTTTTTTTGGAAATTTGATTTTTTCGAAAAATGTTACTTTTTGTATGGTTTAATAAAAAGGTCGAGGGGAGGACCGTGCCAAGATGTACGATGGAAGTTGATTGATTGTATATTGTTATTAAATACGAATAAAAAAACGCATTAAATTGGAGACAATCTACGAAAGCCATAAGGTCAAAACCATACTTTCATTTCTGTTTTGCTATTTATTTTTAATTGAGTTTTAATATTTAAAAGTGCCGTGTGGTGCCGGCACGTTAAAAGAATTGCACCACCCCTTATCTTCCTATGGGTGTCGTAAGAGGCGACTACAGGAGAACCGCCACAAGAAGACGGGCAGCAGCGTCTCCTCTCCACCATTGGCCAAACTGCGATTGCCAACCCGCCTGCCAAGCGTGGCGATTATGGCAAAATCCTCCTTTTGGAGAGGCCTGTGTCCAGCAGTGGACTGATATAGGCTGGTGATGATGATGATGATTGAATTTTATCACGAATACGATTCGTGTGCGAACTCTATGCAAATCTTGCCATTTCCTAAACGAATTCCAATTTTAATGCTTAAAAAATACGTCTCCAGGGTAAAAACACTAGGAAAAAGAGACATTACCTCATTGATGACTATATTATTATTATAGTCGTAAAAGTACGGTGTAGTTTCGCGCACCGGACTACAAAGCCAGACGGTCGCGGGTTCAAATCCCGCAAGGGATAAATCAGTGTGATAAGCACGAGCGTTTGTACTTAAGTAAGTTATGGATGTTGAGAAGAGTAATTCAATGTTTATCCGTTTTCCGTCGCCATAGTACAAGTTCTGTTTAGTTCGGGGTCTAAATAATTTTAATTAAACAAAGTGCTATAAGAACTAAATTAAAATTATTAAGTTTACTGTCACACATTTAATCTCTAACTTTGAAAATACTCTTATAAAAGCCCTCCGATGCTTACCCAGTCAATCTTTATTATTATAATTCCAATTAACTTATACTATACATATTGACATGATAACATGATTTCCATAAAATATTAACTCTTAAATCCCTTAAAACATTTTTGAGCTAAAGTTCAAAAGTTACCGAGCGTATCGTCAATATACGAGTAGGGTTAACACACCGAAAAATATTGACACTGCAGTTCAAAGCGGCGTAACCCTCCCGCATCTATGTTTTTTCAACATTTAACCCATTTTTCAACAATTTCTCATTTTTTCCCCCAAATTTCGTTTGACAGATGCACCCTGTAACCCTCGTGACGATTTTTAATGCTTGTCGCTTTTTAATAAAAACTTTTTTGTTAGAAAAAAACAGTTTTTTTCTCCGCTAATCTAAAGCCGACATTTGACGCGAACATAATCTTCAATTAAGAGTATTTTTGTCGTTTTTCCCTCGGAGGGACGTAATTGTGTGATTTATTTATTGATAATTTTCCGGAATAATAGGGTTAATGCGCGTGCCGCTTTTTATTTGCCGATTTCGACTTTGGATAAAAACTTTTCGAACTATTTAGTTGGAAATAAACTTGGAAGTAACATCTCCACTGCTGAACATAGGCCTTCCCCAGTGACTTTCAGATTTGCTGGCTGGAAGCGGCCTGCATTCAGCATTCCTGTAACCTTTACCAGGTCGTCTGTCCACCTTGTGTGTGGACGTCCCACGCGGCGCTTGCCGGTACGTGGTCTTCATTCCAAAACCTTTGTGCCAATCGGCCTTCAGTTCTACGTGCTATGTGTTCTTTAGCTTGCTAATCCCTCGGACAATGTCAGCGACTTAGTACTTTATTATACTTATTAAATAAAGTTCAGCATCGTTAACCAGTACCCATTTAAGCGCACAAAAAAAATTTACTACCTACAAGTGTCATGTCCATAAATTATATTATATTTCATTAAACAACATTTTCCGAGCTATCCACCCGCTTGGTTAATGTTTCTGGCGACCTGAGGGCTGGCAGCTACCTTGGCCAGCGAATAAGCATTTCTATTCAGCGAGGTAATGCTGCCAGCCTTCTGGGAACCTGTAACTCTTCTGTGGGTATGGGTGATTTTGAGTTTTTGTAAACTTTTATATACATTATTTTTAAATTTTTATATACATTTTTGTAAATATTATTTACTTTATATTACATAGTTTTAGTTTATTAATTTATTGATATATTTGTGTAAATACGTAAGATTATAAAAAAGAATTATTAAAATCGGACTACTCTGTAAAAAGTTATGCGTGATCATACATTAAAAAAACCGCGTCCACTTTTTGATCATGCAATAATGTAGTTTCCAACTAGCCCGCTCGTACTGCGTCCCGCGCTAGTTGGATAGGTGTGGATCATCATCATCATCTCCAGCCTATATCAGTCCACTGCTGGACACAGGCCTCTCCAAAAGGAGGATTTTGCCATAATCGCCACGCTTGGCAGGCGGTTGGTGATCGCAGTTTGGCCAATGGTGGAGAGGAGACGCTGCTGCCCGTCTTCTTATGGCGGTTCTCCTGTAGTCGCCTCTTACGACACCCATAGGGAGAGACGGAGTGGTGCAATTCTTTTAACGTGCCGGCACCACATGACATGTGTGGATGGTTATAAACAAAATTAAACAAATTAAAACATAATTTTTAGTTTATTATTATTTATTAAAAAAGGGAGATGACGTCCAGGGCATGAAATTACTTCTGTTGTAATCTATTTAAGAATACTTTCATCCATAGCAGCCGTGGCAGATATTTTTGAAACACATTGTATATAGGTACTGAACAAATTACTATTAAAGTAACACTCATTGTGATCAGCACTGTATAAGTCATCGTTGTCACTGTTAAGAGTAGACTTCACCTTTCCGATGAAATACCTTTTAAATAACTTGAATTTCAATACACAGTTACTTAGAGCATTCATGGTTGCATGCTCTATGCAAAGTAATGATGACACAAGTAGTTAAACCAAGGAAAAATATGAAAACCAAAGAAAAACACAGCATTTGTATATTTAATTTATTGAATACGGTAGAAATGCTTCGTAGTAATAAATGGAAAACAAATAACCAACAGACGGATCTAGGAACATATACCGACTGGAAACATATTGTAGCACTTGAAATATAAGTTATATTTGTATAAATAATACTTTCTCTGTGACCTTATATATAATCTGCACCAAGCCTTTTTGCGTCTTTATTTTCTTGTTTTCTACAAATATATTGAAGTACATAGAATCACTCTTAATTGCACAATACCATAATAATCTGAACTTTAATTGCAAATACAGGACACCTAGGGATAGTTAAGATTAAAATAGATACCTGCAGTTAACAGTGACCTATAATTTTTTCCCAATTTCTATTTATAAGCCAAAATCCATACAACATAATATTTTGGACTGACTATGTACATAATGTATCTTGTATTGTTGTTTACGTTTAAAATTGAGTAAGCAGAATTATTATATTTAGTAATTCTCTATTTGAACTTAAGCAATATAATTTACGTGTAATTTTTCAGTCCTTAGAATTGTGACTTACAATTTCAAAGAAACGAGCCGCAACACTTCAATTTGGAACCGGAAAAATTGTTATTATAGCTATATCTTTCAATTTTTTTTGTTTGGTTTAATAAACTAGATAAATAATCGTTTTAACGTATGCCAAATGCTACAAAATGTCCACAGCATAAGGTTTGGCTTTCACCCAAAGCCACAATATAATTCTCTTTATATATTTAAATACAATTTTACCCAATGTGGAAGTCAAAAGCTATATTAATATATTCACAATAATCAACATGATTTGTACTCTCCATTTCATATAGCTTCACATGTTTTTGTATATATCTAAATATTTATTTCTACTCATATAAGTGTAATCTGTTTACGTATTTAGTTTATCTATGCTAATAGAGGTCCACATTGGTAAAATATACAAAATAATTTGACTAGAAATAACACAGTTTATATAACTTGAAAAATTATTACATTATTCCATATTATACAGTCGCACTTAAAAACTAAAAATAGGAAATCAAATAACCGCAATGGGACTAGAAAAGGGCTAAACTAAAATAACCGTAGTACTTAAATAGCTTGATACTTACAAAAATTAGGCATGTTAGACTTAAACCTCATATTGAGATCTTAAAGGAACTTTTGGTTACAAAACTTAACAACAAGTCAGTTAGTAGTATCATTGAGTCCAACCAATATGTAAACAATACTGAACGAACTACAAACTGACTTCATCGCAGTAATAATTCAACATTACTTAGGAAATCCGAATAGAAACAAGTTAACCTTCTGCCTTCAAATGAAAGGAGTAATGCAAGGATCAACTTTAAGCCCAGTGCCTTAAATGCACTACATACAACCTAATGTCTACGACACAAATATAAAATATGTTGATTTATAAAAAGCGTTTGACATTATACATAATGTTTATATCATTGTTTAACTACACTTGAACTTTTACAAACAATACATTATTTTAAAAGAGCAAATCAAAGAATTATGCTAATAACACCGGAATATTTTGATGACAGTCTTTGCAAATGTAATTGCATATAGCTTTCAATAAATAAGTCATTGAACTTGGTTAATATAAATTTGAATAAGTTATCATTGTAAGTTGTAAATACTAGTACAGGAACGAAAGTAAATCTGTATTAAATCACAACTAAATTACTTGTTCAACTATAATTTATGTTGATTCTTTGGTATATTGTCATTTTGCTTTAGTTTTCTATTGTCAAGCAATCGAGATAAAGGTGCGACTGTATCAAGCTGCTTATAGGCATTGTTCCCGAGTGGAGAATTTACTTCTAAATTTGTATTCACTCCTGTTAACCTTTCAACTACACTTAATATTAATTTGTACTGTAATTTATTTGTTTCACCAATCTCCGTTACCTCTCGCACTTTGGTATATTTGTACTATTGGTAAATGGTCGAATCCAGCTCGGGCACAATGCGTTTAGAGAAATAATTCTGAACACAACTTCAATACATTTTCACTACATCAATGACGCCGACCCGTCGTCGCGACCAGCATTCCTAAATAGTAAAAATTTCGGCATTTATCTCTAGATGTGGTTCCAAAATGCCACCCTTAACAGAAGTGCTGGCTGTGGCGAGGACGTCGTTACCACGCGTACAATTTTTATTAATTTTGTTATTATTTAAAACGTTATTAATATAATTTGTTGTACCGCGCGCGACGGCGCGGCTATGCGCGGGATTGGCCTTTGGCTGTGGTCGCAGGAAGACTAATAGGAAGATGGCCTAAAGTAAACAATTCGGAAATTCTATTGTCTACACGAACAACAAACTCCTCAATGTCCGAAAGTGTCGAAACATCTCAATCGAAAACAATGTTGTCTCTGGAAGTATAATTAGGAACTATGATTCGCATCAGAATGTTGCAACTCTTCAACAACAACTTTTAAATCGCCACATCGGTGCGCGTTTGTAGATCAAATACTTCATTAGACTAAGTTTTAAGTATTTTAGTAACACTGTCTACAGTATCGAAAGCTTTACCCTGATTCACAATCACAATATCATTATTACAATCAGGTTGAAGCCTTTAATATCCCGAGCAGAGCCGTCCAGCCGCGACCTCTAGTTTTTAATTAAAATTACAACTTACGTACATACATAGGAACTTTCTTTCGAAGCTGCATGGTTTGTACAAGCTAACCTCCACACTGATCTACCGAATAATGAATTATTCAAACAAACTTTACTTTTTACCCATCAAATTAGTCTTGATTATCAAGATAATAATATTCGACGACTAGATCATTTGTCTCACTCATCTCTACTGTGGCTATTGTGATAAATATTTCAGTCTTTTGCAAATGGTGTTCTTAATTTACTGTATGTTTGTATAAAGGTTGCGGGGTAGTAATGAACCCTGTATAATTCGTTTTAGGTTACATCTTGGTTAATGTTACAAATTATTAAGTCTTCTAGAACCGTTTGGAGTGTGACTATATCACATTAGAGATGACTAAGACGCACTACGGCGGCAGTAACACATATGTTGTCGATTATAGAAATAAGTAATGTAAGCCCGGCCAACGGGCACAGAGCTGCGCTCCGGCCCAAAACAATACCCGTATTGTGTTAAACAACTAAACTAAGTCTGACCGAGCCTCTTGACCACATATCTAATCAAATTTAATACTAAAATTACGTTTAATGTTGATCACTGCCCAATAGTACGTATCTTTGTGCTTCCGTCACTCGTAGCCAACAATAAATAGTACCGAGTGACTCGCGCCGCTCCGTCCGGCGCTCGCAGTAACTATATCTGTACCGTAACTCCAAAATATAATTTAATACAATAACAGCTAATATAAAACCTAACGTGAGGTAGAGCGGTTGTCGTAGTACCCCCCAGGGCAGCGCAGGGCCCAGTGATCAACATCGCACCCGCACTACGACGCTAGCGTGAGCGCACTCACCGATAAATACGTTAAATAAATTACTTCTAGGGTGTATTTCTTCTCCCGATCGAAATCGACGTTTCAAAAACTCGTCTCGGACCGACCCGACGGAACATCGAGGAGATAATAATAAATAATCGAATTTATAAGCGGCAACGTTTCATATATCACCCGTTCAATATAATTCTCAATATATGAAGTTAGACTCTGACAAAAAAAGAGGCCGGGGGCCGCCGCGCGGTGTGGCGCTCGGCGCGGACAGCTTCCGATTATAATTACGTCTCATAATATTTTTCAGCAATCGCTTGAAGGCACACAGCGTTAAATGTAGTTAGTAGAGTTCAGCGATCGTACGCGCGCGACCGCGGCGGTGTAGTCGCGGGCCGCGGGCGCGCGCCTGCGTCGTGCGGCGGCTAGGCCGGCGTGAGCGTGAGCGTGACGGTGGCGCGGCGGGTCGCGCGGCGGCGCACGGGCAGGAACACCAGCGACGGCACCAGGCTCAGCGCGCCGCCCGCCTCCTCCACCACGAACGGCTGCATCGTGAGCGGGGCCTGCGGCGCGCGCGGCACCGCGAGCAAAGCGCCCGCGCCGCCGTGCGCCGCGCGCAGGTGCGCCTCCAGCGCGCCGAAGCCCTCCGCGCGGAACTCGCAGCGCGAGCACGAGTACGCGTCCTCCTCGCAGCCCTCGCCCTCCGCGGCCTCGCCCTCGCCGTCCGCGCCCGCCGCCGGCACCTCCCCGCCGCCCGCCTCCTGCTCGCTCGCCTGCTGCTGCTGCGCGTGCGCGCGCTCGTGCGCGAACAGGAACGCGAGCACGTCGGTGGTGAAGGGGCAGTAGGAGCAGGCGTAGGGCTTGTCGCGCGCCAGCAGGTCGAGCGGGCGCGGCGGCGGCGGCGGCGGGCGCGCGGGCGGCGCGTGCTCGGCCAGCAGGTGCGCGCGCAGCGCCCGCGGCCCGCGGAAGCGCCGCGCGCACAGCGGGCACGGCTCGGCGGGCGCGGCGTTGGCGGGCGCGGGCGGCGCGGGGATCCCGTGCGTGTTGTGCTTGTGCACGCGCAGGAAGTACTTGCTGCACAGCTCCTTGTGGCAGATGTCGCACGTGACGCCGCCGAGCTGCGTGCCGCTCTCCAGCGAGATGCCGTGCATGCGCTGCATGTGGGTGCGCATGAAGTACTTGTTGCACAGCTCCTTGTTGCAGATCTCGCAGAAGCTGGAGCCGGAGGACGAGGCGCGGCGCTCGTCCGGCGGCGGGGGTGAGGCGGAGGGCGCGCGGGGCCCCTCGTGCGGCTCGTCGGCCAGGCGCTCGGCCGCCAGCTCGTTCAGCTGCGATATCATCGTTTGTAGTTTGCGCAGCTCCTCGCTGGCGGACCCGGGTGATGCGGCGCCTCGCTCCTCGACGATCAGGTTGAGAGGGCTCGTCTGCCCGTCGCGCAGGGCGGCTTCAAGTTCGTCCTCGCACTCTCGCTTTACTTCGGCCATCTCCTCGGCGTCGTACGGTGGAGGTAAAGAATGAGAGCGAGGAGGCGTATCAGGCGCGATGGGTGGTGGGGCGGGCGGCGTGGTGAGTGGCGGTGGCAGCGGCGTGCCCAATGGTGTACCGAGTGGCGTGCCGAGCATATTAGGTGGTGTGCCGAGCATATTAGGTGGCGTGCCGAGCATATTAGGTGGCGTGGCAGATGGAGGAGAGCGGTCAGCGATGGGCGAGCGGTGTACCGGGACGCCGTGTCGCCTCTCCCGGTGCGTCCGCAGGAAGTATTTGTTGCAGTACTCCTTGCAGCATATCTCGCAGAACGCCTCGGGGTTGACGACGCCGAGCCGGCGCAGGACATCAGGTTGGAAGCCCGCCTCTCGTGCTCTTCTTGCGGAGTCGGGGGAGAGGCGGCGCGGGGTGCCACCTGACTCTTCGTCTGACGCTCGGCGGGGCGGTGAGGGTTGGGCGGGTGGTGGAGCGGCCGGTTGGGGGTCGCCGCCGTCGTAGATACCGTGCTTGTTCGCTCGATGTGTCTTGAGGAAGTATTTGTTGCAGAACTCCTTGCAACAGAGGTCGCAGTAGGCCTCGGGGTTGAAGATGCGCGGTGGCTCGTGGCGGGGGAGCAGTCGGAAGGCGGCGAGGGGGTCAAAGGCGGGAAGCGCGAGCTCTCCGAAGGCGAGCGCGCTCTTGTAGATGTCGGCCATCTTGGCGTGCAGGTCGAGCGGCGGGGGCGCGAGGGGCTGCGGCGGGGCGCGGGAGGGCGCGGCCTGCTTGCGGCGCTTGCGCCCGGGGCTGCCGCCGCCGCTCTCCAGGTCCAGCTCGCGCTTCACCGCCGGCGCGACTGACATCGCGTCACCGCCGCATCTGGAATTAAGAAAGAGATCTCGTTAATCCTATTGTTTTTAAATTACCCTTTTGATGGAAATCACTCACAAATGGAATCTGTAACCAGGTTTTATTCTTTATGGATGGTAATATCACAGGGGTGGATTTTGGGTACGACATAGTTACGTTGCAAAGCAGTTGCTTTGCTTGCAACTAAACAAACAAAAGTATCTTACAGTAATCACAGTTAAAATTGTAATCTAACATTTCGACAAAGTTGCCAATCGCAACTCATGAATAATTTTAAAAACAACAATTTGCCCCTATTTTTCAAGTTACTCGTTTGAAAAAATTAAACTACCCTTACAATTATAAAAGCATATGGTCAAATTGAACATAATAGATGAACAACACACGGGCCATTAACGAGCCTTGGGGTACTCCAAAGCAAACCGTTTTAAAAACCATAAATCTATTTATTTGTGTTATGTTTGCAACATTTATTGGAAACAATTAAAATTATTGGCGATTTAACAAATGTTTTATATGAGAGAAGGAAAATGTATCAAACGCTATATCTATACGCTTGTGGTATGTCAATTAAGGTATTGTCGATATATTTATATAATTACATATTATAAAAGACATAGTTATTATTAAAGTTATCATTTGTTGCAACTTTTTTTATTGAAAATTTCTTTATATCACTAAAAAATTTGATATCTTCAATAATTTGTATTATTGTTACAAGAGGGTACTATGATGATGCGATGTTAAAACTAGCAGTAGTATAAAATATATATTTAAAAAATGACACGTTAAAATTATTTGTGTAATTTTAATGACATAATTATGATGTGATATAAACAAAAATAAGTGTTAAAGTTTAAATATTAAGTAATTAAGTTTAATGGGAAATGCCTTGTTATTCAACTAGGTATTTTTACAGTATAATTAAAATGAATTTAAATAAATAAGTAGCAGGTTTTTCTTTGTAACTAAAAGTCGTTATAACAAGTCTTTCCCAGTTTCCAATAAGAAACCGTTCCTCACCTATTATCCTGACTAATATACTGTGGTTCCTTCATTGGTCACTTAACAATGTCCGTATCACCATAATTATAAACTAGCACTTTAACAAGTTCACAAAAGTTTTTATAAACCTCTTAAGTCCTATATAAAACCCTTTGTTTAAAAAGTTATTATTTTAACTTTCTCTAATATTTTTAAAAGTTTCTTGACATAACTTTTTGTTAAAACTTTTTACTACGTCATCGGTCAATCAACTTTTTACGAATTCAGGCACGTGCTATCGCGTGCGCTTGCGTTCAAAACTGGCGTGTTTTTAGATAAAAATGTATAAGAAACTTTTTTTGGGTGAAATGGCAAAAATCGGCCCCACCCGGCCTCCCTTGCCGACCCACAGGATAGGGGCCGGTGCATTGTCGATAGGGCAGGCTTACATGATGTTATAATTTATAGCACAGGTTATACTTTTGGTACTTAAAAGTTTATGGGGATAATTAAAGTATGTAAGTAAGTTAGGTACTTGAGATTAGTGTGGACTATATTTTATTGTAGGTATTTTGTAATAGTCTCATAGGTAAAAAACCTACCAGTAACGGCCCTTTCCAAAATGTAAATTATGTTGAATGTATCCAAAAATTCAATTCTATGTGATTAACATTTATTTAATAACACATTTCTGTCTCAGACTTAAACTTTATGGAAGAAGAAAGGCACTTTAATAATCGATGTTGTGGTTAATTTTTATTCATTTCGATTTATTTGAGTCTTTTAAATAGTAAGAAGGGCTTTTTAAAACAGCAAATGTATTTATCAATATCTTACTAAACAAACTGCAAAAATATTATGTCTCTATAACAGCTCAATTATATCTGAGTCGCATGTAAGCCGTCTCTTATCGCAAACAATACACGCTGCTTTCCCGAAATTTGGAAACACTATCAGAAGGGCGGCCCTGTGTAAATACAGCCGTCTCGCTCGAACACACCGCAATAATCGACTTTATTATCTTCCATCCTCTTCGCTGGCTGTTCGATAACAACACGCCATAAATTCCAATCATTTGAAGAGCGTCATAAATTTATTTTTAATTTTCCGAACAAAATAAAGAAAGTGTTTTTGTCGTGGAATTTTAGTGTTTTCTACCTCAAAAAAAAAATTAACATTTATTGTCAATACTTTTGATTGCAATACTTTTGATTGCAAATCAAAAGTATTGTATAACTTCTTTGGCAGTAGGTAAGGGAGGGAACCAACTTATTTTGATAACGTAGGATAGGTTTATGTGACCATGGTCCAAAGTGTTCAGGTGTCCTTGAGACCTGACGGCAATCGCCCCAAATATACCATATATTACTGCAACGACCCACTGCAACAGGAGGCCCACTGCGAAAATATTTCATTCCTTTGGACGTTATAACATATTAAATGAAAATACCCATTTACTTGTATCAAACCTTTGACAGCGTGTGAACAATTAAAAACGGTCGTGTTTTTTACACGGCTAATTTGAGTTGTTCATATTTTGTCACAGAATTAATACAAGTGAATGGTCATTTTAATACGTCTACCTCCGCTACTGAGTAAAGCAGATTTTCGTTAAAATGATCTGTTTGATTGAATTCAATGTAAGTATACCGATATAATTGGGCAATGTTCAAATGTTAAAAGATCTTTTCATTATAGCATTTTTGTAAAACTAATTTAACATTATGAGGTTGACATACAGGTTCTTCACAATCCGCCCACGTTAGTCCACTGCTGGACATACGCTTCCCTGATGCACGCCACTGACCGTTCCTTGACTGTTCTTTCCAGTCAGAAAAACAGGTGTTTTACGACCTAAAAAATAGGGTAACATACAATATTATAAGTACTTCTGAGCAAGTAAGATTTAGCCCGTGTTCTTGCCGACACGAAAGAAGAAGAAGAAGTAGGTACTTATGGCAAAAACAGTCGATTTCTCATGATTTAAAAAAGAGGTATTTTGAAACAATGTTATTTCTGATTAAGTTTTAAATGATAATGATAAATTTAAAAACCATGAAATAATGTTTCCTATTACAGTATAAGTTGTTTTACCTTCAAATGTAGATATTAGTTCATAACTTAACATGCCGTATAACTGCACGCTAACAAAGTAAATGGCAAAACTTGTGTAAAACTTAAAATTTAAAGTAAAACCTCGGGAAAAAGTTCCTTATTTTGTAAAAAAAATACCGCTAAAGTTCGTTCAAGTACTTTTATTTGGTATAAACAACAGAGGCGGGCCGTGTTTTCATCATAATTTCTTTCGAAGTAAAAAGTTTTATATTAAAAAGTCCAAATAACAAGTTTAATTAGTTAGCGGGAGTAGACATCAATTCGCATTATTACACTGTTATTGTAATTTAAGACTGAAAAGTTGATTGTTCGAGATTTAGCATTTTTACGAGGCGGTATAGGGATTCTTTAAAGTTAAAATTCACACTTTTTGGATTTAAATAATTCCTATTGGAAATGTTTAAAAGTCTTCGACACAAGAGTTTATGTTGTCGTCTGAGAGTAGTAAGAGTCACTAGTGGCCCCTATGGCATTGAAGATTTAATACTGCTTTTGACCCAATTGGCTCAGTGGACGGTTATAAGCTCGTAACCGGGCGGGGGTTTGATTCCCTGAAGTCTTTGGAACAGGGGTTGCACTAAGTGTAAGTCCGTTTGATGTTATGAGATTTTCTACTACTCAGATACATTGAGTTATATTGCAATCGCAAAAAAAAACATCCTCATAGTATACCAGCTGAAATCAGGAGTGTTTTTTTTTTAGTGGGATATCTAGAGTTTTATAGAAAAAAATTGTTATTGAGCTGTGTAATCACCCTTAAAAGGAAGTTAAATAGTGAATTAGAACCCAAATATCGAAATCGGTTCATGCTAATTTCCGAATCTAAACCCATTTCGAATACATTTTTGATAGTAGTTGCAAAAGTTTTACTTTAAAACTAGGTATGCCATAGAGTTTAATATAGTTGCTGTGTGTTTAAGTTACATAGTAATTTAACCGGTTCCCGATCTCGGGGACTATAATAATAATAGAAGATGTTTAATTTAATTCAATTAAAGTAAAAAATCACTCAACTCATTTTTGCTTAGGCGCTAAATTAACATCGATATCCCCACCTTGCTAACGATCGATAACGCACATCGATTAATCCCGTACATTTTAATTTCAGCTTATCGAAGTTATCTTTAAACTAACATCTGCTGATAAAAATAAAAATTTGGGCGTAAAATCAATACGGCGGTGGCGGCATGACGTATATGTATATGCTTGTATGTGTGCGCGTGTTTACGTAATACTAGTGACGGATATGGCTTCGCTCGATGAATTTCCGCCGAAATTTTCGCGAGACAGGATGGTGGGTTAAGAAATAGCTCTAACTGCCTTATTCAGAGAGCATATGCTAGTCCGGGACTAAGGTTAACCCACTGTACTATACCCACCCTCTGTACGTAAGTGGGTTAACCTTAGTCCCGGACTACCTGCCTGCTTCAGACGACTGCCATATTCAGAGTGCATTTGCTAGTCCGGGACTAAGGACAGCCCACTGTTTTATGTACGTTAGTACAGTGGTTTAAATTGGTCCCGGTCCCCAAATGCACTCAGAATAAGACAGGAAGGATTTAATTTACTTAAAAACTGAGGTTTTACTATGATAGCAAAACAGTAGGCAAGTAGTGCGAAGTTCTTTAAATATTGAATAATCATATTACTTACAGGAGTTCAATTTTACTGCTCATAAACAACACGTTTAGTATCAATCAACATATATGACAAAACTACAGGGTGTTCGGTAAATGATAATATCGAGCCGAAACTAGCCTATGTTAAAATTGCATATAAATAGGGACTATGGTGAACTCAGAAATTTGATATCATCATTTTATTTTTATTATAATACAAATCAAAATTTTCGAGTTAGACGTTTTTTGTTTTTATGTCCCTTATTAATTATTAATCATTTTTGACTTTATTTTGAAGTCTACACAGATAAAGTCGCAGACAGAAGCTAGGGTTTGCAATAAAATCCATTTGGATTAAGAGGAAACCGACAGACGTAAAATGTTTGTGGTTTTTCTGAGTTTTTCAACGCATTCTAGTATTTTGAGTAGGTTGTGTTCTCCTGTTTAGTTAGATCCATGTTTTGAATGTACTTTAAATTCAGAGTTCACGTTAAGGAAAAAACAGTAACAAGTGTCATACATGGACAATGTTTCCTTAAAACTATAACCACAACGAAAAACTAAGTTTGTACATTCTCAAAAGAAACCGTTGACTTCATCTACAACATTTGGTAAATTTATTAATTAAATTAATACAATAATACAAAAAGAAAATTAATAATACTTTAAATTTTTAAATTTTGACGACCTCAGTAGCCGAGACGCGAGCACGCCGGACTATAAATGGCGCCGCCATCTCTGAGGTTCCGGGTTCGATCCCCGGCCGGGTCATGTAGAAAACGAACTTTTCTATATTGACTCGGGTCTGGGTGTTATGGTACCGTCGTTGTTTCTGATTTCTATAACACAAGTGCTTTCGCTACTTACCATAGGATCAGAGCAATGTATGTGATGTTGTCCAATATTTATTTATAAAATTTATTTATAAATTAAACTAACTTATCCTAAACCTAAATAGTGAATAAATACCTACTCAAAAATAAAACCGTGTTCGTGAGGCTAGGAAGCGAGGATACTGGCAGCGTTTCCTCGCTGAATGGCTAAACTAAACCGTTGTGCGAGGAACGTACCAGCATTTTTATTTATCTACAACTAAATTGTAATGTCATTGTTTCTGATTTCTGTAACACAAGTGCTTTGACTTACTGTAGGATCGGAGCAATGTATGTGATGTAGTCCTATATTTATTTATTTTATTTTATTTGCATTATGTTCCTCTGTCACAAGCTGTAGACAGCCAATAGTGACAGTTTCTTGCGCTGCTTCTTTTCAGCGCTTGCCCAAAATTGACCCGAAGCAGTGGTAGGGAAAAAATGAAATGAGTAAAAGAGCTTAGTTTAAGCCTATTTGCAGAAATAAATGGTTTTATTGATTTATTAAGATTAGATTATACTACGGAGACTAGACGTAGAACTGTCGATGAGGCACAAAAGGTTCTAGAAAGGAGGCCACGTACCGGGCAAGCATAGCATAGGACGGCCACCATTCTTCATGACAAAGTTCAAATATTTTTTAGCGGTTTACATATTAATATCTAGAAGGTGAAACCTAATAAAACCCCTTAATCTCAGGGGTTTCTGGTGCTCAAGACAACAACTTTTATGTAGTGGAGCAAAATCGAAAGCGCAAAAAAGTTTCTTTTTTCAAATCGTAATATTTATTATTTATTTATTTAGAACTTTATTGCACAACTTATAGATAGTGTACAAAAGGTGGACTTAATGCTAGAAGCATTCTCTGCCAGTCAACCATTGGGTCATGCAGAAAGTTTTCAAAGGGCGAGGTGCAAGTAACTGATTAAATACAGCCAAAAAGTGTAATAGCCAAAAAAATACAAAATAATTTAGAAACTTCTACTAAATTAACGTACTTGAATAAATAAAATAGAATATTTAAACATCAAATAAATATAATATATACAAATATACCTAAAACATAAATACTATACATAAATACCTACATATAAGTGCAATTAATCTATTGTATGAATTGGCGAACTTTATTCTTGAAAATAAGTTTAGAGTCCGATTTTTTTATGTCGAGTGGTAGTGAGTTCCAAAGTCGTGTTGCCCTCAGACAGAAAGATTTTGAAACGAAAGTAGAACGATGGGCAGGTGTGCCCAGTCGAAGATTATCAGAGGATCGGAGAGAGCGGTCATGCGATTGGCAGAGATACGAAAACATGTTCTTAAGATATGCAGGTGAAGAGGGATTATTAAGAACACCGTATACAATGCCGAGAATTCGAACTTTTCTACGCTGACGGATGGGAAGTCATTTAAGTTGGGCCCTATAGCCGGAAACATGGTCGTATTTGCGGAGGCCGAAAATGAAACGAATGCAGCTATTGAGAAGACGTTCAAGCTTTTCAGTAAGAGCCTCGGTAATAATTCCACATTTAATATAGAGACGATTTTTTTTTTTCAATTTTGATCTTGTTCCCATACGAATAGTTGATGCATTTGAGTATCATTACCCCTTGAGGATGTGCGTTAATTAGGTTGCACCTTGATTGTACAAAAAATATATTTTGGTCAGCACTCTATTAAACGCTAGCAACAAACCAATTTAATTCCACCACAATGGTGTACCAATTGCATAATTATAATAATAACTTTTGAACGATTTCAACAAACGTCAAAACTGTCAATTATAACCAGTGGATCCATCACGAAGGCACCTGGAGGGCGGGTGCGGGTTCGCGTCCCGACTGATTGAATACAAATACGATGCGACATGGGCGACGAACAGGGGTGCTGTGGATGCGACATTGATACATATATTTTTAAAACAATTTTTTTCCAAATTATTGTTTTACTATTATAAAGTGATTTTAAAAGGTTTGGGTGGCATTTTTTGCTTTAAATATGTAAGCCAGAATTGACGTATCTATTACATCATTGGCAACTGCATTGCGATTACACGGCTATATTCAGATTGTAGTCTAGGCTGTTTTATTTTCGATCGCTTTGCTACGAGTAATAGTCACATCTTGAACAGTGTACGCGATGTGAGGAGGAAAGAGGAGGATCAGGAATACTAAAAATAATCAAACGCAAGTAATTATTATTAAAGAAAACAACAGAGCAAAGACAAACATAAAACAAACGTAAACGTAATAAAAGTTTACAAAAAGTATGGTTTGCCACAAACAGGGTGACACGAAATGGCATAGAAGTTGCCAAGGCTTTCTTGAATTGCCATAGACACTGCAGAAGAAAAATCCCAAATCAGGCATACTAGAGAAATTTATAGTCCACAACAAAAACTTTTCCCTCAAGGTCGGAATTAAATCCAACTCCAGCTACAAGATTTAACACAACACCATTTTTTTCCGTTTAAAATATATTAACTTGTATATTAATTAACCCCTTAACCTTTGTTTAAACACGTTTCCTATACACGTTATATTAACTTAGTAGAATTTCCCATGTAATTTAACGATAGTGCTTTTCGTGTGGCGCAAACTGGCTATCAACAATTTTGTCAGAATTGCCATCAACACGAAAAAAGAGATGATTTGAATGATGTCAAATGTGAATGTGTTAGTGAAAAGGAAAGGAAGTTAGTATTACAACATGAGTAAAGAAACTCATGTGGTATTACCGTGAGTTCACTGATCAAATCATACTTTGTACAGGCTTTCAAACTACATCATCAAGTCAAAAATTTCATAAAAATAATGCTTTTTTCATTGACTTATATCCTCTTTTTTATTCAAATGATTCCTCAATTAGTTCATACTTTGAAAAACATTTTTTTTAAATACCATTAAAATAAAGTTTTGATCATTACTAAAGAACCTAAATCACACACTCTATGTATACACCAACCATACGAAATGTACAGGTATACCAAACAAGTCTTAGGTACAACACAACAGAGTATACTCTACTCGTATAGCATATTGTAAGCGGATAGCCTACAGTTTTCACTACTACCTTCTTCGCCATTTCGATTGTTCCTAAAACCCAAAAAAAACCTTTAACTGACATTTGGCGCGACTCCGCGCGTCGGCCCGGCGCCCGCATGTCATTCCTCCGCCCATTATAAAATGTCGGCAGTAATCGGCCTTTATTTTTATTTTATTTGCAAACCCCCACCCCCGCGCACCCCACCACCCCACCAGGCGACCGATATTTCAAACTTAACGACGGACATAAAAATATCGCGCTAAAAATTTCAGAGCGGATAAACAGTGGTAGATCACTTTGTTTTGGTGATTAGGATGTTTGGGGTGACAGCAAATAGGTTTATGAAGTTTTGAAAGTCAAATCTAAGGAACAACTATGTTTACGATACTCTAGTTATTGATTGACACAGTCGAGAATAACCTACTTTTTTATATGCCGGCCGCATTTTGGATAGATTTTCGTAAATATGAATTTGCGAAACAAACATGAAATTGCTAACGCAGCTTGTGGGTGGAGTGTAGAGTGTTACCGCTCAATAGTCCACTAAGGATAGATTTATCGATATTGTAACTTTTAGTCAATAATCAAGCTATCGATAGTTCGGCAACACTAGTGCAGCTACTACGAGTGTAGCTCTCGTAGTAGCTGGAGGATCATATTCACAACTTCGTTAGAAAAACGCGTTAAAAGTTCTCTAGGGTCAGATTTGAAAAATATCACTTAGTTTACCTTTTTTAAGATTGAGATGTTAGTCCTATAAAAAAGGTGTTTTATGAGCAATAGACACGGTATTTTAGAAACATTTTAGGGATGAAGGGAAATTAACTAATAACATCAGGACCTACCTCTTACAGGGTATGTATGAGTGCCCGAAAAAGGTACAGAAGATCTGTATATAGGTACAGAATAAATCATCATCATTATCATATCAGCCTGTTGCAGTCCACTGCCGGACATAGGCCTCCCCCAAGGAGCGCCACAGCGCACGATCTCCCGCCCTTTGCATCCAGTCGCTGCCAGCTGCCTTCTTCAGGTCATCAGTCCATCTAGCCGGGGGCGTCCTACACTACGTTTGCCTAAGCGTGGTCTCCATTCGAGAACCTTCCTGCTCCACCTCTCGTCGGTTCTGCGACAGACATGGCCAGCCCACTGCCACTTCAGCTTGCAACATTTTTGGACAATATCAGTCACCTTAGTCTTATGTCGTATGACCTCGTTCCGGATCTTATCCCTTAGTGAGATCCCCAACATTGACCTTTCCATAGCACGCTGAGTGACGTGTAGTCGTGTGTATATACAGAATAAATAATTTCATTTTATTTCATTCACAGAATAAATAATTTCATTTTATTTCATTCTAAAGTCGGCGAATGTGTTCATCATTACGAACATCTTTTATACTTAACTCCATCGGACCAGCACTTAATTTAAATCGAAATAAATGAATACTTTGTGTAGCGTTTTAGAAATTTTTACCTGTGTCCCCACACAGGTGAAATGAAATAGGGGATGCAAGGTCGTATGGAAGTCCAAACAAAGTCACGCTTTTACGCCTCACCCAAGTTGCTGAATTACGAGCCTACGGTCAGGGTCCCTGCTGAAAATCAGCGTCGTGATACGTCCCTGGCTGTCACGACAAATGCTGAGCGGGGGCGTTTTTGACACATTTTTTATTTTCTTAAATCCTGTTATGTATTTCTTTTGTATTCTGTGTGTGAAATAAATAATTTTCTATTCTATACCAAATATCCTGCATGTAGTTCACGCGAACGAAGTCGTGGGCACAGTTAGTAGGTACTCAATAATTTATTGCATTCTACTGGATGACTTTTTTTACCGTCAGGAAAAAATAACTGTGTATTCTATACCTAAAACTGTGTGATATTATGTGAGTATGTTTATAAAATGCAACTGATTTTATCAATTTTGGAATGTTTAAATAAATGCATTAACATAGAATTTTCATATTTTTATTATTATTTTACCAATACTCTTTTTTTAATGTTCAGTTAGTCAAAATTAACTTACAATTAGATGGTTATGAGGATAAATAGTTGATAAAAATAAAATAAAGAATTCAACTTTTTTTATTTATTATCATGTTATCATCACCTATATCGTTTACCTATCTCACACGTTTATTTTCTTGATGGTAAAAAAAGTCATCCAGTATAGGTTACCTTTTGTGTTAAGTATATAGTTTTATGATATCTCTAAATCCTGTAGTACGAGACGGGGAGCAGCGTCTACGTGCGAAATAATATAAAAAACTGCGCTCGCCAACCCGCCTGCCAAGCGTGGCGAGTATGGCAACAACCCCCCGATGACAGAAGTCACTAGGGAGGCCTATGTTCAGCAGTAGACGTCCTGTGGCTGATATGATGATGATGATATCTCTACCACATGGACCCAAATGGGCATACCACCTGTGTACACTTTGGTAAAAATTAAAACGATTGTCCTATAGGGCTCTTACATTTTTTTGGCAGAGACTTCAATGAAAATTTCATTTTTTTCATATTACTCTTGCTGAATTCGAACCGGAAAGCGCCAGGCTTTGATGTCTGTGGCACGAACCACCACACCACGCGGTCTATACCCTATCAAACGGCAAAGACCGTCCGGCCGCTCAGTAACAATAAAATTTTCATTGAGTCTTTTGAACTTCGCCTGACAGGATATAGCTTTTGCCCACAGCTCGTTATTACAAGTCTAGTACTATTATTATTTTCTGTGTTCTTACGCAAAAGTTTTCATTGTTTACGCAGACCATACAATCTTAATGAGCCTGTATATAAAATGAAATTCGCAAATTACGAAGTAGGCCATCGCACCACCACTGACGTATTATAGTTGGTGAGTCCTTTATTTTTGTCCAGAGATTTTCCTCGTTATTACGCTTCTTGTAAGGCATGCAAAGTGATTCATTGTTTGCAATAAATGAACTATTTCGATAGCTGCTATTGCGTAGTTCGCAATAAACGCATAATTATTAATTAACAAGAAACGCATTTGAATTGCCACTTTAGCTGGCTAATCCGTCGGGCTATGTCAGCGACTTTTGTTCGTTCACGGATCTCCTCATTTCTGATTTGATCTCGCAAAGAAACACCGAGCATTGCCCTTTCCATAGCGCGCTGTGCAACTTTGAGCTTCCTTACAAGGCCCATAGTAAGAGGCCACGTTTCTGTTCCGTATGTCATCACTGGTAACACACACTGGTTGTAGACTTTCGTCTTTAAGCACTGAGATATTTTGGACGGGGCACGTAGAACTGACGGCCAATGGGGAAGAAAGGTCGTCTGGAATGGAGGTCACGTACCTACCGGCAAGCGCAGCGTGGGACGTCTGCCCACCTTGTGGGTAAAGGTTACAGGACGACGCTGGATGCAGGCCGCTTCCAACCGGCTGATCTGGAAGTCACTGAGGAAGGCCTATGTTCAGCAGTGGACGTCCTGTGGCTGAAATGATGATGATGATGATGCATTTGAATTAAATAGATTGTTGTATTTTGAAGCTAGTGGCAAATATTGACATAGTTTTTATTTAATGCAGCATGTCATCATCATAATCCCACGTCAGCCATTACTGTACAGTCAGCAACACGATGGTATCCAAAACTGACAAACTTCAATCGATTTTCAACTTAATAATCAACCAATAGAGTTTATATTTATACGGGAAACTTGGGTTCTTATCCCTAAAAAAGGGGTGATTCTAGTAAGAAGTGTTCTTCTGTTTAATCACAACAACTTTTTCGACCATCATCCTAAAATATCTGACAATTTGACAATACAAACTGATGGTTTGTATTGTCAATAGCCCATGCCTCCCCATGGAAGTGAATTCTTTCATAGCAATTTCAATTTTGATCTCCTGGTAAAAGTTGTGTGGTGTTTTGAGCAGTAGAAATACCTCGTAAAATTAACTAACTTTCTTAAACGAGATGAGTACCTACTCTTCAAGTTACTACTCTACTTTTTCTAGAGGAGACCATCCTCCACCTCCGTCGTAACACCGGAATCGCAATAAAGTATAAGTAACAATAATTTTGAAGTTAAAACTCCAACTTCAATCGATTGCGTAATAAGCTGAAGTCCCATTTGCACAAAATAATTTTACAACAATGATTTATTTTCACAATAAGATCAAACAACACAAGTTCTAAACTTGTTACGATTTCATAATTGACCACAAACTCAACAAACTTTAGATATAAACCGTCGAATGAGTTTTCTGGAGTTTTTATATCTTCTATTCCACCGAAAAACATATAAGAAAGTACATAATAATATACGTTTCAAACATTTTTTTAATATTTCACAGGAAGCAGGCTTTGTACGGCAAGGCCATCACTAATATTAAATTTCGGAAGAATCTCAAAGAGCCTTATATCATTTTTCTCGTATTCGAACTTTCTAGGATAATATCTAATTGTGCGCGCGAAATTGGTCTTTGTTTTGTCGGCACGTGGAAAAGATATTGACATAATAATACGTGAAGTTCAAGGACATTTCTAAACCTGAACACAGATTATACAGGTTGACTGGTAAGACAAAGAAAGGTAGATGTTCTAACCATACCATTAAAAAAATTACGCATTTTGACATTGCCATGTATGTATATTTTAAACTTAGTAAGTTTTGTCAAGTCCAATAATCAATTATTTACAAAATTCAAAGATGTTATGCAAAGAGCCTTGAGGTATCCAGATAGACTTACCCACAGTGTGAGAATAAGGACTAGTCTTTATAAAAAGAATTGCTCAGCCATGTGCGTTAAGGTATTTAATGCATTACCCACAGAATTCCAAACTCTCCCAAAAACACAGTTTCGGAAGGCAGTGAAGTTACAAGAACAGTGCTTCTACTCTGTTAAAGAATATTTAGACTATATGAACAGACTCAGGCATTAGGTAATTAATATGTGGAATGATACTGTGGAGTGTTGTATAATGTAAGAACTGACATTTTATTTTAATAATGTAGTATTGTGCTTTATATTTGACATGATTTACATTACTTATTTGACATATTTATTTTATTATTATTTTTCTCATTTGACATTTGCATGCTAGTAAGTTAGCGAAACATGTTTGAACATAATATTTAAATGTAACACCTTATAACATGTACCGTGTTTCATGTAAATAAATGAATTTGAATTTGAATTTGAATTTGAATATAATATCCAAGTCTTATAATAGAATTTTTCCATAAAAAAAATACATCACCCTCGACGGGAATGTATGGCATCAGTTTTTAGGGTTCTGTAGTCAAAGAGTAAAACGGGACCCTATTACTAAGGCTCCGCTGTCCAGCTGTCTGTCTGTCTGTCCGTCTGTCACCAGGCTGCATCTCATGAACCGTGATAGTTAGACTGATGAAATTTTCACAGATGATGTATTTCTGATGCCAGTATAACAACAAATACTAAAAAGCAGAATAAAACCAATACTTAAGGGGGCTCCCATACAACAAACGTAATTATTTGGCGTTATTATAGATAATGGTGCGGAACCCTTCGTGCGCGAATCCAACTCGCACTTGGCCGGGTTTGTTTTCGTGTTCCGACGTTGGTCCCGTAGTTATAGGCAGGCTTTAAGAAGCCTTTTAGCAAGAAATGCTCTGTACCTCCTAACACAAGGATGTTTTCTTACTTCAAGTCTCCTTTGGTTCCGAATTGCGCTATAAGCACTATTAGCACTAATTCATAAATGAAGTAGGTATTGTAAATTTTTGTTTTTAGCAATTCCATGCAAGGATTAATTGAAGATAAATAACACTTGAAATAAATCATCGACCTCAGGTGGGACTCGAACCCACGTCCCATCGCATACCGGGCGAGTGCTTTGACCACTAAGCTACCGAGGACGTCACGTGACAAGATGAAATTCCTCAAGTGTTTTTTTTTTTTTTTCGCTGTCAAAGCCAGCGTATTCTGATCAATGTTGTAGCTATAATTATAGCTGAGTAGTATACTACCGTCAACACTCTATAGAAATATTTTTACAAATATTTGACTATTGGTTAAGATCAGAAATGCTTAAACTTTGTAAATTTTTGTTTTTAGCAATTCCATGCAAGGTTTAATTGAAGATAAATAACACTTGAAAAAAAAATCATCGACCTCAGGTGGGACTCGAACCCACGTATGCGATGGGACGTGGGTTCGAGTCCCACCTGAGGTCGATGATTTTTTTCAAGTGTTATTTATCTTCAATGAAGTAGGTAGGTAAAAACCCCCTATTTTGTGTAGTATTTGTAACCATTATATTTGTTCGGTTTCGCGCTGACAGTGCTTGCGCAACTCGGGATGCGGTCCATGACAAGCAGTGTGCTATTTAGCGCAAAGATATTTATTTATTTGGAGAAAAAAATAACTTTTCAATGCTTCCTTAGCTAGGCTTCTACAAGATCTTATACACCGTGAATTTTGAGATACCCGAGAAAATTAACTAACATACTCAGATATCGATATACATCGAATTTAGCGAATAAAAAAAACGGAACGGCGTACAGCGTTGGCGTACGGAAGAAATAACTATGAATGAAAAAAAAATCATTCATAGTTATTCCTTCCGTACGCCAATATTACGCGACTAAATTAGGTGGATTTTGGTTCCGTTAATGTTGGAATGATAATGATTACTATTTGAATTAGCAGGACTTTTATAGGGCATATTTTTTAAGGAATGTTAGGGACCTATTAAATAAATTTCTCATAAAAAAATTTTTATTCGCCGAATTCGATGTATATCGATATCTGAGTATGTTAGTTAATTTTCCCGGGTATCTCAAAATTTACGGTGTATATGTTATTTATTTAATCATCTATTCCGTTAGTCTTGCAGAATCTCTAGAATGGCTCTACTGATTCAGCTGATTCATTCTTCGGTTAGTTCGTATAAATCTATAAATTTTATGGGTTATTAACTTTTAAAATGGAATAAAAATTGATGATAATTTACTTATTTTTGTAATGATAAAAGTCAATTCATACTCGTAATTTCGTATGGATCGCGTAATTTACCTCCCCCCTAAATTGGATAAAAATTAGAAAATGGCATTATTTTCTTTTAGGGGTTTATGTGGGTACATAATTTATTTTATGTGTAGGTAGATAATAATAACATGAGATATAAAAAAGCAAGAAAATGTAACCTTTGAAATTATTTTAGGGAAGCAATAGGGGTTAAGACAACGACTCTTTCTTAAAAAAACTGGTTTGGGTGTAGTTTAAAGTAGCTATGAAATATGAATAGCCCTAAATGAAATGGGCCACGCTTTTTAGCACTAATGCCAAGAGAACGCTGTCAGATCGAAATATACAAACATACACACATGAAATAATCAAATTCAATAAAAACGGAGATACCGAAATCACATTCACAAACCAAAACATAAAATCGATTACCAAAACCTACCATTTGGTAGAAACTTGGGGCTCGAAATCGCACGGCAATGTCCCTATAACAATTTACTTGGTATATACAAACGTACGAAGCAGTATTAATCTAATCACACTCAGTTTCGCAAGAATGTGTGAGTCTACGTCTTTAATAATAACTGGGGGGAGGGGGGGTCCACCCAGCGGGGCCACCCTTCCCATACTAGTGAAAAAATATATCCCAAGGAAAACAATATTATAAATTGGAGTGTACGCGTGTGTGCGTAAATGGGACGTATTTCACTCACATGCCTTTTTATTTCATTTTATTTTATTCGTCTTGTGATGTAGTATTTTTTACATTTTGTTTCCCGTGCCTTTGTGCGTTGTGGAGTTAAAAATAAATTGTAGTGCGGCCACACTTAGAAGTCACATAAGTCAGGAATTTTGCACACATTATTACACTTGTATCACTTTTTTTCATATTCTAAACAATGCCGAGCTTTCTAATTATCTAGCCCTAAACTAAGCAAAGATTGTATGGTGACTAGATAAGATATATTTACGTAAGATATAATACGTTAAGGAACATAGGAACATTCATGCAGGGGCGTGCGGTGCATATAGGCAAATCGACACTGCCTACCTGATAAATGAAATGAGGTAGGCAGTAGATACTTACAAATGCATTTTATTGATGAAAACCACCGATTTTCCACAATAAAACACATTAGTAAGTATCTACTGCCTACCTCAAAATATAACCAATGCCCGCCACTGCATTTATGTCTTAGGTACAAATGCTCTTGCTTAACACCTTTGAGGTATCCGAGTCCGAACGCGCAACCGCCAGGCTTTGTAGTCCAGAGCGCGACCCACTACACCGTCTCGTCAAGAACTTTTTAAGATTATTAATTAGCCCCAGCATAAGGCTGGGGCTTCACCTGCGTGACGCCTAACGTTCAAATAAAGGCATGATTAGCGTTAACTAAATTAAAGCATTATCTACGCGCTAAGTGCGTGGCCACACTTATTTGACGTTTGATTCTAGCGTCTAGTGACTTAGTTAGAGTGTGATCTGTGAGTGTGTTTTTAAAATAAAATAAAACGCTTCCAAGAACTCAATACTTTTCTTATTTGGTCTACTCCATCCTCACTTAATAACTATGCACTTTAACATTTAATTCACAAAGAGTTTTTGAATGTGACCGTGTTTTAACATGTTTAGTGTAGTAGGTGTAGCCACAACAACGCACTAAACGCCCGCTTAATCCCTTTGATGTGTCAAAAGTTACCGCCGTCCGAGCTATCGCCTAGCGTCTAACGTTATTGAAGCAAATTAGCGAACAAAGACCGGCCACACCTGCGTATTACGTCAAATAGAGCACTAAATAACGACATTAGACGCAGGTGAAGCCCCAACATTAGGAATATTATAAATGTGAATGTTTACAAGTTTATATGTTTCTTGCTCATGGCAATCACGCTTAAAGGCTGAACTCAATTAGCTCAGCCTGAAAGTTTAAAGCCATTAATTAAGCTTAAGACAAACCATATTCTTTATCCCGTTTTTGTATTTCTATTAGGTAATTTATTTAAAATTACAACTTCATACTATTCTTTGACTTTATTTTGAAGTCACGCAAATAAAATTGCAGGCAAAAGATCATACCATTTGATAATAATGAGTATACAGGGTGTTAAAAAAGTGTGTGCCATAGCTTCAGGGTGAGTTCAGTATCGACAAAGGAACCCGTAAAAAATAAAAAATAAATCCCAATAAAATAGTTTTAGTGTAGCCAGCCAATATCAACTTTACTCGCGTCAAATGGCGAGAAGCGCGAGAAAATATTAAGGCCTTAACACGCTTGAATGACCTTAACGCGTCGCGCCCATACAATTTCGCGCGTGCCTCAACGTAAACCTCTAAAAATCGGAAAATCATATTTTTTATGAAATTAATGCGTTTAACGAGAATTTTCAAATAAAACTCTCAATTCAAAACATGTATTTTTCCAAAATCTTGTTTTGTGTAAAAACAGTAATGAAATAGCTTGTGCCGTTTAAGAGAACATTTGCAATTTATGAAGAAATGGACACTTTTTGTGCATGTTTTAATCCAAGGGACTTAACGGAAAATCAAAGCATATTGTATTTAAAATTTTTAGATTTAAGTAACAGGTATTCTGACAATTTGATTTTCATATTCGAAATTTTAGGCACTCCGGTGGTGTTAAGGCCTTAAAAGTGAACGACAAAATGATAACGCATTCGATAGTAGGAAAGTAATTAAAGCATTTAAACAAATAAATCTTTAATGAATTTTAATTCTAAATTTTAAGTTAGTAAGTCTAAATTTTGATTTTTGATCGTGCTCTTTGGCGCTCTTTGGGGGAGGCCTACGTCCAGCAGTGGACTGCAATAGGCTGAGATGATGAAGTCTAAATTAGGTTGATCTTGTACCATTTTTTTTATATATATTATTATCTTTATATGATGTTTATAATTATCTTTATATTACGTTATACAGCATATTCTCCTATTACTCGTCTTTAATAAAGGAAAACTTGGTCAATAGTCGTTTCAGTACACAACCAATTCGGCGGAAGAGATTGCTTTTGTATTTCGATTTAAAGAAGTAAATCAAATGTTTTTTGTCGAGGCAGTTGTTTTGTTTGGTAGAAAAATAAAGGGTAAAATCAGCTATAAGGTTTGAGATTTCTTTATTTAGATCACTATTTATTTGTTGTATGACTAAGCAAATAAATAAATAAATTGTTTCTACAATCACACCAATTATCTAGCCCCAAACTAAGCAAAGCTTGTGCTATGGCAACTAGATAACGGATCAACATACTAAATACGTTTATAAACATCCATGACTTAGATGCAAATGCTCGTGCTCATCACACTAACATTTGCCCCTCGCGGGTTTGAACCCGCAACCGCCAGGCATCGTAGTCCGGAGCGCGAACCACTACACCAGACGGTCTTCAAATCTTGTAGGTAGGTAAGTGCTATGGCGACAGACCAACTTAACCAAATTTTCTAAAAACTAAAAACTTACATTGCTTGCTTACTTACATGCTTATACCTCCGTAAGGCAAGCACGCCGGACTATATGGCGTCGCCATCTCTGAGGTTTCGGGTTCGATCCCCAGTCGGGTCAATGTGGAAAAACGAACCTTTCTATATTGCCTCGGGTCTGGGTGTAGTGGTACCGTCGTTGTTTCTGATTTCTATAACACAAGTGCTTTAGCTACTTACCTTAGGATCAGAGCAATGTATGTGATGTTGTCTAATGTATGTGATATATACATATATACAGAACGTTCTAAAGTTTTTAGATTTTCTCGCGTAAGGACCGCTTTGAAGTTCAGGAAATTAAGTTGAAAAACTTGATAACTCCTGAGGAGAAAGATTTTCTTGACAGACAGACAACAAAGTGGCCTAATATACGGATCTCGTTATTTCTTATTAAAATACGGAATCCTATATTTAATAACAAATATAATTATGTTATAAGCCTACTACGATTTCGACATTACTGAAAAATATATACATGTTACTACATGTGAAATAATCTCAATTATCATGTTACTCGTGTCAGTTCTGTACTTCAAACTTTCTTTTGTGTGCAAAAATGTAAAATATCTAGCCTGACTATGTTTCTTCTTCTCAGTCGGAATCTTCATTGCTGAAGGTCTTGTCTAACTTGAAGAGTTAATCACCCGATGCACTTTGCTTCTCCACGTATTTCTGTCCTCGGCAGTCTTTATAGCCTTAGTTATTGGCAGGCCAGTGAGGGACTTGACTAGATCTGACCAGCGGGTAGGTGAGCGACCACGCGACCTTCTGCCATCAACCTTCCCAACCACCACCAGCTTCTCTAGGCTGTCAGGATTTCTGACTATGTTTAAGGAATTGTATTTTCTTAAAACAAGGTAGACAACATCACATGAATCACATCCGTTAACCTACCACAAAACGTCAAAATTCCTCAATTGTAATTGATCTCTATGTGTTGGGCTTAGAGTAGAAAATCGGTTGAATGATCTTTAACTTTTTGGGTAGGTAAACCTGCTGTCGACTGTACATACTTTATACAGGGTGTGGTTTTAAACAGTAGCTAAAATAATAATTTCTGTTTCATAAATTACTATTCAAGCAGAGAAATATTGCGATTTCGATGTTGATCCCATAGGAAAAGGTGCTTGTATGAATGGACTAAGTTATTTAAAACCCCCAAAGAGCGCCAAAGAGCACAAACTTCCGCTTTTTAGGGTTCCGTACCCAAAGGGTAAACGGGACCCTATTACTGAGGCTCCACTGTCCGTCTGTCTGTCTGTCTGTCTGTCACCAGGCTATACCTATCTCATGAACCGTAGTAGACAGTTGAAATTTTCACACATGATGTATTTCTGTTGCCGCTATAACAACAAATACTAAAAACCAGAATAAAATAAATATTTAAGGGGGCTCCCATACAACAAACTTGATTTTTATAGATAATGGTGCGGAACCCTTTGTGCGCGAGTACGGCTCGCACTTGGCCGGTTTTTTTATCCATCCACTGCCTGCCATTATTCTAAGGTCAGTCTATTGAGCTGGGGGGCGTCCTACACTACGCTTTTTACGTCTTTGGCGCTCTTTAAGGGAGGCTTACATCCAGCAGTAGACTGCAATAGGCTGAGATAATGATGATTTAAAACCACACCTTGTTACACATTACTTTATTTTTAACTTTTTTGCTGTTGTGTATTTTACTTCTTTAATTTTAATTGTTTCTTATATTTACTAAAAAAAATTAGGGACAGTCAGCATCAAAAATATGTTACAGTTTGTTAATGACATCGGCTTTACTACAACATTTTCTCAGATGATTTTAGTACTACTCGTGGTTTTGGTAGACTCGCTCCAGTTTTTTTGGTCTTTCACAAATATTTGTAATTCCGAACCTAGCAACGTATTTATCATACTTTGGTTCCTTTAAACTAACGAGCGCCACCCTTATCATCTTAGCCTATTTCAAACTACTACTACAGTAGTAGTAGTAGGATATACATATCCTGACACTGATATACCCGCAGAATATCAGTGTCGTGGCGGTTATTTTAGCTGCCACGACTAATGCTGAGCGGGGGACCCTTTTGGCACACCATTTGATTGTTAAATTTTTTTCTTTTTTTTTGTCGTTCTTAATTTGAATTTTATTTGTACCTGTTCTTTTGTGCCAAATAAAGATATTTCTATTCTATTTCTATTCTGTATGTAAGCCAAAAAATTTTGGTGTGTTGACTGTACATTCCTAGGGAATACTTAATTTATATTCTAGTAGAAAATATATCCAAACCCAATTAAAATAGGGCTGACCCGAAGAAATCTTGCTAAACCATCCCCCCTCCCCTAGCCACGGGGCAAGACAGATCGCCTGTCAACCGCGTTCTGCGTCAAGTGTTGAAACTGCACTGGGCAATAAATTGAGGAAAACAAGAAGACAGGGAACTGTTGTCAGTTTAACTAAACCTAAAAGTGACAGTTTGAATCGTTCTAGTAATATTGGCCAGATAGCCATTAGGATGAAAACACAGCACACAAAACTGAAATGTAGATTCAATAAATAATTTTTAAAGATGTACCCGAGGTTCTTTTGCATGGCTATCAATTTTATTAAAAACGAGCAAGTTTGCACATACACTGTATTAACATAATAGCATGTGTGTGGGCTGTATCGATTTGGATTGAAATAAGATTTTTCTTTTTATGTTTACATATAAACCTTGTAAAAACGCAATTTATCACGAAAACCGTTTTAGAACTAATTCGTCCGTTGTCATACTGTCAATATCATATCACGTCATGTCGTAAATTTTATTTATAGTACTTGTGTTAATTAATTTGTAATTATTTTGTTAACAAATAAATAATTAATTTAAATCACTTATTGTCTTGAAAGAGGCTTCAGACTCAAGACAGATCGTCTGCCTCCCGTTTAATCGTCAAGGGTGAAACTGCATTACGTAACAATAAATTGAGGAAAAGACCCATATTTAAGTAGCAACAGCATTAAGGAAACTGCGGGGCAAAACGGGTCGCGACAGGAATATTACAAAAATATATTAATATTTGGAAATCGAAAGTCAAACCTGTACAATTCAAAATAGTATCTACAATTAATACTACGATGCAACCATTTTTATTTTACTATTTTTTTTATTTCAAATAATTGCTACATCAAGCACATACGTCGAGAAAATTACAGCCAAAAATTAATAAAACCAATTTATTTCTGTAAATAGGCTTAAACTAAGCGCTTTTACACGTCCCAATATTTTTTTCCCTACCACTACTTCGGGACAATTTTGGGCTGGCGCCGAGAAGAAGTAGCGCAAGAAACTCGGTCACTATTGTCAGCTTCTTTTTAAATAGTATATAGTTTACATTACAAGATAAATGTACCTGTGCGAGCAGGGCAGTATTTATTTCCATAAATAAAGACAATACAACTTGCTGTGCGGAATATTTGCACATTAGTTGAGGTTATTGCCATTTGGAAACGATTCCTGGCAGACGGCAGTCATGTAATTCAAAAAAAGTGTAGTGTGTGACGGTACTTGGCGTGAAAATAATATTATGAGGGTAGATGAATAATCTGCCTCTCATACGGAGTGAAGACATCGCTGTTCCAGTCAGCCTGTGACCACGGTCGGTGTAACCCGATCGAAACGTCAGGCAATAGAGGTAACATTTTGTACGTCAGGCAAAAGAGGTAACGATTCCCGTTTCATTGAGTTTTAAATTATGCAACGCGAATGTTTAAAAGTAGTCATGTGTGAATCATACTTAACTTTTGAATTACATTTTAAAATAAAAATATCTATCGTCTTTTACAAGTAAAATACAATTGTGTAAGTGTACTAGTAAACAAGTAGGTACTATAGTACCTCCACTGTGGTGCACAAACGTGTGCAGGGGAGATTAATTAAACTGAAGAATATTGATATGACTTTTATGTTTATTCGTTATATATAGAAATACATATTAATTACTTAACTTTGAAACCTAATATGGAAACTACAATGTTTCTTTATGTTGAATCATATCATTTACAATCAATTATACTATTTTAAATTATAAGACGTTTCACTTTCTGTTTTGCTCCCGTTACTTGAATCAATCTAGAAACAACTGTTTTTTCCATGTCAAGACGATTATTCTAAATTCGAATACTTTTATACCATGGTAGACGTAGAGGTTTTATTCAACGAGTTATAAACCTCTACAGTACCTACATGTAAACGTTACCTCAAGGTGACATTTACTTGATTTGACCCTAGGCCGTATTTTGTCTTTTTGAGTCATACGTCAAGTTGTGCGTCAAGTAGCTCAGTGGCGTCAGCGCTTTGGTAGTGACGACCAAAGTTATCAAACGCCGCGGTTGTGTACTCACAATGATGATGAGTGACCACTGACCATTCCGACCATATTATGTGACCATTATACAAGACTCCGTGCTTCTGAAGGCACATTTAAAGGTCCCGGCTTATATCGCTCGATACTAGTCAGAGGGCTTAAGGTGGCTTGATTTAATTCTATCGGGAAAACTTAAATACTGGCCTTCGAAAACCAATCCGCACTGAGCCTGCATGGTGGAGTATGGCCCAAACCACCTCATGGTTGGTGTGAGGCCTGGTCCGTTGTAATGTGACGCATATAGGCTTTTCTTGTCTTTCCTTACGTCAAAAATAAAAACCGTACCTTTCAAGGGTCTACATTTTGCTCGATTTTCGTCGATATTGTTTGTAGAGAGGGGAGTCCGATTAAATCTGCTCGTGTTGTTGACATTAGCAAGCTAAATACCTCAGTGCCTAAAGACGAAAGTCTACAACCAGTGTGTGTTACCAGTGATGACATACGGATTACGGAACTGAAACGTGGCCTCTTACTATGGGCCTTATAAGGAAGCTCAAAGTTGCACAGCGCGCTATGGAAAGGGCTATGCTCGGTGTTTGCTTGCGAGATTACTTACAAATGAGAGGCGTGCTACTTTCTTTCACTAGTCTTGTAATCATGACGTTATTGGAAACCTAATATGACACAAAAATATCCATAAACCTTCGCTTTTGTCCGACTGTACGTCTCCATGACAGCCCTATTGTGTGAGGTAGAATAGAGACTATTATTTTATCATTTTACCGTATATTAATATGAAAAACATGCTATTATGTTAATACAATAAGAACGGAACTTACCCGGTAATGTTCATATTTTTTGTTAGTGAACGGAAAAAACATAGAAGCGTGCCAAAGTTGATTCCAAAGTTTAAGAAAACGCTTTTCGTAACGTACCTATGTATCCTAAATTAATCCCGTTTATTGTGATGGGCACCACTCGATAACTCTCCTTATTGTCAGACAAACAATCCCAAACATGAATAGGTGGTATTGATACTTCTTAAATACAAAAAAAACTAGGGGACTAACATCGAATTAAAAAAAAACTAGCAACAACTCATTGCTTTTCGTAATGTAAAGTGAATATTTTTGCTATCTGGTAAAGGATCATAAATGGTAATATGGCACGCATAAAAAATAATGTTTATCTGTTTGTTTTGCCCTTATGCGTTGATTAATAAATAATTATTCCGGTTGTGATAATTTTAATGAGTTGTTGTACGCACGAGCGAGAAAGCTAAAGTCGCGTCAACTGCTAAAACTAAAGATAAACTTTAACGTGGATAATTTGTGAGTCCTATTAATAAACTCATTAAACCCACGGAATAACTTTACACCAAGTTTACTTTAAGGATTAAATAATTTTAAATGTTAACTAATTATACATGTCTCAATAATAGACAAAATGTACTTTTTCAGAAAATACATTTTACAAGACATATAAATTAGTGCGAGCTTAAAAGTCCATGCACTAATTGAAAATTAAAATGACAATTTTAATAATTTTATAATTTTTAATACCCTTTAAAAAAAATTTTACGTGGTTTTTGAACTCAACGGCGAGTTCAACCCATAAATGAATTACCAACTAAATCTAGTCAAGTCTCATTAAGGACGTTTATGTGTAAAAGCTGCTTCTATACATTCACTGTTCGCCAGTTTTTCCTAGATAAGCAACATGATATGCTATTTATGTCCAAGTCTGGCCTTGCTTGCAAGAGTGACAAGTCCTGTTGGTAGCCATGGTAGCTCGACAATGGTGTTTATGTTATTTGATATAGATGGCCGATAAGGAGAAAAAAGAGTAAGTATTTGCGAAAAATATACGGACGGTAAAAATAGATAGTGATACAAATCATAAAACTAGACGTATTGATGACCTCAGTGGCTGAGAGGCGAGTACGCCGGACTTGGCGTCGGCATCTCTGAGGTCCCAGATTCGTTTCCTGGTTGGTGAATGAAGAAAACGAACTTTTCCATATTGTCTCAAGTCTGGGTGTTGTGGTGCCGTCGTTGTTTCTGACATCTATAACACAAGTGCTTTAGCTACTTACCTTAGGATCAGAGCAATGTATGTGATGTTGTCCAATATTTATTTATTTATATATTTTTCACTTTATGGAAAATATAACACTGTTTTTGTTTCAATATTTTCTTTTAGGAAAGGTTGCTGCAGCAAAATCAACCTATAAGCGTTCTTACACAAGTAAGCTCTTTAAAATTCACGATTAAATACTTTTGATTTTCGCTCTTAAGAATAAGTTGGTGTACTTGTGAACTCTGGAATTAGCTAGGAAGGAGGTGATTGGTTTTCCGATATTGGTCTCATAGACAAGAGGTTTATTTTAGCACCGGAACCAGCTTTTCCAAAGGTTATTAACCCTTTATATTTAACCCCCGACTAAAAATGGAAGCTCTCATAAGTTTGACAGTATTCCAGACAGAATAAACGTTTTATTGATGTCACGGTTATAGCCGTATATCGTCAACTAATATTGCGATAAAAATAGTTCCTCTCCAATTGGCACACTCTACTCGCTTGCACTCTTGACCACATCTGGAATTGATTTCATTTAGTAATAAGTACTTAAACTGCAATAAAAATAAACATTATATATGGCGCCGCCATCTATGAGGTTCCGGGTTCGATCAACGGTCGGGTCAATGTAGAAAACGAACTTAATATTATTCTATATTGTCTCGGGTCTGGGTGTTGTTATACCGTCGTTGTTTCAGATTTCTATAACACAAGTGCTTAAGCTACTTACCTTAGGATCAGAGCAATGTATGTGATGTTTTCCAATATTTATTTATTTGTTTATTTATATTTATTATACATTTCCGTTCATCAAGCATCCTATTCCACCAAACAAGGACAAAACTAAACAACAGAAACTCCTTAGATAAATAAGAATTCTCTTAATAACCCCCGACGTGGCATATTCATTCCGCCATATTGATTTTTTCCACCCCCATGCTAGCCTGTCGCGAATTATCGAAATCTAACAAAGCATCCCCAAACTCCCAAGAAAACTAATAACTGGACTTACACACCCTTACGCACACTCACACGCTACACACGCACACTAGAGCAGAAACTAACGCACACGCGCGTCGCTTCTAATTATATACGTACGAAATAAAGATTGGGGAAAAATTTTACAAGAAACAAGTGTGTCGGACGGGAGAGGGGGGCGCTGACCGCTGCCGTCATTAAGATACCCCCATTCTCCCCACTCGGGGGCTAGTTCTCCCTAGATGTTTAATAATATGAAGAATTGGAGATAATTTGCGCGAAACTAAATAAGAAACGCTGGCCGAAAATTGAAAGGTCGGATGGTGCTGTCTCGCTCGAAGGTAGTTAAAGAAAGTGGAGATAGCACTCATTTGAGAAAGCGGAAATGTTTAGAACTAACAGGGTAGGTATGGGCGCTTCGGATACGGGAGGCATTAAGATTTTAACTTACTATAGCATTAATTATAGACAGATAATCTCATAAAGCTTATTCTATAGGGCAATTATCCCGTCTATACAGGGTGTACTAGAGAATAGGACACTCCTTAAAACCACTTGATCAGATGGTCACATACAACAACCTTTTGTATAGAAGCAACTTCGAGATCGAGTTTTTTTTTTACTTGCATATCTTGATGATAATGCATAGATGGAGCATCTGAAAAAAATTCACGATTTCGATGTTGCTCCCATAGGAAAAGTTGTTGTATATCACCAGCTGATCAAGTGGTTTTAAGGAGTGTCCTATTCTTTTATACACCCTGTATATCTTTGGAACTAATTGTTTTATCACTGCTATGGCACACAAACTTGTTACTTCATCATAGGGGCGAGTTAAATACTTATTATTGAAGCAACCTTTTCCCGATCTAAAAAAGCATAAGTAGTCCAATGGATAGAGAATTCACACACCCTAAAAATCTAAAAAAGAACATGAAAATAGATTTTAGAACTAAGTTGGCATGAGTAGACAAGACTTGTCTATTGTCGCCCGCACTCAAGCAGTAATCACTAATTATATAATGGCAGAATTATTGTCGAACAAAAAAATCACATATTATTAGAGAATGTACTCCAAGGGCAAACTACTCACTGTTATACATAGAAAATCTCAAAAGCGTTTACATTTTTAAAAATATATGACCTTACTTCAAAAAATATAGACTACGCTTAAACCATGTCTAAAGATTAGTCAACCAATTTGAAAAGTTGACACATCAGACATTCGAGACATATTATTAATTAACAAACATTTTTAATTGGTTGACTAATCTTTAGGCAAGTGTTTAAACCTAGTCTATCTTTTTGTAGTAAGGCCTATATTGTTTTTAGCTTTTCGTCTAGTAGCATTGATACTCTGTCAACCTAATTTACACAATGAACTTTTCTATGTTGGCTCCCTGCTAGGTTTTGTGGAAGATGCATCGGAAAGAAATTCGTTTCTGGCACTTTTTTTTCATCGTCTATTAAACCTGAGTATTCGATATTAACTATAACTGACGTGTTCCTGAGAAAAGGTTCTTGACAGACGTGAAGTAAGGGTTCCTTTTTCCTTTTAAGGTACGAAACCCTGATAAAAGGTCAATATTTCAGCTTCAAGTCAAAGAGTAGTCATTTTTAGGGTTCCGTAAGTAGTCCAATGGATAAAGAATTCACACACCCTAAAATTCTAAAAAAAGAATATGAAAATAAATTTCAGACCTAAGTAGGCATGAATAGACAAGACTTGTCCATTTTCGCCCGCACTAAAGCAGTAATCACTAATCATATAATGGCAGAATTATTGTCGAACAAAAAAATCACATATTATTAGAGAATGTACTCCAAGGGCAAACTACTCACTGTAATACATAGAAAATCTCAAAAGCGTTTACATTTTTAAAAATATATGGCCTTACTACAAAAAAGATAGACTAGGCTTAAACCATGTCTAAAGAATAGCCACCCAATTTGAAAAATTGACACATCAGACATTCGAGACTATTATTAACAAACATTTTTAATTGGTTGACTAATCTTTAGACAAGTGTTTAAACCTAGTCTATCTTTTTGTAGTAAGGCCTATATTGTTTTTAGCTTTTCGTCTAGTAGCATTGATACTCTATCAACCTAATTTACACAATGAACTTTTCTAATTTGACTTTCTGCTAGGTGTTGTGGAAGATGCATCGGAAAGTAATTCGTTTCTGGCACTTCATAGACATAATTTTAAAGATTAATAATTTTAATGCATCATATAAAGTTTTATGTTAATCGGTCAATAACTCTCAAAATGACCACTAATTTTTACTCAATGTAGATGTCTTTTTCTACTTTGCTGCCATCGATATTATCTCCACTCATTTCTTTAAAAAATCTTTACTTTTGGACCTTTATTACATGACTTGCGTCAGTTTTTTAGATCAATTTAAATATTTTAATCGGAATTAAAGAAATTCTTAGTTTAATCTAAATAAAAGAAATACCCACTTGTTTTTTTTTAATTGAATTTTTTTAACATCGATATATTTGTATTTTGTGATTGGTGACTACAAATACAATGGCTTCATACTTTTATCTTTAAACAAAATAAAAATAAAATCTACAGCTCTACAGGTTAAGGGATAACAAACCTTATTTATTACTTCACGAGCCCTCTTCCAAACTATGACGCACTTTATCTTTGTAATTTTTTGGTTGATTGACAAAAGAAAAAATAATATTTTTTTATAATATAACTGATGGACTAAATTTTATTTTCTTTTCCAAGTCGTCATTCCTATTCATTCAGTAGGCGGGCTGCCTCGTTTTTTATGTTTTCTATTATATACTGGTCATAATTTAATATATTTTTTTTATTGTTTTTGCGATCGCGTTTTATCTACAAACTAGCAAAATGTACCATGTCTTGTATTTCTTTTAGGATTCAGAAGTATCTATTCTACCTACTACAATATCAAAAGCATTTAGTATCATGGGCATACGTTACGAGCAATTAAAAAGGGTGTACCTTAATAATAATAAAAAATGAATCGTTTCCACAATTACATCAATTAGCTAGCCCCAAACTAAGCATAGCTTCTACTATGCCGAAGATAACGGATAAACATACTTATACATTTATAAACGTCCATGACTTAGGTGCAAATAGTACAAATGTTTGTGCTCAACACACAAACATTTGCATCTCGCGGGATTCGAACCCGCAACCGCCAGGCTTTGTAGTTTGGAGCGCGAACCACTACACCAGATGGTCGTCAAAAGGATAGTATAAATAATAAGTAATGTGTACAAAAGTAAGTACTCAATTGCATAAGCCTCTTTAATAAGCTTTGATTATAAACATGTCTAGATAGAGTGTGGTGCTGCAATTTTCACCAAAGGAACAGGCCAGATTTGAGTGAGTAACAACTATGGTTACTATGGTAACAATTATTTGCTGCTATGGTAACAGCGCGCCACTGAGCGGGCGAAACAAACTTTGGCGCCAACTGTTGGCGTATATATTTTTGGACGTTTATGACACTTGAACAGGGAATCTAGACATGTATATAATCAAATATAATAAGTAGGATAATACAGTCTCTTATAAGTATACCAATATTCAATTAATTATTTGTAAAATAGAATTTATTTTACTATCCTTACCTATATTTCCTTTTACGAATTGTATGATAAATGTACTTACGTATTAGCTCCATTATTATTTATATGGGAATTAATGTGCGAATATTGTGCGTCACAGACAATAATACAATACATAAATGGAAACACAGGATATAATTTACATGGTAATAATAACAATTCCTTGATAACTGACCTAGACTTATATGGTCTTAATAAACGTAAGTGCAATATGGTATCATCATCACATCACCAGCCTATATCAGTCCATTGCTGGACACAGGCCCCTCCAAAAGGAGGATTTTGCCAAAATCGCCACGCTTAGCAGACGGGTTGACGATCGAAGTTTGGCCAATGGTGGAGAGGAGACGCTGCTGCCCGTCTTCATGTGGCGGTTCTCCTGTAGTCGCCTCTTACGACACCCATAGGAAGAGAAGCGCCGGTGCAATTCTTTTAACGTGCCGGCACCACACGACACGGCAATATGGTATAACTTTTGTTAATTAACACCATTTTTTATAATATACACACATTTTTTATGATATACAAACGATGGGTTAGTAGACGATGAAAAAAATTCATCACTACGTTAAATGAATGGGAGCTACCCTAAAAAATATTTTTTAAAATTTTATTCTACCGCATTGTCGGCGTAATTGATATTAATATTTCCCAGAAATCACAGCTCTCTAGGGTCAACAGTCTCTAAGCAAAACCTCGGACGGACAGACAGAAGGACATGAAGAAACTATAAGGGTTCCTTGTCAGGACTACGGAACCAAAAATAATTGATGGCCTGGAGCAAGGCAGTATTTAATTATTGTCATTGAATTTGTCACTAACGGTATAATAAGCTTTTTTATCAATATCTTCTAAACATGTAATTTAAATTTAAACATAGGTAAGTAAGTAATTTATTAAATAAAACCGGCCAGTGCAAGTCGGACTCGCGCACGAAGGGTTCCGTACCATTATGTATAAAAAAGCAAAAAAATCGCGTTTGTTGTATGGAAGCCCCCTTAAATATTAATTGTATTCTGTTTTAAGTATTTGTTGTTATAGCGGCAACAGAAATACATCATCTGTGAAAATTTTAACTCTCTAACTATCACGGTTCATGAGATACAGCCTGGTGACAGACGGACAGCGGAGCCTTAGTAATAGGGTCCCGTTTTACCCATTGGGTACGGAACCCTAAAAAGCTAATAAAAATACATTTCCCTGTGACGTATATGCAGTTCGAAATAATGAATGACTTCTTGAGTAATGATAACATTAGCTTGTTTGCGGCGTTTATAAAATAGCATAGTTCTGAGACGTAAATTTTGCGGTTTTCCAAATACAAGGCAGTGATTCATTTTAATTGTAGTTTTCCTTGTTAAATTCAACCTTCTAAAGAGTGAATGGTATTATTTTAGTTTATGCCAAGCCTACACCACTGTAACTGAATAACAATCGCGAGAAAAACGTTTTCTTACCAAGCTTATGGGTAAATGCCTAATTTAATAAGGTAAGTAAACGTTAATAATTTTCGGACCTTGACCTTTTCAGTATGGTAAGTTTAACATTACTCATAAAGTAAAGTAAAGTATGCCTATATACGTCCCACTGCAGGGCACAGGCCTCACCTCAACTATGAGGTGGTTTGGGCCATACTCCACCACTCGGGCCCAGTGCGGATTGGTGGAGGGGTGTTGTAAGGCCAGTGACTAAACCTTACTGTCAGATGTTATCAAGCCGCCTTAAGGCCTCTGACTAGGCTCCACGACCAATATCGAGCGATATTGGCCGGGACCAACTTTTAACGTGCCTTCCGAAGCACGGAGATGCTCGTGATAAATGTCACTAAATATGGTCGGAACGGTCACCCATCCACTCACGACCGCGGCGTTGGTTGCTTAACTTTAGTAATCGATACCAAAGCGCTGCCGCCACTCAGCTACGAGCACCTCCATTACTCATAACACTCATAAATAAGACAATTTTTTATTTTGAAAACCATCGCTTACTTACTTACGTAAGCGATGGTTTTCAAAATATTTTTTTTTTGTATAAAATAAAAAATAAAAAACGTCGATTTTACCATTATTTTTTATTTAGTTTAATCCAGACATAAATAATACATATTTTACAGCATCACATGCATTGCTCTGGCTCATCCTAAGGTAAGTAGCTAAAGCACTTGTGTTCTAGAAATCAGAAACAACGACGGTACCACAACACCCAGACCCGTGACAATATAGAAAAGTTCGTTTCCTACATTGACTCCCAAGACAGAGATGGCGACGCCATTATAGTCCTCTTGGCTACAGAGGTAGTCTTACTTTTAAGCCTATTTTTAACCGACTTCAAAAAAAGGAGGAGGTTCTCAATTCGTCTGAATGTTGTTTTTATCTATCATTACAGGCTATAGTGCCCAATGCGATAGTATACTCAATTTTGTTAGTAACTAACCCTATAGCAAAGAACGCAACCCTGGTGAACTCACTCAGAATACAACTAAAAAGATACACTTGATCCGAAAGACGGCTGAGTCTCGTGACGTGAGTTACGCCTCCTGAAAGGTGACCGCGCATCTATGAACACTGCAAGACCCGCGGCTACCGCAGTCATTCTATTTTAGAATTATTTGTATGAAATCAGCCTCAAGATAATCATTCCTATAATTGTTAAAATTAACGGACACACACATAATTCTATGATGTACTCTGTGGCAGACCCACTACCATTTTGACAACTATAAGACGTACTAAGTGTCACATCACATCACCAGCCCATATCAGTTCACTGCTGGACACAGGCCTCTCCAAAAGGAGGATTTTGCCATAATCGCCACGCTTGGCAGGCGGGTTGGCGATCGCAGTTTGGCCAATGGTGGAGAGGAGACGCTGCTGCCCGTGTTCTTATGGCGGATCTCCTGTAGTCGCCTCTTACGACACCCATAGGAAGAGATGGGGTGGTGCTATTCTTTTAACGTGCCGGCACCACACGGCACGGCACGGTACTAAGTGTACGAGCAAGCAACGTACGTTTTAGTAAAATCATCATTTTACACTTTGACCTCATTTACCAGTAATTAATATTTCACTCTAACAAATCAGTTCGCATTTAGCCATCAAGAGCGCCGCACGTACTCACTCATTTTATCATAAGTCCATTTTTATACCAAGTTTTTACTCTATAAATATATCAGTTTTAACATAACCAGTTTATCATTTATTTGTTTCGGCTCACCCCGAACACTAAGAAATAATATTTTCAACAACGTATGAATGAAAATAGAATTTACTCATTGATATCTAGAGCTGAAGTTCTCTGAAAAAGTTAGTTTTAGATGTTGACATAGAGTATTAAAGAAATAGATATATACTTATATATATAATATATATATATATATAATATATATTACATATATATATATATATAAGTATAGGGTATATTTTGTGTATTTTATATAATATGAAAGATATTAAGTCATGAACATGAATACAAATTATTGTTTTAAGAGCAAGATCTAAAAATATTTTTTATATAATCCGATGTAAAGTGCATATGAAAAGTTGGCAGGCATAAACGTAAAAAGTTATATGTATCTAAAAATCTTAAATATTGGGGATATGAAAAAAGATAAAAAGTTTTTAAGATTTTTTTTCCCAAATTTATATGGGACGATTTTGGATTATACCCTATCTAATAGAAAAAGAATCATTAAAAAACCGACAACTCTGTAAAAAGGTATGCGTGGTCAAAAATTACAATCAGTAAATGAACAATCAATCATCCCCTGTTTTCCTACTCTTAGGGTTGTTTTTTTTTTCGAGTATATGGGACCAGCTTTACTCTTTCAAATAAAATAAAAGTATCAAAATCGGACTACTTCGTAAGAAGTTATGCGTGACCATACATAAAAAAATAAAACAAATATACGCGTCGACTTAAGAACCTCCTCCGTTTTTTCGTCGTTCGAAAATACTCTAAACGGAGTTAGGAATCATCATCCCTATTTAAGTTGTCCCTATTTGTGTTGCGACCATAGAGACAGCTTTCAGTACCAGAAATACATCTAATATTTATCATACTGTGTTTAGTTTAAGCAGTTCCCATAAGTTAGGTACATAGTTAAATATAACTGGTACAAAGGTTTTAATTAAAAAATAGCACGTCAGTTTTAGTTTACTTATTGTAAATTTATTTACATGTCGCCTGTTATTTAGTAAATATAAAATACTTACGGTCACGTGCGTCTATCTCTATGAATTGTGTCGATTTGTAAGGAAGCACAACAAATATTTTCAGCACATTGGTAATACGTCAAGGCGCTACGAGTCGCGCCATGCAAATGATCTTGTTCTACCCGCAGCGCGACTCACGTTGTTTAAGAACGGGCCGTATTATATGGCTGTCAAAATTTATAATCATTTACCAAACTCCATAAAAGCCCTCCAAGGTAGAATGTATGTTAGAGGGTTCATGGTTAATGAAGAAAACCCAGACGTAAGAGTTATCGCAGCACTTTATTCGGACGTCTTTACTCGACGGTGGTTTAACTCAGAATGCCTCTCAACGCCGCTTGCCCCTACCACCACTACTCTTCTCTGACACAAACAAGCGTCAAGCGACAACCGGAGTCAAATCACCACTTTTTACATTTAAATAATAGCTATTACAATCATTCCTTTACTCGTAGTATTTTTATAAATATAGAAATAACCACAGCTTAATTTTAAACATAGTTTTAATATTATATAAATTAGTTTATAATTTTATAACAGCATGCAAAATAATCACAATTTGAATTACATTTCTTTTTAACTTAAAGTAGATTTTAGCTTTTAAAAATATTCAAATAAATATAGTTTCGTGATAAATAAATTTTAATAATTAAATGACTAATTTGTTATGGGTATAAAACCCATAACAAATTACAAAATAATTAACTTCATATAATTACAAATTTCATTTCCGTTTTTAAAACCAGCAATAAAAGTTATGAAGGAATATTATTTTACACCGATAAATGCCTAGTATAATTTTAAGTGGTTCACTAAAATCAGAGATAATAATTCATACAAATAAACAACATTTAAATTAAATAAGAAATAAAATCAGTGTTGTGAGGTAGCGCTATCATGTATGATAGTAAATTAAAGAAGTTTTTTATTGACAAATCATATTATAATTTAAGAGAATTTTTTGATGATAAATTGAAATAGTGTAGAATTATTAATTGACTAAAATTATTGACAGGCTTTTGATATACATTTGACTTTGACATTAATTTAATTTATTTGCCATTGCAATTTATTATTTCTAATATTTTATTTTATTTGATCTAACATAACATTATATATTGTGACAATTTGTGATTATTTTTAATATTAGTATTGTATGATTAAAATTTATAAATGAAATTCGAATTAATTATGTTAAAAAAATGTTAATTTAAATTGTTTAGTATCAAAAAATCACGAATGCCTTAGAAGGTCATTCTGTAACAAAATCAACATCTTTTGTACCTGTATTGTGGACTAATGTTACATTATGAAAGTGATTAAATGAATATGAATATTCAAAACATGTAAAATGCATAATACAGCCTGTACGATTAATTAAAATAAAAAATAGGTGACGTCCGGGCCACAATATTTCTTAACGATCGTAATCTAAGATCAGTAATTATACTTTATTTTAAATGACTCTAAAGTGATGCTATGATATTGATGAACCCCTGATACAGATGAAGATAGTCTGATACCTGAATATCATAATGTATAAAATATTTTTAATTACAAAACTAAGTTAAACTTGTTGTTTTTCACCCAAAGCTTTCGATGAAACTAGAGGTTCACTTCAACATGTTCCTAGATTTTTTAAGAAAGCAACCAAAACGAAATAAAAGCCCAGTTAAGTGTGAATCGGACACACACACAAAGGAACACCACCGAGCGAGAAGTTTATACCTTTATTGTTATTAAGATCGAGACAAAAACTCTGAAAACAACCAGTTTCTTTTGTGAGAGCTCTGTGAAAATTTCAATTGTATTCTATTACGGTTCAAAACAACAAACAAAGCCAAAAAAAATAGTTTATTAAAAGTTCCCTTTTCACTTTTTAAGTACCTACGGAACCCTAAAAACTCACGTACCCCTGTAACCCATGCAAAAATGCCTAATACTTCATACATCCACGCAAAACGGTACGAACAAAACGAGCGAGCATTTTCCTCAATTTTCTTATACATCCGATAGTTGCACATCCTCACATGCTTCGAGATTACTTGTGTGTTTGTCGAAATGACCCCCCCCCCCCTGCCACCCCACTGAGGGGGGTCCACTGTTAAACTAATTATTGCAAAGGGAGACGGGCGCTACTAAGATTTTTCTACAACGGCAGCTGTGTGCGTGTAGTTTGTATGTGATGATCGCGATGGTAGTCGGTCGAATCCGAGGTTGAATCTTTGTGAAGCAATTTAAGTTTTGTCTAGCTAATGCCTGGCTTAGGGTTAAGCCTTGAGACATGAGACAGGCGGACAGTGCGTTTGGTTAGGTGGCACAGTCGGTAAGGAACAGAAAAATTTAAAGCAGGTGAAACATTTTGAAGTCAATTGGGGTTTAAAATGGAATAAAAGAATAAATAAAATAAATTTATTTCAGGCACTTGAGAATAGCCCATATAGTGTTAGTACCTTACAAATAATAATTATACTCATGGTGTTAGTAATTAAATCTAGGAGTACAATTAGAAAAAAAAGAGAAACTACCTAATAACGAAAATGAAAAAAACGACTTTCACTAAAAATTTAAGTCGGTTGTGGCGATAATGTTAAAAAATCGTGTATTGCTTGGGTAAAATTTGTGTTTTTACCTAAGTTAAAAATAACTGATGGACTAAGTTGATCGTGTAACGTACACCAAGATTAGACGTGGCGCCACACCGGTTAGACTCTACTCAGGTAAAACCCGCTCCTGCTCCATTCATTGGTATTGCACAATTCTGAATTACTGACATTTCACCTGAGCGGTCTGCGGTTTTTAATTACAAACGTCCGTTATTGCGATCAACATACAGGGTGGTCCAGGCCAGATGGATATAAATTTTTTTTAGGTAGTCGGCTTAGGAACCTATTTGTACCCAATGAAACGGGAATTAACGCGATCATAATTTAGGTACAAAATGTTACCTCTTTTGCCTGACGTTTCGATCGGGTTACACCGACCGTGGTCACAGGCTGACTGGAACAGCGATGTCTTCACTCCGTATGAGAGGCAGATTCTTCATCTCCTCATGATATTATTTTCACGCCAAGTACCGTCACACACTACACTCACTAGATCCCTATTCTGCACACTAACCGCCGCGTCCGTATTCAGGTGAGAACTCGATCGTAAAACAAAACGAGATTGTTTATTTTTAATCACTGGATTCCATGTCGCGGATAATTTGTAACCGTCCTCCCGATTGAAATTTTTAACGCAAACAAACAACAAACAAACAAACAAAAGTTGAAAAAACGCAAGTTCTTTCCACGGATCGCCACTTTTATTCAAGAGTTGTGCGTGAAGCTATTGAAACCAAAAAGTATAAAAATTTCAATCGGGAAGACGGTTACAAATTATCCGCGACATGGAATCCAGTGATTAAAAATAAACAATCTCGTTTTGTTTCGCGATCGAGTTCTCACCTGAATACGGACGCGGCGGTTAGTGTGCCGAATAGGGACACAGTGAGTGTAGTGTGTGACGGTACTTGGCGTAAAAATAATATCATGAGGGTAGATGAATAATCTGCCTCTCATACGGAGTGAAGACATCGCTGTTCCAGTCAGCCTGTGACCACGGTCGGTGTAACCCGATCGAAACGTCAGGCAAAAGAGGTAACATTTTGTACCTAAATTATGATCTCGTTAATTCCCGTTTCATTGAGTTTTAAATTATGCAACGCGAAAGTTTAAAAGTAACTATTTGTACCCGCCAGGAAAAAATCCGCTTACAAGATATATTTTTTTAATTTTAGAATTATCACCATTTTTCTGAGAGAGCACAATGTCATTTTTTTTTTCTGAGAGAGTGCAATGTCTAACTAAGCACCTTAAAGAAAAAAATAATATAATTTTTCATTTTAAAAGTAAATAAAACATTAAAAGTGGTGATATTTCTAAAATAAAATAAAAACATATCTTGTAAGCGGCTGACAAGCGTTTTTTTCCTGGCGGGTAAAAATCGGTCCCTAAGCCGACTACCTAAAAAAAAATTTATATCCATCTAGTCTGGACCACCCTGTATAGGGTGTTCATAGGATTTCACCAGAAAAACCACTAGCGTGCCTTCACTCTAAAAGTTTCGAGATGATGATAAGGTGAATTCTTCTGATAAACGATGAGAAATCCCTTTAATATTTTATATATATTATTTCTTGTTAGCGGCCAATAGTAATACATACTCTGTAAAATCAAGTGCCTAAATATATCGGTTCAATAGATACAAGAATACTAGAATATACAAGTAGGCCTGACAGACAGACATAAACTGGAGCCATAGAATAGTGACGAACTGACGACCTCCGTGGCCGGACTTTGAATGGCGCCGCTATCTATGAGGTTCCGGGTTCGATCCCCGGTCGGGTCAATGTAGAAAACGAACTTTTCTATATTGTCTCGGGTCTGGTTGTTGTGGTACCGTCGTTGTTTCTGATTTCTATAACACAAGTGCTTTAGCTACTTACAATATTAATTTATATTTCTTATTTATTTATGAAGTGTTTTGCACGGAATTTTTGCACTCATTTTTTATATTTCTGATCTTAACCAATAGTCAAATATTTGTAAGAATATTTCTATAGGGTGTTGACGGTAGTATACTACTCAGCTACAACATTGATCAGAATACGCTGGCTTTGACAGCGAGAAAAAACACTTGAGGAATTTCATCTTGTCACGTGACGTCCTCGGTAGCTTAGTGGTCAAAGCACTCGCCCGGTATGCGATGGGACGTGGGTTCGAGTCCCACCTGAGGTCGATGATTTTTTTCAAGTGTTATTTATCTACAATTAAACCTTGCATGGAATTGCTAAAAACAAAAATTTACAATCATTTTTTATATATAGAAAAGTTTGTTTTCTACATTGACTGGACCGGGAATCGAACCCAGGACCTCAGAGATGGCGCCACCAAGTCCGGTGTGCGCGCCTTTCCACTACAGAGGTCGTCGTTAAATACATTAATTAAAACATCCATGAATAAAATAAACTGTGCTCATCACACAAACCTTTGCCTCCACCGGGATTCGAACCTCACCTAGCTTAGTAGTCCAAATACTCGAACCACTACGCACGGCCGTCAAAAGTATTGCAAGCACGTTTTATGTCTTCGATTATATGTCAGTGTGACGTCCACCCCAATTTCCTGCCAAGCCCTCGTAATAATAAAACTGAATATTTCTTTATTGGCATTCATATTATGGCTTATTACTCTCTCTATTAACTTTATAGTCAAAACGAGGGCTAAATTGGCCATCCATACAACACTTCCCATGAGACGCGATTACGAAAGATACTTTATTATGGCTAAACCACGAATTATTGTGATTAAAAAGTAGGGAATTCCTACGATTTTTTTACTGCGGAAGTCACTCAAAAGTATTGAATCGCAGGTTTTTACGAATTAAGTAACCGTCACTTCTTCAACGATTATGGCTAACTTAACATGTTTATAAGAGAGGTCATTAATTTATTGCTTTTTAGGGTTCCGTAGCCAAATGGCAAAAACGGAACCCTTATGGATTCGTCATGTCTGTCTGTCCGTCCGTATGTCACAGCCACTTTTTACCGAAACTATAAGAACTATACTGTTGAAACTTGGTAAGTAGATGTATTCTGTGGTTCACAGATTTTTACACAAACGCATTAAGATTTTTAAACAAAAATAGGAAAATAACAATAAATGTTGGGAGTTCCCCAACATATATTGTTATTGGTTATTTTGGTTGCCCCATACTTACAACTAAGACTTAAAAAAAATTTTTTTCATCAAACCCATACGTGGTATCTATGGATAGGTCTTCAAAAATGATAATGAGGTTTCTAGTATCATTTTTTTCTAAACTAAATGGTTTGCGCGAGAGACACTGCCAAAGTGCTAAAATGTGTGTGCCCCCCCCCCCCCCCCCCCGTTACTTAAAACTAAAAAAATATATGCAAACTTCTTTATAAGATAATGGTACGGAACTGCGCGAGTCCGGCTCGCACTTGACCGGTTTTTTATGTTTAGTATTACCTAACAGATTTGGAAAAAAGCTCTTCATGTTTAAGTATGAAGCTGCAACCAAATCTCTTTGATTGCATACTCTGTGGTTAGCTAGTTAATATATTATTTAAAAAAGTTATTAGTTTAACGCTAACATGATAAACTAATAAAATTGTAAACATCATCAAGTTTTGAATTGATTTTAAAGGCCTTGCGAATCTTATAAGTAGTAGTAAGTACTATTATAAATTACACTCTACCTCATCTTGCCTAAATAAGTTAATTACTAAACTAAACTAATGAATATTATTAAAGCAAAGGTCAGGCGAGGGTTTGAGTTCAATCTGTAAATATTTTGATTATGAAGTACTAAAGTACATCAATTAGAATAAGTAAATTAGTGCATGAGCGTCTGAGGTATACCTCAGACTAAACTGTAGTTCTGGAACTATTGAAAAACTACATTTTTTTCTAAATTATATCATCTCAGCCTATTGCAGTCCACTGCTGGACGTGAGCCTCCAAAGAGCGCCAAAGAGCACGATCTCCCACTTTTTTCATCCATCTGGCAGTGGGCCAGCAATCTTCCTAATCCGATATCTTTTATTTTGCAGTAAAAGCTCAAACACCTACTACTAAATTTCAAACTCCTCAATCGATTTTGTACTTCAAGTCAATCTGCTAAAGTTCAATATCAGTTGCGAAAAAAATACATTTTTATGAGGTTTATAAGCTATGACTGTACTATGATGTGGTTAATAACATTTAATTAAACTCATAACACACCAGTTACGATGTCTTAGTATTTGTATGATGATTGTAACATCCCGTGTGTCACTCCTTTTATAGCAAACATCTGACTGCAGAATAATATTAGGAGTGAGGTCATCCTACAATTCAAAAAACCTTGAGTTCGTTGATATTTTTAATAGTGACCAGGTGGTCCTGGGTTCGATTCCCTTACCCTAATTCCGTATCTTGCAAAAGCAATTCGATTCAAAGCAATTTGACAGCAAAAAAACAAAAACAAATCAATCTTCTGTCAGTGCTGCCCATACATTTTGACACTAACTTCAACCGGGCGATGACCGCGCGATTATTGCTGATTGCTAATTTTTAGGGAATAAGAGTAGCCGTATGGGTCCAGAAAAGAACCAGAAAATTATATATTATATTATATTATTACCTATATTAAATATGTTTTTATTGACTATTCATTATTACTATCTAATCAAAATATCTACCATTTATTTTATCGACCATTAAGTATTTGACGACCGTCTGGTGTAGTGGTCCGCGCTCCGGACTACAATGCCTGGCGATTGCGGGTTTGAATCCCACAAGGGGCAAATGTGTGATGAGCACGAGAATTTGTACCTAAGTCATGTATAAAAACGTATTTAAGTATGTTTATCTATTATTTAGTCGCCATATTACAAGCTTTGCTTAGTTTGGGGCTAGCTAATTGGTGTGATTGTGGAAACAATATAATACAATATATATTGCATAACATATATTCAAACTTTAATATAGTGCATAAAGCTTTCTACTCGTTTTTTACTTCCTAACCAAGTCGATTGATTCCTTACCAAGTCGAGTCGTGAGAGGTAGTTCGACTTCCGTATGAGAAATCTGTTTTACTTTTCTTGATTATAATTATCTTTGAAATACATAGAGAACCATTGATCCCGTATCAAAACTTGTTTTAATATGTCTATTTAAATAATTTATAAATAGTTTTTATTGCACACAAAAAGCAATAAGGTATATATGTTAATAAGTCTTGCGTAAAAAAACTAATTCATGTACACTAAATTGAACAAATAAATTCTGAAAGCAAAACATGATAAAAGTTTACGTAGAGTATTTTCCCCATTAATTAATTTAATAAATCTCAAATATTGCGTTGGTTTATGTCATTCAAGGCTTAAGAAATGATTCACATGATCATTACAACGGTTTTCCTTTAAGGCGTTAAATCCAATGTTAATAATATTACACAAATAATGCAAGCAATTGCTTAACAGTTACCATAGATTACAAAACAACAATCGTTGTCATAAATAATTAGTGTTTACTTAACTGCTACCAAGAATAGGTAATTAGAAAATGGCTTCAAATGTTAGATATGAATGAGTCAAATGATTTGTGTCCAGTTATGACTCAAACAAGAATACCCCTCGGTGTATATATAAAGACTCAGGAAACTGGACGACTCAAAACTGTATTGGACATCGAATCGTCAACATCAAAAATGGCAAAATTATTATTCTGTGTACTTTTATTGGGGGTGACTTTAATAAGAGCAGAAGACGAGTGTGTCTGCGAAGAATACACTGAAGAAGAAATGAAAGAAATTTGGCAGGTTCTCTCAAAGATATCTGACGGACAGAGCGCGGAAGATGGATTGATTCCTGGTCTCCTCAGCCCGCTTACTGCTTGTGGAAACTGCATAGATGGCGCTAGGAAAAAAAGGACAATATTACCGGAGGTGAAAGATGCCAAAACAGATTCGCAGGAAGAGGACGTCCCATCACTAAAACAAGATTCAAGATGCCCGGTGGGATACGGGAGGATAGGGTTTAGATGCATCGAAATGGATGGCCTATTTAAATGAATTTAATTTTAAGTGAATCGAAGCCAAAGATGTGAAATGAATCTTGTGAGAAAGCCGTGAAAATCTGTTTTAAATAGTGACGCCATTATTTTAAGGTATTAGTGCCGTCCTTTTTTGTAAAGGTCAGAATAGGACATTTTATTTTTTGTTAAATGATAAATGTCAGAAACTCATAAAAGCCAAAGTAAGCTAACCCAGTGAGCTAATTTAATTATTATTTATTTGCAATTAATTAGAGTAATACTTAATTTGGCTATTTTTGTTAGCTAACCAACCAGACTGCCTAGTTAGTTTTAATGCATTTACGTGTAGCAAATTTATTATAAATAAGTAATGTGCATAGGTATAATTTAAAAACTGATATTGAAAAATACACAACTTTAATATTTATTTTTTCTTTTTTTATTTATAATAAGCCTTTTTTCTCTACTCGAATTTAAATCATATAATTTGACTAGCTGTGCCCACAACTTCGTTTTCGTGAACTAAGTTTAGGATGTTTGGTATATCAAATATATCCCACAGGAACATTGAACCGGGATAAAAAGAAATCCTATATGTTAATCCAGAACTTATTCTATATGTATGCAAAATTTCATCCAAATCCGTTCATCTGTTTACGTGTGATTGAGTCGCAAACATCTAAACATCCAAACATACTCACAAACTTTCGCATTTATAATATTAGTAGGATTCGCATACAACTAAAAAGGTAACAGTCAAAGCACGTAAGGTATCCAAAACTGTCATATTTCTTCAATCGATAATCAAGCAATAGAGTTTATTATTCATTGGGGAAATTTGTTAGTTTGTGGTAACTTGATGAGCTGTTGACTGTACATTTAATAATATTTCAAATGGATACCTACTTGAGTCTATACTATTGTGTTTTGAGGAAATTCGAATTAAGGACTTTTTTAAAATAAAAGAATATTTAAAAAAAAGATAAACAAAATTAGTATAATAACTTGGGTCCTAAACCACATCACAAAAAAAACATACGCTATCGTCAAGTGCGTAAACGTATACCATGGCATAGGTTGCCTATGAAAAATATTGCCAATACGAGTATACTTCCATTTCCATTAAATAAGGCGCAGATAGAGACAGACATAGACAGCCATTTTTTTTTATTACAAAACAGCATTTCTCATTTTGACACAAAATTAAATTAATTTTAGCCATTATTTGGATTTACTTAAAAATTTACCATGATGGTAAAACATTGTAAATACAAATGGAAATACTTTATAATATGCCACTACACATATTTTTACAAAAAATATAGTCACATATAGTGATAGCCGTAACTCCATACAAAATTGAACGTACTCCTTTCTTAGTTCATTTCGGAGGCAGGGGCATCCCCACACTGAACAATACGATTGCCAATCAAACATGTCAATAAACCTAACACCCTGTATAATATGTTTGGTAAACAGGGCGTTAGGTTAATGGTTTAACAAGCTGAAACTAGCTTATATTTATTACATATGCATATAAATACTATGGTGAAGTCAGAAATTTTATATTATCATTTTAATTTATTAAATTTTCATACAAAAAAAAAATTTTGAATCCGAATTGTATGTAAATAAAAATAAAAATAAAATTAAATTTGTGTCTTCACCATACTATTTATATGCATATCAATAGTATGTCAACACATAGGGTAGTTTCGGTTACCCTGTATAAGACACAAAATGAATTTTAAAAAGTTAAATGGGAAACTATTATTATAGAATGGTTTAATAAAGATATTTTCAGTTTTTTTTTAATAAAGATTGTTGTCCTTAAGAAGACCTCCGGATAATAACAAACAGAACAAAAAAATAATTAGCGAAATTAGACCAGCCATTCACGCGTGATGCCGTGACCAAGGGAGATAGACTGAAATATAATTCTTAAAGTAAAATTATAAATAAGTATACGATCTAGTTCAAAAAACGGGGACAATTCAATATTTTTCCGTTTGCCGTAACAAAAAAATAATCATTAAAGTTAAACAAAAATATATTGCACTTGGTCATAAAAATATACTTAAGAGAACTCTTTTTTTAAGTCGGTTAAAAAGTGGGTGTATCAGTATTCCTCAAGCTTGCTCAGATGCTCAGCTTGGTGATTGACTCAAGATTATAGGAAAGCCCAAATCTGTTGCAAAAATACATTTGAGTGGGTGCTTACGTCACGAAACTCGTTTAATTTTTGACTGGAAATATCTGATACGCCTTTCCTTCTCTACGTCACGGCCGTATCAATAAGTAAACACATTTTATGCATATTCATTTGTGATTTTAGACGAATTTCTTGATGGAACATCAACCCTGCGAATCCTGGAACAGCCCAACCTAAAAAATATCTAAAAATAAGCAATCAGCAATAATCGCGCAAACATCGCCCGATTGATGCTTAGAGTCAAAATCGATTGATTTCTCGATTTGGTCAGTTTTTTTTATAGTTTTCACCTCGCTGCTTCGCCTAGGTAAGATACGACTTGTCACCCCCCCCCCCCCCCCCCATTAGGACTACCTACTTTGTATCTCCAGAAGAGTCAACTATGCACATCCTGTCTCCATCATCAGATCAGCTCCTACCTACATACATAGGTTTTATAAAATAAATAAATATTTGACAACATCACATACATTGCTCTGATCCTAAGTAGCGAAAGCACGTGTTATAGAAACCAGAAACAATGACGATACCACAACACCCAGACCCAAGACAATATAAAGTTCGTTTCCTACATTTACCCGACCAGGGGTCGAACCCAGAACCTCAAAGATGGCGACTCCATTTATAGTCCGGCGTGCTCGCCTCTCGGCTACGGAGGTCGTCTGATCCTAAGGTAAAGGACTTGTGTTATAGAAATCAGAAACGACGAAGCGACGGTACCATAACATTTCTGGGTGCCTAGCGCGAAAGTGTATCGTTCGGTCGGTCGTATTAACCAATCAAATTAAAACACCCATTCCCCCATATCAAAGGTATAACAATTTATGAACAATTGAAAACAGTCGGGGTTTTACACGGCTAGATTAAGTTGGTCATTTTATCAAAGGATTGACACATGAGACTGGCCATTTTAATTTGCTAGGTTTATACGACCGAACGAAAAATACACTTTTGCACTAGGCCCCCTGGTTATTAATGAAAAATATGTGTTTTTTGTAAGTAAATAAATATAAATGTTAATCAACTGGAGCAAGGTGAGCTCACAAGCTAAAGACCTCGTGAGAATGTAAGGTAAGATCGGAAATACCGAATGCAGGTATTTCCGGAGGGCTCGGCTGCAATTTGCATAAGACCTGCGACCGGTCGGTAAATAATGCAATTATTTTAGAGCCTGTTTTACAATGTACGGATAAACTTATGTAAGAGATATAATATGTAGGATAAAAGTGCTTGAAAATCGTGTCAAAAATTTTGTTTATCCTTCAGATAAGTAAAATATAGCTTATTCAGAACTAATGCAAAACTTTCCGTATATTGTGAAACCCATAAATTTAACAAATTAACGACGATCTCCGTAGCCGAGAGGCGAGCATGCTGGACTGGGCGTGGCTACCATCTCTGAGGTTCTGGGTTCGATTCCCGATCGGGTCAATGTGTGTAAACTTTTCTTATTGTCTCGGGTCTGGGTGTTGTGGTACCGTCGTTGTTTCTGATTTCTATAACACAAGTGCTTTAGCTACTATAACCATAGGATCAGAAAAAAGTATGTGATGTTGTCCAATATTTATTTATAAAAAAAACATCTAACAGTCAAAACTCATAACCGGTCAGAACTCACTTTTGTAGTCAAAAGTGGTTTTGATTGATGCCCTTGGAATAAAATTGAAGTGTCTATTTGCAATATCAAAATAACAGCGTTTTACGAAATAAAATGAAAAATACGCTGATTGCGTCCATAGGGTTACAAAATACTTTTTTTTAGCTTAATAGGAAAGCAATTATTGGAAGTGACTCAGCTTGTGCTGGTATGGGAAAGCGTTCCCACCCAGCGCTGGTTTTCATAATATGAAAGTATTTTTTTAATATGTTTTTAATCTCTAAATTAATCACTTCATGATGTGGCCGGGCATTTCATAAAATGGTCGTTACAAGTGAAAGGTTATTTGAATTTGATTGGTTAATACGTCCGAATGAACGAAATATTTACGTAGTAGGCCTTCTGGTTCCGCTCTAACGGTTACGAATAGGGTTGCCACTCGTACTTTATTTTTATATAGGTGCCTACTTTATTTCAGGGTAATGTACTCTATACTTTATATAAAATAAAGTACGTGAAAATACTTTATTTCACATAGTTTGTTATTTCTCTAGGATACATTATTTTTCTAGAAGGATTCTGATCTCAGATTGTTTGGAAAAGCTTAAGTCTTTAGCGAAATTCACTGTATCGTGTGGTGCCGGCATGTTAAAAGAATTCCCCCCCCCCCCTCTTCTCTTCCTATGGGTGTCGTAAGAGGCGACTACAGGAGAACCGCCATAAGAAGACGGGCAGCAGCGTCTCCTCTCCACCATTGGCCAAACTGCGATCGCCAACCCGCCTGCCAAGCGTGGCGTTTATGGCAAAATCCTCCTTTTGGAGAGGCCTGTGTCCAGCAGTGGACAGATATAGGCTGGTGATGATAATGATGATGAAATTCACTGTCTGCACCACAAGGATGTTACTTCCTTTCATCCAGCTAGAACATGACAGTTGCTGTGTTGTTTGATTCAAAAGTTATTATATTTTATTAAACAGAGCAATATAAGCTTCAATTCCCCATGTAGGGAAGACCCCTGACGCCACCGTTATCAAGTCTTGCGAATAAATGGCACAATAAAACAATAATATTAAATAATAATCATAAAACAGAAATAGACGTTGCGTCACGACGCATACGAGACGTTTTCCTGACGCGGGAGACGTCATTTATTTTAATGAGCAAGATATTCGCTTTTGCGTCAGAATTTGTTTAAAAATATGGTAAAATATTTTTTAAAGCTATGGAGTTTAAGCTTTAAAAGATCAAGGTTTTACCTGAATTCATGATGCACTTAGGGAGTAGATATGACAATTATTTTGTTCGAACAAAAAATCGCCATTAGGTACTAAGGGGTTGGTTCACACACTATGTTCGGATCAGTGGTTGGGATAAGTTCTGAATAAGCTATATTTTACTTACCTGAAGGATAAACACGATTTTTTCTACATATTTTTGACACTATTTTCAATCACTTTTATCCTCTACATATTTTTATCTTTTACATAACTTTATCCGTATAATGAAACAGGTCCTTAATCTGTGACCGTAATAAAAAAAATGAGGGAGAGTCTCAGAGAGTCGTCAATTCTGATTGAATCAACCACTATCTGGCTCATCATCATCATCATCATTTCAGCCACAGGACGTCCACTGCTGAACATAGGCCTCCCCCAGTGACTTCCTGATCAGCCGGTTGGAAGCGGTCTGCATCCAGCGTCGTCCTGCAACCTTTACCAGATCGTCTGCCCACCTTGTGGGTGGAAGTCCCACACTGCGCTTGCCGGTACGTGGCCTCTATTCCAGAACCTTTCTGCCCCATCGGCCGTCAGTTCACGTGCTATGTGCCCCGCCCATTGCCACTTTTGCTTGCTAATCCGTCGGGCTATGACAGCGACTTTTGTTCGATCACGGATCTCCTCATTTTCGATTTCATCTCGCAAAGAAACACCGTTATTTGCCTCCTATTTTTTTTATCAGCCTGTATTAGTAATTGTAGCAACGGCCTGAACACTCGCGTTTTACGAAACCCATAGCCTACTAACATTGATCAAATTTTAATGACCCCATGACAATTGTGCGTCACATGGCATTATATTCGTACATATTAATATCAAAATAGACGTAATCGTACAACGCCATGACTCACAGTGCGTGCCGATGGTACTTATAAATAAAAATGAGACAATAAATATTCTAAGACGATCCTCCTACAAACAGATTGGTGATAAACGTAATGTTTTCCAAGTTACTCATATTTAGGGTATCGAACCACATAAGGAGATTTTGAAACCCTTACGCATCTCAGGATTAGCGAATTTAATCCCGTAACACGGTTTTAAACATCATTCTATAGCTGTCAGTTGGTATGACAATGACAGAGCATAAAGTTAAAATAAAACCGGCCAAGTGCGAGTTGGACTCGCGCATGAAGGGTTTCGCACCATTATCTCTAAAAACGAGCAATAAAGATCACGTTTGTTGTATGGGAGCCCCCTGAAATATTTATTTTATTCTGGTTTTTAGTATTTTTTGTTATAGCGGCAACAGAAATACATCGTCTGTGAAAATTTCACAATCTACGATTCTTTGGAGATATACAAAAATACAAATTTGGCACTGCTAGCTGCACGTCCTAACGTCTGGGTCTCCGCTGAAACAAATGCTGAGTGGGGACCTTTTTGACCCTCTGTGTCATCATCATCATCATTTCAGATACAGGTCATCCACTGCTGAACCTCCTGAAGCCTCCCCCAGTGACTTCCAGATCGGCCGGTTGGAAGCGACCTGCATCCAGCGGCTTCCTGCAACCTTTACCTGCCCCCTAACCATGAACTCTAAAAACTATCTCAAAGTTGTCAAATCTGTCAATTTTGGTACGTCATTTCATACAAAATTTGACAGAAATGATAATGTTTGACAGATTTGTGATTGTTTTAACAGCTCATGGTTAGGGCCCAGGTCGTCTGTTCTGTCCACCTTATGGGTGGACGTCCCACATCGCGCTCGCTGGCACTCACTGTGTAGGTATGTTGGTTTTAATTTTGGTTTTTAATATATGCTTATGTATGACAATTCAATGTTTTCTATTTAAAATATTTTATTCTTCTAAGACAACGCCATCAAAAGATACGATTTGATACATGCAAATTGAATCATCAAAATTTAAACAGAGTCTCTCACGTCTCCCTGACAGCAAAATAAGGGGGAAAATCTTAAAATCGTTTAATTGTGTTCCATGAGTGTAACGATTTTTGGCAAACACATATAAATTGCACTCGCCCTAAGAAATAAATAAATGAAAGAAAATACGATTGTACGGAACATTCAATGCGCGAGTTGGACTCACACTTGGCCGGCTTTTTCTTAGTCATATCATAGACGACTAGACTACTAATGTAAGAATACAGGGTGGCTTACTGGTTCAACATCGGACAGGTTATACGTCATGAGTTTGGGGTCAGCATGACAAACTTCCGAGAATCAGTAAATGCAAAAAAAAATAGTATTTATTTGGCACAAAATAAATAGAAACATAAAACATTACAGTTGGACACAAAAAATTATAAACAAAGTAATAACAAAATATCATCTACTCAAAGTTTTTAAATTGTTTTTTTTATAATTATTAGATATTAAGTATAGTTTTATATTTCATATTAACATTTTAAAGTTAAGGATATTGTGCGAGAAATTGCTACAGAAACGCTGTTCTTGAACGCGACCTGTCAAATCCCACTTTGCAAATTATATCAAAAAGCGGTATTTATAATCAGACATTTTAATTTCGAGAAAAATATAACTTGACCGTAATTGAAAATTGATCTTGAGATCGTTATCAATTTTGAGACCCGCTACTTAAGATCTTGATCTTAAGTTGTAATTATTAATATTAATAAAGACTGACGAAAGCTGTAATAAATAAAATAGTATCTCTTAACCGCTCCCCCCTCTCAACTTTTACTCAACTGTCCTCTACCTGAAGGTTGTCTGGAAGAGATCGCTTCTAGCGATAAGACCGCCTAAATTGTACCATTCTCAATGTATTTTATTCTGTGTACTGTTTGTTTTGCGTGGTGTGCAATAAAGAGTATCTATCTATCTATTTTAACATACAACATTCAAGGATTGTATTTAATTGCTCACGTAAAGATTAATCTGTCAGATAGATCAACTTATTCATATTCATATTCATTTATTGCGTCATAAGTGTATACATAAGGTGTTACATTGTGTGAGATCATACTTATGGACCCTGTAAGGGTATTGCATTCTTATTTATATTTACAAATACAATATTACTATTATTATTATTTAATTATAAAATCGTCATATTTAAAATTCAAAAGAAAAACAGTCGCATTTAATTCGTTAAATAAAATAAATAAAAGTATATAATGTCAAGAAGTAATACACGACATTCATCTAAACTAAGATTAAATTTAATTACAGAAGAGGATCACTCAGGTTAATACAGTATGTCAAGTAGGTATAGTTTTTGTGTGGAGGGTAGACCAACATTTTTTATGTTGCCAAGGAACTTGCATTAAATATTTTTATCGTCAAAGAATTCTTTTAAGTCGTAGTAGCATTTGGCTATTATTTTTTTCTTTAATTGCTTAGAAGCAAAAAGAAGTAGGTCCGATTTCATACTAAGATATTCAATACCCAATACTACTTTATGCATACATTAATTACATGTTACATTGTAGGTATAGATAATTAGCACCCTGTCGTAAGCTGCACAATTTAAACTACAATATTTTTTAAAGTAAATAATTCAAAATTTGTGAATTATTTGCTAAAACTTCTCTCACTCAACCACAATATTAACTTTATAAAAAAACGGATTATTACAATGCCATTAAATAATTAAATAATTATACCTATATCATGTAATTATGTAACTCAAGTTACTAACCTTAAGGCTAACTAAAAGTAGGATTGGTTTGTTAATATTTATATTACTTACACTCCCCCCCTTAATAAGATTCTTGATAAAAACAAAATAAAGTTTATACAATACCCAATAAAACTCGAATTCAAATTGAATGTACAAAAACACTTACATCTCCAACCCGTTTAAGAAAACCCACGATTTACAAAATCACTATGCGTCACTGTAAAACACTGTAGCGAATCAAATACAAGACCACTTGTGTCTACATTCCAAACAATCCTTAATCCCTTTTGATAAGGTTTACATTCGTTTAGCCGGCGTGTCCAGCCTTGTTTGCATAAGGGAAACCCCAAGGTACCGGTTGGCGGGCAAGCGGCCATGTCGCGCTGTGTGCCACACATTGCTCAATCATTAGGCCGGCCTTGTTTCAGGGACAGAGTTGGGACGGCAGTGTATCAACATAATTGACACGTTGTAAGAAACCGGTTGACCAGCCGAACGGTACTCAATGAAGCGAAATGACACCCGTTTTAGAATCGAATAATAGAAGAGTTCATTTCATTGGCTTATAGACTATTATGTGTAGTGTTTTTATGCCATTTATTTTCATTTTTTTATTGCACAGGCTGTCTGTAAAATTGTGTAAAATGATGTTTAAAGATCTCTTTGGGGATAAAAATACATGTCTGTTTGTAACTTCAAAACCATATATCAGATTAAAAGTCAGGCGAGTTGTTGTGTGAAGGTTTCTGATTTAATCTGAAGACGACACAAACAGAACCGCGGGTCACAGCCTGTTGTTCGTTATAAATTAAACTAGGTACATTCTTGAGCTCCACGTTGGGCGCCAATTTAGAAAATATAACCATATTTTTTTACTAATTATGACTCACAATTGTAACGAGAATTACAAGAGGCTCTGTAGCAGATGTAGGTAGATTAGGCTCTATTGTATTGTGTTTATAAACAGGCCATCGGCCACGTCACAATATTCTATGGTCAGATATGACGTTTCCTCAATAACAGTGAAATATAGAAGCATCTCACCTATTAGTTTTAGTAACCAAAAATTTATTAATATTAAGAGAAATAAATACACTAGACACTAATATGAACTTTTTCCGATTTATGTTAAATCTGCTCAACTTTGTTCAGGTGTTGGTATGCAGGAAGATGCCCCTGGAAAAAACATTGTCTGACATCTCGTAACACAAGGATTTTGATTCCTTACTTCCAATATTACCGATTGTGCTCCTTACTTAACTTTTGCTTATCTTTCTTTTCGAGTAATATTTGCTAGTAGCTAGCATCTGTGTAGATTGCTCCACATGATCAATGTGTACTATTGTTAAAATAAAAATCCTTGTGAACGTTTGACGTCGAATCACAGTGTTCGGTAAAACCAAAGCTGGTTTTATTACACTGTGTAAAGACGGAATTAGATATAAGTATTTTATGTAACTTGCTTTTAAATGAAACATATTACTTATTTATTTACAGCACTTATTTATTTAAAATAAAACAATCTTTATTTGCTTAACATAATTATACAGAGGCATTATCAAATGAAGGACTATGCATATTTAGCCAACAAAAGGCATGAAAAAAAATATTTGTTATGCAATTTTTTAAAACACACAAGAAAATGAATTGGATGTGTATACTCGTAATCACTTTTCAGGGTTACAAATCAAACGATCAAAGAATCGAATTTAATTTTTAAAAAATTACATAATGTGTTATAACTAACTTGTATTATCTTATTTTTCTAAAATGGTGTAGATGTCTTGGGTTTCATCATCTCAGTCTATAACACAGTTCACTAGTGAATGTAAACCTCCCCAAAGAGTTAAAAAAATGCCAAAAATCTCCATTAGTTTTCATCCAGCCACTGCCAGTCATCTTCCTATGGAGTCGTTTCATCGAGCTGAGGACCTCCTACTCGTTTGCAAAAACGTGGTCTCCACTCAGGAGCCGTGATTGAATGTTTTTTTTTTACCTATATCATCCCCCTGCTGGGCAAAGGTTATTAAAATTTTATTATTAACTAAATATCGAAGTCAAGCCGATCAGAAGTCATTAGCATAATAGGAGTTGATAGTACGAGAGCCCATTGCATATTATTTGCATAGTATCAACATTCGTGACCACGATTTCTGAGTGCAACCGCAAAATGCATTCTGATTTGCACATTACCATTCAGATATTCTCATTATTATTAAAGTATGGTACTTAAAACATAGAGAAGTACAAATTATGAATATTTGTTTGTAGTATGCAAGTACGAACATATGCATGTGGCTGTAGGTATGTGGCTGTTTATGTAATTTAAATTGAACGTGAAACCTAGTTATCAATATTGTAAACATGTACAACTGAATTCTTTAGTTGTGTCTGCAAATAAAAAATGGATAGATTCTCATATTTTTGATCAACAGTAAATCTTAATGCACTTCTCTAACACAAATCGTAACATCTTACCGTTTACTTAGTAAAAAATCTTTTATTCATTTCTGCACAGAAATGACTAAAAGATTTTGTATGAAACCAGTGCTGGTTTTATACAAAAAGTTGTTATAATGGGCAACAGAATCAACTTCTAGGATATCATGAGTATTTGTAAAATATCCCCGTGTATGTTTCTAAGGGAATATTTGGAATCCTTAAATAAGTTGCAAGATACTTCTTATCCACGGAGTTATCACAATTCCTGAAAGAAGCGCGAAACACAAACCTGTTCTTATCTTTGATTGGGGCTCGCTTGAACATGATCCTAAATATAGGTCAGTCTAGTTTTCACATTTTGAGAGATTGTTATCAAGCCTCCGCAGCCCTTAAATAATATAACTAGACAATATCGGACTATGGCTACACACCCGGCATCATCTAAACGTACAGGTTTTCTCACAATGTTATGTCTCATCGCCAAAAATAAGCCTACTAGACACCATGATAGACTCATGCTACCTAGAATAAGACTGCAACTGTACAAACGAAGCTGTTATTGCATGGCTATTAAAATATATAATAAGCTACATCCAAGTTTTAAAGCTCCGCCATTACCATTGTTTAAAAAAAAGTTGCATTACTGGCTTCTGACTAGGTGCTATTACTCTGTTCAGGAATATCTAAACGACCAAGAAAATTATTAATGTTTACGTGTTGTTTTTTTATGACTTAGGAATAATGTGACATTCTAATAGCTTATAATGACATGAAATGTTCTATGACTGATATTATTTATAAAAATGGATGAATTATTTATAATTGTTTGTTATTTTTGAGCTTTTTTTTTTGTGTTTTTAATAGTGTAATTCATACTTTTAAATTTGCATGGCGCAGTAAGCCAAACATGAGGACATAACATTATGTTAACATCACTTACTACCATGTTTAAAGCAAATAAATATTTCTGATTTAATAAGTGGTATTATCATCATCTCAGCCTGTTGCATCTCAACCTGGTCCACTGGACGTAAGCCTCAATCAAAGAGGGCAAAGAGCACAAACTCTCGCTTTTTTATTCAGCTACTGTCAGCCATCTTTCTTAGGTTGTCGGTCCATCGAGTTGGAGAGCATCTGAAACTACGTTTGCCAAGCCGTGGTCTCCACTCAAGAACCCGTTACTCCACCTTTCATGGGTTCTGCGACAATGAGGCCAGCCCACTGCCACTTAAGCTGTAATAATAACACACACGCACGCACATGGACGCCCGAACGACGGGATAGCGTTTATTCAGTCAGATTAGTCAGTCAGCATCATCACAAATAGAGCTCCAAATATTATCTGTCGAGAGCAGAGGGGGGGAGGGGGTTGAAAATCAGCGCTGCCCGCGACCTAGTCTCGAAGCAGCATGAGCTGAACCTCTGCCCTTTATTTTCCTTTAAAGTAGTATTGTGTCATAGTATGTAAGATTGTTAATTATTATTTATGTATACCATTAGGAAGATAATAAATGTTTCTTTTATTTATTATTTATAAATGATATAGCCGTACATAAATACCGAAAATTCGTGATTCGAACTCACGACACACGGTTCTGGGGAACTTTGACCACTGATCTGCTACTATCACTATTGGACGAAGTCTGATAATTAGATTAAAATTTTCATATTGTTTATGGAACAAGTTTGATTTGTTGCAAAAAGATAGGTCTTCACTTCATATTATATTTACACCTTTTTAAATAATATACATTCTTCTAACTATCAAACCAATGATCACACCCTAATAAACTAAGCAGTGCTTGTACTATGGTTTATAAATGACACAGAGAGGTACAAATGCTTGTGCTCGTCACAAAAACACTTGACCCTTGCGGGATTTAAACCCGCAACCGCCTGGCTTTGTAGTTTTGAGCACTGGGCATTTTCACTTTAAATGGCAAATTGCTGTTTCCGACGTGTCCTTGTACGGACAACAGCACGTCGACCTACCACAAAATGTCAAATTTTCTCATTTGAAAATGAACTCTATATGTCAGGCTTAAAGTTGAAAATCTATTGGAGAATTTTTGACTTTTGGGGTAGGTCGACGTGCTGTTGACTGTACATAAATAATTTTATTAAAAATTCAGAAACAATAACTGTAATGAATTTAGCTTAAACTTAAATTAGACATGATAGTTTTCCCTAGTTTTACTAATATATAAACATACGTTATTTAATTTTACGTAAAAAATATATTTCAAATTATGATAATTATCAGTTTCATACTGTCCCGTTTCTAGGTAGCCAACTTGGCCTTCAGTTTTTGACGCGTTTTAACTTGGTGGTTAATAATGTAATAATCAAATTTGATAAAGGTACACTTGTTTTTTATGTAAATACAAATTTTGCTAAATTAATCATTATAATTAAACTACAATGAATTTGTAAAGCTTGTCCCATGCTTTTGGGTTTTCCGGACATGTCTGGTTTTGTAACGCAAATATCCGATCCATTGTAGAAACTACTGAAGAATATGTTTTTTTATGCCTTGCAACCCTGACTACTTGACTTAAAAAAAGCATCGGCCATATTGAAAATTGTGTCAGAACTTGTAACGTGGGATGGACGTATCTTCTGTGCAATTTGTGGTTCCTGTTTTTTCTGGTTAGTAACGTATTTTTATTACATTTTACGGCGAAAATTTAGGCTAATTAGAGTTCAGCACATTACTGAGAACATGTTAATTACAAATACATGATAGCATGAAGGGATTGTTGCAATTTAATGGATAAATTTAATTTTATTTCAAAGCTCAAATATTTTTGTAACGTCTTTTTTGTAACGTTACTACATGACAGACAAGAAACGTTACAAAACGGACAAGTAAAGGCTTGTTTAAACAGGTAAATGTTTATTGTTGGGCAATTAGTTTCAGCGTAGTTTGTTGTATGTTTTTAAGTATGTATACCTATACATTCACACAGTCAGGCTCTAATTAGTCATTGAAGTGATTATTTCAATTGTTTGCTCAATTGTTAACATAAAGAGATTTAATCCTAATGTTTTTTTTATATTTTGTCACATTGAGGACGACACCTTATAAATTCGGTTTTGTAACATGTCATGTCCATTTGTAACTGTCCCGTTTTTTGTTGATTAATCTTTGTTAAATATTTCGAAAATTTTCCCATTAATAGTAATATATTTTTTATCTTTCGTAAAACAAATTCAAAACCCTTTTAAATAAATCTCACTTCATTAGAAAATCATCAGAATTCAAACAGCAACTTTAAAAAATAAATTTCGTTTGGCGCAATATGTTACAAAACCGAATTAAATTACAAGATTGTTATTACAAATTCAATAATGTTTAGTTATTCATGTTGATATTAAGTATAATGTTTCCTACACTATAATAAATGTCATGATTGCAGATTTATTTATTCCTTTTATTCATAGAATAATTACTTTCATTTTTGTTACAAACTAGACAATTTTTCAACACCTTTCTGACAAAAATAATGTATTTAAGGATAAATATTGATCAATTTGATAGATTATTATATAAATCCTAAAATACATTATATTTACTATAAACTTAAGCAAGTTTTAGCAAAAAAATACAAGTTTTGTAAAAATTCATCAAAATTAAAATCATTGCACATTAAAGTGAAAATGCCCCACTACCAACTAAACCAAGGTCATTGGCCGAATCGAACCCAAATCTTTTCACTCTTTGATAATGTGATTTAGTTATAAAACAGAATATTTTCTGATAGAGGTATATTCCATCTGTAAGAATTTTAAGTGTGATTCGATTGAACATGGTAACCATGATCTTTTACACAATCTAGGCTAATCTAGATAGAAAACGCCGCAGAATGGCTAGGTCCCACCCAAATCGTTGGGCACTAAGTCATTGTATCGGCTAACGCCCCACCCCTCCATTATGAATTATTGAATAATTGAAGAATTCCTTCTGTAACTTTTTATGAACGGATTTTTAGGTTATTTATCGAAAAGTTACATTTGACCAATATTAGCCAAAGATAACAATCAGTTATTTCCTGTTGTTTTTGAAGTTTTGTATGTAAACATATATTAGGATGAAACAATTTACAAACAATTGGTCGAGAAACTACTTTCAAAAAGCAAAAAACAAGAAATAAATGATTTCATTTTTTTTACGTAACACAAATTATTAGAACTTAAAAGTGTTTTTATAGTAAATGAAAAAAGCAAAATCAATCGTCTCACCCTAAGTTAAGATCAAACTCAATCTAGAGATCGGTTTATTGATAGGAGCCCAATTTTGAAAAGTGGTGCCCAACGTGGCGTTTATCATTTAAATAAGTTTTTTGGGAAACTTAGTATTGTTTTAAAATTATCGCAATTTTCATACATAAATTAATAAAACTTATGACCTGTTTCTGGTATATAAGTGAAAAAAAAACACAGTTTTTGTCGTATCATAAGAAGAAATCCCTTTGAGAACCAATTTAACAAACGCCCCTATGTCTTACTGCTAATGTCGTCCATGGTTCATTTCCGGGTCGAGCAATTCATGATAACTTTATAGACCAATCATGGCCTGTGAAGAGAAACCATCAATTGAGTTATTGCTCTACCTGTTAATAAACACATTGCCATAGATGTCAACACTGCTGAAAATTCGACTTAAAACTATTCAGGATACTAAGAGCCCGTGTCACAGGTTGCTGATTACCTGCCTTAAATCAGCAACGACCACGTGACTTCTGACATTGCAAATACCTTGACCCTTCCTCTACCAGCCTGCAACCGCTGACTGGGCTCTCGGGATCATCGACGAAAGCGAAATCCATAAATATCGCGGACGCAGCAAGCGAGCGGTTTCGATTCGATATTCGGATACCCACAGACATACGTCATCGTCCAGTCGCTCCCTCGATAAATGAAATTTAACAGAATGAGGGAAAAAAATCAATACCAACACTACTCAGTGGGTATCGGCCACTATCGGACTATCGGCCCCTCTAATTTACTGCCAACGATAAAAACAATCGCGGCTGTGTGTACGTACACGCACACACGCTCGCCGCCTACAATATTCATGCGACATTATGAACGCGCCCTTACATAACGCCATCAATAATTCTAAAGTTACAAAAACGTACTCACGGATAGAGCAATCGTCAAATATTCTGGAAGTTGATCATCCTACTGGCCCGCTCCGCTGGGGGCAACGACCTCGCCGGCCGCGCGTTCCGCCATCTTCATTCTAACGTCAATTTTAAAATTCAAATCCGCAAACAGTCACCCGAACTTGCTGTCAAACTTAAAACGTTAACATTCAAAAATAGTTCCACGACTATACCCGACCGGCAAAAGTTCGTCCTTGTTGTAATTACGCCTATCTATAAACACTTTATTGTATAAAACGGTATAAAAATATTAAAATTATGAACCGTGGAAAACTTGTAAATTAAAACGAAATATAAATATATATTAATAATAATAAAAACGTTCAAGCCGCTCAGAGTTCGAGCGCCTACTGACTTAAAATTTTTGGGTATAAAAACATGCTACAATAGCCTCCCGGAGGACCGCGCCCTCTTGGTCCTTGCTCGCGGAGTAGGAAATAGGAAATATTTATAACGGTGGTGAAAATATTAGCAATTATAGACGATTTGGTGGTCTTATTTCGCGCTTATAAGTTCTGAAAGTGAGAACGGAACTTAATTAAATAGAGATTAATTCTATACATCTATTTTATCATAAATATAATAATGTTTCGTAAAAGGTGATTAAAAATGCATCAAAAATAATATTGTTGATGTGCCTCAATCTTTAGTACCTACATCGTTTTCTTTACAGTATTTGAAGACTTATAAGAATTCACTTTATATTTGTAGGTGCTTTTATTAACTCTTTTAGGAACTCGTTTAATTTCTCTTTCAATAAACTTTTTTTAGACACCGTCATTTTGGATCCTTCCACTGATTGTGAAGAGAAGATAGGAATAACTAAGTACTCTACATTTATGTATTAGCCAATGGACATAATCACCAATAATATCATTTACATTAAGAATTTAGCACTTAATAGTTTTAAGAACACTATTATAATATTTACTACTCATATAAGAGAATAGAAAAAAGCAGTGTCGAAAGTCACTCTGTTAGGTGAAAAGTGTTTTTCAGTTGCTATTTTAAATTATTATATAAACCAAAACCTTTACTCACCTCTACCAAACTCTCCCGTCACCGTTCCGAATTCAAACTTTCCACTTTTTTTTCCAAAATGTACCCATGTGTTTCACTTCCTGATAAAAAAAAAAGTGAAAGTGGCCAGTATCAAGTTCCTCGGTCGCGGTATACGCACGCGTGTGTGCGTGTGGAGGGGCCGCGCGCGGGTGGGGCCGGGCGGGGGGCGCGGGGTGAAATTTTTCGTTTTTCTCCCACTTTTCCGTCCCTCTCTAGTTTTTCCTCTCCCTCATTTTTTCTTCGCCCGCTTTCTTCCTAGTGCCCCACCACATGTGTGTCGGTTGTAGTATATGTAGAGTAATGAGATGTTACGAAACGTTTCCGGTTTGGTATTTTAGTTTTTTTTAATGAAAATGTCCAACTAATACTAATAGTCGTTAGTGAGCGTAGTAAAATCATCATTCATTTTGGTCAATATTAGCAAGTAGATATGAAATTAGTTATTTTCAATACAATTTATTGAAAGCCTATGCAACTACGTACTCCAGTCGTTACAGTTTTACTCTTGACAAATAGTTGAAACCATGAAAAATATAAGATACAGACTAATCAATCTTTAAGACTAACTCAAATTAGTTTCTTTAAACGTGTACGTGTAGTGTAAATATGTTCCTCGATAAAATGTATCCTAGTAAACATCAAACAAACTGCTTAGATTAATTGAAAAAAAAACTTATTTTTTTGCAGGTTCGGCCCCGAAATGATTATGCAATATATTTCCTGTTCAGTAGTAATAAAAAAAATCTGGCAATCATATTCAAAAGTAATTCATATAAACGGTTTCTAAATTCCAACCACTTGTAAAACTACCATACCAAGCCCCTATTGAAATTAATATTCATATTCATTTATTTCATTTTTTGGTAATAACATTACACTAAGATACCTCATTTTACAATTTAGAGTCAATAAAATAAAATATTTGCATTCTAGAGCGTAATGTCGAAAAACATGGCAATAAAGAAAATCGTTTTATCTTCTGTCCCCGGTTGTACTGCGCACCGCGCGACCGCCCGCCCTCGCTCCTCGGCGGCGCCTTACGAATGTACAGGCTGTTGCGGGAAAACTTTACATTTTCTATATTAGTATTTTTGGTTAGTTTTTTTATAGTCAGATTTTAGTTTTTTGTGGTGTTAATATTTTTTACGTTTAATACTTACGTTACTTAATTTCTATCTGCGTGGACCTGTAAGTGGTTTTGAAATGTTATAAATTTATTAAAAATTTCAAACCTTGGTCTTCCTTAGAAAATACAAATAAAATCATTTTGCATTTTTATAAGTTAAAATTAACATACTTAAGCATTTTGATTGCTTTTTTCAGTGATAAGCGCGTCTTAAGGCGTTTTTAGTTTTTTTTTCGCAGATATAGTAAAATACCTTATCTGATATACGTAGTGCAGTGATGAGCGTTGAACGCAATATGTCCCAGATTCGATTCCCGGCTATGGTCAATTAAGAAAACATTTTTTTTGCACCTATTTCTTACTAGGATAACAGAGGTCTTAATAGTACAAATAAACAGAACGTTGAACTTTCAAAACCTAAATGCCATCCTCAAGGCCACATCGCCAAGCAACCGCACAGAAACACCCTGTACACCCAGAGAACTAGGAAACGGGGGGTAAGTACACACGGCCCCTACCCCCGGGGGGAGTACATGGCAAATACGCGAAAGCAATAGGACTTTTAAAAATTCTCCAGAAATATGATTTATATGTTGACGGCGGAGCGCCTCCTTTCTCTCCTTCAAGGCCGGAGGCCTGATTCGATTTTTAAACCGCCCGGGCGCGTTTTTAAGAAAAAATAAAGAATCTCCTTTTTTCACATTGTTTTCTTTTTAAAGCGCGGGAGATTGATGACGCAAATTTAAAATGGCGTTCCATTTTGATGTCTTTTTTTTTAATTGTCACAGCTTGGGGTCGGTGGCTTGTAATGGATTTCGTTAGAATAATAAATACTACCACTTTTCTAAACAACTCTAATACCTAAGCTACTTGTTAATATTACAGCATCAAGTCAACAATGTTTTATTAATTTTGAAGACGTCGCTTAAGCGTCAAATTCACCTTTATAACATTGCTAATTCTCCATCTTCGCAAGAAGTAAAATAGATCGTTTAATCTAGCTCTATTACCTTAATCGTGAAACCATATTCTATGAAATAAAATATTAAATAAATAAATTATGATTGGAATTGATAGTGGTTACCGAAGTAATTTGGCGTAAATTCTCGTTGATGCCAAAAGGACCGTGTGGTCTTTCGAGTTCGAATTCCGCAAGGGGAAATTTTTCAACCGACTTCAAAATAGGAGGAGGTTCTCTATTCGACTGAATGTTTTTTTTGGGTAATAAACACAATAATAGAATAAAAATTGTTTAATTTGGAACTAGACACCTGGTGTGTGTGACTGTTGGAGTTTAAAAAAACATAAAAGACATAGGCTGATCCACCAATGATGTCTCCTAAGATCCGAGACTTGAGTTTGTAACATACATTACGTATTATGTACATTACGTATACCTCATGCCGTCATCGGACCGCGCAATGTATGCTTCAGACATCTAGTTTTGGATTGACGGCTGAGTTGCCAACGATCTCACCCAAAAAACATACATCTTGCGCGAAAAGAACCCACAACCACTTTGTTTTGTAGTAAATTACTAATCGTAAAGCGTTAAATTTCACATATAGTTTAGTGACTAAACTATATGTCGTATGATCCTACATACATCCACATTCCTAGACAATTAAGCAATTGATAAAGTGGGCACCAGTTTAATTAATAACAATGGATCTAGCGACAGTCATACTTCATAATTAATAAGTCAACTGATACTTCTCATTTCTCCAATTCTTGTGAACATTATAACTTTTAACACACATCACTCATGATGGTTCACCAAATTTCTACGAGGGTGACCTAAATAGCGTAGCCTCTTAAGGGCCGATTCTGGTGCATACAACAACATTTTGTTATGAACTAACATCGAAATGCCAAAAAAAAAAATTGGTTGTAACGGAACAATGTGATCGGACATTTAGTATGACGAAGTCTGTAGCCACCTAGCGGTGTCGAATTTTTACAAAAAGTTAGTTAAAATAAATATTTTCGCAATTGTAACGATTTTAGTCCTTTAATCTACGAATGAATCGCATGTAACACACAAACCAACCGAACCCAAGACTTCACACGCTCTTGCGGCGCAAAAGTACCACTAGGCCACAGTAAATACGGTGTTGTGTTACCGTCGTTGTTTCTGATTTCTACAACACAAGTGCTTTAGCTACTTACCTTAGGATCAGAGCAATGTATGTGATGTTGTCCAACATTAAGAAATAATAAAAAAGATATAAATATGTACTAAATATTTTTATTTATGTTACGAATGAATAAAAATAACGAAGCTGCTTCCCTCAGAACCTTTAACATCGTTAGGCGTAATATTTGTCTATTCAGGGCCATCACCAGAAACCAATAGATACAAGTATGAGTCGCAAACGCAGTCTGAGGTTCCGTATATATTTGTAAGGTAAATTTCGGTCATCTAATACTTATATTTTTTAAATATTATTTTACTTGTGTATGATAATTCGTGTAATGGATGTGTCACAGTTTTTACGCAGAACCAGACCCAGCAAGGCAGGTTTAATGGCGCAATTTTTTTTTGTTTGTAGACAAAAAACATGTGCCTACTTATAAACATATACATATATAATCATTTAATTGACAATGACATTTATCATCATCATATTTCAGAAACAGGACGTCCACTGCTGAACATAGGCCTCCCCCAGTGACTTCTAGATCGGCTGGTCAGAGTCGACCTGCATCCAGCGGCTTCCTGCAACCTTTACCAGGTCGTCTGCCCACCTTGTGGGTGTGAGTCCCACGCTGCGCTTGCCGGTACGTGGCCTCCATTCCAGAACCTTTCTGCCCCATCGGCCGTCAGTTCTACGTGCAATTAACAATGACAGACTACATGCTATAGACACCTTTTCATTATGGCACCTGCATCCGACCTACTAATATTACAAATGCGAAAGTTTGTAAATGGATGTACGTATCTATGTTTGTTACTCTTTCACGCAAAAACTACTGAATGGATTTGGATGAAATTTTGCGCACATATTTACAATATGATCTGGATAAATATATAGGTTATTTTTTATCCCGGTTAAATGTTCCTGTGGGATATATTGAATAAACTTAATACCACGCAAGGGAAGTCACGGGCAACAGCTGGTTAAGAATAAAATTCCTGATTGAATATTGAACAGCTTTTCAGTCAACTATCTACACAGAATATGTAGTATCTTAAACGGAATGAAATGACAAAGTTTCGTGTGTCATTGAACCTTATAAAATACATAGGTATTTTAATTTCGAAAAACTTTCTTAGTATTGGTTAGATTAAGGTTTTATAATTTCCATTTCTCGCAAACATACCTACTAAAATATGTTCTTCCATGAACGAAAACATTTTTTTTTCTCCAAACATATTAAATTAACTAAAATACTCTCATCTCGTGGCCCCACTTGGTATTGGGGCGTCCCACTCCGGCGTGCGACGCAAAACATTATGAAAAAATGTACGAAATATAAGATTGGCAAAAAAGCCAGGTACAGAATTATATTGTTCTGTATTTATGTATGTTGTGTTTAAAAATAAGCAATAATTTAAGTAAGCTAACATTTTTATTTGTATCAGGTGCGTAGTAGTATTTTTCTCTCAGCTCTACAACCAATTTTAAACCGCGAACCACTGGACCAATCATCAAAGTCAATTTTGTTCAGTATATTGACATTGTATTTATTGCCCCTCTTAGTTGGACATTTACATTGTACATTTTTCAAGACTCAATTAATTTTATTGAACTTTAAATCACCATTCCATCTAAAATGTACCTTTTTATGCAAATAAATTTCATTTCATATTATTTATTTTCTTTAAAGTTTTCTACGTTTTACCATGGACTAAATGAAATATTACTTAGTCCATGGTTTTACATCCTTTTTTTACTAATGTTAAACCAGACTTACGACTTTGTTTCGTATTTTGTAGTGCTAAACACGAACGAAAGTTAATTTCTGTGTGTCACACTGTGTACTTCATTATAAAAGAAAGACATTTCGCGGCAATATGTTTAATCGACTTCTTTTCGATTTCTGTTATTGCTTAGTAAATTAACAACAAGGTGGACAGACGACCTGGTAAGTTTCAGATTTTTTTTTAAATCTTCCTACGCTTGTTTCGTGGCCCGCCCCGGTCCCATGCACCCTCCACCCTTTTATTCCCAGAGCGGTTATTTGGTTCTCCTTTAAATTCCTACTGCCCTATATTTGTTGCATACGTCATGGCGTGGTTCTTACCCGGCTCCCGAGGATCCGGGTTCGATTTTGTAAATTTTTAAAGTAAACGAGCCGTTATTGACCCACTGTTGGGCAGAGGGTATGTGAATAGTCTCTTGTCAAGGAGAACGTAGTTTTATTTAATAAGGTCCCGTAATTGTGATGCTATTTTGGTGTTTTCGATCTAAAGATAAGTCCAAAAGTATTTTAATACGTCAACGGCTAAAGTATTTACCATAAAACCTCAATTTTTCTAAATTATTATAGATATTTTTGCCTTATTTTTTATAGACCTCCGTAGCCGAGAAGCGAGTACGCCGTCGCCGTCGACTTAAATATGGCGTCGCCATCTCTGAGGTTCCGGGTTCGATCCCCGGTCGGGTCAATGTAGGAAACGAACTTTTCTATATTGTCTCGAGTCTGTGTGTTGTGGTACCGTCGTTGATTCTGATTTCTATAGCGCAAGTGCTTTAGCTACTTACCTTAGGATCAGAGCAATGTATGTGATGGTGTCCAATATGATTAGCCGTAATAAACCTTGAACCGAGTAAATTACAACCAAGGGATTCGATGCCGTAAAATACACACACGGCCTATAAAGGAATTCCATTTTAACTGTTACATTTTTATCAATCAATCATTTATTTGCGTCAAACATGGTATAACAAGGTGTTAACACCGTATGCGGTGTTAACACCTTGTTATACCATGTTAATAAAATATGTAATGAAACACTGTACACAACACGGGTATTGATGCAACATACCTCTTTTTATCTTCCCACGACCACGGCCTATGTAATTAGGCCGAAACGTCGGTCGGTCGGGACAATCTATACTAATATTATAAATAGGAAAGATTTGTACCTATTTTTGTATGTTTGTAATGAATAGGCTCAAAAAGTACTGGGCCGATTTAAAAAAATATTTTACCAATAGAATGCTACATTCTTCCAATTTGACAAAGGCTACATTTCATTTTGAAAAAAATTAGGGATCCTTGGTAAAATTTGAACAATGTAATTGAAGGTGTAGAAAAATGAGTCTTAAAATGTCTTTCGTCGAATGCGCTGCCGAAACTATTAGCGATAATAATAAATAAAAAGAGGTATGTTGCATCAATACCCGTGTTGTGTACAGTGTTATAATTAAAAACTGCAACAAGAAAGTTTAAAATGTTATATGTAATCAAAGCAAATAAATTAATAAGACTTGTCCAAAGATAAATAACACTTGAAAAAAATCATCGACCTCAGGTGTTATTTATCTTTAATAAAACCTTGCATGGAATTGCTAAAAACAAAAATTTACAATGTTTAAGCATTTCTGATCTTAACCAATAGTCAAATATTTGTAAAAATATTTCTATCGGGTGTTGACGGGTAGTATACTACTCAGCTATACATATAGCTACAACATTGATCAGAGATACGCTGGCTTCGACAGCAAGAAGAAACACTTGAGAAATTTCATCGTCTCACGTGACGTCCTCGGTAGCTTAGTTGGTAAAGCACTCGCCCGGCTTGCGATTGGACGTGGGTTCGAGTCCCACCTGAGGTCGATGATTTTTTTCAAGTGTTATTTATCTTTAATAAAACCTTGCATGGAATTGCTAAGAACAAAAATTTACAAGACTTGTCTACTTTCAAATGAAAAGAAAGTGTCGTCGTTTCTACAAATAGTTACTACGAGTTTCGTAGCTCGTAGCCTACTACGCCGTAGTCTAATTGGATCCATCCACATCCAAATGATTGATGATTGATTGTCAAGCATATAAAAATGTAGAAGAGTTTTAGAAATTTTGTTGTTTTTAATACAACTTGTAGTTAATTTGTTAAAAACTCTAGTGCGATAAATAAATAACTTTAGTCTGTCATAAATGAATCAGTAATCTTGAGCTTTTCGCCTATATGTTTTATAAAAAGGAAATATTAATTACTTTTACTAGGACCGCGTAAAGATATCAAGTTAAAATTAATATCAAATCCTAAGTCTGTATCCTCATAAACAATATGCTAGCTATGAAACACTCAAACTTCTATGTCAAAACAATCAAAAGAATCATGGAATTTGGCAAAAAGAAATGTAGTAGAGCAAAAGATAAAATCGTAAAACCGTAAATCTGTAATGACTAATGACTTTACACAAAAAAAACTTTTAAACGAACCCTGAAACAGTGGTTCAAATCTTTGAAACTCGCTTCCCGTAATGGACGAAATGTTTACATTTTTAAACATCGTAGAACTTACTAGAATTATTTTAATTTAATATATAGTTTGCACAGAGCCTTCAGTGCCCGAGTCCGACTAGCTCCTGGCCGGTTTTTATTGATAAGCAGAATTATTATCATGTTATGTCATGTCGTATGCGCAAGTAACGGACATAGTCCAAAAATGTAGAAGCTTAAGTGGCAGTGGGGTGGCTACATTTGTCGCAGAACCCATGACAGGTGGAGTAAACGTGTTCTCGAGTGTAAACACCGCCTTAGCAAAAGTAGTGTTGGAAGCTTTGCTTACGTCCAGCAGTGAACTGCAATAGGCTGAGATGATGATGATGTATATGTACAATTTGTGTGTGATTTCCGATAGATAACAAGTGTTTTTCTTCTTCTTCTAAGACGACTTGGTAAAGGTTGCAGGAAACAGCTGGATGCAGGCCGCTTCCAACCGGCCGATCTGGAAGTCATTGGGGGAGGCCTATGTTCAGCAGGGGACGTCCTGTGGCTGAATGATGATTATGAATACACTAATCCTAATATAAACTGTATTATATAATTTTATTTTAGTACTCGTAGCTTGTTTTCTGGTCAGTCAAAATATGCAATAAATTACTATGGTAAAGTTGAAAATTTGATATCATCATTTTATTTATTTTTTTCGAAAATGATCGCTTTTACCAAGTTTCTGACTTTACCATGGTATTATATGCATATGTTAGTTAGTCTCTAACTGTCAAGAAACTAGATACAATCAATAGACAATCTGTCGTTTGTGAGTCACTGGTGACTTCAAAAGAGGAGTGAGCACCTCCTCGACTTGGACTGTTTGTTTTTTATGATTGTTACGTGGTCATTCCACCAATTAAGGACCGATTTCAATTTTCGTTGTGTTTGAAAGAGTAAGTATACCTCGAGGACTCGAGGTGGTCTCATTTTCACCAAGTTAGGATCTGGATGGAGTCACTCACAGTGAAATCAAGGAAAATGCTCAAATAACCCTCGTTTGGTAGTCGGGTAAAAATATAGGACAATAGATTTTTTTCCTTTTTATTCAATTCAAAAACTGAGTTAGTATTAAATAAGTACTATTCCATATCATATTGACATATTATTATGTTTTATGAGATATTGGGTTTTGCGACATGTCCTGAAAGCCGAGATCAGGGATTTTATGACGTCCAGATTATGGCAGACCATTATTTCAGTGGCAATAGCTGCTTAGAGCATAGGGTAGCTGTAACAATGTCCCGTCATACGATATCACATTTTGTCAATTTGACAGTTTTTTATTAATGAACTTAATTCTGCAACCATAGTTGCAAAATTCCAATAAAAAAGAGCATTTAGTTTATACGAAATTTGAAGTATTTTCGAAAAAAAATCTTAGGTTTCTTTTCATACAAACCTTATCGCCACAAGTAATCTCTTCTAGACAACCTGGACTAAACTGGTTTATGCACTGAGAGTTTAGTCAATTCAGAATGTTATATTGACGTGATAATGACAGGGAAATAAAGGGCCCTTAACTTTGAGTGTCTTTTCGTAACAGTGCGGCCAAACACATTAATTCGCTTGATATAACAGATATAAGCTTGTATATAGGTAGGAAACTACTTACTACACGTCAATTCCACTATGCCTTTTGTAGAGTAGGTAACTGTGTTTGCATGTTTAGTAAAAATGGTTTTTAATTTAACTGTCGAAACCTGTTTTAATGATAATGATGATGACACCCAGGTCATCATCATCATCATTTCAGCCACAGGACGTCCACTGCTGAACATAGGCTTCCCCCAGTGACTTCCAGATCGGCCGATTGGAAGCGGCCTGCATCCAGCGTGGTCCTGCAACCTTTACTAGGTCGTCTGCCCACCTTTTGGGTGGACGTGAAGTCCCACGCTGCGCTTGTATGTGCCCCGCCCATTGCCACTTTAGCTAGCTAATCCGTCGGGCTATGTCAGCGACTTTTGTTCGTTCAAGGATCTTCTCATTTCTGATTTGATCTCGCAAAGAAACACCGAGTATACCCCTTTCCATAGCGCGCTGTGCAACTTTAAGCTTTCTTATAAGGCCCATAGTAAGGGGCCACATTTCGGTTTCGTATGTCATCACTGGTAACAAACACTGGTAGTAGACTTTCGTCTTTAGGCACTGAGGTATTTGGAGGCACTACACCCTATACACCCTAGCTGATGCAAATGCACTCTGAATACGACAGTAGGGGTTTTCTGATTCAAAAAACTATACAGTTTTATGACGACCATACGACAATAAGTATATATTGGGTGTAAAAAAAGGCTTAACGAAGCCGAATACTACATATTCTACGTATTATTACGATCATTTTTTTCTTTTACACTATACCTGGGAAATGACGGGTTACCGAGTTATTGACAGTCAAAGTTACATTTTTTTTTTCAAAGATTTTTTACAAAATTGACTTCTGTTTGATAATACTAAACTTTTTTACAAAGAAACATGATCCGCTTACACACACAGGCATAGTCTGTGGCGTGTGCGCTATACATTGCGGGTTAGAAATAAGTTATTTTTTTTATACCCAAAAATAAAAGTCATTTCCCAGCAATTATTTTTTTGCATTCTACTTGGTTTTATGTATAGAATTCGTGGTTTAAGGCTTCGTTAAGCTTTTTTTTACACCCTGTATACTCAGTTTTTTACTAGCTTATACAAACGACTTAAACATCAAAATCGTGACAAAAATCACCTCTTTATACTAAACCGCCGACTAGCTGACAACAGTTTGTATGGTGAAGTTTTATAAGATTTCGATGTTTTTAAGATTTCGGGTTATTTAATTTAATTTTAAAAAAAATAGTGATCATTTTACTTGAGTTAAGAATATATTAGTTGAGGAAAAATTTATCCAAAATGATCGTAATTATACGTATTAATTGAACTTACAAAATATTCTCAATCATCTTTTCACTTATAAATCGAAAAGACGCCGAACTCTTCTCGCATACACGATATGATATTGATTGAATCAACTAAATTCTACGGTCATCATCGGCAATCTCTTCACGGTATCTCATTACTAAAATGACACTCTGTTACCATCCGTCATCATCCATACATAACGTCATCTTGATCGTAGTAGGATATTGCAAAGACTTGGACTATATACAATATCTTTGGGATCTTGCAATTTGGGGCAGGGGTGTCAAACTCACAACAAATCAACTGTAGTCATATTTGACGTTGTAATTTCATTGACAACAAAATCGGAGTCTCAACTTTGAGGGCCGATTTAGTATTCGGGAATCAAATTGCCTGAGTCCGACTCAAAATTACATGCATTTATATTTTAGAAGCGTTACGCGTGCGTTTAATTTCCTAAGAGCGTCAAGCGACATCGCCTGAATGGCGTCCGTAACTCGATATGTAACTGGCAAAAAAGAAATTAGCGATTGCAAATTAAAAATAAATCAAAAGCGAACGCTGACGGATGGAACGCTCAACTCAACATACCATTTCTCTCTCTGTAAAACTATCTACTATCTCATTTCACCCCCCGCTTGCGCGTGTGTGCGTGAATTCTTGCTACCCACACACCCCCGCCACCCCTCAGCTTTCACGGTTCTAATTTTTGGGGAATTTGGGGCATATTCGTAAATATGAAATGGAAAAAATATTTCGCGGGCAACGCGATTCCCAACTTTAATAGCGGGGGTTAGAGTCGAAGAAGGGATGAATCGTGGTTGGAAAAAAATTACTTCATATGTCGTCCTTAAGACGGAGCGCCTCGGTTCGTATGTGTGTACGGAACAAGGGAGCGGTGGAGTCGACGGTGTTATGTTCGTGTTTTTGGATTAATTAGTGGGTTTTTGTGTTGATAACTTCCTTCTTCCGTGAGTCATATATGATTCAAAATATTTAATATAGTAGGCTGTAGTTATTAGAGTCCGAAGGCTTTTATTGCATGACTTATTTTAATAGTTAGTAAACAATAACTCCTATTCTTGACCATGTCGTCTACTTGACAAACTGCCATGGACAGACAGCACAATAGGCTACCAACGTGTTGTAAAGATTTGAGACCACATGTATGTCAAAATCGCACATTATAACAAGCCGCTCTTAACTAAATTTCCATTTGGTCCGGATGAGGAGAGACTGGCAATCTGTAATACACGTCTCCTAGTACCTAGTACAGCATAGAAATTGATTGTGATAGTTTAGTTTATAATTTCATTGTTCTATCTATGTGAGACAAAGAAATAAATAAGTATTTATTATTATATTATTATTATTATACTTAATTATTAAAATATAAAAATATATTTTATTGATGGACGTCATACTTAAACGAAACGCTAAAAAACTAAAACGCAAATAACGTTAAACTATAAGTCTGGATTTATCGAGGACAGATATCTACACATGGTGGCAATTTTTGATTTTTGATTTTACTATTATTATTTTATCACACATCCCACAGAACTTAGCCCGAAGTGCCATGAGATGGGAAAAAAATCCCGTATCCTCTACATAACCTTTTAAAACTATATATTGATCCCCGATATAGACTTATATACTACTAGACTTTTGCAGCGAAATTTGCCAGTTACTGTCACAAACGCCAGGCATTAGGTAGTCTAAAACACCAAACTTTTCTGTATTTTTAAAACACAAACCGTTTAGTCGTAATAGACAAACTACAAAAATTTAGTAAAGTATTTTTTTGTGAAAGTTTAGTTATTCGAACAGCATATTAAAAATAATATACATTACACATACTACTGCTAAATACTTGAAATCTAGTATAAATTAGAAAAATATTTTTTTGTCTAAAATATAAATCTTTTTCAGCGTTTGTGTAGTCTCTAAGCTTATTATCATTGTTAAATAAAAAGATCATCATATAGAATGACCTTCGTTACTATAAGAATCGCAGCTTTAATTAGAAATTCCATTTTTTTGACTAAAAATAGTTCCATACTGTTTTATTTTTCCTTGAGCCTTAGAGTGTCATCCTACCGAAATTAAATTGATAGTTTGTAAAAGTTGTGAAATTGTGAGCTAGGCTAGGTCTTTTGTTTCTCGGATTTAATCTAAAAGAAGCTTTAAATCTGCCTTAGTGTTAGAAGAGTATAATTATGTAGTCAGAGTGATTTAAAAGGTAGTTCTCTAAAATAGCAGGACACCATGAGACGTGTTTTTGAATCATGCGAATTCCAATTCAAATACGAAATGGCAAGATTCGCATGCGCATGACAAAAATCCCTATTTTTGAAAATTCATTCCGTAAATTCTGCAACGAGTGGTTCGACCCACCAGTATTTAGATTCTACTAGTAGAAAGTTCGGAAGTTTGACATTGACAAGTAAACATATGATTCACAGATTAAAAACTTTTTTTTCGTTCCGTTCTATTCGATTCATTGCCGGTTGTTAAAATCAATAAGTTTTTGCATTCCGGTTTTTAATATTTTCTGCGTGAAACGAAAATAGTTACAGGATTTTTTTTTTACTATAATATCATACCTAATTCGAGTGATTCAAAAATGCGTATAATCGGTAGCGATAGAAATAGAGTTCGCACACGGATTGTATTCGTGTTTTAATTCAAGATTCATTTCGAATGTTTCAAAAATACGTCTCCATGTTTGACAAAAAATTAAGGAAATCATTTCCTAACCACAATAATTTGACATAACCACAAACATTCCCGCCTAAAAAACAACGTCTCTACGCCTCCCCTGTTCCATCACCGAGTAATATATATAGCTCAAGTCGTAGCTATGCGAACAAATATATTATATTTTCCTATATGTTAGTTCCATCATTTATACTTTATTACTATATATCTGAACAACTATTTATATATAAAACCAAGTGTTTGTCTCTGCAAACAGTGTAAGTGTGTGTGACACACAGACATGCGGATATACAATAGAGGGAACTCAATTAAAGATTTTCCTAATAAGAAATAGGGAGATTTGGACCAACTGTATAATATTATTTTTCCCCTTCGCGTATTAAGTTTTGTATCGTTATAGTTATGTTGTGAAGATGTTATTATTTGAATAATACTTAGATCTTAATTTGGACAAAGCGTTGCTATTAAACTTCGAAAAGTAGAGGTAAAGGAACTTTCTTTAGCTTTGAAATGTTTATTCACAAGGTGGACAGACGACCAGGGCCCTAACCATGAACTGTTAAAACAATCACAAAGTTGTCAAATCTGTCAATTTTGGTACGTCATTTCATACAAAATTTGACAGAAATGATAATGTTTGACAGATTTGGGATTGTTTTAACAGTTTATGGTTAGGGCCCTGGGCGGTAACTCAAATCTGTCAAACATTATCATTTCTGTCAAATTTTGTATGAAATGACGTACCAAAATTGACCGATTTGACAACTTTGAGATTGTTTTATGAGTTCATGGTTATGGCCCTGGTAAAGGTTGCAGGAAGCCGCTGGATGCAGGTCGCGCGCAACCGGACAATCTGGAAGTCACTGGGGGAGGCCTATGTTCAGCAGTGGACGTCCTGTGGCTGAAATGATGATGATGATTGTATCATAAACATTTTAATTCAAGGTAAAGGTTTTTTTTCGCTTAAAGATGAAATACTGATTATATGGTGTAACCTCTATTTTTGTATATTTTAAAATACTTAATAAATGTAAATATTGGCCAACGTAATTCTTGTACAGTCAGTACCACACAACCCAGACCCGAACCTGAAACCATAAAAAAAAGCACGCTTCTATATTGACCCGACTAAGAAGTGAACCCGGGAACTCAGAGATGACAGGAGGTTTACGAAGCTATTTCCAATTTCAACCCCTGTATAAGATATTAAGGGGTGTATTCCCTAGTCCCTACAAGAAATGACAGGTAGTTCTGATAAATATTTTTGGGTCCCGCATATTTGTAAAATAAACAGCTTTGGTGTGTTTTGTTGAACGGACTATTGCAAATAGTCAATCATGATTAATTTGTAGTATTTGGTGACATCTTTAACTTTTTAAGGGAACAGTTCCATGTTTTTTATCGCTATCTCCCTTTTTTTTTTTTTGAGTACACCCTGTATGTTTATTTCATTCTGATTATGTAAAACATCGATATTAAATACGGAAATCACTGCCTTAATTGAAAAGAGGAAATAATTGTTATTTACATGACCAGTAAGGTTAAGGTGTATCTTATTTATATACAGGGTGTACAAGAGAATAGGACACTCCTTAAAACCACGTGTTCAGCTAGTCATATACAGCAACTGTTTCTATGGGAGCAACATCAAAATCGATAAAAAAAATCAGCTTCTCCATACAAACTTACTCGCATACCTTGATGATAATGTATGGAGCATCCGAAAATAAAACCACGATTTCGATGTTGCTCTAAAAGAAAAAGTTGTTGTTTATGACCAGCTGATCATGTGGTTTTAAGGAGTATCCAATTCTTTTGTACACCTTGTATACTGACCCCGGTCATAACATTCTACAAACATTCTTCAAATATTATTTTATCAGCATAAAGAATATCTTTATTTATAGAATAACGCCTGAATACTTACAGTGACAAGTAGTAGATAGTATACTTGTACAGGGTGTACAAGAGAATAGGACACTCCTTAAAACCACGTGATCAGCTGGTCATATACATTTCCTAAACTGAATAGTTTGCATGAGAGACACTTCCAAAGTGGTATCTTCTAAAATAAGAGAATGATAAAACTAAAAAAATATATGATGTACATTAATTACCATGCAAACTTCCACCGAGACTTGGTTTGAACAAGATCTAGTAAGTAGTTTTTTTTAATAAGTCATAAATCGTAAACCGCAATTATTAATGGTACGGAACCCTTCGTGCGCGAGTCCGACTCGCACTTGACCGGTTTTATTTACACTGTATTACCACAGCCTAGCTAGCAAAACCTGTGCACTTAATAACTAAGTCATGTGACGAGTGTTTTAGTTGATAAAAGTAAAAGACAAATACACTTAATCACAGTTTTAAAATAGTAGGAGTTAGTATTAATTATTCTTTCTCTATGGTACCTATTAGTAGAGACGTCATCGAACTCTCATTACGTGAGGTTATGGTCTGTCGTTGATTGTACCTTATACTTGGTCTATGCTAGTTCTAGAATTTGATGTGTACATTATGCTTGGTGTACTCACTTGAATAAAATAAAAAAATAAAAATATGCTTAGAATGAAATGGAAAAAAAATCATTTAGACCACGAAGACTAAATGCCGACAAACTGTCGTACAGTTTTGCAGTCTAGTTAATATGTATTTAGTAAAATCAAAAAAATATTTTCCAGTCTGTCGTGTAGCTTGGACAAAAGTAAAACAAAATGAGATTAATAATAACAAGAAAAATAAATAAATAACGAACCTGGTAGTACGTCTGGATGGTGCCATGGGTTAAGGGGCGGTTTGGAACTAGTTGTTTCGTCGTCAATTTTTAAATAGATAGAATTTAAAATTTATTTATTTCAAACTATAAGCAAAGTACGACGTATTTTTTTTAACAGTGAAATCAGCTTGAACGCCATCTAGGCAGCATGCAGATAACATTATCAATACAAGATAATATTAATAGATGGCGCTACAAGCAATCAAAATATTAAATAAAATTATGGCAACACCATCTTTATATGCGTTAGATCTTTACAGAAGTGTAGAACTAACTCAATAGATGGCGCGTTTCAATGAAACGTAGTGTTTATTAATGTCAATAGATAACGTTATATGAAAAAGTATGGAACTATCCATTATATTTTAAGAACTACTTTGTACTTATTGTACCTTTGGAGTGTTTTAAAAGTTTATAAGACATCTAGATGGCGCAAAAAAAAAAAGGTTCAATAAAATTACAAAAGGGCAGAAAAACTTAAAACGAGAATTTATTGCACCCAGCTTTCCTCTCTGCGTGATTATCTCTGTTTTGAGTTATTCTTTTCTTCTTTCTTTGACAACCGCCAACATGTCACTTTTGTATTGTCTTAAAATATGTAAAATAATTAAATAAATCATGTATTATTTTACCTCAAGCTCCCTGCAAGATGAAGATCGAATAACTTGCTCGCTACTAAATGAAAGATCCCAATAAAATTGAGAAATGGATGTCGTGTCCTAAAATAGATATCGAATACCCTGGTCTTGCTTACATCTGTCCTTTAAATGAGCTGATTGTTGCCAAAAGATTAGATGCCTTTCATCATTTGATAGGCGAAAAAGGAGTTGGTTACACGATTTTTAACAACGAAGGACAAAAAGTATTTTTAGCGGTTCGAGTCAAAAGTTGCAGACGATTCCAAGTGAAGATTTTCAACTATTACGGGAACGAAGTCATTTATATCAAGAAACCAGTCCACTGCCTTAACAAAGTACAAGTATGGGCACCCCCAGGGAACTTAGTAGGTTATGTCAAACAAATAAGAACTTGCGCGAACACTTTTCTGGTCAAAAATAGGTTCAAAAAAGTAATTGTTAAGATCAAAGCCCAATCTTTCTTGGGTTATGTGTACGATGTGCATGCTGGATCTGGAGACGAGTTGGTAGGAAACATCAAGAAACAGTGGAGTGTCAAAACAGTGATGAATTATGACAACTTTGGAGTTTCTTTCCCCGTGGACATGGATATCAGCGACAAGGCTGTGCTGTTGGGAGCTTGTTTCTTAATCGGTTATTTGAAATATTAAACCAATTATTTCTACAATGCCAAAATAGTTTTGCTTTATGTAAAACCCTTTAAACTTAGGTTTCTAGAAAATTAGATTATTTTAGTGTTACGGTGGTAAAAATCCCTAAGAACTACAACTGCAATATTGCTGCTCTACATTTAAGAAGAAACAAAACAGTAGGTACAGGTGAACCGTAGTTCTTAATGTGCGTGAAAATACAGTTTTTTCTTCATTGGCCAGCCGTTGCTGCCTAATTACTTCCATCAAACTTACATTTAAACTCCATTCCCGTAGCTATCATGGAAATAAAAATATCGATCGAGTTTACTTTAATAATAACCTACCTCCATTACCCGACAGTATGAAACGAGCAAAAATGTATTACACTCGAAATTGCTATGGCAATTTGCTCAGGCGCTACTTAGGTAAATTAAAGGCTAGATTATGACTTTCAAAAAATGTGTAAAGTAGGCACATTAAGAATATTATAGCTTACACACACACAGGCACAGTTAGCATGTGCGGTCATCTGAACATAAAGTATTTTGTAGTTTTTCATTTACCTACAAATAGTACTACCTACCTTATTTAGATCACCAAATTGTAGAACTATGAATAGGTAGTAAAAAAACCGGCCAAGTGCGAGTCGGACTCACGCACGAAGGGTTCCGTAACATTATCTATAAAAACGACAAAAAAATTACGTTTGTTGTATGGGAGCCCCCTAAATATTTTTTGTATTCTATAATTTAGTATTTGCTGTTATAGCGGCAACAGAAATACATCTGTAAAAATTTCAGCTCTCTATCACGGTTCATGAGATACAGCCAGCAAGGCTAGCATGCGCAACACAATATAAAATTTTGTCGGGCATTTTATCGACTTTTGTGACGTAAATATGTCGTTTTGTCTTCGACGATAAAAAAGAATAAACCAAAATATCATGGCTCATATTGCTGTGTTATAAAACGTAAAAATAAGTGGTTATGATCAACGTGAGACGCTAGGGAGAGGTTAGGGAAAACGATAAAATGATCGTCGAAGACAAAATTTGTCTTGTCTATCGATAAAACAATCGATAGTATTCGATACTATAAAATAAAGATAGTTTTGGGCTATTGTGGTGCAATCACAGAAATATATCGATATAGGTACAAATATTTCTGTGGGTGAAATACTATCAATAGTATTGGTAGTATTGGTATATTTTAGCGATCGATAATCAAGTATCAATACAACAGATATGGGATTGTAGTATCAATACTATCGATAATGTAACTGAAAATCAAAGTAAAATACCTATCAAGAAATAAAAAGTTGATTATGATTAAACCATCTTACCCAAGAACCTATTTAATTATGTGTAGGGGTCCAAATAAAACTGAAGGTAATAATAAGGTAAGGTAAGGTAGTAATAAAATAACTTTTAAGGTAATAATTCAAAACTTACATTTATTGTACTTAATCAACTCAGTCTTAATTAACAAAACAAATGCTGTGGAATAATCTAGACTTAGCGCTATTTTTTAACACTATATTAAGACTAGTATAATCTATACTAGTATAATCTAAGTTTTAACTTCTAACGCCTGCGTTTCTTCTGTGGCGACTTTATTTCTTCTGCTTCTTCAACCACACCATTTTCTTCTTCATCCTGAGGCTTTCTTCTCACTGGTCCGGTATGAGTAATAGGAACCGCCCTTTCGTCCTTTTCACCTGAAACTTTTGGAGCTACCACAGTCAAAACTCCATCAGACGACAACCTCGATTCCACAGACTCGGGATTGCATCCCTCTGGCAACGCATACCGCCGTTTGAATTGTCTCGAAATGTATCCGTGCTCATCTTTTCTCTCCTCGTGTTTTCCCTCAACGACGATGTAGCCATCAGCTGTCTTCACAGATATCTCCTCAGGATCGAAATGTTGAACGTCAATGTTCACTTGAAACTTGTCTTTGTCGCTTTTGATCGTGGATCCAACGTCCCGCGCCACTGCTGCTAAATTTCTCCAAGGACGAATGTACTTCCGAAGTTGAAATCTCGGACGGTCGAAGACATCGGTCAACAAATCATCACCCAGATCCATTCCAAAAAGTTGATCTCGGACACGGCGTGGCTTAAAATCGTCGAATAAGTATGGTAGAAGCGCCATTGTAGTTTTTGTTGAATAAAAATCTTGAAAGTATTTCGCGCACGAACTCGCTTGGACTTCGCAGTTGATCAAAATAACTGCAGGTGGCGCAGTGTGCGCCGCTTTTATATTCCTTTGAATTTACGAGAGCGACCTAGAGAAGCGTGGAATGTTCAAGAACTGTGAAGATGAGCGCCATCTATCGCCGAGCGGTGGAACTTGAGACTAGTTCCATCCAGGACGGTGCTTTGCAATTTTCTGGTAAGAAACAAGAAACATTTTGAGACCTTATTGTGGCACTGTACACTAGTTAAATATTTTGAATAATGTTATTAAAATAAAATAATAATAAAAGTACGTCTTGATTTTGTTACCGATTATCGTTTCTTACATAAGTGCCATCTCTACGTGAATAGATGAACTAATCAGTTCCTAGTGCTACTACTCCTCGCTAGATGGCAGTGTGAAAATGTCTTTATAATAATCATCATGAAAAAACTAACTGTTGAATAAATCAAAGGAAATAATCAAATTCCTAAAAAATCTTATATCACCAAGACCTATTTATTTGTCTAATTTCACCATATTTACTTATTTAGTAGGCTAAGACCGGGTTATTGTAGGTTAATTTATTATTGACTGGATTACACTAAACATCACATGGGGTTAGAAAATGAAATTAATGTTTTTATAGTAGGTACTAATTCTCAATACTATTAACAGACAAAAGGTAGGGTATTCTTATTCGTCTATTCTTAGGCTTATAGCACCCATACAGCCAGCACCATCTCTACCATAGATTGGTTAGGTTGATGACCTATTTTTATAGTTCCTAGTTGTATCAGTTAGCAACAGTGAGGGCATAACCACGTGGTGATAAGATGACTATGTAGGTAGTACTTACAATTTAACTTTTGCTATTTTTACAAACGCGAGAAAAAAATATTATCTGGTTGTAAGTGGGTGGTACCGTGGTAGGCACGAGGCACTATAGTAGGCTAGTTGTAGGTGTATAGGTCTGTCAGTAACTGGGTAGGTACCCAATTAAACTGGGTTACTTATGTACTAGGTACCTACATACACCTACTTATTTTTATTGAATAAAAAAACGGGAGACATTGTGTGTCAAGGCTCAACGATTAGGTACCTACCATTAGTACTTATTGAAAAGTATTATAATTTAAAGCAAGTGGGTCCCACCAGGCCACTTGGGTGTGTAATGGATTATGTGGATGGTTCCTATTGGCACAAGTGAAAACAGTTTTTGCTATTATTTTTAAAAGATAAAAAAAAATTGGCAAGGCGTAAAATTATTTTATGCAGTAGGTAAGTATCATTATTATACATTGCTTGCAACAGGTCAATATTAGGTTTTTTCACGATTTTTAGGAGGTTCTCTAAAGGTTCCTACACACACAGTAGTTTTAGATAGGTACTTCTTACCTACCTACCTAAAGTATAGGCAGGTACTACTTATAACTGGTTCATTAATTTCTTGAAAAAGTGACTAATATTTTTATATTACCTAAAGGTAACATAAATGATGCAACATTTAGTATTATTATTTATAAGATTTTAACGGCAAAAAAGGGAGCGTGACTTTTATATCCTAGAATGTTCATTGTGATTGCATCCCTTTGTTTATTTGCACAACAATGCGGCAAAAATAAAGTTTTAAATATTAGATCATAACCGGTTCCGGTACTGCAAGTAGATAGGTCTAGAGATAGGTAATTTTCAGGACTACTCTAGAACAAAATAATGTTGCCATATAGGAACATAAAAAATGTTACAGTCAGTACATCATTCAATTTTGGTAAAATACATTATACAGTCAATTTTGACCACACCACTAGATAACTAGCCACAATTAGATAAATAAATAAATTATATAAGGCAGTTCTTTTATTTTTCCCTAAATAAGGAAATTGGAATACATTTACTGTTTTTAAATAGAGCTTTGTAAGGCTTTACAACAAGCATAATGTACTACTTATGCAAATAAAAATACAAGACAGTTCTCTGCACCACTGACCCATAATAAACTGAGCACTGAGAAGCTGTAGCATCAAACAATAGTAGCTACCGATAGTTGACCTTAAAATTCACTAACGCTGACGATAGTAGGTATCGATCCTACGGTTCATCACGGCATGGAGAACGGTCCATTTAGGAGGCGTTCGTTCGTGGGGATACAGATCTAACATAAAGAGGCCCGTTTGTGATACGATACTGAGTTGGGATATGTACACCTAGCGGATACTATCTCTGCCTGCACTAATGCACTATTAAGAAGATACAGTCAAAGACAGCACTCGCTAGGTGCAAAGACTATTGCAGATAAGATAGAAACTATACCGGGTCCATGGGTAGAACTTGATGGACTAGTTCCTGGGATATTGATGAGACAACGGAACGCACGCATGCCATATCTAATGTCCTATCTCGATAATCCCGGCAGACGTTGACGCGCCGCTCACTTAAGTACTATTAAGTGAGCAATAGCTAGTTAATAACACACTATCAATAGTATCAAAGCGAGCGATAGTTTTGGACTATCGATTGTTGACTGTTGACCGGCTGCACGCACGTAAAAATAACACGATCGGCCTAAAACTCGGACTTTACGCTGCCTGAGTCAGTACCGGGTTGACGCTGATTTAATACATCGCATAAGCAGGGTGGTTTTTTGAACGATTTCTTGCGGATGCTATCGGATTCCGGCAGCGTAAAGTGCGAGCCTAAGCGTTCGGCTTGAGTTCATAATAACTCATCTATCTTCCACTCCATCGGCCGATGCGTCCGAGTAGCATCAATGTTTTCCTATGACATTATCATGTTTAACTTCCGTAAACCGACTTAACAGACGACCAATTTTTTTATTACCATAGTGTTATAAAATGCTGAGAATAACTGATATTTCATGAGATTATTTTGTTTTAATTTAATGATAACATTAAAGTCTGTCAGTATGTGGAGCATGCAAACTTTTATATATATTTTCTTCGATTAAATCATTATCGTTGCATGTCTCATTACTACGACAATGGATAGTATTGATGGTCCCAAGCATTACTATCGACAGTTTATTAATTCTACGGGATCAAACAATACCATCGATACTACTGATAGTATTGTGTTTAATCAAAACTGTTGTTTAATATAAATCATTTATATTAAATACAAACGAAACTATTGTATGTTATTAGTTTAGTTTTATTTACAGCTGTTTTTTGTTTATTTTATTTATTTTTATTTTATTTTGGTACATACATTCATTAATTTAAAAAAAGTTACATCTTATTCGCTATGTTTATAGGTAAAAGAGTGCCCATAGTTACAAATATATAAAAAGTCAAGACCTGACCAAATCACAGTCTAACTTAAGTGAAAAACAATTAACAAATTAAACGGAAGATTAATAAATACTTCAAAAACATGAAATTAAAACACCGTTATCCTAAGGGTCCTTTCATTTATAAAAAGCAATGTAGGTACCAATAATAATGTCTTTTTTCTTATCAGGTATATATTTGTATTGACTTTTTAGTAACAAGACTAACAAGTAATAAAAGCTTGTTTTTGAGAAAGGTTTTTTCTTTTAATTTTAATCTAAAAGCGACTCCATACAGGTCAGCAAAATTCTAGGATGGATCTGACAAAATTAAAGTACAGTATTCGAAAAGTGATAGTTATTTCAAATGTAATAATAAATACTTGTACGATAATACTACATAGAGTATTTTCCTACACAATTGGTTACGATTTTATAATCTGGTAACACAGGAAACATCATTGATTCTCAAGACGGAAGTAGCGAGCGACTACGGCGGTGAGTGGAGTAACTATGAACCGGACACGTATAGAACATTCTAGTAGAAACCATTCAAAATGGATTTTATATTTTTTTCTAAATGAAGCTTACAATTTTGTAGCTATTTTTGTTGGTCGAATTTTATTTAAATCAATATTTATCAAATAGTACATCAATCTTATACTCATAAACATTGTTCTCAAGCAAAAGTCTAGAAAGATCTCGAACATTCCAGAACATTTTCACAGAAATTATTCAATCGATCGTAGCGCCATCTTGTGGTGAGCGGAAGTGTGACGTCATTTGTAACATGGCTTGCAAACCTTTTTTAGTTTTTTTAATAATATAAACGAAATCTTAATTCTAGTTTTTTACCAAAATAAGTACGAAAACTATGATAGGTACAGTAGGTTCGTTTGTTTCTTAAACGTTAATTTTGCCTTTGGTAAAAATATTTACCTACTACACAGGTACCTCCTACTTGGTTTAAAGTTGTATCTAAGACTAACAGTGGACGAATAACATACATACATATACATCATGTTAGGGCAGATTAGGAGATATTTATTTTACAATAATTTTGACGGTAAGCGTCTTTAAAATTACACTAAAAAATGGGGTAGCATGATAGAAAACTTAAACGTAACAAATTAGTATATTTATTTTACTAAGTATTCTGCTTGAATTATGGTGTATATTGTAGCTTTGAGCCTCAAGTAACATTATTTTTACAGGGCTCAGTTACAGGGTCCTTAAAACTAACTAGCAGTTTGCAATCTACTGACTAAATTGTTCAGCGCACCAAAAGATTTTTGAAGTAATAATCAATAGTTAGTTATTATTATTACGAACCATAACGTGTTGTTCTATCTACTCAATAAAAATAATTGGGCAAAGCAGTAATATGTATGGCAGTTTTTATTAAGACATTTCACACGAACCGCCGTATGTCAACCACGCAGCCTCACGAGTCCGATTATTGGACTAATCTTTTACTTAACATAATTTTCTACAAAACCATTGATTTTTATTCAAATATAAAAAAAGCTGTAGCTTTATCTTATTTTATTCGGCCTATAATACCTTTTATATCTAACCGTTAACATTTCAACAAAATAAATTGAATAATCAAACCAACGCGTGTGAACCCCTGCAATGAAGCGCGCCAAATCTAGAAATTTCCATTCGCCCATAGATGTCGCACTCAGTCGCTACTATATAAGCGAAATGACAGCCAACGCCGGCGTTATTAGAGAAATTGTCAAGAGACAAGTCAAACGCGAATCGCTGCGAGATATTCACACGTGTTCTTACCAAACCACGCTTTAATAAGTGAAGTTGCTGTTTTTGAGTGTAAAGTAATTTATCAAGATGCCGGAAGAGATGCAGACTACACAGTCGGGCGAGGTGGAAACCTTCGCCTTCCAGGCGGAAATCGCCCAGCTCATGTCGCTGATCATCAACACATTCTACTCGAACAAAGAGATCTTCCTTCGTGAGGTGATTTCTAACTCTTCAGATGCGTTAGACAAGATCCGGTATGAATCGCTCACAGACCCGTCGAAGTTGGACAGCGGGAAAGAATTGTACATCAAGATCATCCCCAACAAGAGCGAAGGCACGCTGACGATCATCGACACCGGTATTGGTATGACAAAGGCTGATCTCGTGAACAACCTGGGTACGATCGCGAAGTCGGGAACAAAGGCGTTCATGGAAGCGCTGCAGGCCGGCGCTGACATCAGCATGATTGGTCAGTTTGGTGTAGGTTTCTACTCTTGCTACCTGGTGGCTGACCGCGTGACGGTCCACTCCAAGCACAATGATGATGAGCAGTACCAGTGGGAGTCTGCCGCGGGAGGTTCGTTCACCATTCGCCCAGACCAAGGCGAGCCTCTTGGCCGCGGTACCAAGATCGTTCTCCACATCAAAGAGGACCTTTCCGAGTACTTGGAGGAGCACAAGATCAAGGAAATCGTGAAGAAGCACTCGCAGTTCATCGGTTACCCAATCAAGCTTGTCGTTGAGAAGGAACGCGAAAAGGAATTATCCGACGATGAGGCCGAGGAAGAAAAGAAAGAGGACGACAAGCCCAAAATTGAGGATGTAGGTGAGGATGATGAGGAGGACAAGAAAGACAAGAAGAAGAAGAAGACTATCAAGGAGAAATACACTGAGGATGAAGAGTTGAACAAGACCAAGCCCATCTGGACGAGAAATGCTGACGATATCACACAGGAAGAGTATGGTGATTTTTACAAATCTCTCACAAACGACTGGGAAGACCATCTAGCAGTCAAACACTTCTCCGTTGAGGGTCAGTTGGAGTTCCGTGCTCTGCTCTTCGTGCCTCGCCGCGCGCCTTTCGATCTTTTCGAAAACAAAAAACGCAAGAACAACATCAAACTGTATGTGCGAAGAGTATTCATCATGGACAACTGTGAAGATCTTATCCCAGAGTACCTGAACTTCATCAAGGGTGTAGTCGACAGTGAAGACCTGCCCCTTAACATCTCCCGTGAGATGCTGCAACAAAACAAAATCCTCAAAGTCATTAGGAAGAATTTAGTTAAGAAATGCTTAGAATTATTCGAAGAGTTGGCCGAGGACAAAGAAAACTACAAGAAATACTATGAACAATTCAGCAAGAACTTGAAATTGGGCATCCATGAGGATTCTCAGAACAGGTCTAAGTTGGCAGACTTGCTTCGCTACCACACATCAGCTTCTGGTGATGAGTCTTGCTCATTCAAAGAGTATGTCTCGCGCATGAAGGAGAACCAGAAACACATCTACTACATCACTGGTGAAAACCGTGACCAGGTTGCAAACTCATCATTTGTTGAGAGAGTTAAGAAGCGTGGCTATGAAGTAGTCTACATGACAGAGCCCATTGATGAGTATGTAGTCCAACAAATGAGGGAGTATGATGGCAAGACCTTAGTATCTGTCACAAAGGAAGGCTTGGAGCTTCCCGAGGATGAGGAAGAAAAGAAGAAACGTGAGGAAGACAAAGTCAAGTTTGAAAACCTGTGCAAAGTCATGAAGAACATCCTGGACAACAAAGTTGAGAAGGTTGTTGTTTCAAACCGTCTAGTCGAATCTCCATGCTGTATTGTCACTGCTCAGTACGGTTGGTCAGCCAACATGGAGCGTATCATGAAGGCCCAGGCTCTGCGTGACACCTCCACAATGGGCTACATGGCTGCGAAGAAGCACTTGGAAATCAACCCTGATCACTCCATCGTAGAGACGTTGAGGCAGAAGGCCGAAGTTGACAAGAACGACAAAGCTGTGAAGGATCTTGTTATCTTGTTGTACGAGACTGCTTTGCTGTCATCTGGATTCACCCTTGACGAGCCCCAAGTACATGCTTCTCGAATCTACAGAATGATCAAGCTGGGTCTTGGCATCGATGAGGATGAGCCCATCCAGGTTGAGGAATCCAGCGCCGGGGATGTTCCCCCACTAGAGGGCGATGCTGATGATGCATCGCGCATGGAGGAAGTTGATTAAATCTTTATCCGCCTATAAACCCATGTTGTAATGGTGATTTGTGTCGCAGAAATGTTTTGTGCACTGGTGTACAGCCAAAGACTGATTTAGTTCAAAAATTCCATTATTATTTTAATAAATGGTAATGTTAACAAATTATTTTGTTGTTTATATTTTGTGTATTCCTATTTACTATAAGTGGGTAGGTAGGTAGGTACTCTTACAATACATTCAATAGTAGATTTTTACATAAGGTATGTACACAATGTGTGCATCCACACTGCAGTAACTTTTGGTGCAAAAGCAACACTTAGTAATCTTTGTTTTGGTTTGTAATTTTGGATGCCGAAAGTTGAATGCAGTGTGAATGCGCACCTAATTGCATTCCTTACTTATTATTATTATTCTTTCTTATTGGGGCCAAATTTGCAGTACATACCTACACGCATCCTAAAATTTTTCTAAATTTATCAATCATCCAGATTAAAAGCTTGGGATAAAATAATTACCTAGATTCAATTTGCTAAGTCCTTAATTACATAGTGTTGCCGAACTATCGATAGTTTCGGAAATCATATATTATCCATAGCTCACTGCTCAGTTTGGCAAAATAGTATCTGTGTATAGCAATAGTATGACAAAATCGAATTTACTAGATAGTATCGGCTATGACTATTGTAATAACAATCGATCGTATCGATATTTTTGCGCTATCGATAGTAGGCTGTGATTCAATAGAATTGTGTTTTTGTACAGTCAACAGCACGTCGACCTACTCCAAAAGTCAAAAATTCTCCAATAGATTTTCAACTTTAAGCCTGATGTATAGAGATCATGTTGAAATTAGAAAATTTGACATTTTGTGGTAGGTCGACGAGCTGTTGTCCGTACCTATGTATAAAACTATACTCCGTTCAGGATAAGATAATCGCTCTGACTCATGATGACAGTTCACAGACTAATTGATTATTTTCGGAAATCGAGAAAGTTTTTAAAGAAAGTTGAAATCCATTTTTCTTTTACTGATCCTTTTCTAATATGAAGAAATACAGCAATTTTCTGTTGTCTGAGTGCCGGAAACAGATTTTGGCATGTTGTTCAAAGCTTATCAAACTTAAAAAGCAAAAAAATAACAGAATTTTAACGAAAAACTTAACAAAAACAGTAATAATAAGGCAAAACCGGAACTACTCTGAAGCACAACGAAAACACCTATTGACGACAAAGCCGACGGCGTCGATTTATCGGATATTCATCGTTTATGTATCAATTTTGTGTGGTCAATCCCTATAGGAAAGCTGATGCTGGGGCTTCACCTGCGTGACGCCTAACGTTCAAATAACGGCATGATTAGCGTTAACTAAATTAAAGCATTAAGCTACGCGCTAAGTGCGTGACCAGACTTATTTGACGTTTGATTCTAACGTCTAGCGACGTAGTTAGCGTGTGATCTGTAAGTGTGTCTTTAAAATAAAAATAAAAACGCTTCCAGGAACTCAATATTTTTCTTATTTTGTCTACTCCATCCTAACTTAATAACTATGCACTTTAACATATATTTCACAAAGAGACGCACCTCCACGCATCCCTCCACTCGTCGGTGAGCGAGTTATAAAAATGCTTCTCGGGGACCCCTGCACAATCAAGGTCGTAGCACCGGCTACACTGGCTACAGGTCAAGAACCTCCTGTCCTCAATCACTTGCTGACATCCGTTGCAACTTAACGACATTTTGGTCACAATAAACGCACGTAACAACCGACACACAAAAAGCGCTACACTGACTGATTACAGTTTTCCACCACGTAATACAATGACCTAGCCACACCTTATTATTGTTTACCAGATTTAAATTAGTTTATTTCTTATTTTAATTATTTTAAATAAACAGAGCAATGAATCGCGTGTTTACTTCCTAAACTTCCTACAAGTTGATGATTGATATTTATTAAATTCACACAGCCCCTGCAGGTATCACGGCTAGAGTATCCAAAATTTAGCTACAATCCTTGCAACAGTCCTGGTTCAGGTTTATAGCTGGCTATTTTAATTTAGTGACTATGATTGGAAGATGAGGGCAAGGTCGTACAAGGTTAATAGAAATGAACAGCCGTCTGATAAACCCTTGACGGACGACCCCTGTAGCCGAAGGGGCAACTTGGAGTTGCCATCTCTGAGGTCCCGGGTTCGATTTCCAGTCGTGTCAATGTAGAAAAACATGACCTTATTGTGTTGCCAGTAAAGTGTTAATTGCTAGCTGCGAGGTTTGAAAAAAAGTGGCACTGGCGACGTTGATATTGTCGGACTTGTGAGTTCATACATGAACTACATCAACTTTATACATGACTACCTATTATGGTAACGGTGCCTAATACAAGAGCAACAACTATACGTGTCGATTTACAATTTTGCTAGTTTTAATCTGAGGCGTTCGACTGTTAACCTTTCGTACATTTTGAAATGTTTATCATCTACGCCTGACACCCTTTTTTCTAATTCCAAACTGCCTCCACGCTATTATACTCTTTGCCTTTTCGATTTACTTCTATTTAGTCAGCCTGCAGTGCAGCATCTGCATTTTAAACGACCGCAATTATTATTCTATTTCTGCTTCACAATCGACATATCAAATCTCATAACATTTACCTGCAGTAGATTCTCGAAATTTCTGAGTAAACGCGCGAGCCGAATCGCGAGCCAAAATATCAGCTACATGCAACCTTTTAACAACATACATACATCAGTATACAACACAACAATACACCGTATTGTACACCACATACCTACACATAACACAACAATACAATTTCCGGCGCCTTAGCCCACAGTATTGTCCCAAAAGAGAGGTAACTAGGGTAGAAAAACAAAATTGCTGAAATAAATTGGATTTATTCAAATACGATGTGAGAACTGAGAAAAGAAAACAATAGCTTTTTCATAAATAAATTGGAAACTACCAAAACACATTAACGTTTACTTCCTAAGTAGGTATTGATCGATATGCCGAGCGTCCACTTTACTTCACACAGGGCCCTCCGATCGATCTTATGTCTTAAATTTATGAAATTATTTTTTTACAACGCGGTTAGCTTAGTGACACAGTAATTCTTGAATGGTGAGTTCGATTCCTAACTTAGGTCATTTTAGAAAACGAACTTTTCTACAATGCAGCAATGGCTGGAAATAGTTGTACCGGGTGGCGCCCCTAGCAAAATTACCATAGCAATTATGTTTAAAAGAAAGAAAGAAAGAAAAAGTATTTATTTGGCTCATATCACAAATAATAGAATAGAATAGAATAGAAGATCGTTTATTCAGAATCATGCATAGCATACAATATAGTTACAGGAAATTAAAAAAAAATGATAACAGTGTTATTTACTTATATGTATACAACGGTACATGATACTGAAAAGGTATCTACTCAGCATATGTCGGAGCATATTACTAATGCTACGACGCTGGTCTTCCGTAGATGCCCAGGATAAAAAAAGAGCGCACTGCTACACCATAATATATGAATTATGTATAGAGAATAAATGTATTTTATGTGAACATATTATTAATTATTAAACTTATCTGTATTTTACTTGTAAATTTAAGGTATGTTATTAAGTTGAAATATAAGTACTTATATAAAAGTTTAACTAATATTAACTTTATTACTCAAATATAAAGTTTTACTTATTATTTTTTGTATAAAACCTGTACAGCTTTGTATTTTATTTATTATAACGATTCCTTTTGTAAATTCAATAGATAGTTTTTGTATTTGCATTTGAATGAATGTAATGTTAGACAAGTTTTTATAGGGGGTGGAATATTATTCCAGCATTTCGTGGCGGAGTAGCGGAAACTCCCACGAAATGCAGCTGTACTGTGTGTCGGACAACCAAGACGAGAAGCAGTTCTAATCCGGTTGGAAAACAACAACTTGTCGTACAAATATGAAGGAGATTTGGACTGGACTAAACCAAATAGTAGGCAGGCAAAATGAAGTGAACGCCGAGATTTCATATTAATAAGATTATTATTATAGACAGAATACATTTTACCTGTAAAAGAAAAAGCATCCCGTCTTTTTTTTTGTAACAATAAGTAAGGGGTTAAAGTACTGTTTCTGTCTACAAATGCACGTAAAGTCTATTTTTTGCAGCCAATGCCATTCCGCACCCTTGTTCAATTTTCTATGAACATTCGAGAACGTTCTAGGTCCGCCGCATCGACCCGACCTAGATTGTACATCGATCAATACCCCGTCACGATGCAAGCTTCGAAAAGTCTAGAAAATTCGGAACAATATTGCTTGCGCAAATGCGCAACGTGCTAAATAAAGAATTGTTACCGAATGCAAATGAATTGTATCTAAATTCATAATTTGACATTTTGATTTAGAAAGGTTAGTGTCTAGACCTAAAAACAGACCATGGTCACATGATGTCCAAGTAAGGAAATAATAAAATGCTTGCGATAACTTATCATGAGATTCAGATGATACATAGCCGAGAGGCGAGCACGTCGGACCTTAATATGGCTTTGCCATATGCCAAGCCAATGTAGAAAACGAACTTTCCTATAATATTGTCTCAGGTCTGGGTGTGTTTCTAATTTCTATAACACAAGTGCTGTGCAATGTATATGATGTCCAATATTTATTACAAATTATTTATTTATATCTACATTCTGACTTCTGTGTTGTTACATACGGTGTATCAGACAATGAATTTAGTCAAGGCCGTCTCCCAGCGTTGGGTACGCTCTAGCGTCAACGCCAAGGCGCCGGGTTCGATTTCCAGTTTCGGTTGATTCAGAAAACGAACTTATCTAAATAAGCTCGGGTTTGGGTGTGCTGCTGAAACAATGTATTAATAGTTTTAGTTTATTAATTTATTTATATATTTGTGTAAATAGAGTGTTCTCTACAAAAATTGGTCTATATTATTAATACTGCTGTTACATTATGAAGTGAATAAATGAATATTAATTTCATTATTTAGTTCAAACGATTGTATAATGAACCCTACCTATTTGTCAGGTATCGCAATCCATAGCCAAAACAGACATAGGATAAATCTAGACGTTTATCGATCAATAATCCCCCCCCCCCCCGCCTCTCAGCGATGCATCCCCCCCGTCCCCCGTGAGAGTCTGGAAAAGAGTGGAATGTTCGCCCTTTTAACACTTGTGGAATGTTTTTCATGAAATACTACGTGCGTGCGTCTAAAAATAAACATTGGATGTTATTAACTTATTATTAGACATCTAAAGGTTGTTATGATTAAAATGTTAATTTTAAAGTACCTATAAAAATAAAACTGGCAATAGTAAAGTGTATTTAATAGGTAGGTCTTGCCTTTGTAACATCTATAAATAAGGATACGATTTTATAAAGATTTTACCTTATTTATTTGATCTTTCGTATCCTTTTACCATAAGATTTTTGTAATACCTAAGCTCCCCCAATAACTTCGAGATTGGCCGGTTAGAATCGGCATAAAAATAAAATAAATAAAAAATATGTATTAATTTAAACGTTTAAACTGTAGTTACTACAATAGGTAAAGAAATTCCTATTATTAATATACCTTATACCTATCATAGTTTGATAAAAACGAAATAGGGGTATAATTTTATTTAGATACCTACCTAGGAAATTCGATAATAGGTAATTATTACCAAAACGCATTATACCTAGGTAGGTATCTAAATCTAAAGTCTATTGAAACAAAATTATACCCTTATTTCGTTTTTTCCATCTTTGTAAATAAATAATAGACAAATAAAAAAAGTCAAGAAATGATAAAGATTTTAAAACAAAATTCACAAGGAAATACTTAGGATGTTATTAACTGATTTAATAATAACTGAATATTACATTTAAAATTTTTCAGTTATAAATGATTAAATTAGTCACCAGTTCATTGATCTACCAGCATAAATAAAGTTTTCCAAATAAACGAACCTGCAACCTACGCACATTTTTTATTTTATTTTGAATCATGAAACGTCTGTATTCGCGCCAAAATATTATCTAAAGTCTACGCCGTAAAATTATTATCGTCAATAAAGTTCAAGGATGCAAAATATCCGTTACATTTTTGATAGCGGTACAGAATCGTAAAGGGTAGAAATTTCTCGAGTGACATTGAGTCACAGCCCTGCGATGCGACAGACAGCTGTTTGCGTCAAAACAATCAACAACTTGTATTGCTATCCCGCTCACACGCGCACTGTGTGCAGTAATCCGGAGCTTTCTAGAGAATTTTCCACGTTTTTTGGGTTACCGGTTGTGGCATTTTAAATTACCCCAGCTAAACTCATAAAATAGTAATATTTTCTTTTTGTTTTGAAAACGAAGTCAGCTTTTACAAAATGATGTTAACATTATTCAGGCAGGCAGGATGCGTTTCCAGGGACAGAAGCCCCTGGAAAAGAAATAACACTTTAATATTACACAATATAAATTTATTTAAGTTACATAATTTAATAAACTAATTACTTAGATAAAATGATTTTACGAAAATAAATACTTATTTACATTATTATTTTTCACATCAATTATTATAGTGTAGATATTTAAAAATATCTTGAATAATTTAAAAGCTATTATTTTGTTAACATAATAGAGAAATATAAAATAAATATTTAATAGACTAAAAGGTTAAAAAACAATAATAATGAACAGGCTGAATAAAGAATTAAATAAAACTGTAAAGTCTTTCAACAGAAAGAAAACAAAAACGTTATTCACAAACTAAACAATAACAAGAAAATATTACCCTAAATTAGGGTAAAGTTTTCCCTATCAGCCACCCTACCCTCAAAATGTTATTGTGTTTGTCTCATTTCTAGAAGGCTGGCCTCTCATTGGTCGGCGCGCGCAGGTTCCAGAATGTTCGATATTTACTGCGCTTTTATTGGTCCGTTCGAGGGGCTTGTAGAAAATTCTCGAATCCTATTTGCTACCATATATAAGCGGCCGACTCGCCGCGGGAAGGCAGATTTATTTGAAACACGAAACTGAGCAGACGAAGTGAGTTCGGTACAAACCGAAGCGATTTAACAAGTGAATTATCAAGCATTACTAGTGCAAAGTATTGTCAAGAAAACAAAATGCCAGCTGTAGGAATCGATCTTGGAACCACCTATTCTTGCGTCGGTGTTTGGCAACATGGAAACGTGGAAATCATCGCGAACGATCAGGGGAACCGCACGACACCATCTTACGTCGCCTTCACGGACACAGAGCGGCTCATCGGAGATGCGGCGAAGAACCAGGTAGCCCTCAACCCCAACAACACGGTGTTCGACGCGAAGCGACTGATCGGACGCAAATTCGACGACCCCAAGATCCAGGCAGACATGAAACACTGGCCCTTCAAGGTGATCAGCGACTGCGGCAAACCGAAGATCCAAGTGGAGTTCAAAGGCGAAACTAAGAGGTTCGCGCCGGAAGAAATCAGCAGCATGGTGTTGACGAAGATGAAGGAAACAGCTGAAGCCTACCTCGGGACCAATGTGCGCGACGCGGTCATCACAGTCCCGGCCTACTTCAAAGACTCCCAGCGTCAGGCCACCAAGGACGCGGGAGCCATCGCCGGACTTAACGTTCTACGAATCATCAACGAACCAACAGCCGCTGCGCTCGCATACGGTCTCGACAAGAACCTCAAAGGCGAAAGGAACGTGCTGATTTTCGACCTCGGAGGCGGAACCTTCGATGTTTCAGTCCTCACGATCGACGAAGGCTCTCTGTTCGAAGTGAAATCGACCGCCGGTGACACACATCTTGGAGGTGAGGACTTCGACAACAGATTGGTGAATCATCTCGCGGATGAGTTCAAGCGCAAATACAAAAAAGATTTACGCATGAACCCACGCGCATTACGCCGCCTCCGCACCGCTGCCGAACGCGCCAAGCGCACACTATCTTCGAGCACTGAAGCCACAATCGAAATTGATGCGCTGTACGAGGGTATCGACTTCTACACGCGAGTGTCTCGCGCCCGCTTTGAAGAACTGAACGCCGACCTGTTCCGTGGTACCCTCGACCCGGTAGAGAAAGCGCTGAAGGACGCCAAACTAGACAAGAGCCAGATCCACGACGTCGTCCTCGTCGGAGGGTCCACTCGTATCCCAAAAGTGCAGAGCTTGCTGCAGAACTTCTTCTGTGGCAAGAAACTGAACCTATCCATCAACCCAGACGAAGCTGTCGCCTACGGTGCCGCCGTGCAAGCAGCCATCCTTACCGGATCTACTGACTCCAAGATCCAGGACGTATTACTGGTCGACGTGGCTCCGCTGTCCCTTGGTATCGAGACCGCCGGTGGTGTCATGACGAAGATCATCGAGCGCAACTCCAAGATTCCGTGCAAACAATCGCAGACTTTCACCACGTACTCTGACAACCAGCCGGCTGTGACCATCCAAGTCTACGAGGGCGAGCGAGCTATGACGAAGGACAACAACTTGCTGGGCACGTTCGACTTGACCGGCATCCCACCTGCGCCGCGAGGAGTGCCGAAGATCGACGTCACCTTCGACATGGACGCGAACGGCATTCTGAACGTGTCCGCTAAAGAGAACAGCACGGGTCGCAGCAAGAACATTGTGATTAAGAACGATAAAGGTCGGTTGTCGCAGGCTGAGATCGACCGCATGCTGTCTGAGGCAGAAAGGTATAAGGAGGAGGATGAGAAGCAGAGGCAGCGTGTGTCGTCGCGCAACCAGCTGGAGTCGTATCTGTTTAACGTGCGGCAGGCTCTAGATGACGCTGGGGAGAAGCTGAGCGACCAGGACAAGAGCACGGCCCGCAATGAGTGCGATGAGGCGCTGCGGTGGCTCGATAACAACAACTTGGCCGATCAGGAGGAGTACGAGCACAAGCTGAAGGAGGTGCAGAGCGTTTGCTCGCCCATCATGAGCAAAATGCACGGCGGAGGCCAGGGAGGTATGCCCGGCGGTATGCCTGGAGGAATGCCCGGCGGAATGCCCGGCGGCTACCAGCAGAGGAACGACGGCCCAACAGTAGAGGAAGTCGACTAAAGTGAAACCAAACATTAGGATTTCTTATTTTGATGTGATATTTATTTTTAAGACTGATAATTTAGTAAGTTGCTACAGATGATCATCTTGTTGGACTTTAAATAAATGAAGAATTTAATTTATTTCTTTTGTTTCATTCCATGGTTAGGTACCCATAAAATGTGTAGGACCCCCGTTCTAAATCACACATAATATTCTACATTATTGACATAAACAAAGTAGGTAATAGTAGCGTTACTTTTATGCTGGGGCTTCACCTGCGTGACGCCTAACGTTCAAATAAAGGCATGATTAGCGTTAACTAAATTAAAGCATTAAGCTACGCGCTAAGTGCGTGGCCACACTTATTTGATGTTTGATTCTAGCGTCTAGCGACGTAGTTAGCGTGTGATCTGTGAGTGTGTCTTTAAAATAAAATAAACAGCTTCCAAGAACTCAATACTTTTTTCGTTTTGTCTACTCCATCCCAACTTAATAACTATGCACTTTAACATTTATTTCACAAAGAGTTTTTGAATGTGACCGTGTTTTAACATGTTTAGTGTAGTAGGTGTAGCCACAACAACGCATTAAACGCCCGCTTAATCCCTTTGATGTGTCAAAAGTTACCGCCGTCCGAGCTATCGCCTAACGTCTAATGTTATTGAAGCAAATTAGCGCACAAAGACCGGCCACACCTGCGTACTGCGTTAGATAGAGCACTAATTATCGACATTAGACGCAGGTGAAGCCCCAGCATTAGGCACACTCATAAAACAAACCACCACAAACTCCACACGTAATGATTACACAATATACCATCCATCATCTTATTTTATAAAGTAGTGTGATATACCATACTTTAGGTAGATAGATATACAAATTTTTGTTTTGGAGCCGCAGCTTTCCTCCTACAATACAACTTTATTTATTTATGGTACCTACCTATAAAAAAATTGCTTCCCCAATATTTGGACTGCTTTTTTTACAGTTTGTACGGGACTAAGGGGAATTAAACTTGCACCTATTGTTACTATAGTACCTATATACCTAAATTGTGGCAATAAATAAATAAATATTGGACAACATCACATACATTGCTCTGATCCTAAGGTAAGTTGCTAAAGCACTTGTGTTATAGAAATCAGAAACAACGACGGTACCACAACACCCAGACACGAGCCAATATAGAAAAGTTCGTTTTCTACATTGACCCGACCAGGGATCGAGCCCGGAACCTCGGAGGTCGGGCGTGCTCGCCTCTCGGCTACGGAGGTCGTCAAACCAGACGAAGCCGTCGCCTACGGCAATGAAGATAATCTTCGCGACCGAAGTATCCAATGACATCATATTGCGCAAATCGAGACTAAAATACACTGTTCGTTAGTCAGACAGGCAAATATAGAAGTGCTGTAAGTTCGTGAATTAATTTAGATTATTACCCTATTCTTAAATCAGATTATTTTGTATTATTATTACACATTGTTGTGAAATATACTAAATGTTCTTCTAGGTTTCATCAAAATGTAACACGCTTTTATTTTTTTTTAAATTTACCAATAATAATGGTATTTTGCGGTTCAAATTATTCTTATCTTTTTAGTTCTTTCTATTAACAAGGAATCCTTTTTTTTAATTTGATACGCCTAGGCCGCAGCGCAGGCCGATTGCACTTTGTATTTTTTTTTATTAAGAACACGTCATGAATCTGGCACTTCAGCGCCATCTGACATATGCTTTGTGGCTTTTGTTTTGTTGCCTACTAAAACATTATAGCATCTGCGTGGTTGCTAATCTAGACCGATTAAATGTTGAGTATAACTGGTAAGAAAGATGGCGCTGCCAGACGTTTATGAATTATATGTATATTTCAGTCCTTTTTGCTTCAAAGAAAATTCAATTAAAAATTATGCCAATGTATTCTATGTTACTAGTTCTTTAAAGCTACAAGCGTTATTTTGCGGGTTTACCCATACTATTTCAGGACAAAGTTGTACCCACAGAATAGGTACTATTGAACAAGTATTCCGTCTGAAAACTTGTTTTAGTGGCGGAGCGTGCCTTAGGGCCCAATATCATAAAAGTTGGGGGCCCAAATAAAGGGTAAGCAATACATTTTTCACACAAGGAACAAAAATCCTTACATTAAATTTTGACGACCTCCGTAGCCGCGAGAGGCGAGCATGCTGGACTTGGCGTAGCTATCTCTGAGGTCCCGGGTTATTCCCGGTCGGGGCAATGTAGAAAAATAACTTATATATTGTCTCGGATCTGGTTTTCGTGTGTGATTTTATTATTTTTTCAAGAACGAGTAAAATTATCATTAGCAAAAATACCTACCTGCCAGTCTTTCGTATGATAATAAAAACAGAAGAGTTATTATTCTAGCGACTGAAGCCGAAACAGTATTCAAGCTAATTTTATTCAATTGTCAGACGAGGTGACTTTAACTGGAAACAATTAAGTCGGCTCTTTATTATACTTACTCAAACAATAGGTATGATCTTATGTATATGTCGCAGTCGAATTGTATAATCCGCCGTATCACAAAGCAACTAGCTGTTTTACAAAACGGTGGCGTTTTGCAATACGGCGGATCGACGATACGGCGGATTGTCATTACGATGTTTTCTCCGATATGACGTCTCACGTTTAGCCGCATTAAACAATTCGCATTTTGTAGGCTAACAGGTTTTTGTTCTTATCATACTTAACGTCATAATTAATAATTGAGTAATATTCCGCCATACTTAATACTCCATAGCCAACTTAGTGGTTTTGACGTGTGTTATAAGCTGTGAATGTACTTATTATAATAATAATATATCATTTATTTCAGGCAACAAATAAATTGTGTTGTTATCTTTAATTCAAAAATGCTGTGTACGCCTATAATAGGTATACGTATAAGACCATGTAGCTATTAAAAATGTATCCCTTTATATAAAAGAATATACAGGGTGTAAAAAAAGGCTTAACGAAGCTTTAAACCACGAATTCTATACATAAAACCAAGTAGAATGCAAAAAAAATAATTGCTGGGAAATGACTTTAATTTTTGGGTATCAAAAAACATAACTTATTTCTAACCCGCAATGTATAGCGCGCACGCCACAGACTATGCCTGTGTGTGTAAGCGGTCGGCGGGCGAGCGGGTGGCGCGAGAGCACTGCGCACGATTCATTGCCGGCTGTGCTCTTTAAAGGCCTTTTATGAAAGAAGGACTGAAAATTTTTATCATGTTTCTTTGTAACAAAGTTTAGTATTATCAAACAGAAGTCAATTTTGTAAAAATCTTTGAAAAATTTTTTTAACTTTGACTGTCAATAACTCTGTAACCCGTCATTTCCCAGGTATAGTGTAAAAGAAAAAAATGATCGTAATAATACGTAGAATATGTGGTATTCGGCTTGGTGAAGCCTTTTTTTACACCCGATATGTATGCTGATGGTGTACCTTTCAAAAAAAAAAACAAATATTACAGATGACAATATAATAAAAGAACCATATAATAAATACCTTAAAAACTAACATACATAGAATAATAAGAATAATTAGTTTACATTTTTTAAATATTATTATTAGTAATATTATTTATTATATCTACGGCTTTCAGTTCAATAATGCGACGAACATACGTTATAGCTGCACAATCATTATGAATATTTTTATTATTTAAACCACTATTTAGTCCACTTTTACGCACCGCAATTTCTCTGTCCTTTTTTGTTGTTATGACTGGCAGCGCCACGAGTGTTGAAAATTGTTACTATAAACTGCCAAAGTGACCCGCCGAATTGCAAAACGCCTAGACGTATTGAATGAATAACGTGAAAGCTCGTATTCAATGCGGCGGATTTTCATTCAGGCGTAATGCAATCCGCCGTATCTTCGATCCGCCGTATGGCAAAACGTCTCCGTTTTGTAAAACAGCTACTTAGTTGTTTTCTTATACGGCGAATTATGCAATACGACAGTGACATATACATACTATAATTATGTATGGTAAATAAATGGCTACAAGATGAATATTATACATTTACTTTAGATGTTATTTAATTTTGCATTTACAGTAAGTATTTAAAACTAATTTTTTAGTTATTAAAGTCCAATTAAGACATTTTTAATGATTCGATAAAAGTATCATCATCATTTCAGCCACAGGACGTCCACTGCTGAACATAGGCCTCCCCCAGTGACTTCCAGATCGGCAGGTTGGAAGCGGCCTGCATCCAGCGTCGTCCTGCAACCTTTACCAGGTCGTCTGCCCACCTTTTGGGTGGACGTCCCACGCTGCGCTTGCTGGTACGTGGCCTCCATTCCAGAACCTTTCTGCCCCATTGGCCGTCAGTTCTACGTGCTATGTGCCCCGCCCACTGCCACTTTAGCTGGCTAATCCGTCGGGCTATCTCAGCGACTTTTGTTCGTTCACGGATTTCCTTATTTCTGATTTGATCTCGCAAAGAAACACCGATCATAGCCCTTTCTATAGCGCGCTGTGCAACTTTGAACTTTCTTATAAGTCCCATAGTAAGAGGCCACTTTTCTGTTCCGTATATCATTGTAATAAGTATAAAACTTCGTTTTCATAAGATTTCGTTGTCATGTAATGAACGATCGATCTCATAAATATTGAACAACATCAAATATCCGCAGGTAAGTACCTAGCTACTTATGTTATAGAAATCAGAATCAACGACTATACCCGATACAATACCGAAGAGTTCGTTTTCTACATTGACCCGACCGGGAATCAAACCCGAGACCTCAGAGAAGGCGACGTCAAGAAAGGCTTGCTTGACGGCTGCGGAGGTCGTCAAATAATGAGAAGATGCACAGTACCCGGCTTTGATGTTGAGTGACGAGACAAAGAGTGGGGATCGCTTTGCGCATCTTACGAGATGAGCATCATATTGTATCAGAGTCGCGTGTGCGCAAAGCTACCAATCTTCTGCGCATCTTTCGCCCAGCGCTCAACATCGTTGTCGCTAGTTGTTTGTTTTCGATTTCATGAGTTTCCTTAAAGAGGAATTCGATATGGCGACCTACCGGGGCTAGCCTAGGCAAAAGGAGAAATATGTCTAAGGCCTTGTTCGGACACGGCTATAATCGCGCGGTAACCGTGACCAAAACGCGCGGTTATTTGCAAACAATGATAGGTAAATAAGTCCTTGCGATTACGAATCGCGCGGTTCATAATCGCGCGATTCCCGCGTGTCTGAACGGAGGCTAAGACTGTTCAGTTATGTATCGAGCTTCAAGGTATTGCCGTGATCGACTGCAATTCGACTCAAATCGAACGTCCGACAATCTAATCAGTATTATCTGGAGAATATCTTCGGAGATTATACCGACATATGGTAGTGATACTTCGGCCAGCTCTCTGTATGGGTGTGTAAATTGAAATGAGCACAAAATGGGTGAAGTGAAAACGAAAAAATCCAACGTGCCATTTTTGAGACAAGTAGGTACGCTTTTATTTAGTAGCTGTTTGCACAACTCCGTTTAAAAAGCTATTTGAATTGGATTTTGTTTTCAATTTAATGTTTTTTAAGTGCGAAATGCTTTTTTAAAAATAAACGTACCATTCTTCATGATAGATGTTGTTGAAAACAACATCTATCTGCTAGTGAAAAGCCACAATCCGGTCCAGCCGTTTTAGAGATTAGCCATAACACAGAAAAAAAAAGTTTTCTTTTCAGGTACTTAACATATAAAAAATTTAAAAAGCTGTTATTTTTTCATTTGAAACAGATACTTTAATTTTATTTATATCAATAAAATAATGTTTAAAACCAATCACATGTAGATAATTCGAAAGTTAATGTCCATAAATACTTACTCGCTAGCCCTGTGATTATAAGTTAATAATTATTTTACTGACACGATTTAAAAAAAAACAAGTAGTTCTTGCTCGAATACTAATGATTAACAATATGAGAGACAATAACCTTGAAACACATAAAAGTAGAGCCAGGCATTGATGAATTCTTTCAGTAACTTTAATGAATTGTACTTGATTGAATGTTTTAGTTTAAAGTGTCTAAAAACCACGATATCTTAATAATTTTACTCAAAAATTATATGTAGTTTTATTTAGTTAATTATTATCTTGTTCTAGAAATTGAAAGCCAATGAAAGAAATTGTAAACACTTGTAATCACTTCTCTATCGCCACACTTCACAGTTCATTGCTAGACAGTTGACATTGGATGATTGGAAGAGTAGAACTAATAAATTGAAGTATTTACCCATTTATACAATATACTTCGTATATTTATTATCAAATACAGATTAACGTCACTGCATAAAGTAATACTTTATGGCTTACTATACAGGGTGTTCGGTAAATGGACATCAAGCCGAAACTAGTCTATGTTAACATAATATGCAATTAAATACTATGGTGAAGTCAGAAGTTTTCAATTTTGTAACCATCATTTTAAGGGTTCCGTACCCAAAAGGGTAAAACGGGACCCTATTACTAATGCTCTGCTGTCCGTCTGTCACCAGGCTGTATCTCATGAACTGTGATAGTTAGAGAGTTGAAATTTTCACAGATGATGTATTTCTGTTGCCGCTATATCAACAAATACTAAAAATCAGAATAAAATAAATATTTAAGGGGGCTCCCATAAAACAAACGTTTTTTTTTTGCTGTTTTTATAGATATTGGTAGGTACGGAACCCTTCGTGCGCGAGTCCGACTCGCACTTGGCCGGTTTTTGACAATGAAATGATGATATCCTATATCTGCCTTTAGAGTATTTATGTTAACATAGGCTAACATAGTTACGGGTTGTTATACAATAAACACCCTGTAAGTAATGTTCCCCTACTACTGCAACTAGCGATGCCAAATTATCGGTAGTTACACTAATCTATTCTAAGGTTGTAATAGTGAGTACCTTTTGAAACTTTCGATGGTGCAATGGTTCGTGGTATAGTTTGTATGCAAATAAATATAGCCGAGTCGCTGCTAGCTCGAAATCTGAAGATATTTTCCAGTAATTTAAAAGGAAAACTAAGTCACAATTAGGTTCGATCCTGTCCCAGTAACATATCAGAATCAGTATTATTGTAAACTCAAAAAAATAGTGGTTAATGCCACTGAAAAGTTTGGAAACTAAAATGAGTTTTTTTGCACCATTTTCAGTCACATTACGAACATTTTGTAAAATTTAAGAAACATCGTTTTTAGGATTCCGTACCCAAAGGGTAAAGCGGGACCCTATTGCTAAGGCTCCGCTGTCCGTCTGTCTGTCTGTATGTCCGTCTGTCACCAGGCTGGTATCTCATAAGCCGTGATAGTTAGACAGTTGAAAATTTCACAGATAGTGTATTTCTATTGCCGCTATAACAACAAATACTAAAACCCGAATAAAATAAATATTTATGGGGTCCTATACAACAAACGTGATTTTTTTCGCCGTTTTTATAGATAATGGTACGGAACCCTTCGTGCGCGAGTCCAACTCACACTTGGCTGGTTTTTTTATAGTGATATGTATGTTACTAGCAATTATGGGACCAGAACAGGGCCTTTATCATACGTGCACTTACATGATACGTCAAAACCTGTAAAGTGTACACCGGAATAAAACTAGGGTCTGCCATCTCAAGGCTTAAACCTGTACACCTAGAACCGATGTTAATCATAAAACCACGCCTTTGTGCGTTAAATACCTATTCTCATTTTCAAGATTTTTATCGCTTATTAATAGGTGATAGAATATAATCGCGATATACCTACTTAATTGTAATATACGTACTTTAGATTAAAAACGCCATTGAGCTGCCTAGCGATAGATATTGTTGCTTTTAATAATTGCCGATCGATTTACCAAAAAATAATAATATCAGCCAGAATTTTGTTACCGAGTGTAGTTAGTTGATTTTGTGTTGGAATTGAAATCCCTGGGAAACAGGTGGCTAAGGTGATTGAGTTGTGAGCCAATAGTCCAATACGTAGTCCTTCAGGCAGCGCTGCAGCGGTAGGAAAAGCTGTATTTTTGGGACGTATACAGGGTGTTAGGGAAATAATAGTATAGGTTAAACAATTAATTAAATAAAAATCAAAAAAATATAGGTTTAACAAGCCGAAACTAGCCAACATTACTTAGGCTCCAAAATTTATTTATTTAAATTAAGTCTTTTTAGAATGGGCCGCCAGGGCTATCAGGGCACTACAAACAATAGTTTTCTAGTACAAAAAAAGGGTGAAATAATGCCGCAGTTTGGCGGCTTTTTATATAACTTGTTGAGCTTTGTATTTAATGATTAGTGTCATCATTTATTATTTAATCTCTCTAGTCACGTTTGCGATACCTTTTAAATCTCAAAATTCGCGGTTTGGCCCATATCTTCAGGTAATAATCCCACGTATTTTTAATCAATCACTAGCTGACTTGGCTCGCTCGACTTAGTTTTTTGAGATTATGCCAGTCACGGGATATCTGCCGAGCTATACAACTAAAACAATAAATCATCCAGCTAAAACAATAACACAAAGAACTACACTCCATTATAATGTAGCAGCGCTGAACAAAACATAGAACTTCGACCTACAATAGAAATAATCTATAGCGAGTAGCGACACGTGTATCTCTGAACTTTATGGTCATTTAATAAATAAATAAATATTGGACAACATCACATACATTGCTCTGATTCTAAGGTAAGTAGCTAAAGCACTTGTGTGACCCGACCGGAAATCGAACCCGGAACCTCAGAGATGGCAACGCCATATAAAGTCCGACGTGTTCGCCTCTCGGCTACGGAGGTCATTTATTTTTTATTTATTCGCACAGCTCTTGTAAATATGCCAAATCACTTACTCAAACAAAACTTACAATTCGGTATATAAAGAATAATATAACCTATGCTAATTCCAAAACCATTTGGAGATTTTACGCTTATAAACAGTATTTTTGTATAATTTAGGTTTATTTTTACAAAAATACAAGAAAGTTGTTAAAAATACAAAAAACAATACGAGCTGCTTTTATTACGTGGTATTACGGAGTTCCCTTTAAATAAATATCGGACGACATCACATACATTGTTCTGATCCTAAGGTAAGCAGCTAAATCACTTGTGTTACAGAAATCAGAAAGAACGACGGTACCAACACCCAGTTTTCCACATTGACCCGACCGGGATTCGAAATCGGTACCTCAGAGATGGCGACGCCAAGTCCGGCATGCTCGCCTCTCGGCTAGGAGGTCGTCTAAATTCTATTCTTTTGTAAATCTTGTGTATACAATCCGTTTTTAAATCATTGGATGAGCCATAGACCATTTTGTCTTATAGCATTAAGTTTGCATATTATGTTTTACTTATCTGTAATCTGCCTTGAGACAAATAAATACATTCTATTCTATTCTATTTATCCGCGTCATTAAAGACCGCGAACAATATTTCTATTGTGTCTCCTTCTGCAGGCTAAATGAAAGGTTTATTTTTTGTAACCTCATCAATTCATCCATTCAACTAGATCAATTTGTGTTCTTACTAAACCAAGCTTATCTCTGCAATTCCAGTGCTTTGTGACTGCCAGCGTTTCTCTGAACATCATCGGCCATGGCGCCGTCATCGGGTTCTCGGCCATCCTCATCCCGAGCTTGCGAACTCCAGAATCACATATCCACGCCACACCAGCTGAAGAGTCTTATATTGGTAAGTCCTGAAAATCTGAGATCAAACTATCGTGATAAACTATTTGCAGCTACTTACCCCATCTGGCATCATCTTGGCAAATAATGTCTGTAGAATTTGTGAGTTGTCCTTGTTCATTTTATTTATGAAATACATATACCATTATTATACTTTATTACATACCAAAAAGGAAATACACGAAAAACAGGTACGACCCAAAAACCTTTGTGCAACATTTGCACTTTGCTGGACTTGGTTGACAAAGAATATTAAAAATAAGTCTCGTTCAATTATAAAAGTAAAAAAAACATGCGATTATGTCTTATGCCTTAAGTACCTATACATATGTATATATATCTTATTCCTTAAGTATAGACATAAACAAACAAAGCAATTAAGCCGATGAGTCAGTTACTGATATATTGTTTTCATGTTTCAAACTAAGCCGAATAGAATTAATCCTGCTTTGAACGAGGCAATCCCAAGCGATAAATTCAAGATAATTATATTTTTTATGTTTGTTTCTATGCAGTGTTGCTATCGCCAATAATACATCATAATCAATTCGCCACGGTATTCATTGAAATGAATACATTCTTTGATCTTGGTTTGGTTTTAAACATTTAGAAGTTTATAAATTCGCTAACTCATCTTATTCTTTTTTCTAGCATCAATCGTGGGCATCGCTCTTATAGTGGGTAACTTCATAATTACCTCATTGCTGAGCTTCGTGGGTCGCAAGACGGCGCATATCCTGACCATCTTCCCGATCCTCATTGGTTGGTTCCTCCTCGTCCTGTCAAATAGCGTCATAGAGCTCATCATAGGTAGATTCCTCCAAGGAATCTCCATGGGAATGCTTGGACCACTGGGATCAATAATTGTCGCTGAAATGACAGAACCCAAAAATAGGGGAGCTTTTCTTACCTGTGTTTCCCTATCTTTAACGACTGGAGTACTCTTCGGCCACACCATTGGAACCTACATAAGCTGGCAACAAGTCGCACTAGTATCATCATTCATAACCTTCTCTAGTCTAATAATGATTATCTTCGCCCCAGAGTCACCCCCTTGGCTGATATCGCAAGGCCGGTATGAGGAAGCAGAGGGAATTTTCCACTGGCTCCGTGGACAGGACGAGGAGCAAGACGCAGAATTAGAAAGCATGATTGCTGCCCAAAAAATGGTGAGGAAATCCAGTGTCGCAGGACAACAGCTGTCGATCAGGATCCGCATCAAACGCTCCTTCAGATACTTTAACGAGACGTTCAGAAAACCAGAGTTCTTCAAGCCCATTCTGATCATGTTTTTCTTATACGTCATGTTCCAATTCGCCGGCATCAACGTCATCAGTTCTTACGCCTTGGATATCATCAGTCAGGTCGTTGGACCCGAAGCTAATTCAAAAATGTTAATGGTGGCCATGGATGTTAATCGGTTAATTTGCAACCTCCTTGCTGTGTATTTTATGAGGACTTTTAAAAGACGGACGGTTCTATTCAGCAGTGGAACAGTGTGTGTTTTAGCGTATATAGCAAAAGGAGCGTTTGTGTATACAAAGCAAAGTGGTCAGCTGCCCTCATCGTTGGAAGGGCAGTGGCTGCCTATTTTGCTATTAAGTATTTACATGTCTTCGTTGACACTTGGCATATCTTCAGTTCCTTTTGCGATATCAGGGGAGATTTTCCCGTTGGAGTACCGAGGATTAGCAGGCGGAATCAGTGTGCTCCCGTTATCACTTAACTTTTTCATAGCTGTAAAAAGTTTTCCGGTTCTGACGTCAGCCATAGGTCTTCCACTGACGTATGTGTTGTACGCTGGGGTTGTGTTCATTTGTTTGGTGTTCATCTTTTTCTTACTACCTGAGACGAAGGACAGGACCTTACAGGATATCGAGGATACCTTCCGAGGGCTGAACCCTCGAGATCGGAGGTCAATGCAGCCGCTTAAGCCAAAAGAAGGTGCGGATATGATGCGAAGATCTAGTTCGCATATTCTGTACTAAATTTTAGTCTGCCAAAAGAAACGCATGGATTTAAGACTTTGTTAGGTCTATATCTTAAAAGAAAATGGGTCTGTTTGGGTGGCACGTAATTTAAGACTTTTAAAACGAAAATGGGTGTGTTTGAGTGGCTTTGCCACTTATTTGATTTATAAGAATATTTGTAAGAGAAAGTGAGATGAGTGTTATGGCTGTCATAGTAAAACACTTTTTTGTAGTGTTAAATCGATCATCGAAGGTTAAAAGTTTATAGAAATATTTGGTAAGTATATTTACTCGTTCAATTTTAAACTAACAGGGCTATCTATATTGAAACAATTTATCTTAATGTATACAGGGTGAAAATAAAATAATGTAATTTAAAAAATGTGATAACAAAAAGTAGACTACTAAATTCTGTAGTCGCTTTAAGTTTGTGCTAATTAATAGTACCTATATTTTATAAAGTATGGTAGGTAAAGTAGATTGACGTAACTATTTCAGTGTTATAATGTAGAAAGTAATACGTTTTTCAGAACAATAATGTGATATTAATCTATGTGATAGCTTGCGTATTTATTTGCCGTTAAGTTATTTAATCTAATAGATTGTATTGTCCTTCACTGAAGGTTGAGATCCCAGAGATTAGAATTATCTAGTACCTAATTTTAAGTCTAGTATTAAATTGATGTAATTTAATCTCAAATAATACATATCATTTCGAATTTTGCTTGTTAATTGTTTTAATTGATTAGGACGATTTGACATCGATTGTCACGATGTCTTTCGTTTCTTCAACGACCGACATAAAAGGTGTAACACAAGTTCGTCGTCATAAAAAAGAGAAGAAGAAGAAAACGTGTAAAGCACCATTTACACGGAGCCAATACGTGAGACAATCCACTAAGCCAGTCCTTAAGCCAGCGAATTAGAAATCGTTTATTACTGGCTTCGTCTATGAATTGTCCTCAAGCTGTCTCTATTAGACAATTAGACGTTGCCAATATTGAACTGGCTGAGTGCAGTATTTCTTAACCTTTTTCCAGGATCCCCCTTACGCCAAATACTTACAATCCCGCACTAATAAGCTCTTCTACTATTCCTTTTTCTCTGTTAGCAGGGGGCAGGGGGTCCCCCCTGAGATAGGTCGGCGGACCCCTGGCGGTCCGGGGACCACAGTTTGGAAAACACTGGCTTAGAGGATTGTCAAGTATTGGCTCCGTGTAAATGGTGCATAACACAATCACTGTTCGATCCAAGGGTGGATGATTCCGATGCAAAAATGGTTGCATTTGACAACTGTTACTAGGTATTATTATTAGCACAATTACAAACAACGAAATTGTTGACATTTGCCGTTGCCAAGAAATCGTCTTCTTATCTAAGCAGCCGATCAGCTGACATCAGTTTCTAAGGAGAGGTTTTCTTCTTGAGATTTCGATGTTGGTTCTATAGAAAAAATCCTTTTGGTTCGAACAGGGTATTTTGCACCTTTAATATTGAGTAAATTTATCATTTGAACAAGCTGCTGCCCGCAACTTCGTTCACGTGGTCACTGGTATTTAGTTTTAGTTTATTAATTAGATCCCACAGGAAAATTTAACCAAATAAAAAGAATCCTTTAAGTTAATCCAGGCCAGATCGTATTCTATATGTGTGCAAAAGTTCATTAATCCGTTCAGTAGTTCTTTCATCATCATCACCAGCCTATATCAGCCCACTGCTGGACACAGGCCTCTCTCCAAAAAGAGGATTCTGCCATAATCGCCACGCTTGGCAGGCGGGTTGGCGATCGCAGTTTGGTCAATGGTGGAGAGGAGACGCTGCTGCCCGTCTTTTTATGGCGGTTCTCCTGTAGTCGCCTCTTACGACACCCATAGGAAGAGAAGGGGTGGTGCAATTCTTTTAACGTGCCGGCACCACACGGCACAGTAGTTCTTTACCTATAGGAAAAGCCTTTACGAAGCAAATACATCTATGATAGACATATTGTTGTCTGCAAAGGTTAGTTACATCCATTCTTCTTTTTTATGTATCTTCCTTCGTCTTCAAAATTCTAGCATACGCATAGAGAATAACTAAGCTGACCACTTTCTTAACCGTTAATCCTAAACATTAATATTGTTAGCAAATTAACAAGTTATGATGGAAAAAATATTATGAATACTAAATAAATATTGGACAACATCACATACCTACATATTATTGCTCTGAATCTAAGGTAAGGTAGCTAAAGCACTTGTCTTATCAAAAATCACTAGAAATCAGAAACAGCAAGGGTACTTGATATATCAAATAGGCATAGCAATTGATAACTATTAAACAAACAAAACTAACGACTACTGTAATTGCTATCTTCATACAATTTAAGACCCTTTACACCCAAGGAGGCGTATTTATGAAGCTTTCGATTTCTTATTCGCATACGACTTCACAAGAATCGCATATGAACTCCTAATAGAACTCCTTAAAACCACATTAAAAGATTGGAAGACTTACAAAAGACAAAGATATTACAAACAACAAGAGTGTATGGACTATGAGCTCGCACTTACTAATTATTGTCTTGTAAAATGTATTTCCTGTAAAATCAGGCTGACAAAGGTGACTGATTTTGTTGCACCGCTTTTCTTATCACCGTAGTCCTGAAGCGGTGGTAGGGCTAGGTTCTATTTTGGGACGTGTATAAGTGCCCGGAGGAGGGCCTATATACCGAATAAATAATAATTTGTAGGTGCGTCAAGTGGGAATCGCTCCGTCGCGAAACAATATCGAAGTTCGTCATTGCCTGTCAAATATATAAAAAAGGATGACAATTTACCATATTTAACTGATCGGACTGACCAAATAAAAGCGGCAGTAAATGGCTAATTCACTATATGAATGCACAAGGAAGGCGGCCATCAGAGAGGAGTGGCGGCGTGTTGTGAAGCTTGCCAACAACACCTGAAGTGATGGCCACGACCACTCTGTCAAGAGATTTACGTAAGTATAATTTATTTACAATAATAATAATTTATTTATATATAATAATATGTATAATACCTACTATCTCCCTCCCAAAGTCCAACCTTTAACGTCCGCGACGAACACCAGTCACACGTGGGAGGGGGACACCCGTATAATAAAAACTTATGGGCTAATAGGGCAATGGCAAACCCCCATTTATGGAGTTATGAGTAATTGGAGAGTACGTTTAGGGTCGCTTCCCGGGGGCGATCGCCGGGGCACGTCTGGAGCCGATGCTGGACGTTCCAGCATACGAACCATCGGTGGCGGAGGGTTTAGGGGTCGGCCCTCCGTCGGGGAACCCGAACAAAGCGAGACTACCCAAACAACGCCTGATGATACTTTGCGGAGCAGGGAGACTACCCCCGCAAGCTCTGCCGGTGCATCAGAAGTGGCCACTGGAAACCCAGCTTATGTTAGTGATGATGCCAGACGAAAGTGGTCAGAAGCAGAACTTCACGAACTTATGTTTTGCTTTTTTAAAGCCAGAGCCGGAGGGCCAGGCTACATTAAACGTTTCGAGAAACTTTTTAAAGACCGAAACCCTAATAACCCCAAGATTGCCAAATTTACAGGAAACACTTTATCCAACCAAGCAAGAAGCATAATTTCACGCAAAGTTTTATCAACACAAGTGCTTGATCAAATTCAAACGAAAGCAGAACAACACGCTACAGACACACAGCAAGAATCATCTGCCACAACACATAATTTGCCAACCACTCAGACACAATCGAGACCATCAGAAACACCTAATGAAATTATAGACCAATCAGAAACACTAGGCACACAAACACTAACTACATTAACATCAGCAAATATACACACCCTCTCAGACTTTTCACAGGAAATAGAAAATTTAACTGTATCTAGCGACATTGAGGTAAATGAGGACCAAGACCCACTTATCCTACAGTTTCTACAAACACTTGCCGAAACAAAAGAAATGTTGATAGAAGATAGGGAAACGCTGCCTAAACCTAATTTCAATAAAAAATTCATGCAAAATCTAAGTGCATTGAACAATTTCTTGCCGAGCTTACTCGAAACAAATATGTCGTTACGTGAAATAAATAACATCATATATGCGTCTGCCAAAACACTTGTAGAAGCAAACAACCAAAAATCCTTTACGCTTCCAAACACGCGAAAACCTAAGAGAGATCCACCATGGAAAGCTAGAATAAAAAATAAAATAGAAGTATTTAGAAAAGAACTTGCGAGACTAATCGAGATAAAAAGAGGTAATAATAGTAGAACAATGATAAGAATTAGACAAAACTTGTATAATAAATATGATATCAGGAATGAACAAGACCTAGAATACAGAATTGAACTGCATACGCAAAAAGTAAAAGCTTTGGCAGGTAGACTTAAAAGGTATAGTGACATGAACGATAGAAGAATACACAATAAACTTTTCCAGGAAAACCAACATAAATTTTACAGAAGTCTTAATGGAGAACAAAATATCCCAACGCAAATTCCAACCCAAGGAGAAGTTGAAAGGTTCTGGTCATCACTTTTATCGGACCCCGTGCCATACAACCGCGAAGCACAATGGATTGTGGATATAGAAGAATCTATGACAGAAATGGAAGAAAAAGATGCTTTTGAGGAAATAGATATAGATAAACTTAGAACAGCTATCAGGAAACTTCACAATTGGAAAGCGCCGGGAATAGATAAGATCCAAAATTACTACTTGAAATATCTAACAAATACACATAAATATCTGGCGCAATTGTTTAATAGGATAGTTAAAGGAATCGAACCCGTAGACCAATGGTTCACCACAGGAAAAGTAATTTTAATACCGAAAAATGAAAATACACAAGATCCTAAGAACTGGCGACCAATTGCATGTCTACCAACAATGTATAAGCTACTAACAGCTGTGATGGCTAACGAACTGTATAAGCATTGTGATAAAAATGACATCCTAGCACCTGAACAAAGAGGTTGCAGGCGTCGCGCCAGAGGCTGCAAAGACCATCTCATGCTTAACAAAACCATTCTGGAGGATGCACATCAGTGCAATAAAAACCTAAGTATGGGGTGGGTCGACTACCAAAAAGCTTTTGATAGTATATCACATGAGTGGCTACTCAAAGTACTTGATATTTACAAATGTCCACCTGCTATCAAGGGCTTTCTTGAGATAGTCATGCCCACGTGGAATGTTGTCATGACAGCCTACGGTGCGAACGCTAATGTCACTACAGAACCTATCTACATCCGTCGAGGAATATTCCAAGGTGACTCTCTATCACCTCTCTTATTTTGTTTAGCACTAAACCCCCTTTCACAAGTTTTAAGCAAGTATGAATCTAAAGGATATAAACTCAAAGATAATAGCACTATAAATCATTTATTATACATGGACGACCTTAAGTTGTACGCAAACAACTCAAACAATCTTAAAATTTTAATAGATAGCACAGAAATATTTACGGAAGACATCGGGATGAAATTTGGGCTTAACAAATGTAATGTTTTGCATTTGGCAAAAGGCAGAAGGCAGATCCATGAAGGGAGAGGTCATGTACTATTAAGCGGGGAAGAGTTTGAACATCTTAAAATTGGAGAGCAATATAAATACCTAGGTGTTCATGAATCAGGTAAAATAGATCATAATGAAGCTAGGCAACAAGTTCAAAAAGAATATTTTCGTAGGTTAAAATGTCTTAATAAATCTTATTTAAATGCACGAAATCTACTTAAAGCTATAAATATTTATGCGGTACCGGTACTTTTATATACATTTGGAATAGTTAACTATAAAACAAGCGACCTAAAAAAAATAGATACAAAAACAAGGAAAATTTTAGCAATGATTAAAGCACACCAACAAAAAGCAGAAGTTGAAAGATTATATTTACCTATAGAAGAAGGTGGACGAGGCTTAACTAATATTGAAATGCTCTATAAGACACAAATAATTAAATATAAAACATATCTCAAAGAAGAACAAGATCCTATAGTTAAAGCGATAGTTAAACACGACAGTAATAAAACTAAATATTCAATAACTAAAGAATCACAAGCTAACTTAATTGAAATAGGATTAGATAAAGATCAAAATTACACAGATAACGAAATACATAAAGCTGTCATAAAAACAAAAATAAATAAATGGAAAGCTAAGCCGCTGCATGGACAATTTTATAAAAAAGTAATAGACAGGGTAAACATAGATAAAGCATACTCATTTAGATGGATTAATAAGCAACCGGTAACGTCAGGTCTAGAATCATCAATATTTGCGATACAAGATCAAGCAGTCGTAACTAGGCAGCATGAAAGAGACATATTAAAAAGGGCAATAGATGGTAGATGTAGGTTATGTATGACCAAAGATGAGACCACGCAACACATCATCTCGGGTTGTGAAAAGCTAGCAGGTAATTATTATATTAGGCGCCACAATAACATTGTAAAATATATCTTTTGGACATTGGCTAAAAAACACAATTTTGAAATCTCAAATCTCTGGTGGAAAGAAAACTTAACTCAACCTCAGGTAAAAGAAAATGAGACAGCTAAGCTTATGTGGGAAATACCGGTACAGACAGACGTCACAATAGTTCACAATAGACCAGACATAATTTACATAAATAAAACACAAAATAAAACATATTTAATAGATATAACTGTACCCTCGGACTACAATATAGGAGCAAAAGAAATAGAAAAATTAATTAAATATCACGCGTTAAAAGTAGAGCTCACCAGACTTTGGAAAACACCTACTGAAGTTATACCTATTGTAGTCGGAGCTACAGGGATTATAGCTAAAAGCCTACATAGATATTGCGACAAATTAGACTCCTACATTAATATTCACACCATACAAAAACAGGCAGCTATACACACAGTAACAATTATTAGTAAAGTCCTTGGGGATACAGTATTTGTCAATCGGGGGGGATTAAATCAGCGTTGGGAAGAGGAGGAGACTGAACATTCCTATCCTTGAGGGTCTCAAGGCGGGTGCTCAGTAAAACCGAGTTTCAAAGCTCGAGAAGAAAGAAATTCAAAAAATCCTACTATCTCTGTGGATAAACCGACAAAGAAGATCTGTGCACTGGCACGTTTGTTCATTTTTGCCGAGTCATCATATTCAATAACCTACGCAGCAAGCAACGAAAAAACAAATATTTGCGAGATATAGATGTCGCAGTAAGATAGATAAAGCCGTAATATAGTTATATCCCTAGGGATATAATTGTATACCGTAATATAGTTATACGAAAGCGATTCGTTACTATCTTACTATAGGAATATAATTATAATACGGTTTAAGTTTAGTGATATAATTATGTTACTGGATTAAGTTTAGTGAAATAATTGTAGGAGTGTGAGTAGTGCCTGTAAAATGTTCCTGTAAAAAATCAAATTCATAGAGTTCTACTACAGGGTGCATGTAAGAAGCATTCAGAACAAATCAAATTTCGAAAAGTCATTCATTATGAGACAACATACACATCTTACAAATGCACGCACACATTTTTAGCGTCACTCGCGCATGGTCGCTCGCATGAGACGTCTTTTCGCGCGCATACAGTCCATTTCGGTACGCGGCATCGATGTTGAGCGCTGTGGCAAAGAGTGGGGATCGCTTTGCGCATCTTTCGAGACGATCATCGTATCAGAGACGCGGGCGTGCGGAGCTAACAACCAATCCCGGCCGGCAGGCGCGGCGCGTGACTAGCCAATCAGCCCGTAATCGTAATTATCTTCTGCGCATCTTTGGCCCAGCGCTCAACTTGCGTGCCGCTAGTTGTATAGTCGACCAAGAAATTGGTTTACCACCGTAAGGTTGAAAATCGGCTTGCTCATATAAAACTACAAGGTCTAGTTTCGCTTCCTAATGAACTTGTTCCATTACGTAAGACGTGTTATTTGAGATTATAAACTTGGAAGCGATATTAAAAAAAAAAACAACAAAGGAAGCCGCTTTGCATTGGCGTACCTAGTGGTCACCTGAGCTGATTTAGCCCGGTACCCACGTGGTACCGCTCCGCTGGTGGGTGGGGGAGGGGGGGCAAAGTCGCATCTACCCCGCTGCGTCGGTATGTGCAAAGGTTGAGCAAATAGGTCGTGTTTGGTATCGTTTTCGTATAAATCAAAGACGAGGAATTCGTTTATGGAACAAAATTTTTACTTGTTCATAGAAAAATACAGAGTAATGCGTAAAAACAGAAAAATATAAAAAACATTTTTTTACAAAAGCTATGCTTACGAGTAAACCACAAGGTTGTGCTTTCTAAAAAAATATGTGTGAATAGCCCTGTTTATCTAAAATATATAAACATAAACTTTCTTATATAAATCTATAATAAAACATTGTAAACATAATAAATTGTGTCGCGCGGAGAAGTTTTGTTAGGCGATTTGGCAATTACCATTAGTTTGTAGGCGAATCGGAATCTGTGTAAATATTCAAATAAACAACTATATTGTTTACGCATTGAGATAACCACAATTCCAACTAATTTTATACTAGCGAATGTTGGGTAAAAATAATTATAATAAAGGTGTAATTTAGTTATTAAGTGTGATAAAACGATAGCAAAATTAATTAATACTTTTCGCTGCAGCCACACAGTATGGTGCGCTTTATTTCTCCTTTCAAACAATTGCACTTTCCTGCTCATTTTTGTTTGCATCATCAACTCCATGCAAACAGCGGCTGCTGGTGGAATGCAGGTGGTCCACACAGACTCCCATATCCCATTATGTTTATGTGTGTGTGTGGGGGGACCCACAGTCATCATTATTATTTCACTAAACTTAATCCGGTAAAATAATTATATCACTAAACTTGAACCGTATTATAATTATATTCCTAGTAAGATAGTAATGAATCGCTTTCGTATAACTATGTTACGGTATATAATTATATCCCTAGGGATATAACTATATTACGGCTTTATCTATCTTACTGCGACATGGACATTGAGATTTGATTCGACATTATCGATTCAACATTATCAGTAGTTATTTATACTTTATTTCGACTTCTTATTCACTATTCGAATCTTCGGAAACAAGTGGATCATTACAAAATATAGATTTTTTAAAATGTTTTTATGCAGGCACAAGCACAATGCGACCCTAACATCAGCGATCGGAATTTAGCTGGATTGATGGATTTAGTTCTGAAGTGTTTTAATGTTTTAGCCACTAACACATTGCAAACTTAAACTTAAGTAGGTACTATAGAGGTAAAATGTCTCAGGATCACGCTAAAAACATCTAGAACTGAATGAAAGAGAACATTTTTAGTTAATTAATAAATTCATGAGAGTCCGTCTCACACTTGGCCGTTTAATAAGGTCTTTATCGCCTGCATTGTCTCTTTGGCTACTTAGTACCCCCAGTGACTTCCAGAATAGCCGATTGGAAGCGGCCTGCATACAGCGTCGTCCTGCAACCTTTACCAGGTCGTCTGCCCACATTGTGGGTGGGCGTCCTACGCTGCGCTTGCCGGTACGTGGCCTCCATTCCAGAACCTTTCTGCCCCATCGGCCGTCAGTTCTACGTTCTGTGCCCCGACCACTGCCACTTCAGCCGGCTAATCCGTCGGGCTATGTCAGCGACTTTGGTTCGTTCACGGATCTACTCATTTCTGATTTGATCTCGCAAAGAAACACCGAGCATAGCCCTTTCCATAGCGCGCTGTGTAACTTTAAGCTTCTTAATAAGGCTCATAGTAAGAGGCCACGTTTCAGTTCCGTATGTCATCACTGGTAACACACACTGGTTGTATACTTTCGTCTTTAGGCACTGAGGTATTTTGGACGAGAAGATGTTGCGTAGTTTCCCGAACACTGCCCATCCGAGTTGGATTCGTCGAATGACCTCTTTCTCAAAATTAGACCTACCCCAGTAGTAGTACCCCAGCCTTAGTAATAGGGTCCTGTTTTACCCCTTGGGTACGTACCCCTAAAATGAGTTAATTTCGCTACCTTAAAACCTTAGTATGTGTACGTATACCTTGTAGTAGCCGCAGCCACGGATTATTTAAATACCACGGAATAGTCAAACAAGAAAAAGACCTTCTTTAAATGTTCCGTGTAGGTTAGGTTCTTACTTAGGTACTTTATATTTGGTAGTTTGGAAAGTGTATGTATGCTGCCACCCTGAGGAGATGCCCAGGCAAACACAATCGCCCCTGTCTCGCACTAAGCAGAGAGCCTTCAAAAATACCTTTAGCTCTTCCAGCGTGGGATGTCGGTGATGAGGTGGTCAGACGACCTGGTAAAAGTTGCAGGGAGCCGCTGGATGCAGGCAACTTCCAACCGGCCGATCTGGAAGTCACTGGGGGAGGCCTCAGTGTGTTCGGTATGTTTAGCAAGAGACGTACTGAGGCTGAAATGATGATGATGGCGATGAAATCTTTTCGGGATAACATCTCGCCGATAGATGATACTGATAACAATTAAACGTGTTACCACGTGAAACAACAGATTTTCTGTTGTGTAAGTTTCAGGTAGTCAAAGACTAGAAATCCGACATCTAAAAATGATTTCGCACAATGATTTTTGTACTATAAAAATGAAATCTAGAAATCTAATCATTCTTAAGATTTCTAGATTTCAGAGCACTTGTCGCTGAGATTTATGTTGAGATTTTTTAATCTAATCTGTTACAAAATTGACAAATCAAGTTCTCTCAGAGCTGTGATTTTTCTATACTAATCAATGTTTTGTGGTTGTGTGGTAATGCCGGTGCTATGGAGGAAGTAAAGAAGAAATCGCGGGTCCCTTTTTTGAGACAAGTAGGTGTTTTCACTAGCTGTTAAAATTTGTGTAATTAAATTAAATGTTTTATCAGACTGCTCCCTAATTAAACAGAGTTATTGTTAGGTAACTCGGGTATAAATTAAATATTTAAAAAAAATCGTTATCTGGTCCTCTTAGTACCTACTAGTTTTGCTGAGTATGGTGCCTTAAGGTCTTAATAATTGGTGTAACTTCTACGACTTCTCTCGGTCAATCGACGGGTAATCGGGCGTCTTTAGTTTATTGAATATATCCCTAAGGAACATTTCACCAGGATAAAAATAATTATTTGTGTTAATCCAGATCATATTTTATATGTGTGCAAAATTTCATCCAAATCCGGTTAATAGTTTTTGCGTGAAAGAGTTACAAATATCCATAAATCCATCTATACTCACAAACTTTGGCATTTGGCATTAATTGATACAAAAATCCTTGTTTGTATTGGCCATTTGACATAAAATAAAAAATTGAAGCAAACTGCTTAAACCTTTTTATGACCAAGATTCTTTCTAAGCAGCTGATTCCAAAACTGCTTTGTATTTATAGCCTAAGTGTCCCGTACATTCCAGTGTTTCGTGACGGCTGGCGTGTGCCTCAACATCATCGGGCATGGGGCTGTGGTGGGGTTCGCAGCAATCCTCATCCCTGGGCTTAGGAAACCAGAGTCGCACATCAAGACCACAGTCGCTCAAGAATCTTCCGTCGGTAAGTCTGTTGCTTATTCTTTGAGTTTCTTAAGATTAGTTGCTTTATAGACATGTTTTTAATAAATTTACCTACGGTACAATTTTCTTTTTATTATAAATTCATTAATTTTCTGGTTGTTTTTAAGTTCAATTATTTTAATTACGACCAAACCTCATTTTTTAATAAGAAAAAAACATGATTTTACAATTGCCTTATTTTAATTTTCAGCTTCCATCGTGGGCATCGCTCTGATCGTGGGGAACTTTACCATGACTGCACTCATGGGCACCATAGGGCGAAAGAAATCCCACATCATCACCATATTCCCCGTTCTCATAGGCTGGATCATCATAGTTTTAGCCAACAGTGTCACAGCACTCGTTATCGCGAGATTCCTCCAAGGACTCTCCATGGGGATGCATGGTCCTCTAGGATCGATAATAGTAGCTGAAATGACACACCCTGCTAACAGAGGAGCTTTTCTTTCCTGCATCTCACTATCTCTGGCTATAGGGACGTTTGTCGTGCACACTGTAGGGGCATATATGACCTGGCAACATTGCGCTCTGACAATGTCATTCATACCGTTCTTTAGTCTCATAATGATCATATTCTCGCCAGAATCACCTCCTTGGCTGATCTCGAAAGGCCGGTATGACGAAGCCACGAAGGTATTTTACTGGCTCCGAGGTTGCAGTGAAGAGGAAGACATCGAATTGGATAGGATAATAACAGTCCAGAAAATGTTCATTAAATCAAATGTTGGACAGAAATTGTCGTTCTGCACCAGGATTAGGATGGGCTTGAGATATGTCCGAGACACCTTCAGGAAGCCTGAATTCTACAAACCTGTTTCAATTATGTACTTAATGTACAGTAGTTTCCAGTTTTCTGGTAACAACGTCCTGAACTCATACGCTCTGGATATTATAAGGCAAGTGGTAGGTCCTGATGCGAATGCAAAACTGCTGTTGGTGGCTATGGACGTTGATAGAATTATTTGCAACATAATTGCAGTATTCTTGATGAGGAAGCTGAAAAGGAGAACGGTGTTATTTGGCAGTGGTACTATCATTGTTATGTGCTATTACTCCAAAGGAGCGTATGTCTACGCCAAGCACAATGATTTGCTCCCTTCAGGGTTGATGGGGCAATGGCTTCCCATCATGATAATGGGTATCTACGTTTCCATGTCAGTTGGGTTGTCGGTAATGCCATTTACGGTATCAGGAGAGATCTTTCCATTAGAGTACCGAGGGTTAGCAGGCGGTATCAGTGCACTGCCATTGGCCATCAATTTCTACTTAGCTGTCAAGTGTTTCCCGATTCTGAATCTGAATATAGGGCTGCCTTTCACGTACTTGCTGTATGGAAGTGTGGTGCTGGTTGGTTTGAGTTGCCTGTTCTTTATGCTGCCGGAGACGAAAGACAAAACCCTTCAAGAGATTGAAGACAGATTCCGAGGGTTGACACCAGCCGACAGAAGGGCCTCAAAGCCACTTTCAAAAGAAACTGAGAAAATGCTACGTAGGACGAGTGTACATGTTCAGTGATAATTATCTATGTTTAAGTATTTATACAAATATGTAATGAGTGATCTACGTTATCTACGACAAAAGTACAGTTAAAATACTATTAATACTAAATACCTCAAATAAATGAAAACTAAATCAATTTAATTGTTTGTTTATTACACCAGTAAGGTTCAGGCCTACATCTAGGTACAATTAAGGCGACAGACAACACCTCAATTATTAACATAACAAGGTGTCGAAGTAAGGCACTAACACCGATGTGTTACCTTACCAGACAGTGAATTAAATTAATTTAAATAAATTAGGCAAAATTCTGTTGGATCTGGGTGTGCTGAGAGCGTCTCTCAGCACACCCAGATCCAACTTTGAATTTAGAAAAACACGTTTATTATATTGACCTGGACCGGATATCAAACCCGGGATTACCTTCAACTGCGGTACACGGGAAATATTACCTTTCAACGCTGTAGGCCAACCCGCTATAGGAAAGGGGTTTAAAGGAGGATTTTGCCTTTCTTTATGATGGTTTAGAATTTAGCATACTTAGGGTTGAATTTATTATGAAATTTAGTCATTTTTAAGGTTGACTTATTGGCCCAGACACGTCATGAACAGTTAGATTTTCTGCCGTACGATTACTTAATGTAATCACGAGTATTTGGCTAACTTTTGTTATAGCTAATATCAATATTGCACTATCAGTAAGGCGACAAAAAATCGCCTTTTGTCTGAAGAAACTAGGCTTTATCTGCGGTTTCGTTTTAACATTTTATGTTTTCAATTATGTATTTTAAGTCCCTTTAATCAGATGAGTAGTAACAGCTGGATAAAATTGGTCTGGATTTTTTCGCATATAGATAGATAGATGAAATGAAATAAAATAAAATGAATTGAGATACTCTTTATTGCACACCAAACAAAGAAGTTATAATTGATATTTACAGAAAGATGTACAATTTAGGCGGTCTTATCGCTAAAAAGCTGCTGTTATAGCTGAAATACCTACCCAAAGAAGAAAACTCTACCAAGTTGATGTTGGTGACGACCTCCGTAGCCGAGAGGCGAGCACGCCGGACTACATGGCGTCGCCATCTCTGAGATTCCGGGTTCGGTCCCCCTCTCGGGTCAATGTAGAAAACGAACTTTTCTATATTGTCTCGGGTCTGGGTGTGGTGGTACCGTCGTTGCTTCTGATTTCTATAACACAAGTGCTTGAGCTACTTACTATAGGATCAGAGCAATGTATGTGATGTTGTCTAATATTTCATCATCATCATCATCATCATCATCACCAGCCTATATCAGTCCACTGCTGGACACAGGCCTCTCCAAAAGGAGGATTTTGCCATAATCGCCACGCTTGGCATGCGGGTTGGCGATCGCAGTTTGGCCAATGGTGGAGAGGAAACGCTGCTGCCCGTCTTCTTGTGGCGGTTCTCCTGTAGTCGGCTCTTACGACACCCATAGGAAGAGTAGGGGTGGTGCAATTCTTTTAACGTGCCGGCACCACACGACACAGTATTTATTATTATTATTTTAAACCACCGTCCTAAAAAGCTCACTAAACGGTCACAATATGGACAGACGACCTGGTAAAGGTTGCAGAAAGCCGCTGGATGCAGGGCAATCTGGAACTTACTAGTAAAATTAGGGAAGCATAAGTTCATCAGAGAACGTCCTATGGGTGTTCTGATCGTGATTGACTGATGTCTGTCTGTGTGTCTTAAACCAAAAGTTAAGTATAGTAATATACTAACATTGTGAGCTGTCTTATCGCGCTTGGTTATCAAACCAATGCTGATAGACGTTATCGCTGTCAGTTAAAAATTTCAAAAGTCAACATGGAATTCAATGTCTTTCCCTGTCACTCTACTTACACTAAAACGTGTAAGTGGCAATGGCTTCCCATCCTGATAATGGCTGTCTACGTTGCCAGTACAGTTGGGCTATCGATAGTGCCTTTTGCAATATCAGGGGAGATTTTCCCATTGGAGTACCGAGGGTTAGCTGGCGGTATCAGTTCTTTGCCGTCCTTTACACACACCTTCCCAAGCTCCAACATCCTCTCTTGTTCACAGGTGTTCTCTCTCTTAATCTCACTGTTCATACCTTTAAAGTGGCATTCGATCTCATACAAAGTCTTCCCTTTAGTTTCTGGAAGCAGGAAGTACAGAAAACCCCCACAAAAGGTTATACAAATGGCATAAACGCAGAAGGTCCCATTTACCCCTATATTTTCGAAAGAACTAGGAGCAGTTTTCACAACCACAAAGAACATGATGGATAGGAACATTCCAGATATCCCGCTGCCCAAACTCCTGTAAGCCAACGGGAATATTTCGCCAGCAATGGCCCAAGGAATCGGCAAAATGCCAAGCGTCTTGCCAAAGATGTAGGCTAAAGTAGGAATGACTGGAATCCACTTGTATTTTTCTGGAATATGCCCCAAGTCCCGTAGGAAGAGAAGTAGTGCAGCCAGGAATAAAGATACTACGCTGATGATGATGCCTAAAAATAGGACGGTTCTTCGATTCAGTTTGTTGACGACAACGCAGGCCAGAACGGCTGTTGCAAATCTGACGACATCGACCATCAACATACTGGTGTATGACTCTATGGCTCCGCCGGAAACCTCTTCCATCATCGGCACCGTATACGATGGTACCACAGTCATCCCTGATATTTGGAACAGCACAAACATGAACATCATTATTACAGTCGGTTTGTAAAATTCAGGTTTCCTCGCTATGTCTTTGTAATACGTCCATTTGGAGACTTTAGTAGTCACAATGTTTTGTGTCTTCTGACTATTAAGTAGAACTTCTAATTCTTTTTCGGAGGCGTAGTCGTAACCTCGGAACCATCGGAAGGAGCGTCTGCACTCGGCGTAAAGGCCTTTGGATGCAAGGTATGGTGGTGTTTCAGGGGTCAATGAGATCAGGATTAGGGAGAAAGCGTAGAAGCTCCCGCAGGCTAAGCCAGCTGTTCTCCAGTACATGAGGGTGCCGAAGGTGTGGGCGACCAACATGCCGGTGGCGAAAGAGAAGGCTATGGTGGCTAGGAAGGCGCCACGGTGCTTGGGAGCGGAGTACTCGGCGATGGAGACTGGCGCTGCCGCTGCTTGCAGACCCATGGCAAAACCCTGGAAACACCATTGTTTTTTATTACTTAAGTGAAAAAAATAATGTCGAAGGCACTCTGCGCTGCGAATACACCCCTAATCCCAATCATGATGTATGAATTGTTAAAATCAAGTTGTTTTTATTTGGAAAACCTTTGATTCGGATTCCCCGCAGATGGGACCCTCCGCTGCTGGGCTTGCTATGGGACGTTGATTCTAATTTCTATGCGTTTACGATGGTCGCACACAGTTCTAAACTAGAAGGCACATTTATAAACTAATTTTTCCTGTTGTTACTAACATCATTCTTATGGAACAGCTTTGTAGGTTGTTTTTCCAATTAGTTGTATAACATTAGTTAACTCATCATTACACAAAAATAATGAAATATCAGGATGCTAAAGAAATAAAATGTTAGAAGACGTCTGTAGTTCAAGAAAGCTTAAATTAAACAAATTTTACATAGCTTAAAATGTATGTACCAGTAACCAGTGTTTAAAAAATATAAAAGTAAGCGTACGATACCGTGGTACGATTCGAAGCCGTTCGAAAACGTGTTCAAAGCTCTGCTAGCCATATAAATGCTCCGGACTGCGCGTGGTGTGTGTGTAAGTGCCACACTTCCTCTGTTGTGATAAAATACAGGAGGCCTACTAATACAATTCGATTGGTTGTATTATCCGAGCAAATAATAACATCCATTCACCCGTATCAAAGGTTTGACAATTTATTTGAAAACGGTCGGGTTTTTTACACGGCTAGATTGAGTCGGTCATATTTTTGCAAAATTGACACATGTTAGATTGGCCATTTGAAAGATAAATAAACTTTCGTGCTAGGCCTCCAGGTCCTGTGTCGTCTTAGCTTAGGTCACGGCGGGCTCTCGAGAATCCGAGCCGGTTTGCGGATCCGGATTTTAAGACCGCTTCAACGTCACAATTACGACAAGTACTCGTATAAAGATTATGTTGCGAGATATTACATAATAAACAACAAAATATCAAAATGTGTTGATGATGAAGAAAGACGACGTTGAGAAGTTTCATTTACGGTAACATAACTTACGAAACTCATAAGAAAAATCTGACCAAGTGTGAGTCGGACTCGCACATCAAGGTTTTCGTGGTTATGTAAATAAATCCCTATAAGTGCATAACGGGAATAGAGTTTCGAAGATTTTTTAGTGCTTTTACAGTTTGTTATTAAAATATTTCTTTCTTCCATACCTACTAGTTAGTAGGTATAATTAGTTTAGTATTGATATTTACACCATTTCGCTAGACTAGATAACAAAACATTAACAGCACAGTAGGGTAGTTTAGCCCGTTTGCCGGACACCCCCTGTTTTCGGACACTTTTCAGTTTTGTCGCAATAATAAGAAAATATGACCTTACTCGTTCAAAAACAAATGTTAACTTGATTTTGTTGAATGTACCCCATACATTTTTAAATTTGTATGATATTAATAGTTCATACGCCTGGTCAGTGGGCTTCTAAAGAGTAAAGTAGTACGTTGGTGTGCCTAGACATAGCAAAAAAATAGTGCGCAGGAGTTACTTGCAAGGTAAGTAAAAGTACTTACTATTGTATATAATGTTTTGAAAATGTTTAAGGACATTGCGGATTGGTTCAGTAAGTGATATATTGGTCCAACTAAGTGATATTTATAGTTTGTGTTAACTAAATCTAGTGGCCGGCTAACCAACGTACAAATTAGTGAGTAATCTAGTTCTCGGCCGGGCGGCCGAGAACCGAAATGTAATGTATTAAATCAAATAAATTGTACATATGTATATGAAAGAATTATTTAAAGAGACACTATTTTTTCTTAAACTCTATTCATTTCTACAGATAGAGGTTAACAGTCGGACGCAAATTTTGACAAAAAACTTGCAGAAAAACCCCATTAACTTATTAGGTATTTGAAGGCCGAAAACTAAATTTTTTGAAGTTGGTTTTCGACATACCTTAAATCGATGTCCGAGAAATGACAAGTAGCTATTTAGTTTTCGGCCATTGAAAATGTACCCATGCTTTTATTTGATTTTTTTATATTTAAAGCTACTTTTCAAAGTATATTTTATATAAAATACATCAAAACAAATACTTAAGTTTGGGATAATATATTTTAGATTTTAAATTATATTCGACCAGCTTATAAGTTTCGGCTGTGTTTCAAAGGCTTTGTCAATTATTAAGTATAACTACAGTTTTACAGACAATGATAGTATTTTTTTTATTTATAAAAGATTAAACTTTTTATAACAGGCGATTTTTATAACTTTTTATGAATACTTTTAATATCACTCAGTTCGTACTCAACTAAATAAAGATTACAATATTTTTATTAATTTATTTATTTTTCAAGTCAATTCGCACTAAAAATATTTAAAACTATTTTAAATATCTACAGTTTAATCCTAACAGTCAGCAAAAGTTCGTTAAATTCTAGCTTAATCATCTAACAATGGTGGAAGAAAGCTAAGATGAATAATGTGGTTGGTATTCAATTATAGTCCTTTTTACAACCTTACAAAAGCCATTTTCGATGTTCAAAATTAGCGTCCGAAAACTAACACACTGGCGGCCGACAACTAATGTAATTGTCCGAAAACAGACGAAATCGCTAATTATGAACATTTACATTTTTTGTAATTTTTTCAGTGCTATTATGCAAATGACTTTAATTAATGAGAGAGAAATACCTGCTTTGTTAAAAAAAAAAATGTTGACCAGACTTTGATTAATAGATCATTGCTAGGTGTAATGTCAAAGTCAGGAATCCGCTTAACTGTCCGAAAACGGGCTAAGTTACCCTATTTCCTGTGGGGCTTGGTATCAGGAGAACAGATTGCGGAACCCCAAAAATAATTATCCACGCGCATCGCTGAAACATTTGCCTGTTACTGTTCTTCAATTTTTAAGTGTGAATCATGTCATTTTTATGAATTTTATGAACGAGACTCATTTTGATCTTGATGCAATGCATAACATAACAATTGGCTATTGAACTTATTAACCTGCTTGATTTTCAGTTGAAGAGACAACTCGGGTTGATTATTTGATAGGTATTTTATGTTTTTGTCTTATAAATTAGCATATGTGCAGACTGATGAATGGAATAATTTATTTGCATTGAACTGGACTCAATTGGTGGACATAGTTAGATCATCAACATTCAGTCAGTGCTCTTTTTAGGGTTCCGTACCCAATGGGTAAAACGGGATTAGTAATAGACTAAGACTCCGCTGTCCGTCTGTCCATCTGTCACCAGGCTGTATCTACTTAACCGTGATAGTTAAACTGTTGAAATTCTCACAGATGGATGATGTGTTTTTGTTGTCGCTATAACAACAAATACTAAAAAACAGATAAAAAGAAATATTTAAGGAGGCTCCCATACAACAAACGTAACGTACGTACGTGTTTTGGTTTCGTGGCACTTCCTACTTGCATGAATAATAAATAAGAGTACCTACCTAATGTTCGCTCTTGGCTAAATGATTTGAAAACAAAAAATATATGCTCACTAACAGTACGATTACTTTGGACAGGCTGCGCTGAAAATAGCAACTTTACCTATAGGACCAACATCTACAGGGTGTTGGGTAGTGGGTAAGTGAGAATATCAAGCCGAAACTAGACCATGTTAGCATATGCATATTATTATAAATAGTATAGTAAAATCAGAAACTTGATATTATCATTTTTTAAACACTTTATACAAAACAAAATTTTAAGAATTCGGTTTGCAAGTATGTCTTTTTTTTTCAAAAATGATATCAAATTTCTGAATTCACCATAGTATTTATATGCATATGTTAACGTAGGCTCGGCTTGATATACCATCCAAATTTAAATTCAAATATTTTATTACAGTAACCTAGTCTATTACAAATATTAGACGTGGGAACTTTCCTTTAGGAAAAACATCGAACCGCTCTTCTTTACACATAGTTATTTACTTTTACTAAATTACCGCTAAATACATAGTAACAATATTTCTTTATTAAACTAAGTGTGTGTGTGTGTGAGTGTGTGTGGGTGTGTGTGTGTGTGTGTGTGTGTGTGTGTGTGTGTGTGTGTGCCTGAGCACTGCCGTATTGAGAAACCATTAATCTAACATACTGTATGTATCTCAAAAAACTTCACCTCTCCGTACAAACTGATGTTAGCTGGTCGAAGGTTTAGTATGACAAAGTATTTTTTTTGCGGTTTCGAAGTTGGTTCTATATCAAAAACTTGTTGTATTTGAACAGTAGATTACCTTTATCCCTGAAAGGAAGTTAGCTTAAAATCGATAGCTCCAATGACTCTACGATAATTAAAATTATGATAATATTGTTAGAAACAAATAGTTTTAAGATTTATACAGGCTGTAAAAAAGGCTTAACGAAGCCTTAAACCACGAATTCTATACATAAAACCAAGTAGAATGCTTTTATTGTTGGGTATCAAAAAAAAACTTATTTCTAACCCGCAATGTATAGCGCGCACGCCACAGACTATGCCTGTGTGTTTAAGCGGATCATGTTTCTTTGTAAAAAAGTTTAGTTTTATCAAAAAGAAGGCAATTTTGTAAAAATCTTTGAAAAAAAATGTTACTGACTGTCAATAACTCGGTAACCCGTCATTTCCCAGGGCCATAACCATGAACTCTTAAAACAATCTCAATGTTGTCAAATCTGTCAATTTTGGTACGTCATTTCATACAAAATTTGACAGAAATGATAATGTTTGACAGATTTGTGATTGTTTTAAGAGTTAATGGTTAGGGCCCTGGTATAGTGTAAAAGTAAAAAATGATCGTAATAATACGTAGAATATGTAGTATTCGGCTTCGTTAAGCCTTTTTTTACACCCGATATAACACCAAGTAAGTACCTAAATATACTTTCTTCAATAACGGGGTGGACATTGGACAAGCCGCTGTAAAAGAGCTCCGTCTGTAAATCTCTTTGAAGTTGGCGCAGATCGAAATATAGTGATTTACAACTGTTACAAGTGTAGCCAACACAGTTATCATAACGATAATCACCTGTAAAGATCTGCTAATGAGCAGGGCAGCAGGCCCTTGAGCAGTAGCCATCAGAGCCCAGCCTCCCAGTGCTGGAAGACAGCTCAGCTGGTTCGTGAGCCGGCGCCCGAGGCCCTGGAGGCTGAAGGGCGCCACTACTATCCCACTGATCAGGGCCAGGCCCAGGATTGAGGCTGTAAGGAGACAATTACCAGATAAATGTTACGGAATTATATATACAAGTGGCTTGACTTCATAAAATTGATAGAATCAGGCGTTACTTTGCGGACATCCATAACTAAATAATTATAAAAATGATAAGTCAGACAACACAAACTTACGAAAAACGGTCTACATTATAATTTATTGGAATAAATAATACATACATAGGTACTATTAGGTACATTAGTTGTTGCTATCAAATTACACTACTCTAAAATAATCTAAGAAAATTGCTCACTGACGCAATTATGTGATGAAGATAGTGTCGAATAACCTGTAATTTGCGCAGGATAATAATGTAGCCATCAATACAGCCAGATTTGGATCTTGCCAAGAGCAGTAACCTTTTGCCCTCATGTCGGATACAGGAATAATAAACATTCTTTGACGAACCACTACGTATGCGGAGAAAAGGTGTCCAAGACCTAAAGCTTTGCTAAGCTAAGCTGAGGTTTTTATGTCGGTGTTGGGTACTCACTTTTGCATTCGTCTGTTTCGCATGCAATTTGAGGGAGGAAGGGCGGTGCTCTTTGCATGTGCCTGTGATTGTCCTCAGATTGTGGGTTACAGGTGGTGTAATTGGGGTTCCTATGCCGGCGTAACTAAGCGGAAGTTGTAAGCAAAATAATTACATTTTCATAATTATCTAAAGCTTTGCTTTCAATACCGGAAATGTGAAAAGGATAGGATAAAAAACAAACCATTTAAAGGTGATTGTCAATACACTTTATTTTAGAGTTTCATCTTGAATTGAATATTCGTATGTTATTTTCATCATACTTTAACAAGTTTGACCTTCATAGGTGAGAGAGGTTTCCAGTATTAAATAGTAGTCTTTGAGCTTAACGATTTTGCTTTAAAACAAAGCGCTGGCCATGTTACTTCAGAACTGAATCTGCAGTGCAGCAAATCCTCGGCTATGTTTTCCCCGAGCCCGCTCTAGGTTGATAATGACAATGAACGAGCAATCCTCCTTCTTAATTAAAGTATCATCTGGTATACATCTCCCTTAGTCAATTTGTGGATCAATAAAGCACTCACTAATCCAGGACATGTGTTCTGGTAGCTTGCATTGGGAGAGGCCTGCGTCCAGAACCTAGAATAAACTGGGCTGATAATGATGATGACAATAAACGGGAAATTCTCCTTAGAGTAAGTATCTATAGATCTTTACTACTCAATCTATGAATCCGTAAAGTACCCACCTATCCCAGGACTCGTGTGCATTGTCTAGTATAAATCCTTGATGATACAACTATGTTGAGCGCTGGGCGAAAGATGCGCAGAAGACGATTACAATTACATGATTGGCTAGCTAGTCATGCGAAGCGCCTGCACCGCCGGCCGTGATTGGTTGTTCCGCGCACACGCGTATCTGATACGATGATCGTCTCTTATGATGCGCAAAGCGATCTCCATTCTTGCCCCAACACTCAACATCAGTGCTAGGGATTGTAATCTGTGAATCAATGAAATCCTACCAAGCCAGGGGTCTAGCTTGAAAGTGTATCTTTCATTCGGTTGTATAAACCCAACAAATTAAAATGGGCAGTTTCATGTGTCAATCCTTTGATAAAATATGACCAACTCAATCTAGCCGTGTAAAAACCAGTTTTCAATTGTTCATAAATTGTCAAACCTTTGATACGGGGGAATGGATGTTTTAATTTGATCGGTTAATATGACCGACCGAACGATACACTTTGCTTGCAGCACCACTCCAGGGTACTCGATGTTGGCGCCCGTGCCGATCATGTCAGCACTACGCCGCTACGGCCAGCAACGTAAAGTGCCCACCGATCCAGGACTTGTGTTCCGGCGTGAGCTGCACAGCCGAGCTCGGCTCCCGCAGCTGCTGCAGCAACACTCCAGGGTACGCGATGTTGGCACCCGTGCCGATCATGTACAGTAACACGCCGCTCACGGCCAGCAACGTAAAGTACCCACCGATCCAGGACTCGTGTTCCGGCGTGAGCTGCACAGCCGAGCCGGGCTCCTGCAGCTGCTGCAGCAACACTCCAGGGTACGCGATGTTGGCACCCGTGCCGATCATGTACAGTAACACGCCGCTCACGGCCAGCAACGTAAAGTACCCACCGATCCAGGACTCGTGTTCCGGCGTGAGCTGCACAGCCGAGCCGGACTCCCGCAGCTGCTGCAGCAACACTCCAGGGTAGGCGATGTTGGCGCCCGTGCCGATCATGTACAGTACCACGCCGCTCACGGCCAGCAACGTAAAGTACCCACCGATCCAGGACTCGTGTTCCGGCGTGAGCTGCACAGCCGAGCCGGACTCCCGCAGCTGCTGCAGCAACACTCCAGGGTACGCGATGTTGGCACCCGTGCCGATCATGTACAGTACCACGCCGCTCACGGCCAGCAACGTTAAGTACCCACCGATCCAGGACTCGTGTTCCGGCGTGAGCTGCACAGTCGAGCCGGGCTCCCGCAGCTGCTGCAGTAACACTCCAGGGTACGCGATGTTGGCGCCCGTGCCGATCATGTACATGACCACGCCGCTCACGGCCAGCAGCTGGGAATATAAATATATAATTACTGTATCCAGGGATACAGGCTTGAGGGATAAGCATCCAAAAGCTGATAACATGGAGCCAGGGTTGCCAGTTACAGGCCTATTATTGGCGGGACAATTTTACTAAGGCACCGACCTGTATAATAAATTAGCTTTAAACAAATTTTAATACTTTATGGCTTAGACTTTCATATTTTTAACTTGCTTTTGATGTTCTAGTTGTTTAGTTTCATGAGCACACCCATAACGTGAAATATTATTTCGCTCTTTTTTACATCCTGCATATACAAGGTGCATTCTGCAAGGTGTGATTTTGGCTAATACCTTCAGCCGTTAAAGAATAACTGAGTCATCATCATCATTTTACACATTTAGTATTAGTAAGACAAACCCATCGTCTAGTTTTCATTGTTGTGAATGTAGAATCACCCTGTATTTCACTCACCTGTCTCAAAAACGGAGGCACCCTCTGTCTGTGGTACTCTACGCCTTCTGCCATGGTAGATTTTTTTACTGCTGGCACGTCTTCACTGTATGCTCACATTCCTGAGTGATACCTGAAATAAAAAGAAAATGAATAATCTTAGTCCATAAGATTACACGATGGGTCCTGAAAATACCACACATCATACACTTAATTGTCATAATTAGGTATGGCGGGGCATTACTTGAAACGGCTTGACCGATTTGGATAATTTTATTGCGTTTACGTATTGGTAGGTATGTGTAAGACACCCTAGTCACGTCATTGGGCGCACAATGTATATATTTTTTTATTATTATTTGATATATAAATATGTATATATAAATAAATTGGTTAATATATTGCTTATGAAAGTTTATGTATTTATTTATTTTTAAAAGTTAATTATTAGATATACTTATTGTTATTTATGTAGTTTACTGAGCACGCAGTAATTACGAACTGGGCCACCTAGGGCTCCAGCTGAAAATCAGCGCTGCAATTTTCTGCAGCACATGCTGAGCTGGTGCCCATTAGACACCACATCGATGCGGATCATGGTATGCAATCTTTTGTGCTTTTTCTTGTTGTTTAATGTTGTTATTTGTCTGCCTTTTCTTTTTTATGTTTTTTGTATTTTTTATGTATTCTACTTTTGTATTGTTGTGTGTGTCTAATAAAATATTTCTCTCTCTCTCTCTCTCTCTCTCTCTATTCTAGCTTTCTGGGCAGAAAGGAAGACCACGGCAAGTGGTCATGTCGCTTTAATATTTAAATCAACTACAGGGTTACATTGGAAGGTAGTGCCAAATTTTAAAAATATGATCTAGAGGTGCACTGTGTCAATTTGAACCTACGGGCGCGGGCGCTCCTGCTGTTAGAAATGTACCTTACATCAAAAAGGCTAAGGTTTGTTTTCGCGCGTTATTGTGACTATTTTTGCAGTTCTAGGTTGCACAGAGATAGTGCGTGCGTATTTTTTTATGAATGAGACAAGATTATCCACGCGTACCATCTTTTAAGAGCGGATAGTAATAAAAATAATAATAAGTTTGTTTTTTTAGACGTTTAAAAAAATCAAAAATCAAAATCAAAATTCACAGGCACTACCTTGCAATGTAACCCTGTATATAATATAATGAAGAATTGTTCACGGTCTTCATATTGTTTTATAAATAAATTCTTATTCAATCGTAAACATGGTTTCACGCAAAAAACAAATTGTCATCTTTTTAACATGGCGGCATACGAATAGGTAATAGCTATGTGATTATGTAGTAACAGGATGCTTTTTTACTAGTGTAATACGAACTTTTTATAACTATATATACCTATTCATTCATATTCATATTCATTTAATCACTTTCATAATGTAACATTAGTCCACAATACAGGTACAAAAGATGTTCATTTTGTTACAGAAGACCTTCTAACTAAGGCATTCGTGATTTTTTGATACTAAACAATTTAAATTAACATTTTTTAACATAATTAATTCTAATTTCATTTATAAATTTTAATCATACAAAACTAATATTAAAAATAATCACAAATTGTCACAATATATAATGTTATGTTAGATCAAATAAAATAAAATACATGATGAATAATAATAAATTGCAATGTCAAATAAATTAAATTAATGTCAAAGTCAAATGTATATCAAAAGCCTGTCAATAATTTTAGTCTATTAATAATTCTACACTATTTCAATTTATCATCAAAAAATTCTCTTTAATTATAATATGATTTGTCAATAAAAAACTTCTTTAATTCACTATCATACATTCTATCTTGGAGGGCTTTTATGGAGTTTGGTAAATGATTATAAATTTTGACAGCCATATAATACGGCCCGTCCTTAAACAACGTAACTCGCGCTGCGGGTAGAACAAGATCATTTGCATGGCGCGACTCGTAGCGTCTTGACGTATTACCAATGTGCTGAAAATATTTGTTGTGCTTCCTTACAAATCGACACAATTCATGGAAATATACGTATTTACAAGGATCATCATCATCATCATCATCATCACCATTTCAGCCACAGGACGTCCACAGCTGAAAATAGGCCTCCCCCAGTGACTTCCAGATCGGCCGGTTGGAAGCGGCCAACAACAACAATAAACCGAGTCAACATCAAATCATGAAAAATAGCAGTGGTGCTCCTACCAACGCTCTACCTCAATTATGTAAGAATTGGATATAATACGTTTAAAAATAGGGTATAAACGTGTCATAATGGGCATTGGGGCATTTGTCACAGCCAAGGACTTTAAAGACACTGATTTTCAAAACGTTAGGACGTACAGCACCATTTCGGACTGCCCAAAGAACCCCAAATCATCAATCAATCTCCGATGACCGACGATTTCCTTAGCCGAGAGGCGAGCACGCCGCCATCTCTGAGGTTCCGGGTTCGATCCCCGGTCGGGTCAATGTGGAAAACGAACTTTTCTATATTGTCTCGGGTCTGGGTGTTGTGGTACCGTCGTTGTTTCTGATTTCTATAACACAAGCGCTTTAGCTACTTACCTTAGGATCAGAGCAATGTATGTGATATTGTCCAATATTTATTTATTATTATATCAAATTTTAGAATATCCAATTTTGTTTTTTACCGTTATTTTTAATATCCTTAGTATTTCCAAAAAACGTCTCCATTCTAGAGATTTCCTGCCATCCCCATCGGCCTTCGGTTCAACGTGGTATGTGCACAGCCCACTGCCACTGGATTGCTAATCTGTCGGGCTATGTCAGTCAGCGACTTTTGACCGTTTACGGATTTCATGGAGTCCGGAGCGCGAACCAAAGATGGCCGTCGAAAGTCAAAATCGAATCACAAATTCAATAACCCTGTATAAGTACATCTTGTATTATCATTAAACATGATGTGTGTGTATGAGAGCGGCGGTGCATCGGCTCATCGGAACCTTCCTGGTTTTTTCGACTGACTCCGAGCCGGAGTCGGCCGGAGGAATTGGGGGTTCCTTGGTGATCCGATGTACCGTTGACTTGACACTACCCGTCCCGCGTCCTGCGGGGTCTCCGCTAAAAACCAGCGCCGTTATGGCTCTGGCTGTAACGACAAATGCTGAGCTGAGATTCTGTTTGTAATTGTGCTTATGTGTCAAATAAATGTTTTCTATTCTATTCTATTCTAAACAATCTAATAGCACGATCAAACATGGCGGCTCAAAGTAATCTAGACCATTATATGTAATAATGTGGTAATAAGCCCAATCAGTGGTAATCACAATGCTGTTTAGAATTCTAGATGAATAGACAAAAAATACCTACGCAAAAAGACACCATCATCACAATCATGTTCTGTTTCCTTGTAAGTAAACAAGTTTTTATTGTTGTTCAAAATTAAAATTTAATCGTTGATTACTAGAGTCAGATAGAGTACACATGCATGCACATAATATAGTGTTAAATAATTTTCTAACAATTATTTAAAGTTCATCATCATCATATCAGCCTGTTGCAGTCCACTGCTGGACATGGGCCTCCCCCAAGGAGCGCCACAGCGCACGATCTCCCGCCCTTTGCATCCAGTCGCTGTCAGCTGCCTTCTTCAGGTCATCGGTCCATCTAGCCGGGGGGCGTCCTACACTACGTTTGCGTAACTGTGGTCTGCATTTAAAGTTATTATTTTCTTATTATAAAAAAAAAACGAAATCACACTTACTATAATGACACTGCTAAAATAATAAATGGTTATAGGGTAGTAACCTTTATGGTCTAGTTTCAGACTTTGTGCACCATCTTACTTAACTTTAACAAACGTCAAAAGTCTGTCAAACTCCATACAGAAACACCGGTTATAGTTATGGAGGTACACTTTAATCGTGTTTATGAATAACTTTAAATAGGTTACTTACGGAGTTAAATACAATTGTAATGCCAGTCGCGACTCGCGCTGTTTGCAAGTATAAAAAGTATTAAGGTTGATGACAGTTAACAGGTTTAGTTTTTGACAAGTATGTAGTGGAATATCCATTGATGTAAAAAGTATATATAAGTCAATGGGAATATCTACAAATCTCTTATGATTAGATAACATCACATACCTTAATTGCTCTGATCCTAAGGTAAGTAGCCGTAGTGTCAGTACTCGGTACCACGCCACCTAGACCCGAGACAATATGGAATAATTGTTCTACGTTGATCGACTGAGTATCAAACCCGCGACCTCAGAGATGGCGACACTAAGATCGGCTTGCTCGCCTCTCGGGTACGGAGGTCGTCATATTAAATGTCAAGGACTGCTAAAAATGCGTAGCAAATTTGCACACTTACGATAAAATATGGCTTAAATTCACAATTTATTTATTTATTTTAAAAAACCAACAGCGTAACTTACAAATATACTTAAAAGTACGTACATGTGTTTTAGTAAGGCCAATAACAGGTTTTTCTTAAATTAACAATTCGTCTATGCAAGTCTAGCTATGTGAACCATCCATCAAACGTGAGTGTGTGTGTGTATGTGTGTGTTTAAGTTTATGTGTAAGTGTGTGGGTGGTTGTGTGTACTAATAAACAAATCAAGAACGGGGAAACTAGATCTGTCACGAACTTGAACTTTATAAAAGATAATGTTTGAATTTTGGACAAAAAATATAAGTAAAACTATCTCACATAAATGCACAACTTTTCTCGTGTATTTGTCCATTTTACTGTATATGATCTTAGGGCTAGCCATTTCGGGTTTACACTTTATCTACGGACACACTGTAGGCATAGTATTACTACAACGTAAAAACCACTAGACCAAATTAAATTAAATTTTTATGAGACTAAATGGCAACTATTTTGCATCGGACAAAAAAAGAATCACGTAAATCGGATCAGAAATCTTGGCGTAATCGGTGTACATACATAAAAAATATATATATTGTATACGCGTCGACTTGAGAACCTCCTCCGTTTTTTCGTTGGTTAAAAAGAAACATACCAAATCAACATTTTCAAATATACAACACAATAGCTGTTATTTTGTTTCGTGCTGAGTCTAGCTCAGTGCTGAGTATAACAACAAAAGTTTTGACTAGGCAAAAAAGTGAAAGTAGCTCGAAAGCCGTGTGTGGTTGAGGTTGTGCAATGTATTTAGACTGTATTATGAGCTCACTTGCATCTAGACTAGATAACAACTAACTAGCCCAGTCATCGCTACACGGTTTATTTGTCTAAATTGACCAAAATTTATATTAAACAATTCCAGTAACATGTGAACAAACGTTTTTAATACCAAATTTAATTAAATGCCCAAACGTGGCTTGACATAATTATTATCATCAAACGTTGACGTTTAACGATATGACCATTATAAGTTGGCCGTTTCATGAAATACGACCGGTTTATAAATAAATAAAATAAATAATTCTTCTCGACACTAGCCCATCATTTGTCCCGAGCAGTAGTAGGGTAATATAATAATTGTGACGCGTAACCGCGCTTTTAGAGGCTTTACGTAGAAATAATTTTAGAGGATTTTTTAAAGATGATCCACAATTTTAATGTCACTACTCGTCCCACGTCCTAGTCGGGGTTGCCGCTGAAAACCAGCGTCGTTACGGCTTCGGCTGTAACGACAAATGCTGAGCCCCCTGTACAAAAGAGTGTCAAAAAGATCCCCTTTTTGACACTCTTTTTGTATGTTCAGTTCAATGTAATTTTGTTTGTAAATCTATGCCTATGTGTGTCAAATAAACGTTTTCTATTCTATAATTTTGAAGAATTTTATAAGAAGTGACGGCAATTTTTTTCCAAAAATAAAACACTATTAATCCGGCCAAGGTTGCAGGAAGCCGTTGGATGCAGGCCGCTTCCAACCGGCCAATCTGGAAGTCATTGGGGGAGGTTCAGCAGTGGACGTCCTGTGGCTGAAATGATGACGATGATGAAATCCGGCCAAGTACGAGTTGGATTTTATATGGATGGCTTTTATGACGTTTTTCTTTATTAGAGTTTTCACGTTCATATGGAATTAATAATTACCGTTAATAAATCAAGACGTGTCAAGGGTACGCCCCTTTTAAGTAGGTAGCGTGTTTTATTATTTCTTTCGATATCAGTGTCTTGCTTGACATAAGGACATACATTCAAGCTATACCTAGTAACAATTGATAGCGAGCGATCATAATGCAAGTAGTAATAATTGATATCGAGCGGGGATCTCTTCAGCACAAATGTTTAGTTTTGCTTGCGTTGAGTCAATTATACAATTCTTAATTTGTATTAAAACATGGTTTTACAGGTGTTACACTTAAATAGTACAGAATAGTGTCGAAATACACGGGTAATTGAGCATGAAATATTGACAAATTACTTTATCAGTTGGTACATACTATGATAGCCAATTGTTTTATTCATTATTTGTAAGCGATTTGATTGACATACCACGGCGGGTTTGTTAAAACTAAGAAACGTGATTTACCTATACATGAAGCAGACATGAATGCATTACGAGTTGAATAACACTTTAAATTTACTAAAGTGCTTGTGCAGAGGAATATAAATATGCTCCATAAGCATATACTATATTGCATAAAATAACATATATTTTGTGTTATAATAACCATTATGTAACTATAAAGTATAGGCGCTGATCAGGGGATTTCAAGAGGTGACAGGACTTGTCATTTCATTTTAAATGTAAGTAAAAATGTGGTAAAAATCACCAACATGTTTCAGAAAAAGATGATCCGTATTATTGTTGCCCCGTAGGTAATAGGAATAGTTTATAGTGAAATTATAGATTCATTAGGCTTTTTTGGCTTTTTTTAGTGTGATTTGCCGTTTTAGATCGATCAATTAAAAACAAAAGGTTTTACTAGTTTTTACAAGCAAATTTTAGTAACTTTAATAACTAAATTTATTCTATTTTATTGACCTGACAGCTATAATGTCTGATGATAACAGATATCGTATTGGGTAATACGTCGCGTGTTTGGGGCAATTCGAAGGTTGGAGGCTATCTCTTACCTAATCGGTCACTTACAAGGATTGAAGAAACCACGTTTTAGTTTGATTACACTGATTTATAATAGGTATCGTGACCCATTTTTAACCGAATTCAAAAAAAAGGAGGAGGTTCTCAATTCGTCTAATGTTTTTTTTTTTTTTTGTATGTTTGTTACGCGATTACGCCGTCAATTATAGACCGATTTCAAAATTTATTTTTTAGTTTGAAAGGGTATACTCCCGAAGTGGTCCCATTTACACCAAGTCAGATTCTAATGATGGGATCCCTGGGAAATCGAGGGCAACCCTCAATTTTTATAGGCACCCATAATGTTTTGCATATATTTTCTGACTCAATGCTGATTTTTGGGTCTGGTAATCATCATGTCAAGTTGCTGACCTGATGATGGAAGCCACAGAACTCCTTAACGGATAGAAGTTAGAAGATAATACTGCAATTTGTCGACAGAACGTATTTCGCAGTGTTTTGAGCAGACGTGGAGCTTATGAGGTACCAGACCGCCATTTTTTATTTACTGGGGGCGTACCCGCACACCCAGTAACGAAAACAAATTTAAAAGTTCCTTTCTTAACTTGACTTGTTATTTAACGCAAAACCTTATCCTATGGTTTCGACACCAAAATAGCCGCCGTTCTGGTTGGAGTGTAGGTAAACCCTTTTCTTAAGACTTAAAAATTTTCGTCGAAAAATTGACCCTATATAACACCTTATTTTTATCATACCATTGGATGGGGGGTCCATAGAGGACCAATATTAGTTAAGGTTACTTTACTGTAAAGTCATTTTTGGCGAAGTTAGGAGGGAAAAAATAGAGGACTTAACACTTAAAATTGTAAAATAAAAAAAGTTTGATAAAAAACTAAAAACCGACTTCAAAATGAAACTAAAAAGCGAAAAATAATATTGACTAAAACATACCTAATCAGTTCTTTTTGGAGTCGGTGCGAATGAACACATTTTAACTCTCGATTGCTGGCACCGACTCCAAAAAGAACTGATTAGGTATGTTTTAGTCAATATTATTTTTCGCTTTTTAGTTTCATTTTGAAGTCGGTTTTTAGTTTTTTATCAAACTTTTTTATGTTACTTGTATGCTCTTTCATTGGGCTTTGGCTGTTCCGGCTGAGGTACGATTAAAAATGATCCGAGATATGGCTAATCTAGTTATTATTAGGTTAAGTATTGATGGTAAGTTATTAAGTAGGTCACTTATTTATACATGAAAACATATTGTGTTAGCTTTAAAAGTTTTTTTTTGTAGTCTTAATCCTTGCATTTTTTCCTGAAAATAAACTTCATAATAGGGAATAATAATAGATTTGGAGAATCTTGATATTTAAGGGTTTCGCACTTTCTTTTTAGAGCTTTGTGTCCTATTAGTCGCTAACTCGCTAGGATCACAGCGTATCGGAGGATATCTAGGTGCAATTCTATTTATCTAGTTATTCAGCCTATTTCAGCTGGACGTAAGCCCAAGAGTGCCAAAGAGCACGATCTCCTCCTCCTCATATAGCCACTGCCAGCCATCTTCCTTAGGTCGTCGGTGGGGGGCGTCCTACACTACGTTTGCCAATTGTGGATAGGTGCAATTAAGTTAACCATATTATCGTTACATCACATAACATTAGTGCGGTAGGTGGATGATCCTATGCGGCAAGTCGATGTAATTTGAGCTATTGCTTTGCTGTCAGACCTTCGTAACTCGTGTCACTCTTCGTAACAGGGAAACCAGACCATTTTGGATTAGGGCATGGCACGAATAAGGGTTTCGAACCTTAAAGAAAATAATGGGATTTCAATTTAATTAAATCTATACCTACATGAAAATAAATTGCTATTTGTTAGTCTTGCTAAAATTCGAGTACGGCTGGACCGATTTGGCTAATTTTGATTTTGAAATATTCGTGGAAGTCTAGTGAAGGTTTAAATGATGAGAAAATAAGTAAAACTGTGAGGAAAATACTGAAAAACAATTTTATTTTCCGGTACAAACTTCGTACTTCTCAAACAGAGTGTGTAGGCGGTACGAATTTCGCCGGGTTAGCTAGTACAATATATTTATTGCGGTCGTTTTAATTAAATACCTCTAAAAAAATAGAAATGCTGTTGTATCTACGTAAACCCCTTAATGAGCGTATCCATCTCGCACTTGGCCGGTTATTTTGTTATTAATCAACTGGATTCTTTCTGATTAAATTTTCCTGAAACTTTTAATAAAAATAGTTACACCTACTTAAGGCAAATCTCATAATACCTACATCTTAATCTTATAATTCCTTATGTAACAGAACTAAGATGCACCATTTACCTTATGAAGTCAATTAACAGTAATTTAAAATAATAAGACATGTTTTTTCAATCGGAGCAGATGAATCCATGCTTCGATAAATATTTACACAGTTTCCTCGTTATGTAGACATGATTATACAATAAACCACATACACATGCATTGTTTTGCTTTATTAGTATTTTATTGTTTAGTTAAATGCCATAAAAGTTACTTTATTGTTTGTTTTACGAGTACTTAAGCGCTAACGAGAGATAAAAGAAATTAACATATTCTATGAACTATTTATGAATGAGGGAATATAGTTTTATTTTATAAGGTTAGGTATAAAATGACTAACAATAGGTAATACTATTCTGCTGCATTAAAACTGCATTGTGGTTATTTTCTATTTTCTGTATACTAACTTATATGGTATCAAGTATGTACCCGTTCATTAATAATAAATAAATAAAATGTTTATTCAGTCCACAAGTTTAGCTTACAATTTAAGTGTCGACTTCCTCTATTAGGTGCAGTAGTACCTGTGTCAGAGGAGGTCACTCTTCCTCAACATTCGAATTTTAACAAAATAGACTTAAATTTAAGTAATAATAAACTAGGTAACAGTTACTATTCGCAGATCATCAATTCATTGTCTTTCAAATAAATCTTTTTCCATAATGTTTAAGCACTCCAGATCCATATAAATAGTAATTTTTTGCATGCTATACCATAAAATATTTAATTGGCTGCCATTTCAAGGGGAGTAGAGTTACACCCCAACTTGAGGGGTGTTTTGTCGATAAAATTTGATGAATTAATAGAAAATTTATCGACCGGTCGAAACCCACTGCATAGATTTTGATTTTTTTTAAACGTACTCGAATTTTAATATAATATGGTATTCTACTCATGATGACATAAACAACTTTTACTATAGGACCAATAACATCAAAAAAATATTTACTTTTCCTTACTAAAGTTGCAGTTTTAGTCGACCAAAATGTATGGAACACATATTTTTTTCTCGATTTTACCATTTGTCCCTTAGTAAAAGTACACCACACCATACTTAAATTTAACACCATATTAAATTTTACTATTGAATACCATTTAAAAAAACACCATGTAAGATGAATAATGTACATTACATAAATATGAAAGAATATGTAAATAGCTCATTTAAATTGAAACGCGTAACTAACCCGACGGAAATTACGGTGTCGTATACACGAAAACGTATGTCCAAATATTAAATGAAAATTATTCGAATTATTTGTATTTTAAATTATTATTATTGGACATTTTATCATCATCACCATCTCAGCCTATTTGCAGTCCACTGTTGGACGTAAAGAGCGCCAAAAAAAAAGATCTTCCGCTTTTTAGGGTTGCCGCCGTCTGTCCGTCTGTCCGTCTGTCCGTTTGTCCGTCTGTCACCAACCTGTATCTTATAAACCGTGATAGTTTAGAGAGTTGAAATTTTCACAAATGATATATTTCTGTTGCCGCTATATACAACAAATACTAAAAACCAGAATAGAATAAATATTTAAGGGAGCTCCCATACAACAAACGTGATATTTTATGTTTTAAAATAGTACGGAACCCTTCGTGCGCGTGTCCGACTCGCACATGGCCGGTTTTTTAATTCAACCACTGTCAGCCACCTTCCCTCCTCGATCCATCGAGCTGGGGGCGTCCTACACATCGTGCCGAGACGTGGTCTCCACTCGAAAACCCGTCCACTCCACCTTTCATCGGTTCTGTGGGCTATATTATTAATGTGGCCATTTTAGTAAGAAATTGTTGACTGCTGCTAGTTTAAGTTAGAATAGATAGTTTTATTACGTAGTTAAGTATGTGCCTGTTATTAATTACTAAATAATTATTGTTACTATATTTGACGCAAATAATGACATGTGAATATCCCTAAATATATAAAATTATAGGTAATGACGCTAGGTTTCAAGTTGAATGTAACGCAATAATTCTGAGATATGGTTTACAGACAGATCGAATATCAAAGTAGCCAGCTGGACAAACAGACATACGAAGATTGTGTAGGTAAGTATGCGCGTGATAGCAGTTTCCATCTGAATTCTGACAGTTAGTCAGTGAAGCTATCAAATCAAATTAAAGTCTGATATTTAAAATAATAATAAAAAATACCAAAAGAGTTGGACGCCAATCAACACAGGTGCGTTCAAACAATGTAATTATAGTTCTTTTTTTTGGGCGGGGGCAAGATCAATCAACATCTGTATTTTAATAAATACTTTGATTGGTAATTCCCCTACTCCCAGCATCTGTCCGATGCTGGGTTTGGTGAATGGTCTAAGGAGGAGCGCAGGTCGCAGAGATCCCGTAGACAAGGCCAGTGGACTATCCTTCCCGAGGTTGCTGCCCGTTCTTGGCCAATTGCCTTAAGCTACTGGTATAACAGAAACCTCTGGCCGAACCCCAATATATCCTTACCCCCAGTCCCATCCTAACTCCCTCTCCAAACCGGCATAGCCGAACCGTGGCGGCGCAAAACCACACACAGGCATCCGTAAGCCCAGAAGGATTAAATCCCTTCTGAAAGCACGGCCACAGCACCTTGGGAAAGTGCTGTGTGTTTATTTCCCAACCCCCCCCCCCCGTTTATGACATGAGTAATGAAAATGTGAGTATGTCATGCGATCCGGCTAACGCCCGGCGCTCGCAGGTACCCGGGCCTGCGAGTGTGAAATTTGTTACCGAAGGCCGCGCAGGGGTGGACGACCAGGCCCCCGCGTCGGCGAATGTTACTGGCGCCATACCACAAACAGGACCAGGCTCCAGCCTGGACCTGTCAGGCCTCGCAGAGGCCATACCTACTGGCACAGAATCTGTGCCACCACAACACCAGTGGACCGTAGTCGCCCACAAGCGCCCCTTGAAAAAGGGGAAGGCTGGCTCAGCGGCTCCACCACACAAACCAAACAACACACCAAACCAAGGGCCAACGGGACAACCGGAACGTAGTCGCCACAACCGGCGCGCGGAAAGGAAAGCCCGGAAGCCTATTACCAAAGCGGCAGCCGACGACGTAGCAGCGGAAACGCAGCGCGTATCTGCGCCGCCCACCTCCACGGAGGTGGCAGCGGCACAGACTATACCGGCTCCGCCGCCACTACCACCACCAACACTACCACCACCACCACCACCACCAGCACAGTCGAAAAGGAGAAGAAAGCCGAGAGGTCATCGTAGCCGGATACATGCTGCGAATGCTTCCCCTGCTCCTGAAAAGGAGCAGTCTGGGCCTGGGGATCGCCCGGGTGAGCGGACTTCCTCGAAGCGAGCTCGCCTGGACGAGACTCAGTCACCCAGGGGAGAAGCCAAACGCGCAAAAACCGACACGAGACCAAAGCGGACGATGAGCTACGCAGATGCGAATAAATCGCATCTGAGAGTAGCGGTTACCACCGTTCCGCCGAGGGACCTCTCGTCCGCCCAGGCAGATCAGCTCAAGGAGACTATCGACGATAGTATCCTGCAGGCTGTTCTGTCTCCACCCTCTCCGAGCGCGCAAGCTCCTTCCTTCCGCGGACGCCCCTTCCTTCTGGATGGGGCACTAGCGATGTGGTGCGAGGATGCGAACGCTCTCGGCTGGCTGGTCGACAGGGTCAAAACCCTACCATCACCGATACCGGGCACCACTCTGACTGTTATTAAACAGTCAGAGATGAAGAAAAAGCTGAAGGCGGGGCTGCTTGTCCACTCCCGTATCACTGACGCTGCCACACTGCACCGAGTCCTTTGCGCCCAGAACCCATGGTACAAAGTTGATTCATGGCAGTGTTACGATATGACGGTGGACAACAAGCCTCGAGAGGAGGATTCCAAGGAAAAGGTGATTCACCTTATCCTAGGAATCCCCGAAGACCAGAAGCAGACCATCCTGGAGAGAGATCGCCGAGTAGCCCATATGTCCGGCAGTGGCTACATCCGCTTCTTCTCTCCGGACGAGCCCGCAACAACCGGACAAGAACCGACAGCGACGAGTGAGGCCGCAGGGATAACATCCAACCCAGCGGCATCCACCTCAGCTCCCCAACCGGGTATGAGCGAGATGGAAGTAAACTCGGCGCTGCACATTGAGGGGAGCTACAGCGACGAAGATGACGTCCTGCGTAGCCCTTAGCTCCCTCAATGTCATACAGACAAACCTCCAGCACAAGCAGATAGCGGCGGCAACTTTACGCAGAGTGCTGGAGGTCAACAACAAGACCGTCGCTCTGATCCAGGAGCCCTGGATCAGGAATAATAGAGTCTGCGGTCTAAACAACATCGGTGGTAAGTTACTGCTGGACACCTCAGTTGAAAAACCGAGAACCTGCATCTACATGCCTAATAACGTAACAACAACCTTGCTTAACCAATTCTGTTCTAGAGACCTCACAGCAGTGAAGATATCTACAGTACAACAAACCGTCCTAGTGTTAGCTTCGGTGTATATGCCAAGTGAGGGCGAAATTCCTGCAAGGGAACTAGCCCAACTGGTACAACACTGCGAAGCACACGAATGGGACCTGATCATCTCCGCAGACTGCAACGCACATCACCCGCTGTGGGGAAGTAAGGACACAAACAAAAGGGGTGAGTCTTTAGCCGAATATTTACACCAAGCAAACCTGAACATTATGAACAGAGGCATAGAACCCACTTTCGTAAGCTCAAGGTATCAATCTATCATAGACGTTACTTTGGCAACACACGCGGCGGCAGACCTCATTGAGGGTTGGCATGTATCAAATGAACCCTCCTTCGCAGACCATCGCCGCGTCTGTTTCCAAATACAGTACACACAAACACACCCTGTTCCATATCGCAACCCCCGCAAAACAGATATAACAAGGTACACAAATCTACTAACCAAGTCGCTAGGTGATGTACAACTAACAGACGTAACACTTAGTACTGATAACATAGAATCAAACGTTCAGCTCCTAACTGAATCCCTTAGAGACAGTTATGAACTGGCTTGTCCTGAAGTAACACCCAAAACCTCGGGTAAAAGTACCTGGTGGGGGCCAGAACTCGACCGACTACGCAAGGGACTCAGGACACTCTTTAACCGAGCAAAAAACACCAGATCCACTGAAGACTGGGAAAAATACAAAACAGCACAAAAACACTACAAGAAAAGAATCAGATTCCGGAGAACGGAAGGCTGGCATGATTTCTGTAATACCATTAACTCAACCAACCAAGCCGCAAGAATAAAGAAAATCCTTTCAAAAGGCGATCTCAAACTCCTGGGCTCCCTGAAGAAAGAAGACGGCACTTATACAAACACAGATGAGGAAACCAGTACAGTACTACTGGAAACTCACTTCCCAGGCTGTCAAATAACGTCAGACTACGGATGGTCTGACGAGCAATACAGCACACCAACAACCCAAGAATGGGAAATTGCAGACAAGGTAGTAACGACAAATAAAATAGAATGGGCTCTAAAGAGCTTTAAGCCCTTCAAGTCGGCAGGGCTGGACGGAATCTTCCCAGCACTACTACAATGGCAGACCAACCAAGTAACAAAACATCTACTACCAATCTACAGGGCCTGCATTGCATTCAAATACATACCAAAAACATGGAGAGAGGCGAAAGTAGTCTTCCTGCCAAAACCAGGCAAGGAAGACTATACGCACGCCAAAGCTTTCAGGCCCATTAGTCTAACATCATTCCTACTAAAAACACTGGAAAGACTAGTAGACCGATACCTAAGGGACGGAGCGCTAAAACGTAAGCAACTACATCCCCAACAACATGCATACAGAACAGGCAGATCAACAGAGTCAGCGCTGCACATGGTGGTGCATAAAATAGAAACGGCTATCACAAATAAAGCTTCAACCCTAGCTGCCTTCATAGACATAGAAGGGGCTTTCGACAAAACCATGCACAACAGCATTAACCACGCCCTACAGAAATACAACGTCGATCCAGTCATAAAAAACTGGATAACGCAACTAATAAGTAAAAGGGCGGTTCAAATAGTGGTGAACACTACCACAAGAGCAAAGGTAGTAAGAGGATGCCCCCAGGGTGGTGTCCTTTCACCACTCCTATGGAACATAGTAGTGGATAGCCTACTGTACAGACTAAACAAAAGAGGATACACTACTATTGGTTATGCAGACGACCTAACAATACTGATAAACGGAAACGCTGAAAATCTGCTCTGCGGAATTATGCGCTCAGCACTTCAGATAGTAGAAAAATGGTGTGACGAGCATCAACTATCAGTAAACCCGAAAAAGACAGAACTTATCCTTTTCACCAACAAAAGGAAGTTACCTTCACTACAATTACCAAAACTATTTAACACAGAACTCTCGCTATCAACTCAGGTGAAATACCTGGGCGTTATCCTTGATAACAAACTGAATTGGGCGAGTCATATCGATACAAAAATAAAGAAGGCCTGTATAGCATTTTGTCAATGTAGAAGACTAGTTGGTAAAAGTTGGGGTCTAAATCCAAAAATCACACTTTGGCTCTACACATCAGTTATCAGACCTTCTATAACTTATGGATCAGTTGTATGGTGGCCCAGAACACAACTGACCACAGTGAAAACAAAACTCCAGAGTCTACAGCGACTAGCGAGCGTAGCAACTACTGGATGCATGAGAACCACCCCATCAGCCGCGCTCGAGTTCCTCCTAAACTTAAGACCGCTAGATCTCATCATACAGGAGGAAGCACAGTCAGCCGCCCTGAGACTAAGAGCAAACGGACTATGGAAACAAAACATAGAAACAACACACTCAAAAGTTCTGCAGGAGGTCCTAAAGGAATTACCACTCCTCGAGGCGCCCATGGACAGAACTCCGTGTCAACACATCTTCGATCGAAGATACAATATCCAACTCACAGAAGAACCAAAAGACAACTCTGGCGTCGATGAAGTTAGGATATATACAGACGGCTCAAAAACGGCACATGGTACCGGAGCCGGCGTCTTCTCGAATGATTTAAACATAAACATATCGACCACACTAGACAAGTTAAACTCCATCTTCCAGGCAGAATGCATTGGTATAACCAAAGCGGCACAGGCGGTTGCAGCCAGAGACGTCCGAGATCTTGGTATAAAAATTGTCTCGGATAGTGCATCCGTACTCCAAGCCCTACAAAACAATGTCGTAACCTCCGCACTCATACTAGAGTGTCACAATGCACTCCAATCCATTGCAAACACGAACAGAGTAGTTCTGCAATGGATCAAAGGACACAGCAACTCACTGGGAAATGACACCGCAGACGAATTGGCCAAAAGAGGATCGAAGGTAGTAGTCCATGGACCGGAACCACTACTGCCTATACCTCAGGCCCAAATTAAAACGTGGCTGCGTGAAAGAACCACAGGAACCCACCATACCGAATGGATGAACAGTGTAGGATGCAGGCAAACAAAAGATGCAATTCCGGCAGCATCAAAAAAGCTTGCCCGCAGCCTCATCAGACTAAAACGGAACGAACTTCGGAAGGTTGTAGGTACTATAACCGGTCATTGTTCACTAAACAGGCACCTATTCCACATAGGAGTAACAGACAGCCCCACATGCAGAGGATGCATGGAGGCAGAGGAAACGCCGCGGCACGTGCTCATGGAGTGCGAGAGCGTGGCAGAACAACGGGCACGGATTCTCCAATCACCAGGATCACTCCCGGAGGCATTCAGGAGCCTGAAGGGTCTGCTGGCCTTCTGGGATGACTTGGGCTGGTTGGAGTAGGGGAAGGACACGGCACGCACAATGGCCCAATCGAGAGGCTAAGTGCGGACACCTCCCAGCTAAACTAACTAACTAACTAGTTCTTTAGTTTTTGGTGAGTTTTTTAAGTTTTTTCAATAATCATAATCACATTAATCTACTAAGTATTGCCATTTAAATTTTAATCTTTTTGTATTTCATTATCTACCTACTTAATATTTTATTAAATTCTATCGACATTCCTTAGACCTTTTCAGAAAACTTTTCCCGGCGCAAAACTCGAGATAGTTTCATTGCAAACAGATGAAATGCTTAGGTACGTGACAGCAAACGAGGATTGTTTTTTTAAATTTTATTAAAATTTAAGTTTGATACTGTTTGATATACATTTTAATTAACACTTTTTTTTAAAAGTTGTCCAATGTGGGTTGTAGAGTGTGTTAGACATCGAGCACATTTTACACATAGGTAAATTTTGTCCGTCTGTATGTAGAGCTATATACCTCTCTATCTTTCTCTGAAATTTATTTGGTGATTTTTTACTTACAGTACAATCACATACAATAGCGGAGTGTTTGTCAAATAAAACAAAATTAAATTTCTGCCCTATTTCCTTAGAGAGTACAGAAAGTTTTTATTCGATGTTTCACAATCGTTAATATGTTATTGTTAACTTTTACGATTGTGATAACTTAATTATTCTGTAATTTCCTGTTATGTTTCATCACATCACATCACCAGCCTATAACAGTCCACTGCTGGACACAGGCCTCTCCAAAAGGAGGATTTTGCCATAATCACCACGCTTGGCAGGCGGTTATGTTTATCTATGTAATATTGTGGTGTTACAGCTGTGAAGCCTACTAAATAATAATAAAATAAATGTTTTCAGAACATTGATTAATTATACCGGGTGTCAAACAAAATGTATGTTAAATTAAATGTAAGTCCACTTTTTATTCATTCACAACCAATCGTCCATTGAACTAAACAGAAGTGTTTTGTGCTTTGTGATAAAAGAAAGATAATACAGAATTACCACTTCAACGATTATAGTTACAGGAAAAAACAAATACGTTCATTGCAAAAAACAAATGCTTTTCAAATAATGTTGCATTAAAAATCTCAAGTACATACTATTTGGACGTCATCGTTTTAAATATGTTTTACCTACAGAGGTCATCGTCTAAGTATGGATCAACAAAAAACTTCTTTTGTCAATGACGAGAGGTAGAAAAAGAGAAGTTTTTGAAACTGTGCTGTAGTATTCTACCTGGGATCTGGTTATGAACTTGACGTAAACTTAAATATTACACAAGTAGGGTTGTTTATAAGTAAAAAAAACAAAACAACGACTAAAATAATACTGTTTTAAGAGTTCATGTTAATTAGATTTCGGACATTGTCCATTTTTTATTTGTTGCCAAAAAAGAATAACATCCTATATGGAACCACTAATGACGACTCCGTAGCCGAGAGGCGAGCACGCCGGACTAATGGCGTAAAATCTCAAGTATTGTGTAGTTTTTAAACGAGGTTTTAAAGAGGTTGTTCTTTAAGTATGGATTAGCAAAAACGTCTTTGAAAACGACAAGAGGCAGAAAACACATTTTTAAATCTTGTATTGTATTTTCTACCTGGGTTGTAACAATGTACTCTAAGCATTAGGTACGGAAGCAGTAGTTAAAAGGTCAAACTGTATAAAAAAACAAAGGTTAAAGTACAAAATACTGTATTATTAGGTTATGGTTAGCTAAATCCCTGATTCACACTTAGTTTGGAATTGGATAAGGTTTTAGGTTCTACAAAGGTAGGTAATTATTTGAAATATTTTAAACATTTTACCCTTAATTTAATTGTGTACTCAAATTTAATTCTGTAAACGCTTAATAAAATTCATAGCCTAAGGAGTGTAAAGGTGTGTTCTCTACATTAAAAACGTTTTACGTAAAGCATAAATGTATAGCAATTTTAATGCTGAACCTGAATTAAATATAATATAAGTTTATAAATAATACGAGCAATTAAGTCCTTTCTATCAAATCTTTAAATTAAACTAACCCAATCAAAAATTCACGTGCACTCACCGCTTTCACGATCAAATCCGCCGTGCGTTAATTTTTACGGCAAATAAAAAAGCAACAACCATTGTTTCTTGATAAGATTGCAATTTTGCACACTCTCTCACTTATGCGTTCGTAATTCAATCCAAATTTTTACTTTTAAAATTTAAAAAACTTTACTTTTAATTCTATTAAGGAAAAACTTGGAACGTATTTCATTTGTTTCGCGTGCGTGTGTAGCGACACTCGGCAGAGTACATACTGGGGTATGGTCCGTGGTCGTTCTGTCAACATGTGTCCATGCGGTCGGTAAGGAAATGGCGAGTGACCGTTGCTATGGTGTGTTCCGTACCTTATTTTAGGCGCGACACGTGGTTGAAATATGGGATTAATTTATGAATGATTACGATTCATGTTGGTACTTGGTAGAGTTTGGTTTACTAAATTTAGGAAATAGGACAGACATACATGTACTATTTTTTATTTATTTAGAAATTTAGATAGTTCTAAGTTACACACAGTGCTAATTACTGTACTTTCTGTGGTGAAAAACAGTGTTTGAGGAAATTAAGCTATCTCTACTTTACATAATCCCAGGTTCGATTCTTCTTGTTTCTAGGTTTTGAAGGATCTACCTTTGATTCTGATATCTACAATACAAGTACTTTATCTTCTTATCTTATGGTCAGAGCAATGTATATATGAGCTATTGTCCAATATTTATTAATTAAATAACTTTAAAGCTATAATTAATAAGTCAAGCGCAGTTTTATTATTAATAGGACAAAGCGCTATAAAGAACTCTCAGATACTGAAACCATTTATTTCTGCAAGTAGGCCCGAATTAACCCTAATTCGTTTTTTTACTCTACTACTACTTTGGGACAATTTTGTAGGCTACTGAAAATGTATTTTTACTGACATTTTATTTGAACCTGTCTACCCTAACCTTACCGTCTGATTAATTTAGTCTTAAGATCAAGACATCATTCTGTCTTCTCTTACAACGTCGTACGTCCAAACTGACAGCTATTAGATATATAATGTTAAATGGCTTTGATTATAAACATGTCTAGATAGAGTGGGGTGCTGCAATTGTCACCAAGAACAGGCCAGATTTGAGTGAGTAACAACTATGGTTACTATGGTAACAATTATGGGTTGCTATGGTAACAAGCGCGCCACTGAGCGGTGAACAAACTTTGGCGCCAACAGTTGGCTTATATATTTTTTGACGTTTATGACACTCGAACAGGGAATCTTGACATGTATATAATCAAAGGCTAGTAGTTAGTTTTCGCATTTTCGCTAAACCTGAGTCTCTCACTGAGCCTTACAGTTTTAGTATTTCCATAACTGAATCCTAATTTCTGTGATGTAATAACAAATTAATGTTTCTTTTCCTCATTGTTTTTATTCAAATTATTCAAATCAAACATACTCAATATTTATTCTGTTTCTTCTCACGTTCATAACTAGATTTGAATAATAATAAATTATATATTTATTTTAAATTTAATTATTACGCGTGGATATTGGTATCTTATTGTCACAATATTTATGCTGTCTAATAATATGTATTGAAAAGTAACCTTATATCTATTTCCCACTTTCGCGAAGTTAAAGCTATACTTATGTTACTTATTTATAAAAAAAAACACTCTAGCTTAAATTTATTTAATTATGTTATAAATAAAAATCGTGTCGTGTGGTGCCGGCACGTTAAAAGAATTGCACTACCCCTTCTCTTCCTATGGGTGTCGTAAGAGGCGACTGCAGGAGAACCGCCACAAGAAGACGGGCAGCAGCGTCTCCTCTCCACCATTGGCCAAACTGCGATCGCCAACCCGCCTGCCAAGCGTGGCGATTATGACAAAATTCTCCTTTTGGAGAGGCCTGTGTCCAGCAGTGGACTGATATTGGCTGGTGATGATAAATAAAAATCGTTTGTGAAAAGGGGAAATAAAAATACCTGCTTAAGGAAATTAAAAGTGGGTTTACCTTGTGTTCTTAAAATTGGGACTGTTAAACACCCACTTTGGCCTTTTCCATTATTATTATGATTTATACTTGTTTAAAATTCAAATGCGTTTATTGCAAATTAAGTGTTTAATAAAGGTCTTAAACAGGTAATGGAGCTTAAAGTACTTAATTACCCTTTTCAGGTGCAGCAATTCTATTATTCTAAAACTAGACAGGGTGTAAAAAAAGGCTTAACGAAGCCTTACACCACGAATTTTATACATAAAACCAAGTAGAATGCAAAAAAAATAATTGCTGAGAAATGACTTTTTTTTTTTGAGTATAAAATAAAAATAACTTATTTGTAACCCGCAATGTATAGCTCGCACGCCACAGACTATGCCTGTGTGTGTAAGCGGATCATGTTTAATGTAAAAAAGTTTAGTATTATCGAACAGAAGGCAATTTTGTAAAAATATTTGAAAAAAAATTGTAACTTTGACTGTCAATAACTCGGTAACCCGTCATTTGCCAGGTATAGTGTAAAAGAAAAAAAATGATCGTTATAATACGTAGAATATGTGGTATTCGGCTTCGTTAAGCCTTTTTTTACACCCGATATTATTATATAACAGTTATCCTTAAAAAACCGGCCAAGTGCGAGTCGGACTCGCGCACGAAGGGTTCCGTACCATTATCTATAAAAACGGCAAAAAAATCACGTTTGTTGTATGGGAGCCCCATTAAATATTTATTGTATTCTGTTTTCAGTATTTGTTGTTATAGCGGCAACAGAAATACATCAGCTGTGAAATTTTTAACTCTCTAACTATCACGGTTCATGAGATACAGCCTGGTGACAGACAGACAGACAGACGGACAGCGGAGTCTTAGTAATAGGGTCCCGTTTTACCCTTTGGGTACAGAACCCTAAAAACTTTATTATTATATAACAGTTATTCTAAAACTATATTATTTTCTTGTGATTATACGATAACACATAGGGTTAAGTATCTAACGGAGAAATAACACTAGTTTTATCATGTGATTTGGTTTTGTATTTTCTTTGGTTCTCGTTTGTCGAAAGTTCTTAGTTTTATGTTCAGTTTTTGTATTTCATCATTAAAGACTAAAGCATTTAATGTAACCTGCATTTTGCTTAAGTAGGTTTTCCTGTTTTACTCCGAACACAAAAAGGATTATATAACAGCCAGTGGATCTCTAAAATCTTGTTCCTTGCAAAACCTCAATACTGAAAATCCCATTAATCCCTCACCGTTTGACTCTACTACGAGTACCTTTTCGTTTTATGAAAATATGTTTGTCTACAAACTCTCTCCTTTTTTCCGTTATTTCTCTTTCTATCTTTCACACACACACACTTTCACACACCTTCTACTCACTTAATGAATACTTTACTTTGAATGCGTAATTATATTGTACCTGTTAATTGTGTAAAGTTATGATCTCATTGTAATAAACTGTGTAAGAATTATAGTAAATTTAATAGTAGGTACTTATTTAGTTATGTTATTAGTAAAATATGTGTATATATATATATATATATATCCTTCCTTAGGTCGTCGGAACTATATATATATATCCGACGACCTAAGGAAGATGGCTGGCAGTGACTGGATAAAAGAAAGCGGGAGATCGTGCTCTGCGGGCGATTGGTCTCCTTGTTCAGTTTGCAGCAGCTGTTTGACTTGGCTATAAGACGGATTATAATTGTAAATCTGATCATAAAAAACGGCAAGTAAGATTAGTTCTATCCTATACAAAACACGCTGGGTGATTTTGAGCTTATTTGCCTACAGACAAGGACCACGACAGTAAATAAATAAATAAATATAAATAAATAAATATTGGACAACATCACATACATTGCTCTGATCCTAAGGTGTTAAACTAAAGCACTTGTAAATTTTTGTTTTTAGCAATTCCATGCAAGGTTTAATTGAAGATAAATAACACTTGAAAAAAATCCTCGACCTCAGGTGGGACTCGAACCCACGTCCCATCGCATACCGGGCGAGTGCTTTGACCACTAAGCTACCGAGGACGTCACGTGACAAGGTGAAATTCCTCAAGTGTTTTTTTCATCTTGTCACGTGACGTCCTCGGTAGCTTAGTGGTCAAAGCACTCGCCCGGTATGCGATGGGACGTGGGTTCGAGTCCCACCTGAGGTCGATGATTTTTTTTTCAAGTGTTATTTATCTTCAATTAAACCTTGCATGGAATTGCTAAAAACAAAAATTTACAATGTTAAACATTTCTGATCTTAACCAATAGTCAAATATTTGTAAAAATATTTCTTTAGGGTGTTGACGGTAGTATACTACTCAGCTATACATATAGCTACAACATTGATCAGAATACGCTGGCTTTGACAGCGAGAAAAAACACTTGAGGAATTTCATCTTGTCACGTGACGTCCTTGGTAGCTTAGTGGTCAAAGCACTCGCCCGGTATGCGATGGGACGTGGGTTCGAGTCCCACCTGAGGTCGATGATTTTTTTCAAGTGTTATTTATCTTCAATTAAAGCACTTGTGTTATAGAAATCAGAAACAACGACGGTACCACAATACCCTTACCCGAGACAATATAGAAAAGTTCGTTTTCTACATTAACCCGACCGGGGATCGAACCCGGAACCTCAAAGATGGCGGCACCACCATTTTAAGGCCGGAGTGCTCGCCTCTCGGCTACGGAGGTCGTCGGTCGGCGGCGTCGTGCGATTGATATCGCACTGCCGCCAGTAGCGAAGAGACGAATTCGATTTCCACCTAAGGCGAGATTTTTATCAAGTGTGTTATCTATATTAATTTTGAAGATCTCAGTAGCCGAGAAACTTGAAAGCAGGACTTGGTGTCGCCATCTCTGATGTCCCGGTTTTGATTTCCGGTCGTGTCAAAATATAAAATGAACTTGTTGTACTGCACCGTTGTTTCTGATTTCTATATAACTTTGGCGACTTACCTTAGAATCAGGGCAATGTATGTGATTGCAAAATTAAATAAGTAAAATAGCTTAAGACTTTCATAAACGTTTCGAAACGCGACTCTTGCGCAGAGTTGCCTCGTGATTTATTTGCCCCTTGGCATTTCGTTAGTTGTGCAAATGATTGCAATCCCGTGGCTTTTGTTCTAACAATTGAACGCAATAATATCAATAAGTAAGCAAGTAGGTTATAAGGTACCTACCTATTTAGGTCAATATAGACATAGGTTTTATATTATACAGGGTGTACCAAAAAATGGGACACTCCTTAAAACCACGTGATCAGGTGGTGATCGTGATAACAAAACATTATATTCTATTCTATTATATTTTCATGTGCTCCATACACTATCATCGAGATAAGCGAGTAAGTTTGTATGGAGTAGCTAAAAAAAATATCGATTTTGATGTTGCTCCCATAAAAAAAGTTGTTGTATATGGCCAACTGACCACATGGTTTTAAGGAGTGTCCTATTCTCTTGTAAACCTTGTATAAGTAATAGGTTTTAATTCCACTTACTAAAACCTATCACAACAATCTCAATAATTCGCTGAAACCATTAAAAACAATAGGCATTTTTTTTAGTTACTTAGGGTTGCATCACACATTTCAGGCCGGCATTGATCGGCAAAGCGACAAAACCGAATATGTGTAGGAGATGCATCGGGTCGGCTTTGTTGTTCGGCAAATAAATAAATATTGGACAACATCACATACATTGCTCTGATCCTAAGGTAAGTAGCTAAAGCACTTGTATTATAGAAACCACAAAAACGACGGTACCACAACACCCAGACCCGAACCAATATAGAAAAGTTTGTTTTCTACATTGACCCGACCGGGGATCGAACCCGGAACCTTAAAGATGGCGGCGCCATTTAAAGTCCGGCATGCTCGCCTCTCGGCTACGGAGGTCGTTGATACTACCGAACAGTCAATGTCAGCCGGAATTGTGTGTGTAGCTACCCAATTTCAAACCTCGAAACTGAGGCGTTAAGCGGTCTGTTAGCCGACCAGTGGGAAGCGGTTGTATGCAAGGCTTGGAAACCGGTAAATTTTTGAACCGGTTTAATGAAATTACAGGTGGAACTTTTTGAAAAAGGTTCTGTTCCTTTGAACCGGTTTGGAAAAATATGGGTATTTTTCATTAACCGGTTCAACATTTCGCTCAGGCAGGACAACGACCTGAGTTTCGTGAAGATCTGCGAGCGGTGAGCGCGTCTTGCGTTTGTTTTTATTCAATAAAACGTTTTTTGCCTATTTATTGTATCAAATACGTACAGTGGTAAATGTTCGTCATATATTTGTGAATTTCAATTATACTATTCAACAATAGAATGACAACAAAACGTAAATTTTCTGAAAAATCTGGTAAGTATAACCTCTTTAGAAGAATTTCCGTTAAAAAAACGTGATCGTCGCGATTGTCGCAAGCGGCTAGGAATAAACCGGTTTATTTAGGTTCAAAGTATCGCTCCTATTTGGTTCCGCACCGGAACGGAACTTTACGATAAAACCGGTTTAACCGTTATAATAACGGTTAATTTTGAACCGGTTTCAAGCCTTGGTTGTATGCCACCGCGGGTGGTTTCTGTGTGACATGGCGCATAGCAACTCGAACATTACAAAAAACCGGCCAGGTGCGAGTCGGACTCGCTCACGAAGGGTTCCGTACCATTATCTATAAAAACGTCAAAAAATCATGTCTGTTGTATTGTATGGGAGCACCCTTAAATATTTTTTTATTCTGTTTTTTAGGGTTCCGTACCCAAAGGGTAAAACGGGACCTTATTACTAAGACTGCTGTCCGTCTGTCTGTCAACAGGCTGTATCTCATGAACCGTGATAGTTAGACAGTTGGAATAAGAAAGTTTTTGTTGCTATAGCGGCAACAGAAATACATCATCTGTGACAATAACATATCTATCTAACTATCACGGTTCATAAGATACAGGATAGGACAGGCAAGAATAGGGTCAAAGTGGGTGGTTTCCATCTAGAAATTATACTCGTCAAAGTTAAAGTAAAGTAAAGTAAGTACCATTTTTAACCGACTTCAAAAAAAAGGAGGAGGTTCTCAATTCGTCTGAATGTTGTTTTTTTACGTACTAAGCAAGATTTCAACTAAGAAAAAACGAAGCATGTTTTTTAATTATTTATTTATCCACGTACAAAATATCACGATCACATCAAATAAATAAGAGAACTTTCCTTTTTTTATAAACTAAAGTTTCATTTTCTTATTGTCTTATACTTTTTTTTGTCTTGAATCGATTTGATTCAAAAATATTTTAGGAATTCTATTTTATTAAATAAACGTTTCTACATAATAAAAGTTTAAGATAAATCATTGAAGCCATAAATTTAATTGTTTAAATGGTTATTGATATACTTTTAAGATTATATGTTATTAGCAAATAAATTATTATTTGTTACGAAACGTTTTTGCTAAGTACCTATTTAAAGTTAACAATAATAATTATTTAAACGAGAATAAAATAATTTAAATAAATAATGTAGCATAATTATCATATAAGAATTATTTTAATATACAAATATTACTATGACTAGTTTCATACCCTTTTAGTAAAGTACATTTTGCCTTATTTGTCTATAATTAATATAATATGTATTATTGTGACATAACAAAAACAAAATAGGAACATAGATTAATATGGCATTAAGTAAGCCCATTTCTAAGCTTAAATACATTTTCAACTTTCTTCTCTTAGTAGCATATAGACAAAGTGAAAATTGTATACTTTCTCTACAGAAACAAAGACAAGTTAGTTTCTCTATGGAAACAGTGTTTACAGTAAATAATAACTATAAAAATTATTAAAGAAAATATTTAAGTTAAAATATAAAATTGTAGTCGCACCATTTACTAAACCTAAGCCAAAAAGATAATTGCTTAGTCATAGACATAGAGGCATACATAATAATAATTATTTATTGCTTTATTGTCCCCACCAAATTTCTGCGTATTAATATTTAAAACTATGATAATGTAACGTAAACAAACTTCCAAATAGTACCTATTATTTTTATAATTTATTTACGCTTATAAAAAAAAACTTACTGAGACTAGTTCCACATTCATTCTTACTTCTTATAATGTTCTCTGTATAAAACTTAAATATATAACATTATATAACATATAACTTATGTTCATAGATCTTAGGTTTAATGTTACAATACTCGAAAGTTTCGTTAAAAAATATTTTGTATTGTCCAATTTTGCTCCTGGTGGCGCTAGTGTGGTAAGAGGTCAAAATGACGGTCAAATGCGTGCTTGATAGCTTATGAATTTAATATTTTTAAGAAAACTGGACCAAGGTGGACCTACGATCTGGTGTAGGTCGCGGGAAGCCGCTGAATGCGGGTGGCACAGGACCGATCTTTGTGGAAATCCTTGGGGGAGGCCTATGTCCAGCAGTGGACGTCTTTCGGCTGATGGATGGATGAAGAAAACTGGTGGTAAAATGTATGTACTTACATTATTTTACGTTTATGATTTATAATAAATAAAATATATGGTTCTATGAAACTAAGCCCAGCTCCATTTAACACTTATTCCACTTGACGGTACCGCAAATTCTCGAATGTTCGTCAGTCAGCCAATCACACTCAAGCCAATCGACATTTAACAGAATTTCGAAAAACAGTGGCTTTCATAAATAAAGTCTAGATTCTTTTATGACACTTTAGTATCTACTAAAACCACCAAGCAGGTACCCTAACTAAACTAAATTAATAATCTGTGTACGGCATCGACTTGTTGCCAACGCCATCTAGCGAAACAGGTCGGTAGTACTCCTTCATCTCGCCCCAACCTCTCGGCGCCACATTGAAGTTTGGACCACAAACAAGAGGAAGACGGGGGCTCTTTGGCGCGGCATAGACATCGTTTAGCTTAGTCGGGGCAATAGGCACAGGAATATCAACATTCTGCATAGAGATAGTGGGGGGTGAGACCGGGAATGGCTCCATCTTTGGTATATACGAGTGCTTAAGCGCGGATTTTGGGTAGGTCTTCTGGTTTCGAAGGCTGGATGGCGGGCGGTAGGCAGTGTCGTGGTTCGCTACTGGAGTCGGTGTGGAGCATGTGTTCGATGTGTTTCGACCTGGGAACGAAAAAAAAAGATATTAGATGACGAAACCTGGATGCTCTCCTTGGGTTATTGGTTAGAATCTACTATAAGAAAACCTTGGTGTTTATTCATTGAGATTCCATAAGCAGATCTCTAATGCGCTGAAAATATTGGCTATGGACCTCTACATACACCTGGCTTGGTGGACTGGACAAGAGTGTTGTGTCACCACCAAATTACTTACCACATCCAATCTGCAAAAATGTTGCCATTGTAAGGTATTTTGTATTTGACACTCTCTTCTCATCTCAGAAGTTTGAGGAGCTCTTCATCCCTTCCCTTCCCCTTGGAAGGGATGATATGAGAAGTTTGGGGAGCTCTAAACCAAATAAAGATTTTTGCGCTAATTCTCCTCGTCACTAGCCCACAAATCGTCCCGAAGCAGTGTTAGGGTAAAAAAATATTACCTATTGGGACGTGTGAAATAATTTATTTGCAAAAATAAATTATTTAGTTTTTGAAACAGAGAAATAGATTGATAAAGGCTCAGACTAAATGAACTACGTGCAAATAAAGGTAAAATAGAAAGAAATCCTAACAGTTGTAAGTAGTCCGTTACTTGAAACTTCAGCAACTTATCAACAACTCATCCAGCTATGGCTGCAAGATGATTTTTTTTTTAATGAATGAGCGCAACAGTTTCCGAAACAAAAGTCGCCTTTGTTCTGCCTATTTATGTCCTACCAAAATAAGCTATGAGACCAAATTTGTACCGCGAAAATTCGTCATACCATATGTGACTTAATTATGCATGGCATGGATGATCTGGGTTTTATTGGCCTTATTACATACTTCATAAAATTGTTATTTGATCTACGCCCAAGGAATATACGATTTCATTACATTACATCCGTAAAGAACCAAAAAAATCTTAGTTTATGACCACAGAGCCAGAATTTTCAACTAATTCTTTGACTTGTAAAGAAAACATAAATTATAGCTGTAGTAATTCCCAAGCGTTTCATAGCTTTTTATTTTATTTACATTAGCAATGATGTAAGTAGTACCTATACTTATCATATTAATAAAATAACGAAAATAAAGTCAAACTATAGCATACAGTTAGCTTCGCGAGAGGTAACCTATTAATTGTTATGTTACTCCCATTGATATATATGTTAACACTAACTCAATGGTTACTCTTTTGCACCCCTAACGCACAAATTACGTATAGCGGCGGCGCGCCTAACGTCAGGGTCCCTGCTGAAAATCAGCGTCGTGGTATGTCCCTGGCTGTCACGACAAATGCTGAGCGGGGGCCTTTTTGACACATTTTTTTTTCTATTCTTAATTCTTTTGTATTCTATGCATGATGTCTGTGTCAAATAAATATTTTTCTATTCTATTCTACTCTACTCCATAATAACTACTTTCGATATGTCACTTATGTCGGTCATTGCTTGCTAAGGAGTCCGGACATGACAAGAAGGAAGAGGAAGTACTTGAAGTGATTGAGCAATATAGCTTTAGATTAAATAAATCATAAAGCTGAAGAAATACAGGATGTGGTTCAGAAAAGTAGCCTTTATGTGTTCACGTTCCAAATACCTTTTTTTTATATGGTGTCAAAAATGAGTCTTTTTTCAAAGAAACTAACGCTCTACCTCGATTATACCTAAAACTGCAAAAAAAAACCTAATTTCAATGTTGACTATGCACATATATGCATGTGATTATTATAGATATTTATTTTCTTATTTATTATGTGTGTAGTTAGTTAATTAATAAGCAAGGAACGGTCTCACGGAACTGATTTTAGTCTAGCCTACCAGCCTATTACTCGTATATTCAAGAACTATACATGTAAGAAATTAATGGCAATGTCGACAGGACAAGGGCGTACTTAGTCTGATGACGGAACTAATCGAAGTTAGCCTTTTCTTATGCTATAATTAGGCTTTTTATCTTTTATCGTATAGATAGGTAGTAAAAATGAATAATTCAATTACGCTTTAAAATAGTTATTATGATATTTCTATACCCTAATAGTAACTCAACCATAATACATTCTTAAGTTACATACATCGACGATCAAGAGACGAGCACGCGCCACGCAGGACTATACTGGATGACTTTTATTACCGTCAGAAAAAAATAACTTGGAATTCTGTACCTAAAACTATATGATATATTGTATGTAGTTTCTATTATTTGTGATATGAGCCAAATAAATACTTTTTCTTTCTTTCTTTCTTCTTATATTATGTGTGTGTTTATAAAATACAACTGATTTTATAAATTTTGGAATGTCCAAAAAATGCATAAACATAGAATACATCAGTGAATATGCGTTTGAGTTTTGGTCGGTTTCATATTTCTAATATTATTTTACCAATATTATTTTTTTAATGTTCAGTTAGTCAAAATTAGCTTAGAATTAGAAAGTTATGAGAATAAATAATTTATAAAAATACAATAAAAAAATTAACTTTTTTTAAATTATCATGTTATCATCACCTATATCATTTACCTATCTCACACGTTTATTTTCTTGACGGTAAAAAAAGTCATCCAGTATACAGTATGTTAATTAACGAAAGGTATTCCCCTTAACCCGTAACAGTATAACATCAGTACTTAAAAGAAAAAATATTTCGCGCTGCTCAAATCCCATTCATAAGTCTCATGACGTTGCCGTTTGGCGGTATTGAGGGAAAGTGGGCATAAATGGTAGTTTAATTAAACGTATTTATATTTTTTTTGTGATCTTTTAAAAAAAATAAAAAAAAATGTTCGGAACATTTTTTCTCATGTGTACTGACGTTATACTGTTACGGGTTAACGGGAACGCCTTTCGCTAATTAACATACTGTATAATATGTATAGGGTCACCATCTCTGAGGTTCCGGGTTCGATCCTCGGTCGGCCAATGTAGAAAACAAACATGGCATATTGGGTACAGTGTTTTTAGCAATAAATAAACTCCGATTCAAACCTATTTTAGCGATGATACTTCATGTTTTTCAAATCCCAGCGCAGCGAAAAAACCAGGAAAGGTCAACACTCAACAACAACTTATTTGCCGCACATCTTTAATTAGTATCATCATAGAGGTACATCATCATCATCATTTCCGCCATATGACGTCCACTGCTGAACAAAGGCATATCTTGTAGGTATTTTAACATTATCTTAACTGCATTTACATAACAGAAGTGTCACATTATCTTCCCTAAGGCCAAAAGAACCTGTGCCTAATAAATCTTAAGCACATATTAATAACCGTTGCTGGCGTTCCACCAAGCTGTCAATTCGGTTGTGTTTATTAATTGGTCCCGTCAGTGGGTGCTAAATATACATTTGGAGTTTGGAAGCTTATGGACCAAGTATGATGATAGGAGATGACATCTCGGCAGCTGTCTGTTAGAATTGATGGGGCGATTAATGTAATAACCCCATGATCGCTAATTTTGGGTTGTATTAATTTCCGACTGCGTAGTTTTTGACTTCTAAGCAGAAGTATTGCCTTACATCCATGGGTCGTGAGTTTGCATCCAAGCACGTAAGATATAAAGATCTTAGAATCCATGTACAGATTTATACTTACAACTTGCTAGGCGGTGAGAGTGAATCATTTGGGAACAGTTAGGGTTTGATTACAATCTCGTGAAACTAAGGTCTGCGGTCTCCTTACTTCAAACCTCATGTACCCATTTCACCGTCCGCTTCTTCCTGTTCACGTACCTCCATGCTCTACTTCTGTAGACACTTGCTGGTTGAAGAGATGAAAGAAGTCTACGTACCTCAAAACTTAAGCACCATCTTTACCAAACGCTTCTTCCTGTTAACGTACCTGCTCTACTTTAATGGAAACTAACTGGTTAAAGAGATAAAGAAGAAGTCTCATTACCACTTCCCTAGCCTCACACATTTCACCCACAGCTTCTTTCTGTTGACGTACATGCTCTGTCTTTCCGAACAGACATAACATGTCCCTAATGTCCTTGCACTGGCAGGTTTAAAAGAAAAACAAAAATTATTTATACCTCTTCCCTCGTGCACCCACTTTAAAAGTTCTGTCTCCATAAACATTGACTGGTTTAAAAGAAAAATCATAAGTCTTATTACCTATTCCCTCGTGCACCCACTTTAAAAGTTCTGTCTCCATAAACATTGACTGGTTTAAAAGAAAAATCATAAGTCTTCTTACCTATTCCCTCGTGCACCCACTTTAAAAGTTCTGCCTTCAAAAACACTGCCTGGTTAAAGGAATGAAAAATCAAGTCTCCTTACCTAGACTCTCATGCACCCATTCAATGTTCTGCCTCCAAAAACACTGGCTGGTTAAAAATAAGAAGTCTTCTCTCCTCTTCCCTAGTGCACCCACTTCACCGACCGCTTCATTATGTTGACGTACATGCAGCATGCTCTACCTTTTCTTAGAGATAGAGCATGTCCCAAATTTCTAACATTGCCTGGTTAAAGAGGAAAAGAAGTCTCCTTATCTCTTCCCTCATGCACCTACTTCACCGAACGCTTCTTCCTTTTAACGTACCTTTTTTTCGCTGAGGAAATGTGTTACGCATACCTGCTGTCGTGGGGATCCCAGCAGGTTATGTGGGACTCCTTATCGAGTGGCATCGACTGCTCGTTGCCACTCGCCTAGCGTACCCACTTAAACCTTCGCGTGTTCCTTCCGGCCGATATTAACGGAACGACAAAGGATCGCTGTTAGCATGCACTCTGCGTACCTACCCTCAATGCCCTGCCTCTAAACGCTGACTGGTTAAAAAGAAGAAGTCTCCTCACCTCTCCCCTCGTGCACCCACTTCACAGACCGCTTCTTCCTGTTGACGTACATGCTCTGCCCGCGGCTCATGTGGTTGCTGGAGTCACTCAAGGACTTGGAGATAGCTCGGGCCAGGTCCATCTGCTCCTTCACTGTGGGGTGCACCCCTGGCACGTAAAAAGCTGATGATGCGAAGGTTTTTTCTGGAAAATTCATAATGATAATTTATAAAAAAAAATAAACCTGTCGAGCCACCGCAAAGAGACAAAATGAAAATTTTATTGTTACGCGGCCACCGGTGGGTAATTGAAGCTTGATAGGTATATTGAGAAAGTCCCAAAATAGACGTTTCACGTCGTTCGTCGTCAACAGATGTAGGTATGGTTAAAACAGACGTGGGCTTGTCAAAATTCTACAAACAGCTTGCAGTTATTGCTATAAGTTTTTATAGGTTTTCCATAGAGTCAAATAAAGCCTTAAAGTTTAAAAAAAAAAATCGGCATAAAAAGGATTTTTAGTATTATTACCATTCCGATTTTTATTTCTTTACAAACCTTATTCCAACAATTATGAGCACAACAGAAATCAGCCAAATCGGTCGAGCCGTTTTCGAATGATGTTCCGTCATAATTACCTATTAGCAATTGTTTTTGAATTATATTTTTTTACACGTTTTCAACGGAGTTTAAATATTCGTTTAAAACGGACACCATTCTCTTAATTAAAGCATTGTCAACTCACCAAACTTGCGGTCTTTCTTAATAATATGCTCCTCAGCATCAGGCGCTGGTGTGAAGATTTTGTTGAGATCTACCTCCCTTTCACCGGCCAGTAGCGGCTTGTGTTCAATATTCTCCTGGAATATCCAGTGGGAAATATTAACAGCTGGCTTGGGTGAGTCAATCAGGTGAATAACGGAGCAAAAGAGACTTTAAGAAGCATCCAAAACTGATTAGATTCTCAAACCCACTAGCAATTTTAAAACTAATAAAACCTGGATTAGATTGCCTCCCAGTCAGTTTGTTTGAAGTGACGTCCAAGGTAAAAAGTCTACGGAAGAGTAATGGCTGGGAATAGCTTTAAATAAATACGGGAGTGGCCGGCCTTGTCGCATCTAGGGATCATGGTTCAGTTCAGTTCAGGATATTGCTGATCAGTGGTTTAGGTAAAGGTCAATCAGGATGCGCTTGGAAAAATGGCCCCATTTCTACTCAGGACTCAGGGACAAAGCGCTGGAATGAAGATAAAGAGTTTGTTTCACGTTGGTAGAGATATTGGATATTTTTATCCAGGTTTGGCTGAATATCGATTTTAAAGATTATTTTAAATCTACGATGGCCGCATACAACCTATGCGAATCGTTCATTTAGTTTAGGTTAACATTACATTACATTTAGGTTAGTGAATTTAATCCCGAACTATCTAATATCACGGTATTAAAAATGAATCTATAGCTGTCCGTTTGTATGACAACGACAGAGACAGAATGATGTCTTAAACAGGATCGCAGGATCTGGCGCAGAATCGAACTGCCTGGAGACAGCTCATCATCCAGACAATTAAGTAGACGGAGTCACAATGCTCAACCTCTGAGGGGCCGTCTATGGAGGAGGAAACTAATCCGGTTGTGCGCAAGTCACCTTAAGGTGGACTGGCACCTATAGAATGATGTTTAATACCGTATTAATGGATAGCTCGGGATTAATTCACTAATCCCTTAATACGCAAGTGGTGCTTAGTGTTTAGAACTATAGAGATTATTTTTTGGATTTCGATATTAGTAACATGATAAAAAGTTTTTCTTTTGCAATAGAATCACACCCTAAAGGGAAATTAAAAAAGAATTGGACCTCGTGTTTTTTTGCTCCGCTATTCGCTATGTAAGCTAAGAAGATACAGTCTAGGTTTGATCTGCATCCTCGTCGCTTATAGTATTTTTATTTACATTTATCTGGTATTCGGCGTAATTAAGTAGCAAAGTTGTTGTTAATTAATTAGGCACCCACCATTTTGTATAATTATTTTTCTTTTTTATATCTGCAGGGTAGCCATGAACTCTTAAAACAATCTCAAAGCTGTCAAATCTGTCAATTTTGGTACGTCATTACATACAAAATTTGAGAGATTTGATAATGTTTGACAAATTTGAGATTATTTTAAGAGTTCGTAGTTACCGCCCAGTTCACAACTTTTTGAATTTTTTTTGTTTAATACTAATATTTGAATTGTAAAACTTTGTATGATTAATTCAGACAAACAAAATTAATGTTCAGGTAAACAATTACTATAACTAGGTAAGTAATAAATTCTGTTTAAAGAGCGGCGTATTTTCCTTTATGTCTTGCATTAATTAATGTCTAGTTTAAAACTAAAATTTTATAAATAAATAATATTAAAGGGGTAAGTAAGAAAAAGGAAAGTTATTTCAAAACAAATGCCCTATATAAATAAAAATATAAACATATAATTTAAATTAAATTTTAAACAGGGACTAAAGAATACCCAACCAATTTGAAATTTTGGCTAATTATACATGTGTTGATGGTGATATACTTATATTATAAATTTGTTGGCTAATCTTTTAAATCTAGCCGGTATTTTTATTAATAAGAGGGTAGAAAAAAGGTAACGCCCAGGAGATTAGCAGTTATGTTAAAGCTCAATAATATTATAGTAGAAACTAGGATTAATTTTAGTTGAAACGCGATATATACAAATACAAATAGAAGAAACAAAACACACATTAATAATATGTATGTGCCTAAATTAACTGACGAAACAATTTAGTAGCACTAAAAGAAGGAAACAATTTTGACACTAATGAAGTTTTATATTGTGAAGTAGACAATATATACAAGTTTATTTGGGCACAAACTTTATAAAAATAAATAACGATGTAAATCGAAAATTTGAATTTAAGGTGACTATCTTCAGCAGCTTATAACTAACAGGGAGGCAGTTGGTGATAATATGTCAGTTTATCTTCCAGAGCATATATTAATACTTATAATATAAATACATGTATCCTGCAACCAGGGGCGTGCATTGGTTTTATTTCGAGGTAGGCAGTAGGTACTTACAAATGTAGATTATTGATGAAAATATGTGGTTTTCATCAACTATCAGGTAGGCACTGCCTTATTGCCTATATGCACTGCACGCCCCTGCCTGCAACTTTCAAAATCAAAATACGCTTTGAGACAAAGAAAGAGAGCTATTTCCAAAAATTTTGAATAACCAAGGTTCACATATTTGGAATATGTGTGACTGGATAGAGTTACTTGCAAAAAAATATCCAAATATTCAGCTTAATCTTTTTCATTTCGAGGTGAAACCCATAACGTAAACTATACAGCTTTAAAATATTAAAAACCGGAAAGTGAGCTCCAGACTTATAGGTAAATATTCGATAATTGCTGTAAAGCTGTACGAGTAATTACCTACATACGATAAAAGCACGAATTATTTCCATAAAGTTTGCGACCAATGTGTAGTGTACTTAATCTGACAAAAAATATGTACAACAAAATGAAATCTAATGAACTCGTAAACTAAATCGTTCGACGCCTTACTGGTGGTAGTTCCATCGGGAGAACCGAGGTCTCGCGGGATGGCTCGACATCGTTCTGTGTGAATTAATTGATAATTTTAGCAATAATTACACAGATCTTAGTCATCATCATCATCATCTAAGCCTATTTCAGTCCACTGTTGGGCGTAAGTACCAAGAAGGGCCAAAGATCATTAGATCTTCCGCATTTTTCATCTAGCCACTGCCAGTCATCTTCCTAAGGTTGTCGGTCCATCGAGCTCTCACCGACGACGACGTACGGAGGACTGAGTAATGAAATGTTATGATATAGGTTCAACATTTGTAAATATTTAAGGTAGACCCACAAAAATATAAGTTGTAAGTATAACTAGGTAAGTAGATTAATCCATTTATTTTACTCTATAATAAATCTAACCATTGACCTATCTTTGAGTTTGTTGTCTATTGTTACAAATTACAACACTTTCTGTAGCTGTAGTTTTGTTTTCTAAATCTCAGAATGTATCTACACCTGAAACTTCAATAGATAACTCTTTGCTGATGAAAAAAAACAGTGCATCTGCCGTTTCTCTATGGTTCTTTGACAGGAGTTTTGGCGGGAGTCCAAGCAACGCATGCGTGACTGTTGCCAGCGTCCATTAAAATTTACGATGAGCAACAAGATTTTTTCGACAAAACTCAAGCCAATCCGTCTTTCCGATGATAACAGTTCTTCAGCTGAGATAATTCTAGGAAGAGTTGTTCATGGTCATATTTAAAGTTGTTTTTTAAAGATTGTAGTCAGAAATTTATGTTAACGCAAGACCGAAAGGTGTACGCAGCGCAGCGTACGTACACTGTACGCACACTTACCCAAACCGCGGGTTAACCAGGAACTCTTAAAACAATCTCAAATCTGTAAATTTCGTACGTCATAACGTAAGAAATTGGAAAGATTTGACAGATTTGAGATTGTTTTAAGAGTTTATGGTTACCCCCTGAAGGCATCGAATTCTTTGTAAAAAGTCGTTCGATACGAACCGGACGTTCGTTCGCCTTAAATTATAGTGTCTAAAGAATTTTATCTGTAAAAGATGGTAATTAAGAGTATTTATTTAAATCTATTCTGGGATAGTAATTTTTTGCCAACCGCCTCGGTTTATTGAATTTCCTAGGCAGTGGTTCCTAGACAAATTCTAATAACGTAAATTGTTGTCAAACTTCATCACCATATAAGCCCTAGGACGTCCCCTGCTGAACTTAGGCCTCCAGTGACTTCCAGATTGGCCGGTTCAAAGCGGCCTGCGACCTTTACCAGGTCGTCTGTCAACCTTGCGGGTTGACGTCCTGAGCTGCGTTTGCCTTTGAATAAATAAAAAATATGCGCCAGACGTATAGGCTTGGCCAGGTCACGGAGAAGGATATAATATCCTTGTGCTACAAGATACTAGACAATGATGCATCTACAATGATGAACTATTTTACTGGGGCCGTCCTAGCACTTCACAACACTTAAAAATAGTACTGAGAACTTAAAAGTCACACTTTAATCGAATACAACATACTTAACTCTACATTTACAAGAACCACAAATTACATACAGGGTGTAAAAAAAGGCTTAACGAAGCCTTGAACCACGAATTCTATACATAAAACCAAGTATAATGCAAAAAAAATAATTACTGGGAAATCACTTTTTTTTTGGGTATCAAAAAAAATAGCTTATATCTAACCCGCAATGTATAGCGCGCACGCCACAGACTATGCCCGTGTGTGTAAGCGGATCATGTTTCTTTTTAACAAACAGAAGTCAATTTTGTAAAAATCTTTGAAAAAAAATTGTAACTTTGACTGTCAATAACTCGGTAACCCGTCATTTCCCAGGTATAGTGTAAAAGAAAAAAATGATCGTAATAATACGTAGAATATGTGGTATTCGGCTTCGTTAAGCCTTTTTTTACACCCGATATAGCGGCGGCGTATTTTTTTTATTTTGTGCAAAAACCATCATCTTAACGGTTAAAATCAATCATTATTTAAGACAAGAGTTTTAACCGACCTATTTATTTTCAACTATAATTGCCAAGTACTAAGCAGTATACAAAAATACCCTGAGGCCGTGACCGGGGGCACCGGGTTCGACGCCCGACCCGAATCGGCACTTGACGGATAAGTACAAATGAGTTTGCTATAGGCTGTCTATGATGATACGATTAAATTCGTTTGATCTATAGATTTTTCAAATACGTATTTTGCATGCCAATTAATTTTAGTTAGTTTTTTAAGTTCGTTAAGTAGGTAATTAACTAGAGCTATGCTATAAAATTAAATACGAGAGTTAGTTGTGGAGACAATATTATTTTCTCGTATTTCAATGGCCATTTAATATATTTCATTTCCGTATTTATTTGCATAAAAAAATCGGACGGACACTGACGTCAAGCGTAAAATGATCTGATCCATAATTAAAATCAATAGGAAACATGCATTTATTAAAATTAATTATTTAATAGATACCTCAATATTTCGAAAAGATTTTTTAACCTCGATGTGATTAGTTTACAAATTAATCGAAGTTGAATGTAAAGTATAATCAAAATAAATAAATATATGTATGGGTTTAATATAAAATGATAATAATAATAATAATAAAAAACCGAAAAAACCAGCTGAAAAAGCTGAGATATAAAAATGCATAAAAAAAATAATAATAATAGTCGGTATGTATCGTTCCTAATTGTTGATCTTTATAACAAAAGTCTTGTCATAAGTTCATTGAACTCTATCTCAAGAGGTTATTTTTTATAGATCAAGTACCTTTCTACCTACACAATCAATCGTGAATATTATACATGACCCACCTACACTCTGTTTGTTAACAAAGGCGATACTTATAATAATTTGATCAAATAATTTAGAATTAGAAGTGACACTAATACCGACTTATATGACTATCGTAACTTAGATCCCCAGATCATCTGTGCTTAGATCAAACGATGCTTAGACCCAGTTTCACCAATCTCTGATAACTTAACATTCATTAACAGAGTTAGATTAATAACAATAATAACAGAAGATTTAAAACACAACTAGATAAATGAATAATTAATGTAATTTTTAACTTAATTGGTATAGTTAGTGCCTGCAAGCTCAGTAGAAGTATTGGGTGCAAGCACTGGCAAAGGCAAGGTTTATATTTATTTAATCAAAAAAATAAGTATTTGAACAAATCATAATCAAAAACAGACATAGAAAGATAAAAAAGATAAAGTTAATATTTACAAGCTTGTCAGTGTGTTCGGTTACTTTACTTGCTTAATACTTTGTATGCTGAGATTGTGTTAATTTTAATTTCATACAAGATTTACATTTTATATTAATATATTCTTATTGCTAAACCTTCTAGCCCTCTGCCTTTTAATTTTAGAATTGAATTTCTAGATAATAAATAATAATTTAAATAATCGCGATACTAATAAATGATAATTAAACTTAGTGGTAATGATATAATGAAGTAAAATGTATGTTGTAGTGTATTATAATCTTTTGTCTTTTGCTGTCGACATTTTTTGCGATACCAATATTTGCATGCCATCAAGTGGAAGGCCAATAAACATGTCTGTACTAATTAAAGTTTTATAACATCTATTATACCATGTTTTTTAAGCAAATAAATATTTTTGAATTTTAAAAGAATGAACCTAGGTAGTTAAAGAACTTTTACGTGTAGTATTATTTGTGGACGGACAGACATATGGACGTATTAACCTAGTTAAGTTTCCCTAATGTTCGGCTGCATCTAATTATAAGAGGTATTTGGCAACTAATCTCTGTTTACTAAACTGAACTAACATCAGATATTACTGCGCTCAGTAGGTGGTTGGTAGTGTTGGTACCTATTGCAAGATAGGAGGGGGGGAGTATGATTTCAAGAAAACAAATTAGTATTGGACACGAGTGCAACTACACAGGGTGTTCCGTAAATCAAGGTCAACCACGTATTCTAATTTCTATACCATCAAAGTGAACAACTTTTGATCTATCCCTTTGGGTTTGCATGAAAATTTATCGACCTCACGTTTAATTACAAAATTAACAAATAGCCGATTTGTCGTCTGTCCTCGCTCGACAGGGCCACTAAAAACCAGCGTAGTGCTTTTTCTGTGTGGTTATCTTAGTACAACTCTGGCTTATAATGGCACTGCTTGTTCCTTGTTATCCCTTTTCATTTGAATTATTTTTGTATTGTGTAAATGTACGTACAATATGTATTGCTACATCCTTCGTCATATTTTTTTTTGTTTTGTAGCATTATGTGCGAAACCTAGAGCCCTCTACTCCCAAGAGAGTGTAGCTTTATATGGGTTTGGCTGGCGGTCAAATTCCTGGGTACAGAGGATTTTGGCAAAGTGGTAAAATATCTCGTTGAAACTAATTGTAAGTATCTCAAACAAAATGAAATTGAAACTGAAATCAACATAAACTGTTTATAAACCAGTTGAAAATTGCGAGATTTGAATCATGAGCTGCGTTTTGTCGCTTTCGTTACCAATAAAACGTAAGAATATCGAGTTCAAGGAACAATCTATCGGCATACACTTTTGCTTTTGGACTACAGCCAAGCCCGTCAAATGCACTTCGAGACAAACAAATAAAAGGATAATTGCATAATACGAACTACCATTTAATTTATGAAGCCATGAGTATTAATTAGAATTTATGATAACACCCTATATTTCAAATGATCCTTACATAAACATCCGGAACTGCAATACACTTATGAAAACTGCTTTTTATGTACTATTGTATGTACTAATTAGAATAAAATAAATAAATATCGAAGCTTGCAATTTGTAGTCAAATTTAGTGTGTCAGTAATATCTAACTACTTACAAAAGAAGGTGCTTCTCAGGCTTTACTACCATAAATGTGCGGTATAAAATACTTAAAATACTAATAACAAATGTACCAATACACCTCCTTGCGGCACACCTTGCGTGACGTTGTTAGAAGCCTTTGCTAAATCTAAAAGGACAAGATGTAACTTACCCAACTTACAGGGAAAAGTTTATAACTGAGGTTGGTGAGGAATTCTTTTTTTTGTGGGTCGAACATGTCAGAGGGCTTAAACCCTCTTTTGGTGACGAGGGCGCTGTTGACGCTGGAGGAGGACTTGACGTCATCGTAGCTGTCTCGATGGACGATCCGGTCGTTGATCTTGTGGATGCTGGACATCTTGTTCGAGGAGTATTGACTCTCGCTGATTGTCATCATCGTGATCCAGTTTTTCGAGATTTAATTCACTGGTTTGAAACTAATCGTTTGATTTAATGTCTTCGATGGTATTTATCTGAAATTGGTGGCTCGTTACTCAAAAGCGCAGTTGTAAATCTGGCTAATTGCTTGTGGCAAATAAAACATATTCCTAGGCAGACCTATAAGAAATCGAGTAGCGAAATATTTTAATAATGCCTATTTTCCATTTTGTTAGTATCCCATTTTGTTTACACTACATAAGAACTGTTTAAGTTTGTTCTTATGTTGCAATATCTCGGATATTATACCTACTTTGCTTCGAACAATATTTTTGTTAGTGATGCAAGAGAGACAATCCTGTGATGTTATATCTGATTTAAGAGAGGTCACAGCTGTAATATCTTTGGGTGACGTCATCACACCAAGGTTTGATGTTTTAGTGTTTAGAGCAGTAATTTATCACGTCTAAAGTAAATGTAGGCCGATATGCTCCATTTTGTACCACTTTGCGTGCAAACACTAAAACTACGTAAAAATTCAGTTGAAGTTACTGTAAATAATATTAAGAAAGTCAAAAACAATGGGGTAAGGTTCAAAATTGCTTGCAACGTTAGCTGGACGCCAGCATTTGTGGGTGGTAAGAACAGAAATAATTTTGCCCGAATTTCAGTTGCTGGGGCGATTGTACAAATTTTTTTCAGCATTCTGTTTACGTGAGCTCACTGTGCGCTATGAGTAACGAACCTAGTGCGTGTCTTATTTAGAAAAGCCTAGTAGTTTCTAAATTATAAACGATACTTTATGTTGATAGGAAAATAAAAAAATCTATTCTTATTTCTTATAAATGAAGTATCCGCAATAATTCCTTAATAACGAATCAGATGTGAAACCAAACTAATATTTAAGAAACTTTAATCTAATAATAACAAACTGCAACTTCGTAACTACCCACATGCAAAACAAAACAAAAGAAACAATTTGGCTGTGGGTTGACAGATCCACCCACGCGGCCTTTGAATAAAAAAACACTTTAAAATTTAGGAAATTCGACTAAAACACAGCCCGGAAAATATTCACTTGTAAATGCACAAAAATAAACCGTATTTGGGAAAAAATATAACCGAAATTAAAGTGCAGGTGGCAGAGACGTGCGTGCCGCGCGGGAAGTTTTTGAACTAACTAAAATTAGTTCCCAACACATTGCATAATACGCAGAAAGCTCCGTTTGGTGTCGGGTGACGATGATTCAATGGATTTTCCTGGACAGTCTGGATGTCGTCAGTAGTGACGGCGCTGTGCGATGCTAGTGTGTTACTACGCACCGCGAGACATGATGGCGTGGTGATAACCGACCGATTGGTCGGACCGGTCAGTACCCACACAATCAAACGTGTAGGCACAAGTCTATGCCTAACCACAGAAAACGTCTGCCATTAATTTTAACCTGTAACTGTACTGCTTTAGTATTGGCGAGAGTTGACAGGACTTTTTATTTCATTTTAAATTTTCGTTAAAAACACGAATGTGTTTCGGAGAAAGATGAGACAGTCCGTGTTGCTGCTCAATAAGGTATGTGCTCAACGACGTCAGATAACACACCAATTAATTTTAATTTTAATCCCGGGTTTTTGGTGGATACAGACAAAATAATAATAACTACTTTAAATTATGAGACTATGAACCAGACCGTGGCCGGTAGTCTCCATTAATAGCCTATTACCCAGTCCATCAAGTTCCTTTCCATAGCTTATCTGCAATAGTCCTAGCACCATGTCCTTGGTTGGGTGTATCTTCTCAATAGTGCAGGCATAGATAGTATCCTCTAGGTGTACATATCGCAACTCAGTATCATATCTCAAAGGGGCCTCTTCGTGTTGGATCTGTATCCCCACGAACGCCTTCCAAAAGGACTGGCCTCCGTGCCGTGATTTCCCGCAGGAGAGATACGAATAATATAACAAAGCTCTTTGACTCTAAAAATAACAATTACAACGATAACATGCACATAATTTTCATGTCTTAAATATCTTAATAAAATATGCAGCAAATTAATTAATGAGACAAATATTTCTTTCAAAGTGTGACATTGCTATTTTTCCCGATCTATCCTATCAGTCCCACCACCATGGTCACAGGAGCGGCCCGTACCCTGCCAAAGCTAATTTGGTCTCGCAGTCTGCGCGTTTCGCCACCGCCCCATGTGGACTGTTTATGAACCATCGGACCAATGCTTTCTGAACATTCGCTGGACTTTGGAGCCTACGTGTTATGGAAATAATCGACCCCAATCGAACTGAGATGTGAAAACTGTTTCCAAACTGCAGTAACATAGTTATCATTACGGATAAACTTTACATGGAATTAAAGTTGAACTGTATTTTTACTGTTTTCTAGTAGTAATGTCGAACTTATCAGCAAGTAGGTCTACAGAATATCATAGTAATACAGAATATCATACTAACATTCGACACTTCGAAGGGATTTAGCGGGCGTCTAGTGCGTTTTTGTGGCTACACCTACTACACTAAACATGTTAAAACACGGTCACATTCAAAAACTCTTTGTGAAATAAATGTTTAAATAGTGCATAGTTAGGATGAGTGGACAAAATGAAAAAAGTATTGAGTTATTGCAATCGTTTTTAGTATCCGCAGATCACACGCTAACTAAGCCGCTAGACGCTTGAATCAAACCTCAATAAGTATGGCAAAATATTTAGCGCGTAGTTTTGTGCATTAATAATGAACACTAATCATGCCGTTATTTGAACTTTCTAGGCGTCACGCAGGTGAAGCCCGAGCATTACGGTAGACGCCAATTGATGTAGTTTATGAAAGATTTTCATTTATTTATTACATAAATTCATTAACTAAGTATAATTTTTGTTTTTAACTAAGATGGTATTCAATTACTTGAAAATAAAACAACCAAACTGAAAATTTCCAGACAGATCAAAGAAATGTGGATTCGATTTCCATTCCACATGAGACTGTCGATTTATAAGTGTTTCTTTATTAGCTTTTTTCCTTGCCATAATTTCAAGAGTCGTTTGTTTGGCGTTATGAGTCACTTCACCTCATGCGTATTGCAATTAATATTTCGTGGAAAATTTGTAGTATCTATCTATATGTACGCAAAAAAGAAGAAAATTGTATACAAGCGCGCTGGTATAGGATTATACCTATTTTATACAAACTTTTTTCTTTCTTTCTAATTTTCCATTTTACCAGACATTTAATCAGAGTGCATTTGCTATTCCGGGACTAAGGTTAAACCACTGTTTTAACAAAAATCTGTGGTTTAACCTTAGTCTGGACTAGTAATTGCACTCTGAGTAAGACAACGAGAGTTAGCTATTTTAAACAAACTTCTTTTTCTTTCTTTCTAATTTCCCATTTTACAGACTGAATTGCCTAAAAGTAAATGAATTGCGATTTGCGAGTGTTTATGAAGTGTGTAATGCCTGATAGGTTGTGTGTTTACTTAACCTAAATGACTAGTATAGATTGATTTTGGCATGTAAGAGGGCGATAGAATAGTCTAAAATTCGAGAGTATATCTATTTAGGTCAGGAGAACCGCCACAAGAAGACGGGCAGCAGCGTCTCTCCACCATTGGCCAAACTGCGATCGCCAACCCGCCTGCCAAGCGTGGCGATTATGGCAAAATCCTCCTTTTGGAGAGGCCTGTGGCCAGCAGTGGACTGATATAGGCTGGTGATGATGATGATGATGATCTATTTAGGTACCTACTTATACTTTATGTGACTAAAGGCCATTTAGCTTATTTTTTATTAAAAGATGCGTAGTTGAGTATTCTAATCATGAAATACGACTTGTTCGTTTTGAATGACGTGGGATTCGGTCTGTTTCCTCGATTTTACAATTTTCCTGTACGAATGAGTCAGATTGTCGCTAGTGTGGCCTTCGTTGAGAGTGAAGTTTTTACGGGTATCTTGGTCTCTAAACTCTCGTCGTAAGTAGGCAAGGAATTCCAGCTATTTCTTCAATTTTTGTTATCATTTTTTTAAGCCCATGGGCTTAAGTATTTTGTGAATGGATAAAATCTCATCCCACTTCAGGGCATAGGCCTCCTATCATCACCTCAACTATTCAAGTGACCATATTGCATCTACTGTCAAATGTTATCAAGCCGCCGCCAGCGCCCTTATACAGAGTGTTCAAAAGAATGGGACACACCTTGAAACCACGTGATCAGCTGGTCATATATACAACAACTTTTCCTATGGGAACGACATCGAAATCGTGATTTTGTTTTCAGATGCTCCATACATTATCATCGAGGTACGTGAGTAAGTTTGTATGGAAAAGCTGAAAAAAAATATCGATTTCGATGTTCATCGATCAAGTGGTTTCAAGGAGTGTCCTATTCTCTTGTACACCTGTATAAAGGCATGTGATGCGTATGACTCAGGGCTTGTTAACGATACCAAATTCACGCTATAATTATCGTTACATAACGATATTTTCATTACGTTACAGTTTTAACGGTAACACGGGTAACGGTAGTTTAGTATCGAATCCATTATAATAATGTTAACCAATTAACGTTAAAAGTATCGATATTTTTTTCGTTACCTTAAGCGTTGTTGTCAAACCGGCGCGGTGGCGCGTGCCTGGCCTGATCACGCGCGCCGGCCGGCCGGCGGAATGGCAACATCGCCAGCCAGTAGATAGATGCAAACAAACGTAGGCTTTCAGATTGGCCGGTCTGTGGCCTCCATTCTAGAACTTTTCAGCTCGCTGTGCAACCTTTAGCTTTTTTATAAGGCCCATAGTGAGAGGCTCGGTTTCTGTTTCGTATGTCATTACTGGTAACACACACTGGATGTAGGTTTTCGTTTTTAGGCACTGGGGTATTTTGGACGAGTAGATGTTGTTTAGTCTAGCCCAGCTGCCCAGCCTAGTTGGATTTGTCCTCAAAATTGGACCTTTTATATATATAAAAGGCAAAGCTGACTGACTGATGGATCAACGCACAGCCGAAACCGCTGGGTCTAGAGATTTCAAATTTGGCTCGTAGGTTCCAAGGTATAGGGGTACACTAAGCAAGGATTTTTTTAAAATTCGTCCCCGAAGGTGTTGAAATGGGGGCCCAAAATTTGTATGAAACTTTTTATTCCTTGGACATATTTGCATGAAATTTAGTATGAATTCAGTACGACAAAAATAATGAGTTACCTATTTTAGGGATTTCCAAAATTCAACCCCTAAGAGGGTTAAATAGGGGAGGAAAGTTTTATACTAACGTACAAGCCAAACTCTTAGGGCTAGAAACTTATAATCGCGCACACGTATTCTTCTTTTGCCGTGAGCATCCACTAAAAAAGAATTTTTAAAAATTCAACCCCAAAGAGTGTAAAATAGGGAATGAAAATTTTAAACAATCGCACTGTTTAAACCCTTTAGGCTAGAAACTTTTAATTTCGCACACGTGTTCCTCATATGACGCAAGCACCTACTAAGGAATGATTTTTCAAAATTCACCCCCTAAGGGGCTGTAATGGGGGTCCAAAGTTTTTATGAAACTTTTTATTTCTTGGACATTATTTGCATGAAATTTCGTATCAATTAATAACGGCAGAAATAATGAGATGAATTTCAGGGTTTTCCAAAATTCAGCCCGTAAGAGGGTAAAATAGGGGATGAAACTTTAATATTACCGCACAAGCCAAACCCTTAAGGCTAGAAACTTTAAATTACGCACACGAATTCCCCTTATAACGTAGGCATCCACTAAGGTAGGATTTTTTTAATTTATAGGGGATGTAAGTTTTTAGAGAACTTAACGTTTATATAGCTTATTTACAAGTATTTTTTGTTATTCATAAGATTACAACAAGATAAAAATACCATATGTATAGTTTGTTTCAGCCAGAAAATACATTTTAATTATTAAGAGGCAAATCCGTTCGTTTTAATGTTAGGATCTTTAAATTTTGTGTTCACGCTTTTGATGAAAACACCCCTTATGGGGTGAAAAGGGGGATAAAGTTTTGTATGGAAAGTCCTTTGTTTTCAAAGTAAACATCACTAAAACTATTATTTAGGCTTACGGTTAGGAACTCACTCAAAGTATATAGGTGTTGTTGAAATTAAAACCCTTAAAAGGGGTGAAAAAGCGGTTAATTGTTTTTTATTTGATGTTCATTATTTTCTAAGTATAGGTTAAACAATGATATTAGAAGTATTTGTGATTCATTAGTTTATTTTTAAATCTAGATTAGCGCGGGCGAAGCCGCAGGCAACTGCTAGTTGTAAGGATACAGCTATGAAATGGTACTGGGTAGGGCGCCACATAGGCATGTTAACTTTGATTTGTCTGAAGGTCTACCTGTTGGGAATGTCTATGACAGCATCGAGCATTGTGCTGAGGTCTTCCAGCGAGCACTGCCCAAGTCTTGATCGAATAGAATGCCTTCTCATATTTTACAAACGCCGAGTATAGTGGCAAGTTATATCGATCTTCTGTATAACTTGTGGTAGCGCCTTGTTGTTCCTAAGCTGTAAGAGCCCTTGTTAACACTTTGGAGCCTTAGTTCCGCTCTATCGCCTCTATAATACTGTTCGTATTAAAGTTGCGGATATCCTGTCGCACGGACTTCCATATCCGTCTGTTGAATTGCCGATATGCCTTATCGTCAACGGAGGTCTGCAGTGCCATTGAACGTTTTTCTGCCATGAGATTCTTTAATAGGTAAATACGAGGACTCGTAAAAATTTCTCGTTTCTAGGTGTGCTTGTTTACGCCCCCAGTAAATAAGATAGCTAGGCTGTCTGGTACCTCGTCTGCCCCATACACTGCGGGAAATACGTTTTGACGACAAATGGCAGCATTATCTCATAACTTTAAACCGTTAAGGAGTTCTGAGACTTTCATCATCAGCTCAGCAGTATGATGTGATGACTCTCAAACGCAAACATCGGAATAAATTGTTTAAAAATAACAAACACTCTTCATTAGGTGACTAAATTTAATGAGTATTCTCCTTGATTTCCCTGTGATTCAATCATCAGATCCTTACTTGCTGAAAATGAGACCACTACTCTGAGAGAGTAGCAAAAGAAATTTGAAATAGGTTCATAATTTCAATTCAAAATTAAACATAATTTCGCCATTAAGTCAAACTACAAACATTCTCTAGGATCAACAAAGACACAATTGTGTCAATTCTGTCAATGATGCGCCAATAATAAATGAAATGATTGTCATAAATAACTTGCTTGCGTCGTTGTAGGCTCCAACACGTCCAAACACCTCGGGGCACCCCCGCGCAACTGTCAAATCTGCCGATTTTTTTACTACGGGATCGCTCTCAAAATGGCCGATTGACAAACGACATTAGTGCCCTCTATCAAAGACTATTGAAACAATAGCTCTGATAATTTTACCCGTGCATACTGCACGTAATGAGAACGTTTGGTATCAAAATGTCATTATTGAGATTTTTGCAATTGTGATGTTGTTGTTTTGGATGAGCGATATTATAATTATCCCACAGTCAAAAGACACCTTCATGGTCATACACGATCATGATGCACGACCGTGGAGAGGCTTGCCAGACGACAAAAAAAAATATTTTTGCGGAGAAATAAAAAAGTATGCCATCCGTTAAGCCTACACACGGTAGTCTTGCATCGTGCATGACTGTGGTCGTGCATCGTGCATGGAAGGATGATGCGTAGACCACTTTACGGTATATTAAGTTCCTTCAAGAATATTGCGTAGGCACTTAAGACTTTCAGTATCTATAAAAATAAACAAAAACATGTTATACTTACCATTTTATTTCACTTTTTGCTAAGGAATTATGCACAGTGCGGGCATTCGTGCGTTAAGTTTAATCAGTCGAATAGCCACCACCACATCACTGACTGACTTAAATCTGCGCGCAATGCGCGCAATTAAAATAACGAATGAAAGAGATAGATAGAAAGTAACGTTTCTTTTAACGATACTTGTAGTATGCATTTGGTATCGTTAACAAGCCTAGACCATGGTAACATTATCACTTACCGATAAAATAATCGATAACGTTATGTCAGTTTAACGGTAAAAGGCCATCCAAGGTATCGTTACCAAGCTTATCGTTACCTTTGCCATTAACGTTACCTTCGTCCGGCGAAGGTAACGATACCTGAACTTTAACGGTATTCAAAGCCCTGGTATGACTTGTATCAACCGATATTACTGACCAATTTTCAACTTAGCCTCCCTATTACCGAAATATAAAGATGCTTAATTCTCACTAAATATGGCCAGAACTTGGAAACCACTTACAATCGTGTTAAAAAAAAATGAATTGGTTTGTAAGGGTTTTTTTAAACTCGTTAAAAGTTTTTGACATATTTTTGAGGAAATTTGTCATCTGAAGATGGCTCTAGTGTTTGTTGCATTTTATGTATCCACATAATTCACGTGCCAAAATATAAGAATGAAACACTTTCACTTTAGGCAATGCCTCACAAGTCTCACGATCACGACACGTGTTTTGGCAGCTTTCATTACTAATGGACTCATGTTGTCTTATTACATTATTATATTTTAGAACAAATGAGTAATTTGTTTAGTCGTTATGTATTTTTGAAATATTCGTATGAATTTTTCACTTTAATTATAATGTAAATTCAGTAAATGTAATTTACCTAACAGACAAATATATTGTAAATTTTTGTTTTTAGCAATTCCATGCCAGGTTTAATTGAAGATAAATAACACTTGAAAAAAATCATCGACCTCAGGTGGGACTCGAACCCACGTCCCATCGCATACCGGGCGAGTGCTTTGACCACTAAGCTACCGAGGACGTCACGTGACAAGATGAAATTCCTCAAGTGTTTTTTCTCGCTGTCAAAGCCAGCGTATTCTGATCAATGTTGTAGCTATATGTATAGCTGAGTAGTATACTACCGTCAACACCCTATAGAAATATTTTTACAAATATTTGACTATTGGTTAAGATCAGAAATGCTTAAACATTGTAAATTTTTGTTTTTAGCAATTCCATGCAAGGTTTAATTGAAGATAAATAACACTTGAAAAAAAATCATCGACCTCAGGTGGGACTCGAACCCACGTCCCATCGCATACCGGGCGAGTGCTTTGACCACTAAGCTACCGAGGACGTCACGTTGCTTAGTGGTCAAAGCACTCGCCCGGTATGCGATGGGACGTGGGTTCGAGTCCCACTTGAGGTCGATGATTTTTTTCAAGTGTTATTTATCTTCAATTAGACAAATATATTAAATAATATGATTAGGTTTTTAAAAGACATTCCTCCAGTTATTCGCGAACCTATCGCGAAATATTGAGTTAAATAGAATAATACATGATGGAAGTCCCTCCCACTTAGCTTTATAAAGTTAGCTTAGCCTTAAACGTAAGTTGTCAAAGGACTAAGGGATATAGATGTATTATTACCTTCTATAGATTGTACTTCGGAGTGTGCTCATGAGCTGTATGAGCTCATACCACCGTCACCTTTCTTCCACCGGACATCCAGACGCACGGCCGGCTACCATCCGTTCTTAGTTGATATACCCATAATCCGCACTTAGCGCTTCTCATCATCTTTTATAATGCGCACAGCTAAAGAGTGGAATTCCCTGCCTGCGTCTGTATTTCCGAGTGCATATAACCTGACTCTCTTTAAGTCCAGAGTGAATAGGCATCTTCTGGGCAAGCTCGCTCCATCGTAGATCTCATCTATGCTCTAGAGCAAGATTGAGGTCAAGACTGCATAAAGTGGGTAATTCGTTTATGGGAAAATGTATTCGCTTTTTTAATAAATTACCAGCGTCTATTGTAGAACTGCCCCTGTTAAAATTTAAAACGCATATTAAAACAACTTTAATGAAAAAAGGATATTATACTGTAAATGATTATATAAATGATAAAAATATTTGGAAATAAATACTGCCCTGCTCGCACAGGTACATTTTTCTTGTAATGTAAACTATATACTATTTAAAAAGAGGCTGACAATAGTGACCGAGTTTCTTGCGCTACTTCTTCTCGGCGCTAGCCCAAAATTGTCCCGAAGTAGTGGTAGGGAAAAAAATATTGGGACGTGTAAAAGCGCTTAGTTTAAGCCTATTTACAGAAATAAATTGGTTTTATTGGTTATAAGAGCAAGCCCATCTCAAAAAAAAAAAGATGTATTATTACCTATTAAATATGACTGTCTCCGCCCTATAGATACTAAGCAAGCGTTGTCAAGTATACAGAATGTACAAAAGAATGGAACACTCCTTAAAACCACGTAATCAGCTGGTCATATACAACAACTTTTGCTATGGGAGCAACATCGAAATCGTTAAAAAAAATCAGCTTCTCCATACAAACTTACTCGCATACCTCGATGATATTGTATGGAGCATCCGAAAATAAAATCACGATTACGATTCGATTCTTTCGCCAAAGCCTACCCCTGCACCATTTCGGTTAACCGATCGATCTCGACGGTTAAGTATGTTGCTCCCATAGGAAAAGTTGTTGTACTTATATGACCAGCTTATCAGTGGTTTTAAGGAGTGTCCCATTCTTTTGTACAGCCTGTATAAGGCGTACCAGTAGCGAACTAAAGACACACAAAACTAATCTTGCATAACATACAAACCGTTTTTGTTACTGTGGGATGATAATTCATTTCATTTTGGCTTATTTCTGTAGTTTTCTAACCAAACAAAGCCGCGGGCAGAAGCTATTTTCTTTAGTTTTAAGGTTTTTCCTGAGCACTAAACTTACGACGCTTAATTAATTGCAATTTGTCATTAATTTTGTTGTAATGATGAATTAGGTACAGACGGTTTCAAACACAGAACAAGTAAGACTCGCTATATACGCTCCGGTCCGTCCCGGGTCAGGGAAATAAAAATCATAAAAAATCAGCGATCCTACGTCGTCCCGATAGCGGCCTGACGGAACACGTGGATGATTTAGGTACACTTGGCAAGTGGTGGTGAGAAAAGCTGCCACTCGTTAAGAAGTCAGAACCTGCTAGCGGCCCCCGACATTTCCTCTTCAAGAAAAATAATTTTGCATTTTTATGATTACATCAAATTAACATATTTCAATCGCTTTCGGTGATTTTTTCGAAAGCATAATAAGATCTACGGATTAATGTAAAACATCATCATCATTATTTCAGCCACAGGACGTCAACTGCTGAACATAGGCCTCCCCCAGTGACTTCCAGATCAGCCGATTGCGCGCGGCCTGCATCTAGCGTCTTCCCGCAACCTTTACCAAGTCGTCTGTCCACCTTGTAAAAGAAGCTGCAATAAATTGTGAGGATATCCCTTAAATCGTTGACTGCCGAATAACTAGACACAATAGAAAATCTATTGTTTTGGGCTCACCGGTGAGCCGCGTGGCCCGACACGCACTTGGCCGGTTTTGATTTATTTTTTTTAGCTTTTCAATTACCCGATGGACTTCAAATCTATAGATTACGTTTAAAAGCCTATATCGAACGATGCGAGCAATGTAAATTACGCCCAGGCATCAGGAGACGTATTTTTGAATCATGCGAATTCCAATTCGAATACGAAATGGCAAGATTCGCATGACATGACGAATGACTAAAATCTATTTTTGAAAATTCATTCCGTGAATTCGGCAACGAGTGGTCCGACCCACTCGTATTTCGATTCTACTAGTAGAAAGTTCGGAAGTATGACTTTGACAAGTAAACATATGGTTCACAGATTAAAATATTATTTTTTCTATCCGTTCCATGCGATTCATTGTCGGTTTTTAAAATCAATAAGTTTTGCATTCCGGTTTTTAATATTTTCTGCGTGAAACGAAAATAGTAACAAGAATTTTACTTTAATAGCAACACAGAATTCGAGTGATTCAAAAATGCGTAAAATCGGGATTGATAGAAAATTAATTCGCACACGAATCGTATTCGTGTTCGAATTCAAGATTCATTTCTAATGCTTCAAAAATACGTCTCCTGAGCGGAGCGCTTGCGCGGACACGTCAATAATTCTGCGATGGTTTGCCAACAATGCGCGCCGCGGGAGATGTGGCTGCGGTAATAATTAAGCGCCAGATAACACGCTTTTCACGGCCACAAAACCAATGAGTGTTTTTCCCCCCTGTCATTACATAGCCAGCTCTTGGTAGAAAGTAGGGCTGGGGTCTTTACAAAAAAAAAATACAACCGTGTGCGTATAATGAAACTTATATTCTTTCTTAGCAGTTCGGTTGGGGCGGATATGAAAGACATGCTATATGAAGAATTTAAAAACAGCTTATTATAAGCTCAAAAGCTGTCCAAATTCTTATTCTTCAAATTAAATCCAATGAGATATAAGATAAGCTATGTTGGCAGTTATATCAAATTGATAATCCAAAATGTTATTATCATCATTTCAGCCATTGGATGTCCCATATACTTAGAATTCGCTACGTCCACTAATAAACATATGCCTTCGCCAATGACTTCCAGATTGGCCGGTTGGAAGCGGCCTGCACCATATCTGACAGAAAAGGATACAGCATAAAACATGCGATTGCATGCCGATAGATGCCATGTATCGTTCGTTCGGACTTCGGACGTATAAACAAATTAAAAACCATCCACTTGTGACAAACATTGACAAGTTATAAGGCTGCGTCCAAATCTGGCAAATGCCTCGGTACGCCTCTTTAGCGCAAGTCATGCAAGGCTTATGTAGTGCGCGCGAGCCGCACGCGTGCAAGTTACGCGCTGCGCGTGAGCGGCGCGCGACCTGTGAGCTGCCTGGAACGTGAACTAGACCACAAGCCTTGCATGAGTTGCGCTAAAGAGGCGTACCAAACGATTGCAGTAACGGAACGCGTGCTGCTCGCGACCTGCGCATTCGCCAGATCTGGACGTACCCTAAGAAATACAAAACAGCCATGTTTTTTGCACGGCTACTTCCAGTTGTTCACATTTTATCAAAAGTTTGTGGGTCTGGCCAATGGTACAAACGAGAAAAAAAACAGCTATTCCATACATTTTTGTCAAGTCAAACGTTTGGGTTATAGGAACTGCTGTTCTTTTGGTGTGTACAAGATGAATGATTATTTAATCAATATCTGGCTCAAATCTGAATAGCACAATGTTATTGATTTTACTAAATGACCAGGTTTAAAACTATCACACTTAGGCGATCTAACAATGTCTAAAGAAAGGGATAGCCACCATCACATTTCACTTAAAAATAAAACGAACGTTTAAAATAAACAAATTTTAATTTATTGATATAATAATAACTAAAAAAAATATTTTACACAATACATTATAATTAGTATTACACCACTAAGAATAATTATTTTTAAACATATCAAAGACGTGGACTAGCAAATAAAAATTAACTTATACAAATCCTTTTTCATTTTAAATACAAGTGTCAAAGGAATCTGATATACAGTTTAGGGACATTAGTTTATTTTTTAATTTCCTAAACACTCGAAGGAAACGTCATTTCTAATGTTTTTTCATCCGACTGTTCTCGTCCGCTACACCATTTTAGACTTTAAAGCTCCCAACATTAGGTTCATTTTTGTACGTATCTCATTCAGAACCTCGAATCAATGTTCGGATGTAAAAAGTACAGTTCCCCTCGTATTTTAAGTAAGATACATTATAATATTATAGTTAAAGGTTAAAATATGGCAGTCCATTCCAATATAATATGATGTAAAAGTGAGAAAAATTGGTCTGAATAGAAAATAACCAAAGGAGCCTTCAACCTAGCCATTAAATATCATACATATTATCATAGTATGCTATATTATGTTATCGTACATCGATCGGAAAACAAGCCGTTACAGTAGAAAACAATTGTTTATTTTTAAAAAAAAGTCTTATCCTATGCGTTAAAACTAGCAGACCAGAGCCAACTCCCTTCTTTATTTGTCCAACGCAGCGTGGCAGCACGGAGCGAGGTTCCTTTGCCTGCGTCCGATTTCCCGCCAAAAGTGACAGCGCGTTGACCAAATAAAATATCTTTCATGAATGCGAAATATCCCTTACTTTAGACAAATAGATAGATGCGTGCGTATAAAAACGTATCCGTTACCATCAAAAGATACTTACAACAAAAGTTCAAAACAAAAATACAAAATTGTAACCTTCGTAAAACATTTATATAAAATGGCGGATCAAATAGTCTGATATGCCCTTTAATTTTCATTACATTCATCTTTTTGTCTTTAGCTTCGAAGCGATTACCTATTTACGGCCTTGAACGGATAAAAAATATAAACTCAAATATGTAATTCATAACGAAAAATAAGTTTGTATGTGATGCTAATACAATTACATCTATGCGTATTTGAGCACGATACATACTGTAATATTATGATAAAAACTTGAAAGCATATTGTATATCCGATCATACATCAGCTCTCAATGTTGCCATCGTATATCGCGCCTGCCTTAATATAAACACCTACATATACCTATCTAAGACAAAGGCTTAATAAACGAAGGAAACACATTGCAACAACCAGTGGCCGAATATAATCGAAAGCCGAGTTAGGGGGGACCCCCTGCGAGTCATTAAAAATTTGTGCTAAATTCAGAATACTGCAACGAATAAGGTTACATACTTACCGAAACTATTACCACAAACGAAACATTGGCATATTTTTTTGCGGATAGCAACACAGAATGTCGAAGTTACAAATGCCTATCTGTATCATTTAAATCCTTAAATACCTACGGCCTAGCTTATTCTAGTAAAATGAACCTCGGAACGACGCGTCCCGACGAACTAAACGGCTGATAGCATAAAGACTTCCGTGAACGAATGAAAGAAAACTCGTTTAGAAATTACTTGTGTGATGGAAACACGAAAGGCTTAATGAAAATCTTCCTTAAAAAAATGACATGAAATTAAGTTCCATTCGTGGTGACGATGATTAGTTAGTTAGTAACATTAAATTCTGTTAATGAATTGTTAATTAGTTGTGTAGACGTATAGCGCTGAATTAGTCGTGTTTCGTTATTCGAGCCTATGCTAGAACATTTAAGTCGAGCATACATACAAATGGAATTGCAGGAATTATTTAAAAATAGGATTTTTCTTTTAAATTTCTCAAACAGACATAGGAACTGAATTTGCTCCAACTCTTCTAGAATGTTTTTTCTACTTTACCAATTTCTCAACTTCTTCCAAATACAAGAAGGAATGAAAGAAAATGCTTAGCATACCACTTGCTTGAATATACGCAATGAAGCACGGTGCAGTTATAAATATTAGGTACATTCCGGTGCAAAAACATCTTCACTCTTTTTTTTTCTCACTTTTTTAGCCTGCCAGAGTAAATTTTTACTCTTATGACACAATCTAAGTAAGAAATCAACACCCATCAAGAAATAGACAGTGAACTCAGCTAATTATCTATTATCTTTGATTTTGTTACGCTTTTGTCGCTAAAATAGATTCACATGTCTTACAAAAGAGTGAGACGACAAATCCGAATCTAGCCGATAATTCGTAGTCTCTTTATAATGTGTTTATTTCTTGAAGGATGTTGAAAATTGTTCACCAAAGTACACGTGTCTAACCAAATGTTTTATGTCTACGGTGTATGTTCATAAAAATCTCAGCCCGTTTCTTTTAAAATTCGGTAGTTTTCTTTTCGCCAGTTGCATTTTTGTGACAGAATTTGCGACCAGACGTTTTATAATATTTACCAATGCACCAATTTTGTATAGATTTTGATTAAAATTTAAAATCACTTAATTAGTTTTCACTATCTGAACTTTTATTTAAAAAATTAAAGTTATGTTAGAAAATATCAATTTATGCGAACTGTATCATTATTCTTAATGATTAATTACATGATTTTTCGTTTTAATGCGGTACGCCTTGTATAGTAATTGAATATTGCAAAGTATTACAACTAAGTGGTGATGAATTTCTCGAACATTTGCAATATCATAATAACATACATAGCGTTAATTAGATCAGGGTATTCATTGATACAAAATGTGAGAGTAATAAAATCACTGTATTGAAAATGTCAAGTATAAACAATTAAGTTGTAACATCGGCAGATTTAGCCCGTGCGAGTAACCCCGCTCACCCTGTATAGATATAATTTTCGGACGACACCGAATGTTTGTGCTAAGAAAATGTTTAAATGCTGAAGTATTTGAGTAAGTGTGAAAATTATACCGATACAGGGTAGAAAACTTGTGCAAGACGCCAAACTAAGTCGGATAGGATCGGGAAACCTCTCTTCTGTTATTGCTGTATCAGTGTTCATAAAAAAAACAGTAACGCCGTTTCTGAGACACTTATCCGAATTCGCTAAAGTCGTCCCTTTCGCACATCTTAGATTGGAAAAGGACAACAGGTTTACATCTCGATTGAAGGTATCAGAATACGCATCACTTTCGTTTTATAGACAGCTGGATTAAGTTAAGTTTTTGAATGGAATGATGTGTAGAACTGTAGAGGTTTCGCGATAGCAGAGTAAATTGTAGGAATAATTACATTAGTTCCGTCAGAGATCTCTTTACAACATCTCGCTCCTTACATTAAAACGTGTGACTACTAAACTAACATACAATAATTATTACATAATAAAATCATATAAATTAGCTCCGACCGTTAGAATTACAATTGTATATAATGACGAACGTAAACTTTCTCATTCAATAAATTACACATAGATACATTAATAATAGTATTTGGTTCTTTAATATAGATTTTAGAACTTGCACGACTTGATAGTGCGATGTGTCACCTGGAAAAACGAAACGAGCGCTTAGTTTTGAAGTCTGTTTTTTTTGGCTCGTCCAATATTGTAAACAATTTTGTCATTTTTTTTATAAAAACATCAGATTAGTGAACTTTTGATTTAAAAAACATTTGCGCTAATTGATAAATTACAATTTAAGGTTATTATTTTTATGTCTATCTTATTTTGAAATAAATATTTTTTTGATAAAATAATGTCAAGGTTGTTTACAAAAATCGACAAGCGAGCTTTTCTATACCCGTTAGGAAATAATAATATGATCTTTAATACCAGGCTAATACACCATTTGACTACTATTATAACATCTCCCTAATGTTGTCAATTACATTTCATTTTTCAGTTCAACTATCTAAATCCTGTCTTCATCAGATTGGCTGGTAATAAATCCTGTTTTTTTTCCTGACAGGCGATTATTTGTTATTTCATTTTATTTTGATTTTTTTTTCAGTGTAACAAATACTTATTTCTGTAATAATTATTTACGTATTCAAGAATTAAATTATAAAAAGTATAATTTAAAAAATGTTTTTTTATTAGATAAATAAAAGCAAAATTTTAGATAGATTAAATAAGAATGTTATAGGAATAATAGCAGAGAATTTCATTTTAGTTACGAATGTTTTTATAGCAAAGGATCTGTCTCAAATATCAATATATTTTTATTTCATAAACACTTTCAAGGCCATAATTATTAAATTAAGAAACATTTTAAGTTCAGAGTTAACTAGATTTTCTTATAAAATAAATAAGAAACAATAAAGGGTATTCAAAAATTTTAACAGAAATTACTCAGAACATGTTGATCTGTTTATGGCAAGACCTAATCTTCTCAAAAATAAAATAACTACTGACTTTTTCCAAGTGTAACTTAGTGATATTCTTCTTTCTGCCAATGTACGTACACTACCGGCTTTTGATGTGATGTGGCTTTAAAAATATAATGCAAATGTTGTTTTTGTCCCCTTCGTCTGTTGTGTTTTTGCTTGAGTTTGATTTAAATATAATATATTATTTTTAAATATTTTGGAATATATAAATTTCTAGTAGCGAAAACTGTTTAAGGCATACTTGTAACTAATATTTTTGTCTACATTTGTTTTAAAAGTGCTGTTTGTTTTCCATGAAAATAAAATAAAAATAAAATCCACTTACCAAGTCACAGAAACATAATTCAGCAGCGTAGACCCCACGGAAGGTATCAAGTGCTAACTAACTCGTACCATATAATATATAAATGTATTATGTATATGTGAACATTGAAATCATACGCGCGCACACACACACACACACGCCGCACACAAACTACATCCCACCGTAACATTAAATGCTTCAACTTTTTTGTTAGAAATTATCAACTACTATTAAATAAATAAAGCGACCGTGTGATCGCTACGGGTTGTGTTTAAAAAAGTTGCAGTCAAAAACTGTTCAGATCGGTGTTCGAAAGCTTACGTCACGTCCGCTAGCCGACACACCAAGCGCAATCTAGCATACGACATCACGAATATCCAATCATTTCCTATGGATTCGTATACGATACTTGCGATTTCTTACGCGAATCGGTATTCTTATGCTTTAAATACGTCGTCCCCCGTTTCAAAATCGTACGATAGACAAGTGCCAACCGGAAACCACATGACGAATACGATTTAGCATTAGTGTCACGTGACTTACCGATTGTCAATTCGTTCTGAACAGGGATGGGGGGGGGGGGCGGTTTAACGGACAACTAGATAATCTGTGGTGACGTAAGCACGTGATACAACTGTAACGTTTTGAGTGCGATTATAGAACTCGAAACGGCCCGTTTTTAGCGTTTGGTGTGTCCTTGGCTTCACGGACGGCGGGAGGGTGTTGTAATATAACTTTAGACCCGTGGCTATATTATAAGCGATGGCGAGCGGGCGCGTCGTAATCGATAACGAGTAGCTCGATAGGAAAAACGATGCGACCGATCGCGATCGGCGGACTGCGTCCCATGGGGTGGCCACAGAAGCCACCTTGAGACGTTTGAATGCGATTTGACCAATAAATCCGTCTATAATTTGCTTTAAAACCATTGACTCGGCCAATAGACGGTTATTTGTCTGTGGTATAACACATTAACATAGAACAATCGATTTATCAATCAAATAACGAAGATGATTCCAATAGATCGATGTGGTCACCCCCTAAAACGACGGCAGCGGTCGTCGACCCTAGCGTTCGAAAGCCGATCTTTGCCGAGCGTCCCCGACCGTTGCCGATCGCGGAGTCTTCTCATCGGATAGCCGTCGTTAGCCGAGCGTCGCCGACCGTTGCCGACGTCGGCTTCGATCGGAAACGCCGAAGTTAGCCGAGCGTCCTCGACCGCGGCCGACGCCAGAACTGGCGTATTTTGAAGCTTTCGAATTCCAAATCGCATACGAAATTCTAGGAATCGTATGCAATTTCCTAGGAGTTCGTATGCTATTGTAAATTCGTATGCTCCAAAGGTACGCGTCCCGTCCCCTCGCTGCGTGGCGGTGGCGCGGTGGGGGTGCGTGCGGGTGGGGCGGGGTGGGGGCGGGGGTGGGGGCTGGGGGCGGGTGGGGTCTAGTTCCAGATGCGCAGGAAGGAGTCCCAGGAGCCGGTCGCGACGGCCATCCCGTTCTCGGTGACGCCGAGACACGACACGCGGTTGTCGTGGCCGGCCAGGATACCTGCGGAACAAAAACAGTACAATTTAAATAAAATAATCGATTTTTTCGTTCAAACATGTTTACGTGGTAAAAAGTTGATACGTCATCAATGTTAATTTCAACATGCCATACTGAGACACCGTTTTGGTAATTAAGAATGACGCAAATGGATTGCATGTCTCATACAGCAAGCTTAAAATGTATTGCTACTTATAAGAAGAAACCAGATGGCAATTGTTAAGTTTTATATTATGATAGATACTAAGTACGGAAGTGTATTGCCACTCCCCCATTTCAGTCAATCGTGTGCAGCAGAACTAAGTCACAAGAACTTAAGTTAACCGGGGGCAGTAAATAAAGTCACATCGGGTTTCGCGCTTTTCCCGAGTTCACCCGATCTTTACCAGCGCACGACTCCAGTTTAAAAAAAAAACCATCACACCAATTATCTAGCCCTAAACTAAGCAAAACTTACTATGGCAACTAGGTAACGGATAAACATACCTAAATACATAAAAACCATCCATGACTTGAGTAAAAATGCTCGTTCTCATCACACTTACATTTGCCCCTTACCGCCACTACACTAGACGGACGGTCGTTACCAGTAAAGTCAATATCTGCCGAATTTACCCGACGTTAGACGACGTTTTTAGGGTTCCGCATCCAAAGGGTTTACTAAGGCTCCGCTGTCCGTCTGTCTGTCACCAAGCTGTATCTCATGAACCGTGATAGTAAGGGAGTTGAAATTTTCACAAATGATGTATTTCACTTAAAAACAGAATACATACAACAAACGTGATTTTTTGGCCGTTTTTATAGATAATGCTACGGAATACTTCGTGCGCGAGTTCAACTCGCATTTGGCGGGTTTTTCGGTAAGCATTCAGTTGGTGTGCCAAGCATCAACCAAGGCCTTCGTTCTACCAGTTCTCGTACTCGTACATAGACCAGCAAGCGTCAGTACTGCACAGCTACGTACCGGCACGCTCGCTCTTCATGGAGTCCCACACGTTGCAGTTGAAGTCGTCGTAGCCGGCCAGCAGCAGGCGGCCCGACTTGCTGAAGGCGACGGACGTGATGCCGCAGATGATGTTGTCGTGCGAGTATATATATATATATACACCAGCAAGCGTCAGTACTGCACAGCTACGTACCGGCACGCTCGCTCTTCATGGAGTCCCACACGTTGCAGTTGAAGTCGTCGTAGCCGGCCAGCAGCAGGCGGCCCGACTTGCTGAAGGCGACGGACGTGATGCCGCAGATGATGTTGTCGTGCGAGTATATATATATATATACACCAGCAAGCGTCAGTACTGCACAGCTACGTACCGGCACGCTCGCTCTTCATGGAGTCCCACACGTTGCAGTTGAAGTCGTCGTAGCCGGCCAGCAGCAGGCGGCCCGACTTGCTGAAGGCGACGGACGTGATGCCGCAGATGATGTTGTCGTGCGAGTATATATATATATATACACCAGCAAGCGTCAGTACTGCACAGCTACGTACCGGCACGCTCGCTCTTCATGGAGTCCCACACGTTGCAGTTGAAGTCGTCGTAGCCGGCCAGCAGCAGGCGGCCCGACTTGCTGAAGGCGACGGACGTGATGCCGCAGATGATGTTGTCGTGCGAGTATATATATATATATACACCAGCAAGCGTCAGTACTGCACAGCTACGTACCGGCACGCTCGCTCTTCATGGAGTCCCACACGTTGCAGTTGAAGTCGTCGTAGCCGGCCAGCAGCAGGCGGCCCGACTTGCTGAAGGCGACGGACGTGATGCCGCAGATGATGTTGTCGTGCGAGTACATCGCCAGCTCCTGGTCGGCGCGGATGTCGAACATGCGGCACGTCGCGTCGTCCGAACCGGTCGCGAACGCGAAACCGGACGGGAAGAACTGGAAATTAAGGGGAATCATTTATAAATAAATAAATAATAAATATTGAACAAAATCACATACATTGTTCCGATCCTGAAGTAAGTAGCTAAAGCACTTGTGTTATCAAAATCAGACACAACATCGGTACCACAACACCCAGATCCGAGATAATATAAAAAAGATCATTGTCCACATTGACCCCACCGGGAATCAAGCCCGGAACCTCAGAGATGGCGGCGACGCGCGCTTCTCGGCTACGGAGGTCAATTATTTATAAAGTTATTTATCGAATATTGGGGCAATAAAAAAAGGCATCCATTGCTAACAATGTCATAGAGTAAGCCTAAGGTGGACAGACGACCGGATAGGAAGAACTGGAAAATAACGCGAATCATTTATAAAGTTTATGTGTCAAATTGTGTGACAGTTAAAAAGTATATCTTTACAACATCCTAACAAGATGGACAGACCACAGAACAAGTAATACTCGCTACGCTCCGCTACCTGTTCTGTGGGACAGACGACTTGGTAAAAGATGCAGGAAGGCGTTGGATGCCACTTTCAACTGACCAATCTGGAAGTCACTGGGGGAGACTTATGTTCAGCAGTAGACGCCCTGTGGCTGACTGAAATAATGGTGATGAAGGTGACTTGACAGAGTAAACCTGATTCTAAAGGTGGATACTGACCAGTGCTACAGGCCCTAATAAAATTATTTGTCGAATTGTGCGACAGTTATAAGAGTGTCCTTTACTTAGTGTGCCTAAAAACAAGGTGGATAGATGCCTAAAAACAAAAAGACAGAAAATCAGGTAAAGGTTTCAGGAAGCCGCTAAATGTAGGTATTTTATCTGCCGAATCGCTTGGTTTTGGCGTCTATGGGTAGCAATAGAAATTTATCCTTCCCTAAGAATGCCTGTAAACAAAGTGGTGGACAGACGACCTGGTTAAGGATACAGAAAGGCGGTAGATGCATTCCGCTTTCAACTAGTCAATCTGGAAATTATTGAGAAAATCCTATATCTTGCAGTTGACAGTCCTATGGCTAAAATGATGATGAAAAGTACTTTATCGCGGATGTGCCACAGCTCGTGGCTCATTCGTGTCGTGTGGTGAGCTAATGTGCTAGTATCTCACCGTGACCGCGTTGATGTCGCTCTCGTGGCCGGGGAAGGTCTGCTTGCACTGGCAGTCGCGGATGTCCCACAGCTTGGCGGAGGCGTCGCAGGCGCCGGACACGAAGGTGCGCTGGTCGGGCGCCAGCGAGAGCGACATGACGTCGCCGGTGTGGCCGGTGAACTGGCCGCACTGCTGGCCCGTCTCGATGTCCCAGAGGGCGCTGGAAGCGGACCATACACGTCACTATCACAAGTATCAGCCCTCTTCAAACTATACATACATGTCACTTTTAGCCCTTGCAAATGTATGTACTGTCAGGGCGGTGAAGAAAATGTAGTGTCTACGAACATTCTTTTTCAGTCTTGAGAGTATGAAATGAATCGTATTTAAACGGTTAGCGCCATCTTGTCCTTCTATCTTCCTTCTCTTTTAAACCCATGCTCTCGCTCTCACTCACTCATTTCTTCCTTTGTTATTCTATTTTCAAATCCTACATTTATGTATATGTTGCAGAGATATTATTAAAGCCGTTATATTATAATTTCACTAGTGACATAATTCACTGATTATTGTCAATCATTTACATTACTCACAATTTAACGGGCTATTTTCAGTCCATTATAATTTCCCTAGACCGATTCAGTGAAATTGTATTGTACATACATATTTCAAATTAGCAATGTGAGTAAAGTAGCTTCATTTGCAAATATTCATGTCAATTAAAGTCAAAGTAAATAATAATCTTTTTACAATAGAAAGCAATTGTAACACGTATTACTTAAAAGCAAATCGATCGTGAAAATAAATTGTTTGTTGTCAGGGCAATATTTGTATAAAATAAATACTTATTTGGAATTTCTTTAAAAAAGGGGAGTTTGCTACTAAAAGCGCAAATGGCATTTGGCAATAAATGAACTGATTTCTTCTCATCTACATTCGTTGCTGGCAACTTTGGTATGGGCTCCACTGTAATGTAGACGATATGTGTGTTTGTGTGTAGTAGACGTGCAACTGACCAGGTCATATCGCCGGAGCTGGTGAGGATCTGGTTGTCGTCCAGGAACCGGCAGCACGACAGGTACCCCGAGTGGCCGGGCAGTTCGCGCGACACGCGCACGTTGCCTTCGCGCGTCTTCAGGCTGTGGGAGAACAAATTTAATGTGTCAATAGGGGAGTGGACACCACTCGTTAATAATTCTAAGGCATCATTTATTAAGTGCCGTGTGGGGACGGCCGTAAATACACTTCCCCACCGCCGACAGGAGGCGTGTCGTAAGAGGCGACTAAATCCTGTAGCACGAGACGGGGAGCAGCGTCCGCGTGCGAAATAATAAAAAAACTGCGCTCGCCAACCCGCCTGCCAAGCGTGGCGAGTATGGCAACAACCCCCCGATGACAGACGTCACTGGGGGAGGCCTATGTTCAGCAGTGGACGTCCTATGGCTGAAATGATGATGATGATGATTTATTAAATTGGACGCCTTATTTTAGGCCCTATAGCCCGGTACATTATGATTTATTAGGAGAATACGATTTTTGTTTGCTCCAAAATCAATACAAGGTTAGGCAGTTGGAGGCCGGTAAACAATGACGTCATAGCTTGTTATCGCCATACAAATTATAAGGCAGAGGTGCGTTTTGACAGCACATAAAAAGTATGTCAATTGATTGGTGGTCTCAATAAGCCTATTTTTCAGAAGACCATTACTATTCCGTGATTGGATAGTCGGGCGCAGCGCCGCAACGCCAGCCGGGGTTGGCTGTTAGTTCCGCGCACACGCGTCTCTGATACGATGATCGTCTCGTAAGATGCGCAAAGCGATCCCCACTCTTCGCCCAGCGCTCCACATCATTGCCGTGTACTATAGTAAGTTAGGACTAGATTGACATCCAAATTGTCACATATTAAAAAGGTGCAGCCAGTCTATGTTTATTTTTAGGTGAAAGCGTTCATGGTTAAGCAGCAGTTAACACAGGGAGCGAAGTATGATGTTTTATTATGCTAAACAAACTTTTATTTGTTTCCATTCGCTCTTAGTGTGGCCTAAGCTCTAGGTCCTTATATCTTCTTGACTTGATGACAGCTAGCAAGGTTTCCGAGTTTGTTGCGCCGTTTCTTCTCATCTCATCACTAGCCGATATGTAGTCCCAAAGCCATGGTAGGGCTATACTAACCAAACGGCTTTGACTTTGATGCAAACTCACCTATAGATGGAGCATAATATGTTCTCGAGACCTCCCAGTGCTAGGGCAAAGCTATATCTGGGATTTTTGTAAGAAAAGGGCCTACCTACACCTTTAATTCTACTATGCCTACACCTTTATACTGAACAAACGGCTTTGACTTTGATGCAAACTCACCTATAGATGGAGCAAATGTTGTCGAGCCCCCCACACGCGACGTACGAGCCGGACGGTGCGTAAGCGCAGGTCATAACCCAGGATGAGCGCAGCGGTATCGCGTGCACCTTGTTCGTGGTGTGGCTGTCCCACACGATCAGCTTGCCGTCCTGGCTGGCGGATACCAAGTTCCTGAGGAGAAGGAAATATAATAAGTTGGGGTTTTTGTGAAAATGAATAACGCCTTGTGATATAAGGCTGCGTCCAGGTCTGGCGCATTAATTAAATTGCAGAAACCACTGAGGCGGTAAGACCTGTGGGGGATCGGTTGTGTGCCACCGCGGGCGGTTTCAGTGTGACATGGTGCATAACAACTCGAATATTACAAAAAAAAAAACCGCCCTTGGAACTCTCCCGGTACCGCCTCAGTGGGTTTTACGCTTTATTCTGATCCAAACATAGTACTTGACTAAATGTGGTAAATAAATCAGGGCATTGGAATAACCTACATTTTGGGAATAACGTTATCGCTACTAGTTTGTCTTGACCAGAATCGATTGGGTCGGGTCGGTTTATTCTATTTTCTGGCATATAGGTATATATATGTATGTATATATAATATGTAAGTATGTATGTATGTTTATTTTTATCTTAGCATTTATATTTTATAGGTATTTTTTGTACGTGTATGTAGTTTATACTTATTGATATTAACATTGTAGGTATATAAATAAAATTACACAATAAGCACTCTGCAGCACTTTCCCCTTTCTTTGTAGTTGTCCTCTGCCTAAAGGTTGTCTGAAAGAGATCGCTTTTTAGCGATAAGACCGCCTAAATTGTACATCTTTCAACTGTAACTTCTTTGTTTGGTGTGCAATAAAGAGTATCTATCTATCTATTTTATTGGTACACCTACCAACCGTTACTTGGGATTCCCTCGTCAAACACAGACTCCTTACTGAATGACCATGTTATGGTGTGTCTGCCTCATATTATTTGCTTCTATATTTTTTTTACGTTTGCAACTCTACTATAGTCGACCACGCCTTAATCCTTTACACACTAAAATGGAAGTGTACCAATTTAAGAAACAAGGGATTTGCTTACATCTAGATCAATATAGAAAAGGTCCGTCTGTCCGTTTCTATAGTTATCAAAAGAATGTCTTCACACACAAGCGTTGCAAGTCCGCTGCACCAATCGATATTCGTGCGTGCGGATATTACATTTATTCATCAGACCCCGCTCCATAGTTCGCGGGAAACTACATTGTTCTATACACATTATAAATAGTTTGCTGTCTATAAGAATTGCAGCTAATACTTTGTCCTGGAGAGATTGTGGCGTAAGTTTTCAATTATTTTTTTATTTTATGGGACCACTCCTTAAACTCTATTTATTTATCATCTAAATTGGTGCACTTAGGCAAAGACTTTGCGTACAAAATGACGACCTCCGTAGCCGAGAGGCGAGCACGCTGGGCTTTAAATGGCGCCGCCATCTTTGAGGTTCCGGGTTCGATCCCCGGTCGGGTAAATGTTGAAAACGAACGTTACTATATTGGCTCGGGTCCGGGTGTTGTGGTACGGTCGTTGTTTCTGATTTCTATAACACAAGTAATTGAGCTACTTAACTTAGGAACAGAGCTATGTATGTGATGTTGCTGTTTATAAGAATTGCAACTAGTACTTTGTCCTGTAGAGATTGTGGCGTAAGTATTAAGTTATTATTTTTAAGTAGGTAAACTCTATTCATTAATCATCAAAATTGGTGCAGTTTGACAAAGATATTGCGTACAAAATACAAAAACATAAATACGTAAGTAGCATAACTGAGAACCTTCTTTCTGATTACGGTTGAAATTTTATATGATAGTAAGTCGTAGGTTAATGACCCTGTGTCCTGGTAATTGGGTCTCTGACAAAGATATATGTCAAGATTAGAGTCCGATCTCGGGAAATTGATGGTGACGTTCGTATGGAGGATTATGGGATCAGGTCCGTCGAGTCTCGTTCTCTTCTCTGTGATTTATTCCAATGATAAACTATCATAAAGACACTTTCTGAGGTAGTTTGCAGTCGGGGAGAAAAGTGGACGCTGATTGGCCGCATGTCACGTGACTACACAGTTACCTAAGGAAGTGGGAGTTCGAATTCCAGCACAAATCTCTGGATTTTTTGGAATCTATATACGAATTTATAATCGAGGTATATTAAAAGCGGTGAGGAAAAATATCGTCAAGAACGTTTGGATAACCACGATTAAATGCAGTTGAATGTAATTATTTAAACCTGCAGCTTCTAAAATCATGCCTGAGCAGCTGACATGTAGACCTTAAGTGGTTAAGCGTCTAGAAATTTAAACCACGTCACGTACACTTATAAATTCGACCATAATATTTAGAGCCGAGACCGATGACACCGTTGCCATCGGCACAGTGCGTCATTGCTTTAAATAAATAAATAAATCATTTATTCATTAAAAAGTGTTGGGTTTAATTTACAATTTAAAAACAAAGTTTTTGCATCTTCTAACCTAGTTGGGACATTTGCTTCAAGGAAGAAAGTCTATCTATCTATCTAGTCGCAAATCTACAAGCTTAGTTTAGTTGGGCCAGATAATTAGTGTTACTGTTGTTTTAAAATTTAAAGGAATGGAAAAACGGTTTTTTTTTCTGTTTGCAGTTGTTATTATTCCAAACTCAATCTGTAAATTCGATCCAGGAAAACCATTTCACTACGAATAATTCTTGGAAACGTTTTTCGATGAAATAGGTTGTTTACGTTTATTCGTGTAATAGATGTTACATAGTAGAAATAAGAACACAGTGGGTTCACTTCATTGATTGGTCCTTTAATATTTTCTTTTCTTGCTACTGCTATCTATTTTTGACTTAAAAAAAAAGAAGAATGAATTAATTTTATTCATTAAGACCTTAAAGGCTTTACTACAAAAAGATAGACTAGGTTTGAACAAGTGTTCAATCTAGACAAGTGTCAAAAGATTAGTGAACCAATTTGTAATGTTGACACATCAGACATTCGAGACATATTACTAATAAACATTTCAAATTAGTTGGCTAATCTTTAGACAAGTGTTTAACACTAGTCTATCTTTTTGTAGTAAGGGCATTAGAGCTTTTCATTTGACACGGACTACCGGCGTGCATTGGGAGAACCCTCAGCAGTGAACTAACGTAGGCTAATATTAAACCTAAAATATAACAGAAACACGTCAAACTTTTGTTAGTCTTTTAAGTCACATACGTTTGAGACCTAAATGTACAGTCTGCCTCTTTTATTAGAAAAGAGACATGGGCGCAAACACTGACGTGTACTAGAAAAACACTTGTCTGTTACAGTGTTAAGTAAGATTATGCGAACTCAGATAACTCACACAAATTAACATAGGGACGCACAAACTTTTTAAGTTAAGCAAGACCAAAAGGGCAAGCACCAAGAATAGAAATATGTACATACCTACCTTCATGTAAAAGACATTTTTTTTAAATATTCTGTTAAAAAAGCACCATGTTTGTCACCGGCCCTAATGGTGAGTACCTAGCCTACTGATAACAATAAAGCAAGCATACGTACAGTCAGTAGGGATGACAAGACAAGCGGACAATGAGCCGGATTAAAACGGCACATTTTAGCACATGCCGTAACAAATAATAAATAAAAAAATATTGGACAACATCACATACATTGCTCTGATCCTAAGCTAAGTAGCTAAAGCACTTGCGTTACAGAAATCAGAAACAACGACAACACCCAAACCCGAGACAATATTATATAGATAATAGAAAAGTTCGTTTTCTACATTGACCCGACCGGGGATCGAACGCGGAAGTCCCGGAACCTCAGAGATGGCTACGCCATATAGTAGTCCAGCGTGCTCGCCTTTTGGCTACGGAGGTCGTCTGCGAATATTACATTATAATACGGCCCGTAGCACTGGTCAGTATCCACCTTTAGAATTTGACCCAGAATCAGGTTTACTCTGTCGTCTTCATCATCATCATTTCAGCCACAGGACGTCCACTGCTGAACATAGGCCTCCCCCAGTGACTTCCAGATTGTCCAGTTGCGCGCGGCCTGCATCTAGCTTCTTCCTGCAACCTTTACCAGGTCGTCTGTCCACCTTGTGGGTACTCTGACAAGTGATAAGGTATTATACCTTATTACTTGTCGGAGTATTATAATATAGCGCTAAACGCGGAAGGTGGGTCATATTTTCCCGCGCTGTAGGCCTGCCTATAGGCCTACTGTAGGCTAACTTCATTTTGCTCTTTGTTTCGTTACTCAATGTACAGGATTTGAAGTTGCAGTAATTGCAACACTTCATACTTATGGTTTTTAACCTCGCTTTATAAATATTCAAGAAGGGAAAGCGTACAGTCGGCATGAAAAATTATAGAATTTTTCGCTCAAAAGGAAAACACATTTAACGCCAATAACGCCGCAAAATGTCATGGTCATACAGGGTGTTAGTTAAATGGTATATCCAGCCTAAGCTAGCTGTAAACATAAGCATACATATACATAGCATGGTGAAGTCAGAAATGTGATATCATCATTTTTGTTTCTTTTTAATTTTCGCACAAAACATTTTTTTTTATTGAAAATGTTTTTTTTTTTCATCATTGATGATATCAAATGTCTGATTTCTGACTGAATATGTTAACATAGTCTAGTTTCGCCTTGATATATCATTTACCTAACACCCAGTAGAATAATTTCGTCAGGGCATCTCCCAGTCAGTACACCCAAATTCGAGACAATTTCGAAATGTGTTTTTGCATTTAGATCTATTTTTGTGAACTCGACTGTACGTACATGTGCGGTGTGTAACCACCCACATAGCAAAGTGTATTGTATGAAAGAGACCATATTGTATTATGATGATGTTTCGTTTGCACTTTAAACGTAGCGTTACTTTTTTATCACAGTTCTTTTTTATTTAGATAGAAGACGATTCAAAGAAGTTAACTTTTATGTATTTCTTTTTATCAAATAACTTTTCCAATATGTGGAATACATATTTTTTTAAATCCAAGCTTAGACGATTTGTCTTTTTTCAATTAAAAAAAATATGGATTCAAAGAAGCCCTAAATCGATGAGCTTGTTTCGGTCATTGTGAAGTTCCTATGGCCACCTTCCGGCTCCATCATCAGATCAGCACCATTTCATCATAATATTGCATTGTCGCGCGGTTTACACATGTATGCAAAATTTTAGCTCAATCGGTAACCGGTAGTTGATCAAATTTAACTTGCAAGATTTGATTACAGACAACGGGACAGGTGAAACTAAATAAAAGCTTATAATGATTACAGACAACGGGTCAGGTGAAACTAAATAAAAGCTTGTAATAAAAAGAAGTGGACTTGGGTCGTACGCGATTCTAGACATGAATTTTAAGTAAAATTTGCTAACAGTCGAAATACTTACAAGTTTCATAAAAGGTTTTATAAAATATTTATCGGTGCGATGTACGTAAATAAGCTCATTAATATGTCGGGACAAATTGGTACCGCATTAATTTTCCATGGCACATTGGTACTATTCAATCGTGCGCGTGACGTTATTGTGACAGTAGATACTTATCATAAATTAATATTGATGTTTTACCAATGTTTCAGTGTAATTATAACATTATTCCATAGATCACATATCATAGCAATCACATTTTTTGTAATAACAGGAATCGTAATCGAAGATTTTTAATTTTACAAAATTACGGTTTTCGGACCGTTTTCTTTGCTTGTATTTTAAGGAATTACTTTTCGCTAAATTTCATTATTTTAGGTCAACTGGGCCATAGGATTCGATTCCCTCCCTTGGGGTCTAGCACGAAAGTGTATCTTTCGTTCGTCATGGCCAGTCTCATGTGTCAATCCTTTGATAAAATATGACCAACTCAACGCTGGCTTTGACAGCGAGAAAAAACACTTGAGGAATTTCATCTTGTCACGTGACGTCCTCGGTAGCTTAGTGGTCAAAGCACTCGCCCGGTATGCGATGGGGCGTGGGTTCGAGTCCCACCTGAGGTCGATGGTTTTTTTCAACTGTTATTTATCTTCAACTCAATGCAAAAACCCGACCGTTTTCTATTATTCATAAATTGTCAAACCTTTTTTTGATACGGGGGAATGGATGTTTTAATTTGATCGGATAATACGACCGACCGAATGATGCACTTTCGTATTAGGCCTCCTGGTGTCTGTGTTTGCTTAAATTTTGTTTATGTCCCCTGTATAAGATAGTTATCATAAATATTTTTACGCATTCTTATTGGTTAGCAAACTTAGCAATTATTATTCTCGCTTCGCGTCACTGATTTCATTAATAAAATAAATAAATACCAGAAAACACATCGATTGTCATCGTCTCGAAATAAATAATTAACATACTTGTGTTACGAGGTAACCAGACGATTTTTAGCTGGTAATTGAGAGACACAGTCTCTCAACTACCAGATACGATAATACGCTGGCTTCGACAGCGAGAAACACTTGAAAAATTCGTCAGGTCAGCTAACGTCCTCGGTAGCTTGTGTGGAAAGCACTCGCCCGGTATGCGATGATCATGGGTTCGGGTAGGCAACCGATTTTTTCAAGTACTAGGTCTCATCTATTTAAAAGTTTCTTCAATAGGCAAGTAGTCCTAACCATTACCTATATCAGAGGACTTAGCCAAAGTAATCATCAGAAATCACGTGGTAAATTACGGCGGCAAATGTCAATCCCATTCATTTTATTATATTCGAACTTCCTTTGTTTTCAATTTGTTACTTTGACTTAACCAAAAAACAATTGATGACTTGGGTCTTGGGCATCAATTGTTTTTTGGTTGACGTAACTTCCTTCATGATTATTTTTACCGACAATATTTTAGTATTCTAGGTATATCGCTAGATAGCATAAAGTAACTATGGGCTATGGGAAACGGAACTTAGCTGTGTTATGACAATTTCATTTAACAACTTCCGTCTTCGACGATACATACAATGCATGCGTTGACCTTATGAAGGTTCATGCCGTTCTATTTTTAAAAAGTCATACATAAATCTGCATGGTCATAAACAACAAACTTTTGCTTCTCTAGATATAAAAGTTATACGATGGTTAAACTTAAGTGTTCCTTGCTCATAAACTGCGTTGAAGTTATACTTATTTTATCATCACGTATCATATAACTGATCCTAAGGTAAAAGTAGCTAAAGCATTTGTTTTACAGAAATCAGAATCAACGAAGTCACCACAACATCCAGACCACAAAGAAAGAAGAGACAAGACAAAAAAAGTTAGTTTTCAACATTGATCGCGAATCGCGGAACATAAAAGGCAGTGATTCGAGTAATCTATCACTAGCTAGACAATATCTGCGGTCCACACAGTCGATGATCATAGTATATGGAAGAACACCGTATGTGGTCGCGATCCTCATGAATGAGAGACCGAAGAAGTAGAAGAATCTCTGGGCTTCTACTAAACAGTATTTCTTGAAATACCCTTTTTCCACATACCTGGAATCGCTGCCCCAGTGCATGGCGTAGATCTTCGCAAGATGGCCGCGGAGCGTGCGCCGGGTCCGCATCTGGATGCGCCCGATCGGCTCCAGGTTGGCCGTCGCTTGGGCGAGCGACGTATCGCATGCTGCTTTGCGTGCATCCTGGAACAAACGTGCATGTTTTGTATGCATTTTCTGGGTGAGACTATGAAAATGTCTTATACATATAGTCCTCGACATGAGCTATGGCTGTTCTTTACCATCTGGTGCCGATAGCTTTGCCCTAGTCGGAGGGCTGCGTCTGTTAGCCGTGGTCTACCTTCAAGAAAGTATCATAATCGTATATTGATGGACATAGGCCTCTTCCAAAGCACTCTTATCAGCTCAATCCTCGGTTATTCTTTACCATCCGCTACTTACTACTTGAACTGTTCTTCTTTTTGTTATAACTTCTTAACCTCAGTAATTATCTGTTGTAGTTCATATGGCACCATGCAGCCCTTCAAAATTGTCTTATTTAGAATGACTGAAACTGTATGGCATTCGAGGGCCTCCACCTCCTGGGGCTAGCTGTCTGATTCGTTAAAGGTGTCTGGCGGAACTACAGCACCTGATCATTAGATATCAACTGACGTACCGGCGCAATCAAAGTGAATGATGTGGTACTCACTCGTATGGCATTCTTGAGGATCTCCGCCTCCTGGCGCAAGCTGTCCAGTTCGTTCATGGTGCCCGGTGGAACCACTACACCCGATGAGGAGCCTCCAACTGATGTGACGGTGTAGTCAAAGGCAATGATGTGGTACTTACTCGTATGGCATTCTTGAGGGTCTCCGCCTCCTGGCGCAAGCTGTCCAGTTCGTTCATGGTGCCCGGTGGAACCACTACACCCGATGAGGAGCTAACCGCCTGATGTGGACCGCCACGCGCCGCGTCCGCTTCCTACGCCACACACCGACCTGTGTACAAAAAGAAACGCTAATTAAGCAACAAGGAAATAAATATAAATGTTTTATATGCGATGAAAATAGTTGTTGAAATATTGGCTCAATGACCTAGTGGTAAATCTTACTAACTCCACTCCATTTTATCGCCCTAGAACGGCCCTAGAAGGCACGGCCTTTAGAACATCTTATTGTCTATGCTTAGGAAAAAATACAAGTGCACAATTTTTTTGACAAGACATCAATAATTGCAGCCTTTATGGATCAATTCCTGCTGAAAACAATGACTCAATCTGAGAAAGAAAAAGAGATACGTTAATAAGTAACAATGCGTAAAAATCGCCAACAAACAACAACAATTGGTTGCTTGTACCGGTAAGACCATAAATCAATCTCCTTTAATCAGAATGATCAAAATCAATCAAAATGACGGCCGTCGGCCGATTACTTTGTCAATGAAATGTAAAAAGCAAATAAAGTACACAAGTAAACATGATAATGACATGAGTTGTGCCGTTATGATGACTCAGCTGAATTAAAGTATTATTACTTGTCCAAAGTGCGTTGTAATTGAGTAGGTCTGACTATGATTAATATTAAGAAAATGATTTTTTATCTGTGTGAAATAAAAGGATTTTCGCCTTTGAGATTTTAAATGACAAATTACAGTACAATAACAAGAACAAACAATAACAAAGGTATAATGTAATGAAATGAATAATTTGAGATCTTATTATATCAGTTTAGTGCAAAAAGTTTCATGCCAATCAGTAACCTCTTGTGGGACTTGAATCCGCAACCGCTGGGTTTATACTTCGAAGTGCGAACCCCTGTTAAATTAATGGAGTTAGGTTTCCAAATGGTTATTCTATGAGGCTGACTGTACTACCCAGTGTATTGTAGATCATTGACTATAGGTTTCTGCCCAACATTAAAAGTTATGCGTTCATCATTGCTACAATAGTTCTTGTGAAATCTTGGCACACTTTCGGTTTGCTATGTTTTCTGAGTAGCGCGTGCGTAAATCTATTGGACAGTACCTCTTATTTACAAGCTTTTACTTAGTTTTTTTGTCTTTAGAACATGTTATTTGCCTATGAATGGTGTTTCCGAACTGCCAGTCACTTAGGATAATAACCATAAGTGTAGCAGGTTTTAAAAAGGTTCGTTTCAGAAATGTGTATGGCTTCGACAGCTTATTGTACTTACTATAAAAGATGTTGTTTTAGTTAATCTCCACATTAAGATATGCGTATTTAGTAACTCTTTCATTAAAGTGTCTATACAAAAAATCGCTTAACCTCGAACAATTATACTGTGCACCCATGGTTTTTACACAAAACCGATGTGGTGTCAACAACACAGTATTATTTGTATTGACGGACGCGTTTATCTCCTTTAATACGGAGACTGGATTAAATCACATTCTGTAGAGGAACCGGTCGAAAATTGGAACGATACTTGTTCGTTACTTCGCTGTCAATTCGAAAATACATTACAATAGTTTATGAAAAAAGATCAAATTTTAATAATATACAATTTCCTACTGGCTAATTTCACCTTATGTCTTAATGACGGACGATAAAGGACCCCTTAACTTTGAGTATACGTAGTTCCAGCATACATTCAGTGTGCATATTTTGTTCCCTCAAATATGAGTGTACTAGATGCTCTTATTTTAGTATTTATTGCCTATAAACCCATGCCATGTGTGAACAAGGAAAATCCGAGGTAGGGAATGATTCACTAAACTTGGGGTAGAACGCTTGCTTTTAGTTTGTAAAATTAGTATAATTGAATTGGTACTACTTGATGTTTAATTAAATTATTTCATAATAATTGGATGCTTGCAGTAGCTCGGTGCTGAGAGTCTATATAGCCTTTATTTATAATCCGTGGATCGTGACTGCAAATCCAACTTGCATTTCAATTTTTGGAACATTTTACCGATTTAAAAAAGATAAATGTTTAGTTTGTGTGTGTGTGTGTCGTGTGCGTTTCTAAAACATTGCTATTACACTGAAGGTTTCTAAATAAAGTTGAAGATGCGTATAGTAAATATATAGAGACACCCGCACTATTATACTGACGAATGATTATTACATTGATAAATCGTACGTTACGTTCTATCTACGATTCGGTTTGAGTTCCTTATCTAATCGCTAGACTATTCATATCACTTTATCATGGGTAACACAACTTTTCCTTTGCATTACTGTTGTAGCACGTAAACAGAGAAAGTTATTTATTCGTATGTACACAAGTATGTTACACAAAGACAGTCATTTATTCATATACATATAACTTAGTCTCTACCACCGCTTCGGGACTACATATCCATGGTGATGAGAAAAACACTCATACACAGTTTATCATCATCACGATTACCTCCGTAGCCGAGGGGTAAGCATGCCGGACTGAGGTCGCTGCCGCCATCTCTGAGGGTCGGGTCAATGTGGAAAAACGAACTTTTTTAATATTGTCTCGGGTCTGGGTGTTATGGTACCGTCCTTATTTCTGATTTCAATTAAACAAGTGCTTAAGCTACATACTTTTTGATCAGAACAATGTATGTAGTTTTGTCCAATATTTATTTATCCTTTTTTACCCGACTGCCAAACGAGTCTTTTGTCTTGTTCGAAAGCAACTATTCCGTGGATTTTGTAAGTTATGGCAAGCTAAGATGTCAATGATTTATTATAAGCACAGACTTATGGAAATTCATCCCTTGAGCTTTTATAAAAACCCTTTTAATATTCATAACCTAAACCTAGCTTAAGCCTCGCAACCTTTTCTGATTTAATAAATTTTTGTTTTATTCTATACCTACATAATCTATGAGCTAGCTACGTCAGTAAGAGTATGACAAATGAGCAATACACAAGTATGTTACACAAAGTCTCTATCATGCCCTTCTTTACGAAGCACAACAGTTGTTTAGCGGTTGAAATATGCAGCCTGTCAATTCTGTAAACAAAACCGCGCTCACTTCGACACTGAACACTGCTTCCGCAAATGTCTACAACCGGTATGCCATTCTCGTTCGCCGTGCGACAGATAGCATAGCACCGCATGCAGGTGCAGACTTGAGATTTTTAGGTATCCTAAAGATCCTGCAAATGCTGGATACGTTCGCGAACATATAGCGTGCAATGTTCGCGAACGTCACATACGTCAAGTAGTAGTATCTGATGCTAGTGGCTTTAGATAGTCTAATTCCCATTTACTCCCAAATTACTAGATACCCATTTTTACGTTGTTCAAAATCCTATAATTACTATCAATCGTCAGCCTATCAGAAACACATTTTTCCCTTAGTAACGTTGATAACAACTAAAGAAACTACCTATCCCTCTATTTACACACGGGAATTTCCAGAGCGGACCTAGACATCAGATCGAGTCCTCGCCTCGACGGTGGGTGTAATTAACTTTTAATTATCGTTGGTCACGCTATTTCTCTTGGCAAAGCAAACAAACTGCAGTGTAGATTAGGTTAACGATATACGACCATTTATCGATAATATCCTTACCAATACAATAAAAACCGGCCAAGTGCGAGTCGGACCCGCGCACGAATATAATATCTGTAAAAACGAGCAAAAAAAATTGCGTTTGTTTTATGGGAGCCCCCTTAAATACGGACGGACAGACAGACGGTCAGCGGAGCCTCAGTAATAAGGTCCCGTTTTACCCTTTGGTTGCGGAACCCTAAAAAGCATGAGTCAGCATAAAGGATCATTTGAACATTGCTGCAACTCCTGTGAGTAGTCTGGATCTAAAGATTTAATCATTTGGGAGTAGGAGGATGGTATGGCAGGATTTCAAAACTCAGTCTTTATTTTCCAGGTCAATGAAGAACATGATTTGCTAGAACTTGGCAGGAAATGTACAACTCATCAACCTATCACAAAAGCTAATGGTTTCGAAGACCTTACCGATTGGTGTGTTACCTGCTGGCCCAAAATAAATTTTAACATTATTGATAGGCTGCTCGAATAGAACAATGTTGTCTTTTAAACCAATCTATCCCAAGGGACCTTTTTGATGTGATGCAGGTGTTCAAAATGCCGAAAGTACCTTCACCAACGTCACTAGGAAGATGGATATTCCCGAATCCCGACAGTCAATTGTTCTGCCACACTTACGTCAGGGGTACTCATTCTAAATCTGCACTGATCATCTTGCGTAAGCATCGAGTCGAGTTGTTTATGCGGCCGGGAATGCTCGAAACGTGCAGTGTCGACACAGCACCGTCCACGCGTCGGTGGAACATTCAAATATTTTTACTACAAGCATTCTGCCACACTAAAAAACTCGAAAGACTGAGGAGTCAAAGTACGACTGTCCCTCAATTAAAGGATAGGATTGGTTACTAAGAATTGATATTCTAAGATTAACGATTTGAGATGAAACCAAAAATATGGATCGGTCGCAACGGCCTACAACTTCGCCCCCTTAAAATTCAAAGAAAGACTGGTACATTGGCACACGTACTTTGCAATAAAAAAAAAGAACTTGATGAATTTACACTTTTGACACCATCACCAAAAATACTTTCATCAAATATGTGATAGACAAGTATTGACTGGATCGACGACAGTAACCGAGCTCCTTGAAAAGAAGAAGGGAAGAAATTGGTCCAAAGTTTCTAACACAGGTCAAATAAGTGGACGTTTGTGTTGTGTATAAGCGACTCACACGTGGTTCTACCAAGTAAAAAAATACAAAATTCACATTTAGTGTCATCTACGATCCACGAGTAGGATATTTTACAGCTTTTCCCACACAAACGACTGTCCGAAGGTTAAGACTAAAAGCCCTACAATTTACGGAGCGCCTAGCAACTGCCAACTTACCACAGTCACACAATAGGGAGACACGGAAAGTCCGCTTGTGGCTCTTCCATTCGATTATCATTAACAGATTATGCACAAAATCAGTTTTGTCACCAGGAAAAGCAATATTTTTCAGCAAGCTATCGTCATTTGTAACTTTTGAACAAACCAGACTATGTTGATCATGGCTATACAAATTATCTTATGAATTCTTATGAAATGACCACGCGGCAAGCTATAAAGCCAAAAGAAATGGCAGGAATCATCTGTGTAACTCTAAAATTTTGCAAATAATTAATTCAAATACGTCATCTAGTGGCACTATGATGCCTGCCTACTTATTTGCGCGAGGTGACACAAAACGCGATGTAATGTCAATATATCCGTAGCTTGTTTTGCTTGCAAGTGAAACGAGCCTACCGTTACAATATTTACTGTGCCACTGCGACCGCTGCGTTTACGCGATTACTGTGACTGTTGTGACGCAACTGGATAATTATGGCGGACAATGGCCTCCGCACTGTTTCCCTAACAGCCTGATAATTATGATAAAGCTAGCTAGTGGGTTATTTAGTTAAATCCTTAAAAGATACTTAGTCCTGTCACACAAATCCGTGAAGGATGTAAACTGGTTTCAATAAGTTGTGTTGTTTTATAAACAATGGTATAAGAATAACGTAGAGATTAAGCAAAGAACTGCGTTCGAAGGTATCTATTTTAAAGCAAGGCATGACTATGAATACACTTCTAGACCACTACAATCTTCGGAGCTGACAAAGCTAAACCAAGTAGGCGTTTCCAGACAAGTACGCTCCATCTTAAGATCATATCTATGCATATCGATACCTATCAGATATAAAGTTAAGGTTTGACCTTAAGACCGCGGCCTCGACGGCATGGAGGGCGCAGTGATAAATCGCGCTTCCATTGACTCTTTGGTGGCTCTGTAGTATGGAGCGGTCTGGAGTTCATAAAAATCAATACACAATGCGCCCGCTCCACCCTCCGCTGTCATACTGGCCACGACTTTAGTAGCGAGTGTTGGGGTTAGCCATTTAAGAAATTTAGAGACAAGCCTCAGATGACAGCCATAATGCCTGGCTTACATTCAACACTATGGAAATGACTGGAACCTGCCCATTGCCCTGGAAATTCGCAGCCTGGCACTGGATTGACAGGACGCCCTAAACTGCTGTCTACTTAAACGTCCAACTTAACACTTATCCTCAAGAATTTAGTAATTGCATGAACACGATAAATGCCGCATTGGATTAACTTACTAGCCCCGAAAATTAAAAGGAATGTTAACGGGACTGTCACGCGATCGTCAAGTCAACAATTGGGTTGAAACTAGTACCCATACTACTGAGTTACTGTATGCCACTTCCGTTGTGTAAGCCAGGTTTTAAGCATTGAAGTTAACTAACTGGCAGACAAGCTACCCATAGCGAAAACCGATTGACATCAAAAAGCTAATGCAGGTAGTCCATTCTTTAGCAATGCTTTGTTCACCTCGAGACACCAGATTTTCATTCCGACACACAATCTTTTACAATAAAAATGGATGCCATTGCCATATCTCAAGATGAAAACAGAAATGCCAGTGAAACCTTGAAGACGCCACTGGTAGTTCGCCGGCCTATTAGGCTTTATGTTTTGATACTTTAGACGGGTCGTGACCTTTTTATTGTGGGTTCCATTCTATCCCTGAATCTAGCTGTTTAGGTGCTTTATAAATATAAATATATAAATAAAAAAATAAAAAATTATACATTCCGGCACAAAGACTTAAACTATTTTCGAATAATGTGTATTGTAACGCTATTAAAATGTTTAACAAGTTGCCAGTTTCATTACGAGCATTACCAGCAAATAAGTTTAAATTGACATTGAAAAACTGGCTTCTACAAAAATGTTTCTATTCCATGAATGAATTTAATGATGCTAAAATAAAATACATTTAATAATTAGAATATTGACTTTATGACGACTAGAGAGACCAATAATTCATTACTTTGACATTATATAAAATCATACTTAATAATTTATGAAGTCTGCTAATAAATTGAATTCGAATTGATAAAATTAATCAGGTTCTTACGATGATATGTTATTATTTGTATTTCAACGCCAGAAGTGGCAGAATATGTAGAACTTACCTAACTTTAAGACCTTATGTAACCACCATATTCTTGGAAATAAATGATTTTGATTTTTTTTTGATTTTTAGGCTTAGAAGTGTTTCGTTGGGATTCACAAAAATAGGATACAACCTGCTCCTGCCATGTCTAGAATGTTGAAACGATTTCGATAAAGGAAGGAAGCTTGATGGAGTAAAACACATAGACACCCCTTTAAGAACGACAAGCTGATCTGATAAAATATTGACCGAATACATCAATTATTCCCTTTAACCAAGCCATTCGATATCTGAAATAAAAATATCATATACAACTACCAACAGTACCACTACACCAATCAGACAATTTGATATTTTTTTTGTGTCCATGAAACTGTATCGTCCAAATCCAATGTGGCTAAGATTTATACAAAATTGTTTATTTTATTTTTTACCTTGTAGCGAACCAAATCAGTCCCTAACACGGTTACATTCCGCGCTCTTCACGCACCCATCAATTTCCATGCAATCGGGGGCTAGTATTTTGCCACAGTAGAAGCGGTACAATAAGTATTCTCATTTATTAATAGGGTGGTTTGGTGCCATTGGTGCTACAACCTTGCATTTAATTGGCACTCACGAAAAGAATTATCCTGTGTATGTCACAACCCCACTTCAAACAGACGACCCTGCAGACCAAACTCACCGAATGCTGTGACTCATTGATCCTCGTGGTATTTATTTTAAGCCTTCCAATGATCGCTGTAAGTACGATAAACAAGTTAAATACAACCTTCATGCAAAGGTTGCGTTTTACATCTTGATTCCACATAAGACACAAATCGAAATCGCTGAGGGGAAAGCAGTAAATTAAAATTACACCGTTGAAGAGAACAATAATTCCGAGTGGAGGAGTTACTATAACGATATTGCCATGTCTTTTCAGATACTAAGCGCAGCACAGCAAGCTGCCAGTAGTCCAGTACTAAGCAAGCCTACTACGTGTGTATCAACTGTGATATTTGTGATTATGTTCCGCTGCAGACGTGCGGAAGCCACTGATGGGCTTCAGTCAACGCTTAAACAACGTATGCGTTTCAATAACAATACAGGATTAGGGTTGTGGTAAAGTAATATGTTACGATATTTGTTATCGTTGCGTATTTAATCTGACAGGTGACGGGTTGTTTCGTGACGTATGGTGGTGGTATATAAAGACTGAAATGGAGATAATGGAAAACGACATTTTTTTTTCGGTGCGCCTTTCTCCTCCATCTCTTTTGATGAAATGAGTAAAAAGAGATAGACTTAACATTGAAGAATTGTTTGAAGTGTGTTTTATTTACGGGATACTTTCCTTCCATGTTTCAGTCACATTTTAATGTTAGTGTAATAACTTTTCTAAAATCCTGTGAATGCTCTCATTGGCATAAATGTATTTCATCTATTACTAGCTGTACCTACCCTGAACTTCATACCGCCTAACATTATTTTTTTTCGTCAGCTTTTTCAATATTTTTATTATTTATTCTGCTATTTGGGGCGGAGACAAATCAAACTGATTGAACTGAAATGAAATTCGATCCAGCTGTTCTCGACTTATAAGTGTTGTAACAAACCTGACTTGGTCCAGCCGTTCTTGACTTAAGTGTTGTAACAAACTTGACTTTGTTTGGTATACTAAGATTATAACATGACTAATTATGTAACGAAGCAACTCCTTTGCAATGGTGGAAAACGCAGCAACTGCGAGCTTTAAATTAGAATCAGTGTAGATGTTGTATGGTAATAACATGAGAATGAGACCAAACAAAATAGAAATGACAGAAACGATGCAGCTTACCCAATGATTACTCAGCACCATTTCTGATCATGCGCATCTCTTTAATTCGTGTTATAATATTCAAACGAAATCCAGTTCACACTTGTTCAATATTATGGTTAACTACTCCCACAACAGACGCATGTTTTGGAAATTCGGTCAGCGCTTCAGCAAACATAAATTATTATTACATAAAGGAACCACAGTAGCGATAGATGCAGTAAACGCACTAACGTATTCTCTGCCTGCCTAACTGAAGGTTGTCCGGATGAAATCGCTTCAAACAATAAAATCACTTAAATTTTGCAGATCTAAATTAAATGTATTTCCTGTACTTTATTCGTTTTAGGTATTTAAGTAAGATATAATACAACGTTATATCTATCTTAAATAGACACCATGGATGTCATAACGCTATTATTCGTAAAACTTTATTTTACCAACAATGGTTAAAAACTTGACGTGCAAATACAATTTTACCCAACAAACGTAAATATTTGTTGCAATAAATCCGGTGCAGTAACTTCAAACTATGGACCAATTGCAGTGCCCAATTCCCTGTTAACCTACAGCACTAAAGAAATACTTTTAACGGCACCGAAGTCGGACACATTTAATTTAGCAATACCTGGTAACACTCCTCCTCTCCTCTTCTTCTTCAAGTTGGACAAAAACAGCATGTTTAACAGAATTAAGAATAGACGCACCACGTTTATGATAATCTTTAGTAGCGGCGTTGTGTATTTGTACGTAATCCCTTAATGTGGAGAAAACCTACTACAAGCTCCTTGACTGTGACGAGATACATTTTACTCGGCGCCGAGTAAATAAAACAAGTCCCCTTTCTGTAAAGAGGTATTCTTCTCACGTCGCCTTTATTACTTTGAAATAGAGTCCTAATTTGCGAGAATGCTTGTAAAATTCACTTAAAATCGTCTGCACTAAATTTCAATTGTATTTTCTAGTAGAATCGCGTGCAGAAAACCATTGTTCATAACAACAATTAGGAGCGTTGTATAACAAGTGTAATTTGTAGTCGCTCATAGCTGGAATAGACTTAATTATTTCTTTGATTACTTAAAATACTCGTGTACTCAAATCTTAGCGTGCGCAGGGAAACAGACTGAATTTTTATGGGCTACAGAATTAAATTTAGCTGGATTACTGAAGTTAATATCCCGTGCCACAGCCCGCGCTGCGATTGTGAGTGGATGGGTGACCATTCAGGCCCTATTTAGTAACATTTACCGCAGGTATAACAAGTGCTTCGGAATCGGTAGGCACGATAATAGTTGCTCCCGGCTAAGCTCAGTCAGAGGCTTTAGGGCGGCTTGATAACATCAAACAGTAAGATTTAGACACTGGCCTTGCAACACCCTCCACCAATCTGCACTGGGCACAAAGGGGCACAAAATCACGTTTCATGTATAGATGAAACGTGATTTTGACTTTTTTGCTCTATCGTAAAACGGTAAACCACTCAAACTTAGTTGACTGACAATATCTAGCTATTGTTAACAACAAATTATAAAAACCGAACTAGTATGAGTCGGTTTTGCGATAAGGCAAAAAGTAATTATTGTAAGGGTGCCATTTCACAGAAGAATCTGATAACAGCCATAATCAATCAAGCTGCTTAGCAGACAGAAAGTCCGCAGATCAGACAATTAACTAAAAAATATTCCCGTCCTCTGCAGTCGATAAAACTTATTACATTTTGAGTTTTTACCAAATTAACAGAGCTAGGACTCCATGAATACACGAGCGGTAACTAGTATGCAACCAGGGGACCAATTCTAGCGAATATGAAATTATGATTACAGGCCTTGCCTCTCTTTCATACGTTTTAAGAGCGAGCAGGACCGCATATTCATGAGATTTAAATTATTATGGTACATACATTTAGAGGAGAGACGCATTTTGCATGATTTAATTATATGAAAGAAAACAACTGCTACCGAAACTACGTCAAAATATTTGTTTACGAAATACGTTGAAATTCGGAAAACCTATAGTCATATGCATTTAGTAGACGCCAAATACACGCTAGTGCCTTTTTATAAAGTTTTAAATGGTTTTGAAATTAACATCGTTTGTATCTCAATCCAAAAAATATATCAAATACCTAGTTCAAAAATGTAGCAAGCTTAAGTGGCAGTGGGCTAGCCACATCTGTCGCAGAACCGATGAAAGGTGGAGTAAACGGGTTCTCGAGTGGACACCACGCCTTGGCAAACGTAGTGTAGGACGCCCTCCAGCTCTTTGGACCGACGACCTTAGGAAGATGGCTGGCAGTGGATGAATGAAAAAGCGGGAGATCGTGCTCTTTGGGGGAGGCTTACGTCCAGCAGTGGACTGCAATAGGCTGAGATAATGATGATGGATCCTAATCATTGTGCCAATTGAGAAAGTTCATTTGTAAAAATTCGACAGAGAATCGAACTCTAACATTCAAGGCGAACAATCGCACTACTGTGCCAAAAAGTAGAAACGATTTACTTGACTATGGTGTAACAGTAAACTGCAACAGTCCTAGAAATACCTGGTGCCTAAAATACCAGTCTGCCAAGTCGAAACGGAAATAGGCATTGCTATTTTGTTCGCGACTTGATATATCTAGCTGTTTTAACGACGCGGTGGAGGGAACTTTAAGGCTTTTGAATCGTAGATCATGTTAAGTCCTTTGATAAATTATTACAGGGTGGACATAGATTGTTCTTAGAAATTATAATCGTATCAACCCCTCTAGCATGACTAACAAAACACGATACGATATGATATGATATAGCGATTAATCGACACCCAACAGTCGAAATCTAAACTTTTATCAAAACAACGAGCATTACCGTGGCGTCACTGGCACGTATGTACAATACATGCTCTCTGTTTCGATAAAAATTCAAGATGGCTGCTATGATATCAAATTTTGACCATAGGGTGTCGATAAATCGCTATATCATATCATATCGTGCTTTGTTGGTCATGCTAGAGTGGCTGGTTTACTAAGCGTTTGGTTAGAAAGGACTGAATTTAGGAACAAAATGACTTTTAGTACACTTACTTATACAATTTAATCCAAAGTGTAAGTAAATAAATAAACTTTTTGATTAGATAGAAAAATGTGTGATACTGTTTATGTAACATCGATAAGAGGAGAAGTATATAAAACACCTACATAGACTTATTGTTTTGCGACTAGTTGGTTTAATACAAGTTATTACCACGATGTAAGGGGTACTTAAGTTACTCAGTATCGATTAAAATGGACATCCTATGACTGAAATGGTGATGAATGATGATGATGAACTGTTAAAGATCTTTTACTCGTATTAAATTTTTAAAGATACGCAACATTAAAATAAACTGTATTTCAATTGTACTTCAACACAACAAAGTGCATCGAATACAATTTATTGCATTGGAAGTAATTTATTGATTGCTAATTATTACGTTAAATTATTGTCAAATTTATTGTAAGGGTTAATTGGTATTGATGTATTTTATTACAGGTAATGTTTTGATCAAATAAATAGTTATTACGAATTATAAAGCTGCAACTTTTGACGACCTCAGTAGCCGAGATGCGAGAACGCCAGACTATATGGCGTCGCCATCTTTGAGGTTCCGGGTTTGATTCTCGGTCGGGTCAATGTGGAAAACGATCTTTTCTATATTGTCTCGGATCTGGGTGTTGTGGTACCGTCGTTGTTTCCGATTTCCATAACACAAGTGCTTTAGCTACTTACCTTAGGATCAGAGCAATGTATGTGATGTTCAATATTAAATAATAAAAAAACTCTAGCGTTACAGCTTACCTGTAATGATTGAAAATACATTTTGTCAAAACTTTGACATGTTTCAGTAATATTTACAATAGCAGCCCGTCCCGGCTTCGCACGGGGTAGACAATTATCGCTAATAGTTTCGGCAGCGCATTCGACGAAAGACATTTCAAGACTCATTTTTCTACACCTTCGGTTACATTGTTCAAATTTTACCAAGGATCCCTAATTTTTTTCAAAATGAAATGTAGCCTATGTCAACTTGGAAGAATGTAGCATTCTATTGGTGAAAGAATGTTTTGAATCGGCCCAGTAATTTTTGAGCCTATTCATTACAAACATACAAAAATAGGTACAAATCTTTCCTCTTTATAATATTAGTATAGATGAAAGAGAAAATAATGCTCAGTTGCGTGCATTGGTAGAACTAGGGGAAGCCTATCAAAATCGAAATCATTTATTTCTGTAAATTGGCCATAAAAGGCACTTATACATGTCCCAATATTTTTTTCCCTACCACTGCTTCGGGACTATTGTGGGCCTATGCTCATAAGGCCCCAATCTAGCAGTAGACTGAACTTTGGGCTTGATTTATGAGTGTACCGATATCTTTTTATCTGATTGCAGAAAGTACGCTATTGGCCTGCTTTGTTGATCGAAACAAAAACAACAATTACCACCCCTAGCTCAGTTGTTTGCAGAAGAAGGGTTGCCGACTCAGCTGAGAACGGAATTGCTTGCTTGTAAGGAGTTAGGGTTGTCACTGACGCAGAACGCAAAATGTTAAACAAACATGTTTATTTTTTGTGTTCGAGACAAAAAATTACAAGCCAAAAAAATATCATTGAAGAAGTAAGGTTAGCTAAATCAAATGTTATAATAATATGAGAATTTAATGAGTCTAAATTGCAAAAGCCAAGTAACCTGGTATTGGTAACATTCCATATTGTTTTTTGCGTAATTTGAAAGCGACTGTTTTGCGATTGACTACACGAAGATTTTCAAATATTTATTACTCTTTGGAGTTTGCAAAAAAAAACCAGGGCTTACAAAGCTAGGCTCGTGGATTCGAATCCTGAAAGAGCCAATGTTTGTGTGATTCGAGGAGCATAAGCATTGAACCTGCACTTGAATCATAGATGTTATAGAATGTATTAAAGTCTATCCGTTATTTAGTCGTCGCACGCAGTACAAGCTCGGCTTAGTTTAAATGCTAGACAATTGGTGTAATTGCTAAAAGTATTTACTACTTATTTTACTTAACGTGGAATAATTAAGTTAACTTTAGTACGAAATGTAATCAGAGGCAGCCCTAACAACGACCAATGGTCTATCTATATCGTGTGCCTGTACAAACAGGGCCAGCTAACTCAGCTAAACCGCTATGTACAGTCTGCATCAGAATACTTTAGTCGACTTCAAATAAAAAAATATTGGACAACATCACATACATTGCTCTGATCCCAAAAGTAGCTAAAGCACTTGTGTTATAGAAATCAGAAACAACGACGGTACCACAACACCCAGACCCGAGACAACATAGAAAAGTTCTTTGTCCACATTGACCCGACCGGGGATCGAACCCGGAACCTCAGAGATGATGGCGGCGGCATATACTGTCCGGCGTGCTCGCCTCTCGGCTACGGTCGTCACCTGCCAGCTTCTTAGAACTTATCTGCTCAGTAAACAAATAGGGATGTTGACTTTGACGTTGAGAGGGCACTTTTGCATGCTTTTCCAATAAATGACAACATCCCTATTCTTTACTGAGCAGATTAGCTTACTTAGAACTTTAATCAGCGATTGTTAAACAGGCCCTTAGTCTATCTGCCTAGAAACTAGACAGCAAAATCTGTTATTTGTGGTTCACTAGTAGCTCATGGCATGCAAGGTGTTCAGTAGTTGATCCATATAATATTTACAATGTTAAATCATATTATACTAGCTGCTGGCCGCGACTTTGTTTGCGTGGTCTTTAGTTTATTTATAAGTAGCTGTGTCCGCAACTTTGATTGCGTGGACTACAGGATATAGTGGTATTTGCCATATCAAGCAACGCTGTGTATACTTGGCGTCACGTAAAAAGAGCGGTGGCCAAAATAGGAACTAGCATTTTCAGTACTGCTATAAGTGTTCGGTGGAGACAAGTAGCGCCACCCTCCAGCGTTTATTTTTATTTGACGAAAATTATACTGAGTGAAGCACTCATCTTTTCACTATGGCTCTCCTCGTTTGGCGGTGAAACAAAAATATATGAGATTGAGCAGTTCCATTGGCTAGTCCCCGAAATGTATCCGAAAAATAACAGATAATTTGAACTAATACAGACTGGTCACTACGACAAGAATAGTAAAAGGCGGGTCGGGCGTCCACGAATGTATGACGTTTCTACCATTATTTCTAGTCATTTAAGAATAGAAGGTATTGGATTTGATGTATGTGCTTAGTGCTTTCTTGAAATGTTGCTATTTACATTGAATATAATGAAAAATAAAGTTTAAAAAAAAGTATTATAAAATGGCCAAATACACAAAATCTTTATCAATTGTAGCCCATGTTTTACGGTTTAAGATATTTATTTCTCAAAAAGTATAATATAACATACATTCACTTTACAGAGAAATACAAGATCACTTGACAAGCAAGTGCAGGACATTTTATTCTGATGTATATGCTATATTACTGTAAAGTTTCATCAAAATTAATTCAGTAGTTTTTGGGTGAAAGAGTAACAAACATCCATCAATTCTCACAAACTTTCGAATTTATAATATTACGTAGAGTAGGATATCCCAAGTAAGATTAAGTTAGGTTAAAAGCATTTTAGAGACTATGTCCCCTGATCCCCTCGTGACCACGACCGTAGCATCACGGTCGAAACGTCGAGGAATGTAAGTAGTATCAATACTACTACATAATATAGTACGTCGCGATTAGACCCGTGATTATAAGTTTTAATTTAAGAGACTGACAGTACCCGCTTTAAGACTGGTTTTGGAGTGGTCGCGAATTCATGGCATGGCCAACTTGTGCACTAGTTGCGCGTATACTGGTAGACTAGCATTAATTACTAGCAAACACTAGAAGATTTAGGCCATAGAGCACAATTGCTGCCATTCAAACAGTAATTAAATTGAATAGAACACTAACTACTTACCAAGTTACACTAATGAATGGCGCGGTGGCGAGGTAATTTTCCCTGAGCTTATGAGAGCGATTTGAGTCCCTGTTGGGTACAAAATTATAGGTGATTTTTTTTCTAAATATTAGCTCTCATACTGTGTACTAGGTTGCGTCTCGCTCTAAAATCGTTGGTTACCTTTTCGAGACCACAACAGATATGTTTTAAACTTGACTTTAAAAAAAAAGTAAGAGGATTCTAATTAATCGTTTTTTTTTCTATATGCTAGTTAAATCCTTTATTTCTAAACTTACACATAAGCTCCATAATTGATGAGAGATAAGGCAACTGTGAACACAACCTATCGCCTTATTCGTTACACCTGTGACACCTGTCCCTTAAAGGGGACAATGGCGGCTTTCATGCGAATGCGCTTCTGTGATGCACCTCTGATGTTAAAGAATAATAAAAAGCCTATCAAGTACTCTTTACTGCTAAAAAACAGGCGACGACTGCGTTTATTGAAAAGTAATAAAATTTAGAAAACGATCTTTTCTAAACTGACTTGTGTCTGGGTGTGCTAGGAAAACACATTGTCTGGTCACAAACACCTTTCAACGAAAGAATGCTAATTCCTACTTCGAGGCCATGACAAATGATGTGTTGTCTGAACAATTTTTATACATATTTATCCTAATTTGTAGATTGACAAAAAAAAACGAGATTATTCCTCGCTTTTCTTACGTGTTTGTTGGCTTCTAATAAACATATTACCAAATTAGTGGGCGTTTTAATATGTAACATGTACCTAGTTTTGAGTAACACCGAGCCACTTAGCGTGGCCCCACCTAAGGCCAGAGAACAGCTGTGGTCAAATGGTCAGAAGCTGCCGCCAGGTCACAATCTTACCTGGCCCATTCGTTCAGGTGTAGGCAGGTGCAATGAACTCAGGAAAAGGTGGGGCTTCACTGAGGACGACACGTGCGAGTGTGGCGCCTTACAGCCTATGCCACACTAAATGTCGTGCCCTACCTCTCCTGCCACCTGCACGCAAGAGGACTTTAACAACGCCAACCAGAAGGCCATTGATGTTGCCACTTTTTGGGCGCAGAGAGTTTAATTGCCATTGACTCGAGAAGAAGAAGAAGACCTAGTTTTGATGAGTATTGTAACTAAACAAGGTACATTGATTTTACACATAAATAATTATCACAAAAAATATGATGTACCACATTGTAATTTTTTTGCGTCCCACATAAGTACTCCTGTCAGTGTCATAAATAAGATTCCCTTCTAAAATCTGTTGTACATAACCTGTCACAAACAGCCATGAACTCAGTACCTAAGCAATGTTGTTTTAAGTCAAACTTTATCAGAAAAAACAAAACTATGTTAAAGTAATACTGTTTTTTAAGTGTTCATAGTAACGCTCAAAGTTTCCAAACCACCAAATCTTAAAAGTAATATGTAAATGTAATGCTTATACTCAATATTCCACACCAATACAATGTCACAGTATGTTATTTTGTCGGTCAATTTTCAACACTTTTTCACACATCTCAACGCTGACGTACAAACAAGGACCGCAAATATCTTGCTCATCTTTTACTAACACAGTCAAGCATGATATTTATGTAAATAATAAGAGATTTCTAGAAAAAAATCTTTTTTTCCTGGCTGAACTGCTATTAATAAATAAATACTGATGCCCTGTTGGTGTGGTGTGGTGATTAGCTGGGCACGGAAAAGGTTTAATTCTAGGGGTGGGTCAAGTTTGGATTTTTTTTTCTGAACGGGCATGTAAAATTTATGTTCTGGTATCTTCTCACCCATGAATGTATTAACCTTTCACCTAGACCATGAAATGGATAATGCAAGTGAGTTTGCTAATAAAAAAAATATGTTGTGCAGATTCATGATACAGACTATGATGTAGATCCAATAAACACCTTTAACTTTTGTTATGGCGTCAACAAAATTGGCACAAAAAAAGTAATAATTATGTTGAAAATTATTAAGGATGGTAACATTTTCCCCCTGGGTCAGATTATAGTGACGTCATAATAAAAGTTGATGGTGCGTGTGTGGTCTTTCACATAGAATATGTCTTATCTCTGCTTATTGACTTAAATTTTTTGGGCCCAAAGACAAAGGCAAAATTTGCATTGTCCTTTACGTTTATTTACATTTGTGATGTTTGGAGCATTTTATTCATTTTGCAATCAATTTTATTAGAAGTACATACATAATTTTTTAAATTATGTTTTGCATATACTAGTTACATTGAATGTTCTTGGTAGCTCATTGAAAGAGCGGTCAGTAAGATTCCCACCTAAGGTAGTAAATTTTTCATGTTTAATCTTCAGATTGATAAGATTAAATTGTTTATAGAAATAATACTGCGTGAAGACCACTGTACCCATTTTTGTAACTACCCCCTAATTTTTTTATATGTTAAGTAAAACAAAAAGTGAAATAGATACACACTGTTCTTAAAATATTAAAAATTAAGATATGAGATCATAATATTATTGTTCAGGGTCATAATCTAATAGAAATTAAAAAGTAGAATTAGAACCCACAAAAATGTATCTTTAGCGAAAGATTTACAAAATATAATTATCTATTTTTCAAACGGCAAAACACCTAATGATAACAAATAAAATGTAGCAAAATATATATAGATAGCCAAAACAATCAATGTAACAATCAGTTATTGATACAGACGAATATGTCTTAATTGAGTATGCTAATTGCTAACATAAGTCATAAGATTTAGAAGTTATTAAAGGTTTTGACTAAATAAACACAAGATTTAAAAAAATATATATAAAGAGAGAGATAGTCAGTCAATCAGAACACATCTAAGTTTATCATATTGAAAACATGATTTTTAAAAGATGAAAGTTACAAATCTGGTATGTATTCCCATTTCAAGTAGTGTTTTACAAAACCCTGGCTCACACGGCTAGCAAAAAACTGTCAATAAGGATGTTTTGTTCTATGACCTGTCTAGTGGGTATATGGGAATTTGTTATTTTATACAAAACAATATTCCGTGTCAATATGAGTTCATTCATTAGTCACGCTCTTAAGATCACTTATTCGGACTTACTTACTATTTACACACACACACACACATATAATCCCATTCAAAAACAATCAAACCTTAAATATTAACTCAATACTTTATCAAAATGAATAAATGTCCAAATAAAAGACCAACTTGTAGTTGTGACATTTAAGCAAATCATATTGAACTAATAAATAAAACTGGTTTTGTCTGATGTAGTAAAAGAAACACTAGGAGTTTGGTTTGCTTTTTTGTTTTGTGTATGTATGGTATCATATTCATGGCTAGTCGTTTCAGGTACAGTAATACTGCAGGATAATGGTCATATTCAATGATAGGTAAAGCCATGTGATATCCATTATGAGAAAGTTAATCATACATCATTACAGCTGTCAAATACTACAAGGAAAACCTAAATTATTAGACTAATCATCATAAATTTAGGATAAACATAACATGAATGTAAGCAACAAATAAATTGCAACAATGTTTTTTAAACAGATAGGGCACAAAATACGCACAATTACAGTGAGCAATTATCGCCATAATTAGCATTATCAGAAGTCATATCTCGTGGCATCTGCACGATATTGCGGACACAAAACTAATTCACCAACAAATGTACTCTACATCACACTCAAATACACCCAGAAGCAGCACATGGGAGCTTACAAATCATAAAAAGCGTATAATATGGGCGAATCGATGTCCTTCTAACTAGCAACAGGGCTGTGCCTTTACTATGAGTACATTATACATACCTATAACTGCTCGCCGTGTAACACCTATTTTCCACTTTTCAACAAAACCGTACGCACTATCCGAGCATCAAAATGAATCTTTAAGAGCTAATCGCTATACTAGTAGCTCCTTTGGCAGAATATTCAATGTCCCTTCAGCTCTCCTGGGTGGTTCACGAAAAGCCTAGCCACCGGCGACGGAGCACGTATACCCATTTCAAACGCAACGTAGGCCCAAAAACCACATAATATGCACTCGAATTTCGTAGCACATACGACAAATAGTAATAATCAACAGATGATAGGGAGAACACTGACTAAAATAGCTAAAATTATTACTAGAACTTTACCCTTCTGCCAGCAATGTCTCGTAGATCGACCCTCCAGCGGTTATCGGGCGCTTCCTATATCACCATTAAGACTGGATTCTCACTTTTTGGCACATTTTGTATCTTATTAACAACACCACACTGAATTAAGAATTAATCACAAGTTTTTATCACGAAATCATCCACCATTAGCTTTTCATACACCCTCGAGCTCGGTCCTTTTCACGGCCATTTGCAAATTGCGTCAAAGTTCCTGGAACGTGATTGGTGTATTCAGCGCTAGTGTTGGTTTGATTTTACAACGACATCTGGTGGCCATATGAGAAACTATTTGATTTAATATTTAAGACTAGACTTTGTTACTATGAAATAAGGTGCATTTCAGTTTTAATTGAATGGTTTGTAAGACTTTATCAAATATACTTAAAAGGGTGCGGTAAGGATCTTTTGAGAACCCCGCAATGTGACGTCAAACTGGGCGTGAGAATCAAAACGCGCGAAATTTAACTTTTTTTTTTGGTTTTACATAATTAAATTCAGATTGAATTAGAATGGAACATTTTTTTATAATTTCATACGCCTATTTTATTTAATTCCAGTAATATAGATTTTGTATCGATTTCAGTAAGACGGTATTTAATTTGATAATTTATTGGAAATCGAAAGTAGTCTTTCCTCCGTTCCGTCCCTCGTAAAGCAAAAAAATATATATACATTTTAATTAATGGTTAGTAATTCAAAACACATTTAGGATAATCGCACAATTAAAATAAATAAATAAAAATAAGTTACAGACTTAAAAAAAAATCACTACACTAATCAATGAGCTTCATTCATATTCGTATTCGGATTTTTTTTATGAGTATTCTGTACATGAATATTATATTATTGTTGAACGTTATCATTAAAATACATAATTGAGTTTGAGTTATTTTTAAAATTACCTAAAATAATTTGTCTGAGCTACATATAGCTCACCGAAACCGAAATAATATTGTGTGAACGCATCGTTTCCTGAAATCAATATTATTATTTTATATGGTAACATTTTTTAAACGTTAGAATTTACGATCTTTGTTTTGATTGGCTCATTTGCATTTTCCGCGTTTAGGATCGCGCATGCGCAGTCATCTGTTAATTTTATCACACTTTGTTTGTCGGTCGGTCTGTCAGTCAGCAGTGACGGTGGGACGGTTTTCTTCAGTACAAGTTGTTGTTGTTTATTTTGTCCGCTTTAAATTAACGCAACTCCACTCCGATTGTGGATACAAGTTTAATGGACTGTGAAAAGTGTCGTTCTTTGCGGTAAATTACTCTCTTAATCCTTTTTGGAGGATTTTGCTGGAGTTTATTTTTCAAAGTTCCAAGAGCATTTCCTTAACATTCGGTAAGTACCTAATTAAGTTTATAGTTCTTGTGTTTTAAGACCTTCGAATGAATTAATTTTCTAGAATTCAGATTCAAATTTTTAAGGCTTTTTAATTAGTTATAGTTAGACTATAACATCCATGCCCTATTGTATTGGTAACTGCTGCATTGTTCTCAAGAGCAAATCCTATTAATCGTTTTTACTTATACTTTGAATTATTAACAATCTATAAGTGCTAAAATTTACTTCATTCGTAATTATGTGTGTTCATAACTCTTAAATAAAACGAACTCTCTAGACAAAATAATGGTAACATTACATCAAACAACTACATTGTAAACACCAACTTGCATCGAATTTTAAATCAAGAGTCAAATTATTAACATTAATTTTTATTTATAATAATCACTAAATCTCTGTGATTTTGCCATAAAGTTTTAGTAAAGCTCCTTCAAGCTATGGTTTAATTTAATCATCCACCGACAACCATTGTGTAAATAACAGTAATTACAACCAATGTTTTGTTTTCCTGGGAGTGAACCACTCATGCTTTAATAACAAGGTATTGCACTCCATCTTTTCATTTTTGTATGAAAAATTTTCATAGAAATATATTCATTGAAAATAAAAACCGTGTACAAACAGTTATTATTAAGCTTGATTTAATTAATTGCCTAATTATGTCATAATTAAAAAAATCTTAACTATTAATAAATTTTTCATTTGTTTAGTCCAAAATATAATTTAAATCTTTAATGGATAATGGGATAACATTTAGTAAGTGGACCATTGAGTTGGGTGCCCATAATTTAATGGTACAAAGGTGTGGGCCTAAACAGTCCTGCTGGCAAATTTCAGGTTCAGGATGCTTGTACTTTTTCTGGAAATAAATTTCCAAATACTTTGGTTTGTTAGAAGGTTTTTAAACTTTAGCATGTGGACCATCAAATTAAGGGTTGCAGGGTTCTTACCCTTCCCCCCTCTCACCCCCCGCAACCATTAATTTGACGGTCCACATACAAAATGTTTACTGTTTTATCATTTTTTTCATTTTTAATAAAATATGTCAGTAATACTAATTTTAATCCAGCTTGATTTTAAACAATTATTATATTTAATATAATGCCAATAATGAAATACCATTTTTTAATCTCACCATTAGTCACTCTGTGTCCGATTAACACTTCAGAAGAAACATAACTATAAAATATTGTAGTTTAGTAGGTATTGTGTAATACCAACTGCAAGTAAGGTAATAAAAACATTAGAATAAATTGTTAAGCTTTGTTACACAACTCCTGTGACTTTCCTGAACCTTGAAATATCAGACAGACAGGAAAAATAAACAATGAAATAACTACCTAATTTAAATATTTTTTATTTACTAGTCATTTTAAACTAAAACTAGTTTTAGCTTCTAGAATTATCACATTAGAATCCAGTGCAACATGGTTGATAATCGCTTGATGTCTTTATCCTATTCTCAGCAAATAAATATCTTTATCAGTATAAGTGGGGTGGGATACATTAGGGCCCTCTTTAGGCACTTGTACTGGTTTCCCAAAATTATCTTTGTCCTACTATCGCCTTGGGGACTACATGAGTTAATTTTTATAATTTTAATATGCTGCGCAATAAACTCAGTCACTTGCTAAATACAGCTTTACAGATATACAGTTGGGTATAGCTTTTGATGTGAAGAGATATCGCCGCTCGTTTGTTTACGCTGTCTCTCGAAAATAGGCAAAATTGTCTGCATAGGCCATTTTAGGCGAGTGCCCTAGCACTTCGGCTCGTGTCGTTACAAATAGCGCACGAAGCGGCATTGAAATAGGGTTCATAATAGCGCGGATTATAACGTGGCTGTTACGACAGTTGTTGCGTTCACAGGAAGTAAAATTAGTTTTGCGCATGGATGCGATTGCTAGATTAAAAAACCCTATGTACCGTTAATAGCCATCAAGTTGGCCTATCATTCCACCCATAAGCGAATTAAATTGGTTAAAAATACATGAAAACATATTTTTATGACAGTTTTTTTTCAATCATGTAAATTTTCATATTTATAAGTATATTTAGCGTCTTCAAGACATTTCGTTTGTAGTTACGCTTACTTTCACTGTACACATGGCCTTAGCATAGAATCTGTTGCAAATATCCACTTAGGCACTTACTGACAGACTGTCGAAATCTCAAGCACATAATGCTCAGTATTGAATAGATTATTATTTTTATTTTTCCCATCCTGTGAATGTAGTGATTAATTAGTCTTAGGTGTTGATGCAATTCAATTTGCTTTTAGCGATTTTTGATGAAATTAGTTTTGTACTTTTGAAACTTATTGTCCTTGAATGTGCTTGCTTGTGTAAAGTTGTTTATGAATGTTACTTTGACTACAAGTACTTGGGTAACTAAAAAGTACGTGTATTTATTTGCAACCTTTTTAATTTTTTGTTAATCACTTGAGGAAATTCGTGAAATAATATTTGATGTTATTGAATATTGGGATATTAGTATTTGCCAATCCTGCGTATTGAAACTTTATTGTATTTTATTAAAAACCGTTATTTTAAATCGTAATCTTCATTCGCGTGTACAAATCAAAACAGACAGTCATAATCAGAAAAACTTTTTTTTGACCTTGATGACAATTCCAAATTTTCTGTTATCCTTCAGCTTAAATTATCTATTCTGTGGTCCACGCAGCTTATTATCGCAGTCTGTTGAAGAATACTTTATTATTATGTGGTCGCGGTTCATCCGTGAGGTACCGAAAAAGAAAAGAAAGGAATTCTCCATAAAATGCTTTTACTATAAATGCACTTAACCCTCTATTCGACCTAGCACTAGTTTTGCTAATAAAGTTGCAATTCACAACATCCCGCCTAGAATGTGTCCCGAACAGTGTGGGATCCCCCACACTGTTCCGCACTCGTAAATACTTAATATACCGTTTTGCGCGGGGCTAGAACATGCTGGAATACCTACCAGTTCGGGCTACCTTGAATGTATTACCAAATCTTTGATATCGCTTCTATTAATCCTTTAAGTGCAGCGTAATCGACTCGATGTCAGAAATCAACATTCTGCATGGTAACCGGGTGTCAGACAATAAATCTACATGAGTCTTCTTACACCTGAACCGAACCAGGCCCCCGATTTAGAACCACAGCACCTCACATCATCATCATCATTTCGACCACAGAACGCTGAATCCACTGCTGAATATAGGAATCCTCCAATGACTTTGAGATTTCCTCGTGGGAAGAACCCTTTTGCCTCATTGTCCGTCAGTTCAGCTTGTTATTCCGTAGGGCTATGTCCTCGACTTTTGTTCGCTTACGGATCTCCTTAGCAAATAGTTCTCGACAGTAAATAGTCGACCGGAAAACGTACAGCATTAATATGTGTGTGAATTCAGTGTCACGTGAATTCGCTATTGAAGGGTTCTGAATTGGGCCAGCACCACGCCAATCTACTGGTCAGTCGCCGAACCAATGCCAAAAATTCGTGATATCTCAAAATGGAAGAACACCAGCCTCTAGCATGACCAACAAAACACGATATGATATGATATAGCCATATATCGACGCCCACCTGTCAAAATATGAACTTTTATTAAAACAGCGAGCTTGTTCGTGACGTCGCCGGCACGTACTATCGCGGGCTCCGAGCCTGACCAGTCTTAAAGCTAAAATCGCTTGCAAGCACTTTATTGCCACTCACTTCAAGCCACGCCCTACGTTCATTTATGTTTCGGGTTCAATCAAGACAATAGCTTTTATGTATCTAATTGGTTGTAGTAAAACGTAGTAATTTGCATAACCAATCAGGGCGGGTTAGGGCGTGTCCGGCGCGATGCGCTTACACAGGAATATTTCTACAAAGCGGTAAGGCGTCGGAGCCCGCGATAGTACATACTTGCTCGTTGTTTCGATAAAAGTTAAAGATGGCGGCTTCGTATATCATATTCTGACAGTTGGGTCTCGACAAACGCTATATCATATCATATCATATCGTGTTTTGTTGGTCATGCTAGGGGGATAAAAACACCTAACAGTATCACAGTTACACAGCCTTACTACTGCGGTTGAATCATTCATTGACTTAGGTCAGTATTTTTTTATTTAATTCTTTCGCAATCGAGCTAACTTGTAACATAACGATTTTTGTTACCACATAATTACCTATTCGATTCCGGATCGTTAACAAAGTATGTTTGCTATCAACAAAGTACGATTTTAATGCAAATTTTTATAGTTTCGCCTTATCTCATGATCTTAGGCATTGTATGATAAATATCTCGTAAAAACGTATTAAACCGTGACTTTAATTAGTGTCAGCATGGGAGCCTCTTCACGTGGAATGAAATTTCTCATTAAAATTATTTACGGGCTAAAAGATTAGAAGATAAGGTTTGATAGACATTTGTTTTTTTATTGATTAATACAAAGATGTTAATTCCTTGTTTCAAGTCCATAATAACAGTTCTTGTGTTGTCTGGTGCAATTTATTTAATTAATTTATATAAATAATAAATAAATATTGGACGACATCACATACATTGCTCTGATCCTAAGGTAAGTAGCTAAAGCACTTGTGTTATAGAAATCAGAAACAACGACGGTACCACAACACCCAGACCCGAGCCAATATAGAAAAGTTCGTTTTCTACATTGACCCGACCGGGGATCGAACCCAGAACCTGAGATGGTGGCGCCATTTAAAGTCCGGCGTACTCGCCTCTCGGCTACGGAGGTCGTCAATATATAATATCCACTGTGTGTGAGCTGTACGCGTCGTGGAGTATGGCCCAAACCAGCTCATAGTTAAGGTGAGGCCTCTGCCCCGCAGCGGGACGTATATAGGCAATCTTTACTTTATTTTGCAATAACCACTGTGTACCTTACCAGTATAATAACGAGCTATTTAGAAAGTAATGACATTATTTTTCTAGCCAATTTCGTTTAGTCATTCCAAGAAAAAATAAAACAGGACAATGGTACATGTAGTTCTAAAGAAGAGGCTTTATCAGAGAATGAAGAATTACTAAAAATGGACAATAAATAGCTAAAATGATTATTAAAAATTCTTATTTTAATTTAGTCACCGAAATAAATAACTTTTTGAAAACTATTATTCCATAAAAAACTCAAACTCCATTTTTTACCATACATTTTGTCATAAAAAAGTAATAAATTATGGTAATTATTCTTACTGTTATGATTACAATGGTTTCGCTAATTCCATGATGATTCCGTGCGATTTTCTGTAATTTTGTTATTATATTTCGGTGTTGTAACCAAAATTTTAGAACTGAGTGGGACAACTTAAACTTCCTGTTTAATGTTTTGATTTATCAAAATAAAATAATAAGTCATGTTTACGTATTTTCTTGCTGTATTTCTCTGGTTATGTACCTATTTGTGTCAAATAAACCATTTCTATTTTATTCTATTTATCGCTTTAAAACTCAGACATCATTATATGATATCTGCATTAATATCTACATATTATGCATGTACACAGATATTAATGTAGATAGAGGAATTCAGAGAACCCTGGATTCGTTCTCGTATCTAAGGGTCACGGTGGCTTCATGGCAATCATTCCAAATGAATTATCCAAGACTTGGACCGTGGATCATGGTCAAGCATACTCTGGCGAGGGAAAACGCTACGACAGATTTTTTCACTAAAATCAGTAAGATAATAAAAACAAAATAGTAGACTTAGTGAAATTTCATAATTGCTACCTCTGTGAACACTTAAATTCGTTGCGTAGGATGTTACGCAAGCGATCGCCACTGTAACTAGCTGTAAAAAGTGAGGTTTCAGGCCAATGGACCGTGCAGCGTTCATGAAACCAGCGGAGCCTGCTTTTTATTAGACAATCTTTTATTTGTATGCATTACGCGGACTAATCACCATAATATTTTGATAGACACGAGGCTATTTTCTTTTCTTTCCTGATTCCGTACCTTTGGTTAATATTGCGGGAGCACTGCTGTTATCTTTTGTTTATCAAAGCCAATATAATAGCCATCTGAACTTCAATAACTAAATTTTGTTTTACAGCAATTACATGCTAGGTTAATCCTACTACTATTATAAAGGCGAAAGTTTGTAAGTATGGATGTATGGATGTATGGATGTTTGTTACTCTTTCACGTAAAAACTACTGAATGGATTTGAATGAAACTTTACCACAATATAGCTTATACATCAGAATAACATATAGGCTACAATTTTTGAGGTTTCTAATGTGAGGTCGTAAAAAAACACATTTTTTGCGCTTACATTGCAAACGCTGACTGATTCCTACAAGATAGATCAAAACAATGTACTACAGTATTGTACAACTTAAAAAGGTCTCCAACAAATTCCGTGATGGTATATGTTTATCTCTTAGGAATAACCCACAATAACCATTTTTTATCCTTTACTTTGTACGAGAAATAATGGCTTATTTACGAAGCGATTTTAAGCAATACAGTATTAATCCTTATCCAATTAAGTATCTTAAATACATTGTGCATTTAATTAAGATCAATATGGCTTTTTACAGCATGTAAATTAAATAAATATTTTCGAAGATATCACAGATTTAAAATGCAGAGTCATAGCAATTTCGGCGATAAATACCGTTTCGGTGATAAATACCGGCAGCGGTGCCGGGGCGAACGGGGCGTGGGGGGAGCGGGGTAGGTGCGGTGGGGAAGAAGTGGCTCATCGCTGAGTGCGCGACCCGAACACGGGCAGACGCGTGAGGGCAGACGTCGTTGACGGTTGTGTCCGTTTTGCGAATTTTCAAGGCACTAGCGATTTGATAAAAACGTATGGTCGCCCACTTTAAGTAATATAGGCCTAAGGTTAGTTATTGCCAGGTTTCTTTTTGGTTAGGAGTTACACGTACAAAAAGATACTTCATTTTTACGAATTACTTCATTGATAATTCAATTACTATATAGATAGGTTACTTACAGTTAATTATAACAAATTATATAAATAGGTTAATTATAACGAATTACTTCATTGATAATTCAATTACTATATAGATAGGTTAATTAAATAGGCAAGGATTGCATTAAAGTACAATCATAACAATAACTACCGTACTGTATTTTTTGAAGTATAGAAACAACACGTACTTAAGAATTATGCCGCGAAATCTAATCTTTCCCAAAGCTCTAATAAAGCTCGAACTATGAAAGTAGCTAGACTTAACGAGACTTTTCCACAAGCCGAACTGCGAAGGCTTAAACAAGCAGAGCGTGAGGCAGCTCAAAGAGCTGTGCTTAGTTACCGTATTTCTTACTTATTACTAGACTAGACAGGACGAACCTGAAGTCCACGCGAACGAAGTCGCGGGCAAAAGCTTTCAATATGATATCGCCAGGTCAGTATCAGTAGCTTAGTTAGAAAAGCACTCGCCCGGTATGCAAGGGGGTCGTTTTTTTTTTTCAAGTATAATATCATCTTGAACTTTAACCCTTTCTTGAGCAAATCGTAATCGAAAGACAGCAAACCCATTTAATAAACAGGGTGACTGGTAAATCGACCTAAACCCGTTAAGGGGATATAATCGGACTATTTGGAACTAATTTTATCCTATCACAAAATTAAAATTAAACGCGGGTTCCGAAAGGAACTCGATAAAACGATCAGTATTCACAGGGCAGAACAGGGCTGAAAAAAACCAGGGACGTATTCATTTAATCTGCAAAGCGAAATAAATCTGCTTAACCGGAAGTATCCCAAACATTCCCATTCCATGGGCAGCCTTGCCCCGGTATTGCGTGCGGCGAGCAATCCAAGAAGGCGTGCCTGGTTTTCCAAGGGGGTCATTTGTCACACATGGTTTGAACGGATGTGTTTATCCGTCATCATTCAATTTACTAATTCCATTTGCCGTATTAATTTGTGGTTGAAACTTGGAAGGCAATTTGGGTTTGTGGGCTCTCGAGTAATTGGTGTGATCAGTGGCGGCCATAAGTTATATTTCGAGGTAGGCAGAAGATACTTACTTATTAATGAAAATAGTAGTTTTCATCAATAACACACATTTGTATGTAACACACATGTGCCGTGTGGTGCCGGCACGTTAAAAGAATAGTACCACCCTTTCTCTTCCTATGGGTGTCGTAAGAGGCGACTACAGCAGAACCGCCACAAGAAGACGGGCTGCAGCGTCTCCTCTCCACCATTGGCCAAACTGCGATCGCCAACCCGCCTGCCGAGCGTGGCGATTATGGCAAAATCCTCCTTTTGGAGAGGCCTGTGTCCAGCAGTGGACTGATATAGGCTGGTGATGATGATGATGATGACACATTTAGAAGTGCCTACTACATTTCGTTTACCAGGTAGGTACTGCTTAATTGCATATACACCGAGACATTTTAGTGGTTGTTTTCCCGCGGCAGAACGATTTACCTCTAGTAGTACTATCAAACCATGCGACTTACTTTTTTTTTTTTCGGAACGTTCGTCAAATCAAAAACTTACAATCTTTTCTTTGTAATTTTGGAGGAAGCAGGTGGTCGAACTAGAGTGCTTTCTTGTAAAATATTTATGATGTTGCCTTTTTTGAATTTTAATACATCAAAATTACATTACAGTACAATCCTGTTTTATATGGAACCCTAATCTCAATTCAGTCAAATTTTTTCCCTAATCCGAAATTCCGAATAGACATGAAAACCGCATAATGAGCCATTATGCGGTTTTCATGTCTACCTAAATAAGATAATTTGACGTAATGTCAAAATGTTACAAGATTTGCGATAAACATGCTAGGCGAATCGTGATCATTTGAAGGTCGGAGCCAAGGTTCAGATGTAATCTGCAACGAATGTGTGTCATATCATATCTGATTATAAATGTCGTCAAGCAGTCACTAAAGCCCCTCAATTGCTCATTTCGGGCGAAAGGCGTTGGCTGGAACGATATCCGCTAGGTTCTATCAAGGGTATTATTCATTAACGGGCTCACCTAACTTCCCCCACTGCACCGCCTGTAGCTGCTCTAACACCTAGCCTAGCGGACCTCGTTCCAATCAGCGTTAGCGTCCGTCACCCCGTTTGAGTATACTCAAACGCTATAGCGCAAGATCTTAACGGGCTGTAAAAACGTCTATGGCCAGTCTGATGAGTGACAAAGCAGGACGGGAAACTTGTGGATTCTACTATGCCTTGAATGTTCGTTTGTTTGCTTTGCAGTGTTAACTCTCTAAAAGGCCACGGTATTCGGCTGCAACTGATTCTGTACAACCAATTGTCAAATCGTGTACGCCACGCTAAGCATCTTGATAATTTGAAGTTCATCTGAGACTGAGGAGGGTTTAAAAACGTAATAAGTTTCGACGATCTACATTCTCAATGTGAATCATAAAACGAGGATTAGTTTGTAGTCATATTTTGGATTTAACTATCTGCAAGTTAAAGCAATCGTGTTTAATTCTGCTGAAAAGCGTCGAACATAGAAGCAATAATAACATCATCTTCGCTTTTGGATGTTAACTGCTGGACTTTGCCTTACCTTTATAACGCCACAGTTCTCAGCTTTTTGCTTCGAACGGCTGCCCCTATAACGACTATTTAGGTTGTATAATAATATGTATATTTCTTCAACAATATGACTATTCTCATTTTAGAAAACTCCCGCCTTAAGAGACAACTTCTTAGTAGAAACTCATACGACACTTAGCAGTGGAAAGCCTAGGTTTGACTTAACGGACTAACTGAGATATTTAAAGACTGTTTACACTACATAAGATAAAAGCTAGTAAATCGACCATGAAATCTTGTCCATTCGACCAGGCGTACTGTGTCTTTACTCCTGAAGATAGTTTTGTGAATGAAAACTAAAATTAGCTCTTAAGGTAGGTTTCAAATTTCCATTAAACTAAAGAGGAGAGGACAGGGGATGTGTCATTCAAATTATACAACCCCAGCAGACACGAGAGGACTCCGCTTTAATTGTCATTTGTATGAAACATAGCTCATTCTCGATTTGGTGGAACAACCCCAAAAATCGAATCGTGCATGAAAATATCTACTTATTTCTTTTTAGGGTTCCGTACCCAAGGAATAAAACGGGACCCTATTACGAAGGCTCCGCTGTCCGTCTGTCACCAGGCTGTATCTCATGAACCGTGGTAGCTAGACAGTTGAAATTTTCACAGATGATGTTTTTCTGTTGCCGCTGTAACAACAAATACTAAAAACCAGAAAAAACATTTATGGGGCTCCCATACAACAAACGTGATTATTATTTTGCTCTTTTTTATAGATAATGGTGCGGGATCTTCTTGTGCTAGTCCGACTCGCACTTGGCCGGTTTTTTTTTAGTTTTTTGCATTCGAATTCAACCTTATAACGATGGAATAAGGTTTGAAGTGTATTATACACTTTTTTGCTCGTGTTTGCACAGGAGGCAGTACCCAGTTACTGCTGTAGTGCCCACTACGACTCACAAAAATTAAACGGTCGATCCCACGCAGAACAATCGGTCACAAAAAAATATATTAGCTTTACTCCTAAATGTATTATTTATCTATTCAGCCTATTGCAGTCCACTGCTGGACGTAAGCCTCCCTCAAAGAACGCCAGAGTGCACGATCTCCCTTCGTGCGTACGAGCTTTTTTCATCCAGCCACTGCCAGCCATCTTTTTATGGTCGTCGGTTCATCGGGCTGGGGGGCGTCCTACACTACGTTTGCCAAGGCGTGGTCTCCACTCGAGAACCCGTTTATTCCACCTTTCATCGGTACTGCGACAGATGTGGAATGTATACTCGTACTATGATATTATTCAACTAAAGTGCATTGTTAACACTGCGGTGTAAATAGCTGCAAGATATTTTTATTTACTTAACAGTATAGTGTTAGGATGCAAAGAAAGTCTAACACTTCAACTTTCCCTGTGAGATGTACCTACTTAACAAATAGTTAAGACTTAATAGTACATTTTCTTATAGAACTTAGAAAGCGCTTTTAGATATTCTCTATCAGTCGACTACTGGGCTATACAAAACAACCTTTGGTCTACCTTTCATTCATTATTTTATTTAAACTATGCTTTCGTTGCTCATAAATAAAAATCTTTACATAACAAAAACTGGCCAAGTGCAAGTCGGACTCGCGCACGAAGGGTTCCGCACCATTACTATAAAAACGAGAAAAAAAAAAAAACGTTTGTTGTATGGGAGCCCCCTTAAATATTTATTTTATTCTGGTTTTAGTATTTGTTGTTTTAGCGGCAACAGAAATACATCATCTATCTTACCATTACGGTTCATGAGATACAGCCTGGTGACAGACGGACAGCGGAGCCTCAGTAATATGTTCCCGTTTTACCCTTTGGGTACGGAACCCTAAAAAGATTTATTAATATAATTATAGTAACTATGCAAGACATGCGAATGCGATACAATACTCAATCCGTGAAAGCGGAAGTGCTTGTTTTCGCACATATAATTTATACTTCCTTATTAATATCTAGATTTATTACACTTTATGGCTTTGAACGCTATATTTGATTTCCTTGAATCATACTATTAGCAAAAATCAGTTCCTGGCCAAATTTCAAGGTTGAAGTCAATGATACCGTCAACACGGTAATGTGGCATAAAAAATATCTCCAAGGTCACCCAGATACATCATCAGCTCGTAAACTTGTCAACATGTACAGTCACCAAGTAAACTAAGCATACGACCGAAATTGACGTCCGGTGTAGTGGTTCGCGCTCCGGACTACAATGCCTGGCGGTTGCGGGTTCGAAATTTGATTCCCACGAGGGGCAAATGTTAGTTAGTGGGATGAGCACGAGCATTTGTTTGTACCTAAGTAGGTACAAACGATACGATGGTATAAACGATGTAACAAAATAGTGTGCACATGTCTTGCCAAACTGTCAGCATGCAAATATAGATAACATGGATGTTTTTAAACTTATATAAGTATGTTTATCCGTTATCTAGTCGCCATAGTACAAGCTTTGCTTAGTTTGGAGTTAGCTGATTACATATTGTGATTGTGCAAAACAATTTATTTATTATACACTTTTGACAAATGTTGAAACTGGACGACGCCATTTGTGTAGTAGCAATTAATTTTGTCAGATGCTTTTCACAGCACACCCCGATCTGATCCAATTTGGAAAGATTGTTTTCTGAATTGACCCGAGCCAGGAATCAAACGCACTTATGTCATTCAGATCCTCAAAATATTGGTTGTAAGGTTTGAACACTGTCTCTAAACCTTTTCATCATCATCATAATTTCAGTCACAGGACGTCTACTGCTGAACATAGGCCTCCCCCAGTGACTTTCAGATTGGCCGGCTGGAAGCGGCATGCATCCAGCGGCTTTTACCTTTAAAACTTTTATATTCATTATTTTCGTTTTGACTTAAGTTTACATTCAGCGTAAGACTATTTCTCCAAGAAATCAGTTTAGCTCAAACTAAAACAGGTTAGCACTCAGCTCACACGAGTTAGCATTTCCTACCCAGTAATGACTTTGCCAAGGATGACGTGTTTTGCCATTTAAATTCTCTGACAAATATTAAAAATGATAAATTGAATCGGTAATGACCGTAATCACTGAACATCTTTTGCAGTTTACTTTTCGAAAAAAAGAGTGAAATCATTAGCAACTTGAATTGTTTGCAAAAAAAGTTTAAAGGACAACCTTTTGACAAATAAAATGACTGATGAGTTTCTTTGGCACGACTGCCCAAAACTATATGTATAAATATAAACATTGGACAACATCACATAAATTGCTCTGATTCTAAGGTAAGTAGCTAAAGCACTTATGTTATAGAAACCAGAAACAACGACGGTACCACAACACCCAGACCCGAGTCAATATAGTAGTATAAAAGTTCGTTTTCTACAATGACCGGGGATCGAACCCGGAACCTCGGAGATGACGGCGACAATTAAAGTCCGGCGTGCTCCGGCGTCAAAGTCATGTTGACTGTTTTCTTTGACTGTCGCGGTGTTGTGCACTCAGAATTCTTGCCAGAAGGTCAGACGATAAAAAAGAGTATTATTTAAGCGTTATACGGCGTTTAAGAGAGCAAATTAGACAAAAAGGGCAAGTTTAGTGGAATGAAAATTTTTGGATTTTGCACCACGATAATGCGCCTTCCCACAAGGCCATCATTGTGAACGAATTTTTGACCAAAAACTTAACAAATACCATCGAGCAGCCACCTTATTCACCAGATATGGCTCCAGCCGACTTCTTTCTTTTTCCTAAACTCAAATTACCACTTCGTGGCACCCGGTTTCATTCGGTAGAAGACATAAAGGAGAATTCGCGGCGAGAATTGAACTCGATTCTGGAAAAAGCGTTTTAAAAATGTTTTGATGATTGGATTATTTGTTGGCGTAAGTTTATCGCTTCTGAAGGAGCATACTTTGAAGGTGATAAAATAAATTTGGATGAATAACTAACATTTTGTGTATTATTAATCTTTTCCCGGTACTTTCTTGACAGAGTAGTATTTAGCACCAAAATCCGTCTCTAAAACCTCGTTAAGAGTTACGCGTAGAAAGTAGAAAAACATGTTAAAGCTGTTGTGTGTCCTTTTACGTTTCACGATAGACGTAGGGGTAGATAAAGTTTATAAAAATATACTAAATATCAAATCATAAGGTCATGTTTTTATTGTTCCTTGTCAAGTTGTTTTTGTTTACCAGACGACAATCTTAAATACGGTAGTCGTGTGTAGGTTAAACGACTCAGACGGTGTCATTACCGGGTCATCATCAGGTATTAAATAAATAAATTGTTTCCACAATCACACCGATTACCTAGGCCCAAACTAAGACTTACGAACAGTTTGGGTAAAATAACATTGTCGTTTTTAGTATTTTCTTGAAATTTACCCATATTTTTATGATTGTAACTTGTTAGTCTCAGGGAGAGCCCAAATAAAAACTCTATTTCCTAAATTATCAAGAAGTATGAAGATATATATATTTTTAAATATAACCTAAAATTTGACAACATCACATACATTGCTTTGTATAAATATAAATATTGGACATCATCACATTACATTGCTCTGATTCTAAGGTAGGTAGCTAAAGCACTTGTGTTATAGAAATCAGAATCAACGACGGTACCACAACGCCCAGACCCGAGCCAATATAGAAAAGTTCGTTTTCTACATTGACCCGGCCGGAAATCGAACCCGGAACCCCAGAGATGGCGGTGCTCGCCTCTTGGCTACGGAGGTCGTCAAATATTATAATTTATAAACCTTATGATTGTTAATTGATTGTCTCAATGACATCCTTTATAAAAACTCTGATCCTTGAACTAGTAAGAAATAAAGATATTATATACTGTATGATTGTTACATAATTGTTTCAATGAGACCCTTAATAAAAACTCTGATTCTACGTTTAAAAAGTGTTTTATTCATTTTATTCACACATAGCGTTCGTTTTATACATTTCCTAATACGATATTGGAATTCTATAAAATTCCTAGTAAATGTATCATCATCATCATCATCTCAGCCTATTGCAGTCCACTGCTGGACGTAGGCCTCCCCCAAAGAGCGCCAAAGAGCACGATCTCCCGCTTTTTTCATCCATCCACTGCCAGCCATCTTCCTAAGGTCATCGGTCCATCGAGCTGGGGGTCGTCCTACACTACGTTTGCCTAGGCGTGGTCTCCACTCGAGAACCCGTTTACTCCACCTTTCATCGGTTCTGCGACAGATGTGGCCAGCCCACTGCCACTTAAGCTTGCTACATTTTTGGACTATGTCCGTTACTTTAGTCCTCTGCCTGATGATCTCATTTCGGATTTTGTCCTTTAACGAAATCCCAAGCATCGACCTTTCCATAGCTCGCTGAGTGACATGTAGTCGGTGGGCCAGCTTTACTGTCATATTCCACGTTTCGGCTCCGTAGGTCATCACCGGTAGGACGCACTGATCGAATACCTTGCTCTTCAGGCATTGTGGCAGTGGCGACGAGAAGATATGACGCAGCTTCCCAAACGCTGCCCAGCCAAGCTGCATCCTCCTAGCGATTTCCCGCTCGAAGTTGTCTCTACCCAACTGCATCACTTGCCCGAGGTAGACATACTCATTGACAACCTCGAGCGCCACGCTTTCGACGGAGACCGGTCCGGGGATGGCATGATCATTGAACATGACTTTAGTCTTGTCCAAGTTCATCCCCAGGCCCACGCGTCGCGAGGCAGCGTTGAGGCTTTGCAGCATTTTCTGCAAATCCTCCAGCGATTCCGCCATAATGACAATATCATCGGCAAAACGGAGGTGCGTGAGGTGTTCGCCGTTGACATTGATGCCCGCTCCTTTCAAATCCAGTGTCTTGAAGACGTCCTCCAGTGCGTTCGTGAACAACTTCGGAGATATGACATCTCCTTGTCTCACACCCCTGAGCAGCTGGATAGGTCTCGTCTTATGGTTTTGGACCTGAACAGTCATCGATGCCATTTTATACAGGCTCCTCAGCACCTCTACATACCGCCAATCGATTTGGCATCGCTGTAAGGATTCCAGAACAGCCCAGGTCTCGACGGAGTCGAAGGCTTTCTCGTAGTCCACAAAGGCTAGGCACAGAGGCTGATTATACTCTTCTGACTTCTGAATAATCTGCCTTACTGTGTGGATATGGTCTACGGTACTATAGCCTTTACGAAACCCAGCTTGCTCCGGCGGCTGGAAGGCGTCAAATCTTGTGGCTAGACGATTTGTGACGACTCTTGAAAACAGCTTATAGACGTGGCTCAAGAGCGTGATCGGTCTGTAGTTCTTCAGAAGAGTTTTATCTCCTTTTTTGAAAAACAGAGCCACCACGCCCTCGCTCCACGCCTTCGGGGTAGTCCCATTGGCTATTACGGAGTTGAACAGTCCCTTCAGTTCCCTAAGAACGGGTATTCCCCCTGCCTTGAGAAGTTCTGAAGTGACTCCATCTTCGCCGGGAGCCTTCCCATTACGAAGCTGTTTGAGAGCCGCCTCAATTTCGTCTACGTCTAGCTCTGGGAGATCATCGGTGTAGTGGCGTACAAGCGTAGCTCTAGGATCATTTGCGTCAGTTGGAGGTTTCAGGGCATGCGAGGCGTATAGGCGGCCGTAGAAGTCCTCGATCTCGGCGAGAATTTCCGGAACTGATGTGACGGTTCTGCTATCCGAGGTTTTCAGCTTTGTCAGATGCGATCTCCCCATTCGTTGGGCAAAGACTTTTGACCCCCGGTTTTGCTCGATCGCCTCCTGTATGAGGCGGGTGTTAAAGCTTCGGAGATCGCGTCTCACCAATCTTCGGATCCTTTTATGGATGGCATCTGACTGAGCTCCCTCTGGCGTTTCACGTCGCAGTCGCATCAGCTCTAGAGTCTCCCCCGAGAGTTTGGACCCCTTGTTTGGTCGCTTCCTTTTAAAATGCCTAGCTCCCACCTCGCGTATAACGCCTACTACGCTGTCGAGGTCCTTGTCAACATTATCTGTGGTTTCCAGCGCTTCGAATCGATTTTTCAGCTCTAGTTGGAACGCTTCGGAACCGTGTTCAGCTTGAAGCAGTGTCGGACGAAGAATAGACCTCACCATGCGGCTTCTTTCCACCTTGAGATTGATATTTAGAGTGCCTCTTACTAGCCGGTGATCACTTCCGGTGTTAAACCTGTTGATCACTGAGACATTTCTAAATATGTGCCGTTTATTCGTCATGATGAAGTCTATCTCATTCTTCGTCTTACCGTCGGGACTCCGCCAGGTCCACTTTCTATGGGGCTTTTTTTGATAGAATGTGTTCATGCAAAAAAGCCCCTGCATGTTGAGAAAGTTGACCAGCATTTGCCCCCTATGGTTTCTGCTTCCATAGCCATGCGGTCCAACGTACGATTCGCCATGTTGCTGTACTCCCACTTTTGCATTGAAGTCTCCGATGACAACTGTGAAGTGAGTCTTGGTGGTCATTTGTATGGCCTTTGTTATATCCTCATACATGGCCTCAACCACATCGTCCGAGTGTGCTGAAGTCGGTGCGTACACCTGTACGACCTTAAGAGTGTATCTCGTGGTCAACTTTAGTACGAGGTACGCTACCCGGGTCGACACACTGGATATCTCCAATACGTTGTCACGGAGATCTTTGTTGACAAGGAAACCTACGCCACCCTGGGATGTTTGGTCGCCCTCTCGAAAGTAGAACAGGTGCCCCGATTCCAAGGTTACCGTCTCCTCCCCCTGTCGTCGGACTTCGGATAAACCTATAACGTGCCACTTTATCTTCTCTAGTTCTACTTCGAGTTCCACCAAGCTTTCGTCCAGCCGTAGACTGCGTCCATTATAGGTCGCCAGGGTCATTTTGTTATGACAGCCATCCGTAGCCGGGGGATTCTTCGCACCCCCTACCCCACCGTAACCAAGGCCGCTGTCATGACCTGGAATATTGGGGCGGCCGGGAACTGGGGGCCGTACTTTTTTGTGGCTTATCATTAGGGGGTATATGCCCATACTCACCACGCTGGGCAAGCGGGTTGGTGAGCGCAGTACCAGGTCTCGTACCGATGACGCTGCTGCCCGTCATCGGCCAAAGGTATTTGACCTGGCCTGTAGATAGATATCCCGCTATCGGTTCGGTCGTCAGAGCCTCGTCCGTCTGTCAGCAGGGCGCACCACGGGCAGGTGAGGTTGACTTTTGGGACAAAAGGTGTTGTGTGTCCCCTTACACCCCAGTAAATGTATACATTTCCTAAATAGCTTCGAAATTGTATACATTTCCTAGGAGATGTATACAATTCCTAGAATTCATACATTTCCTGTAACACATGTACTGTTTTGGTATGAGTTGACTGGACTTGCCATTTATTTACGAAATATAAGGGAAAAATACACTGACATCATCACCAGCCTATATCAGTCCACTGCTGGACACAGGCCTCTCCAAAAGGAGGATTTTGCCATAATCGCCACGCTTGGCAGGCGGGTTGGCGATCGCAGTTTGGCCAATGGTGGAAAACAGACGCTGCTGCCCGTCTTCTTGTGGCGGTTCTGCTGTAGTGTCCTCTTACGAAACCCATAGGAAGAGAAGGGGTGGTGCTATTCTTTTAACGTGCCGGCACCACACGACACAAATATTATTTTTACATAAATTTGAAAAATACCAATAATCGCCTGCGAGTACTATGGTAAAAGTTGTCGTATTACAATATAATGTTTCTTACTATCTAACTAATTCAACGAGACCTTACATCCGGCGCTATCTGTAATCTGTATCCGTTTTGAATCAATTGGCAGCGTTCATCAAAAATAATAAGCAACCATACCTACCATATTCGGAAACGTTACGCAACCTTCCGCTATCGCAACGCAACGCAACGGGCCGATGCAATCGGTTGCAATTGCGATACGACGAGCGGTCGGTGCAATTGTACGCGAAATTTTGCGATTCCATTGTTAGGGTGGACACACACTTATGAACAATATGAGGTCTTATTTTGTTAGTTTTTTAACTTAATTCTTCTGGTCAAATACAATTACTTTTTCTTTATGCCAACACAGAATACGCAATAAAAAAACACTTCCCCATACCCGTTTTTGTTAATAGTCACAGCGACTGGATCAAAAGTGGCTGACATAGCCCGATGGATTGGCAAGCTAAAGTGGCAGTGGGCGGGGCACATAGCACGTAGAACTGACGGCCGACGGGGTAGAAAGGTTCTGGAATGGAGGCCACGTACTGGCAAGCGCCACCCACAAAGTGGACGACCTGTTAAAGGTTGCAGAAAGCTGATGGATGCAGGCCGCTTCCAACCGGTCAATCTGGAAGTCACTGGGGGAGGCCTATGTTTGCATTGGACGTCTTGTGGCTGAAATGATGTTGATTATGACCGAATCGAAACTAGGTAGCGAGTACGTTTAAATTACAAGATTTAGGCCTCATGTGTGAACGACACTTTTTTTTAATGGGATTTAGTCTCTCAAACAATCCCATACATAGTTGGTTGCTTAGTTTCCACATGTCATAGCGGTTCTCGGAATTTCATTCTCTCCTCCTTAATAACCATTCTAAGTGGCACTTAAGCTATGATTATAGTACGAGATGCAACAACCAGTATTACAAACGTCGGCTGACCCGGCACCCGCGCAAGTGTGTCGAGCACGTGAATGGTGAAACTGCTAGTTGTGTTGCCAATGACAGACATTCTTAATTTTTCATAAATATTGTCAAATTACCTTGTAAACAGAAAATGAATCTCCAAAGTTTCCCACATAATATTCTCAAAAAAAAATCCTTAAAAAATCCTCTAATGAGTTGCAATACCCTGCGATTTGGCAAATTCGGTTCAAAATGGCAACCCTGTCTGCTAACCAGTATGCTACTACTCATTAGCGATGGAAATATATTGTCTTATGACAAGTGAAAGAGTTTTTGTGTTTTATGACAAGTTAAGTACTTTGCGCCATTCACATCGGTGTTTTGGTCTCTTAGTGTTGTCATGGTACCGAGTCGACCATTATGCCAAGTCCTGTCCTGATTCGGCAGTATTTGGCGAAATAACAACATTTTAGGTAATAATAAGAGCCTTATCACATGGATCTGTGAGGCCCTGCTCCGCTGGCGGTGCATACTCTTAGCGAGTCCGTTCTCATCACATGGATCTGTGAGGCCCTGCTGCGCTGGCGCTGCAAACTCCTAGCGAGTCCGTTCTCGAATCGCTTTGAATTTGCTAGACCTATTTAATGGCTGTACCCTTCTTAATGGCAAATAAAAATATTTTTATTTTAAATCGCCAGTGTATGGTCAACGCTATGAGGAAGACTCCATTCTACTACGAGTATTAGGGAAAGTTAGGCACTCTAAAATAAAAACAACCATATCATTGAGTACCTGTACAAGCAAAGGTATCCTGTTGTTTTACAGTCTACTTCACGATAGGGAGTGCTTTCGATATTAAAAGTAAATAAATAATTCTTGATTCTTGTAACTGGGACTAGATCGAGACTGAATTTCGACCTTTAAATTACGGTAATCAGGCCAATCTGGAAGTCACTGGGGGAGGCCTATGAATGATCAGCAGTCTGTGGACTTCCTCTGGCTGAAATGATGATGATGATAATGATAAAATAGGCCTCTAGAATTTGGTTGATCCTATAAACATGGCAAACCCACTTCGACAAGCAGTGACTAAGACGAGTAGAACTAACTAAATAAAGTTCTAACGACTTCCCGTCTGTTCCGAGTTAACCATAGTGTAAATATTTGTTTTTTTTTTTCGCAAAAAAAAAGTATCTAGGTACCCTTTCCTGCTTTGAAACTTTGTTGCTGGCAACTTAGCTAAAATATATTTCCAAAGAGTAAAATAATACTCGGGAATTGCAAAAAAATAAACGAGAAAAGAATAAAAACAGTGTGCAAATTCATTCATATTTGACGGAAGCATAGAAATAGTTATTGTAACAGAATATTAATCAGACAACACTGACTAACACCAAGTTTTTATAAGTGTTTTATTATCTTAGATATAACAAGCTTTTAATTGCAAAATCTTAATTTTAAAGTCAGTTACTTAAACTAATTTTGACGACCTCCGTAACCGAGAGGCGAGCACGCTGGACTTTAAATAGCGCCGCCATCTCTGAGGTTCCGGGTTCGATCCCCGGTCGGGTCAATGTAGAAAACGAACTTTTCTATATTGTCTCGGGTCTGGGTGTTGTGGTACCGTCGTTGTTTCTGATTTCTATAACACAAGTGCTTTAGCTACTTACCTTAGGATCAGAGCAATGTATGTGATGTTGTTAAATATTAAAAAAAAAACATTTTACTGTATTTTTTGTTACAGGTCAAACAAGACAGACATGTACACAATGTAGGTAAGTAAATAACCTTAGTCAGTTTAAATGTTAAAATCTTTGTCATTTAAATAAATAACAATGTGTTTCCATGAAATACATTTTGTGGATTGTATGTTTTGTGATAATTGTACTAATATCTGTACTTATGGGTTCTGGATCTAAGTGACAAGAACGAAACCCTTAAAATTTAACTTAAACGACAAAAGGCCTCCGATAGGATCCCTTCGATTACAAATTGACAACTGATAATATGATAATGTAAAAGTCACGTGGTCTTCTGGACAACAGTTCGTTACCGAACTGTTCTGAATGGCGCGCCAAGTTCGTTATCCGGCTATGATCAATAAAAAACTGTTTTAAATTTACACTGAGTGTACCGGGAACTGGGTGGCGTCCTACACAGTACACCCAGTAGGGGTTAGTGTATGACGCCCCCCAGCACGATGGACCGAAGACCTTAGGAAGATGGCTGGCAGTGGATGGATGAAATAAGCGAGAGATCGTGCTCGTTGGCGCTCCTTGGAGGAGGCTTACGTCTAGCAGTGGAATGAAACAGGCTGAGATGATGATGATGATGTACTTGGAGACGCCTCTGGCAATATAAATTAGATTCTGTAAATTTTTGAGTATTCTTCTATAATTGATAGAGCATCAATTGTCGTTCTATCAAAATGTCTTTTTTTGGATTCATTTCCATCATGCAATCCAAAATGCAGGAAGCCGCTGGATGCAGGTCGCTTCCAACGTTCCAATCGGCCGATCTAGAAGTCACTGGGGGAGGCCTATGTTCAGCAGTGGACGTCATGCGGCTGAAATGATGATGACGAGTCCAAAATGCATCATCAAAATCAAGGATTTACTTCAGCAATGTTGGCATCATCATCTCAGCCTATTGCAGTCCACTACTGGACGTAGGTCTCCCCCAAAGAGCGCCAAAGAGCACGATCTCCTGCTTTTTTCATTCATCCACTGCCAGCTATCTTTCTAAGGTCGTCGGTCCATCGAGCTGGGGGCGTCCTACAATACGTTTGCCTAGGTGAGTGGTCTCCACTCGAGAACCCGTTTACTCCACCTTTCATCATATTGTTAGTAATGTTGGGATATTGTTAGTAAATAGTTAGTTCATTGTCTTGTTAACACTTTTAAGCATGTCGCAAGTAACAGCAAATCGCAATGGGTTTTGCAAGCTTGAGCGTATCATTTGTAGGGTAACCACGCTTTACTAATCTCAAAGAATATATTTTCCTTGGAATAAGTACGACAATTTTAGTGACTTACATTACGGAATCAAGGCAAATAAGCTGAGCCACTAGGCCAACTGGGTCTTTAAATATTGTTTTTATTTAAGGAAACTAAGCACGCACTACTCATTAACCTAAACAAGTAACACCTTAGTTATTATAGCAACATTTTTTTTACGATCCATACCTTTGTCGAGCCTTACATTCTCATAGTTATTTTAATTAGGACCTTATTGGTAATAAAATCGACGAAACATTCCTGCACCATACTCGGCCCCCAGGGTCCCTAAAAAGTGTAAATTGTTGTTACCGATAGAATTCCATCGATGTGCGCAACAGTGCGCCTGCGCAAAGCTTTCAGCACGAATACCTGTTTATCTGTACAATCGTTCAAGAGACGTATTTTTCGCGTACTAAAGGAACAAATATACAGGAATTCATTCACAAAAAGCACTTTGCACCACTTTCCCCTTTCTTCTTTATAGTTGTCCTTTGGCTGAAGGTTGTCTGTAAGAGCGATAACACCAACTAAATTGTACATCTCTCTGTAAATATCAACTGTAACTTCTTTGTTTGGTGTGCAATAAAGAGTATCGATCTATCTATTCTTCTGAAATACGAGTACCTAGTATACCACTGGCAGTGGGGTCTAATATCACGTAGAACTAATATGACGGCCTAATATGACGGCCGATGGGGCAGAATAGTTCTGGAATGGAGGACACGTACCGGCAAGCGCAGCGTGGGACGTCCACCCACAAGGTGGGCATACGACCTGGTAAAGATTGCAGGAAGCCGCTAGATGTAGGCAACTTCTAATCGTCCAATCTGGCAATCATTGGAGAAGGCCTAAGTGCACGTCCTATGACTGGTGATGTTGATGTTGTAACTCTTCGGATTTCGCATGCGAAGAATTCAACTGCTTCAAAATATAGGTATAAAGATAATAAACACAGCTACTGTTTTGTAATAACTAATATTGTCCTTACATCACTCTGTATGAACACTTCACACTTATGTATCGTGCGTATATTAACAATGATTTACTGTTAGATTTTCGTAATGCGAATTTTTAGTACAGCAAAATTGCTTTTATAATGCAATGCAATGTTTTATTATTCATTCTTCACTTGCGGTATGGACTTTGCTTGTAATGGTGTATTAATAATGATTAAATCACTAATAAAGTATGTAATATTAGACAAGCTTTTTTTGAGCTAAAGACAGACTTAAAACAAGAAATAAATAAAATGGTTGATTTAAACTTTCATGGTCACTAACATTAGACTAGTTTGTTACGAGATTGCTACCATGTACCTTATTTTTGACAGTTACTCCGTGATCATGGCGCTTGCAACAGTGCCGAAATATCGGGAACTCAAAAATAAGGTACATGGTAGCAATCTCGTAACAAACTAGTCTAAAATGGTTGAGTTCTAAGGAAAATTATTTAGTAGCTCAACTTTTATGAACGACAATGTAGTTGTATCATCATCATAGCTTTTAAAACACCATGCTGGTCATAGGCCATTGAACGCAGCTCCAGCCCTGTTTCTATCCAATGTTGTGCTACAACCTAAATATTGTGATAATCATGATGACCTATTTATAATTTTCTTTGTTCAATAGTCGTTTTTAGGGTTCCGTACCCAAAGGGTAAAACGGAACCCTATTACTAAGACTACGCTGTCTGTCTGGCTCTCCGTCTGTCGCCAGGCTGTATCTCAAGAACCGTGATAGTTAGTTGAAATTATCACAGATGATGTATTTCTGTTCCCGCTATAACAACAAATACTAAAAACTAGAATAAAATAAATATTTAAGGGGGCTCCCATACAAAAAAACGTGATTTTTTCCCTCTGTGTTATGGATAATGGTGCGGAACCCTTCGTGCGCGAGTCCGACTCGCACCTGGCCAGTTTTAAACTATAAAGTGACGTAATGGACGCGATTGTTCCGCATAGATTCTCATCTCAGACTCATTAACGCCCACATTTCCATACAAATGAAGTATGAAGTTGTTGCCAATTTGGCGATTTTTTTTAGTTTTTCCGTAGAGCTTATTCTGTGGTAGAGCTCCGAGATCTATCTCGATTTCGAACAATTAATTTTGACAAACATATAACGGATATGTAATATGTTTGTCAAAATTAATTGTTAGCCTTATGTCGCTTGATACCAGATGTGAAGCCCAGGCAGAGGCCTTAAGGCGGCTTGATTACATTTGACAGTAAGGTTCATTCACTGGTCTTACAACACTGCTCCAATCCGCACTGGGCCCGCGTGGTTAGTATGGCCCAAACCACTTCATAGTTGAATTGAGGCTCTGCAGTGGAAAGTATGAGGCTAGCTATACGTCGAGTTGACAAATACAATTTTAATTAATTTTGATTTTCTCTAACTCGTTCCAAATGGGCCGTAAGCACAACGCAAGTTGTGGTCCGAGTTGGTGAAATACTCGGTTGTTTTGACGAGTCCAGTTAATATAAAGGTCTTGCACAGTTTTTTTTTTAAACTAAGACCTACTCAATTTACTGTTTCTTACATCTGGTCACTCTACCCATGACCGCTAAAGCGTCACGCCTGACTGCCGACTGCCCGATTGGTCACACGTCTTGCAGCGAAACCTTTTCCGCCTGTCCCATATAAATTTACACTGACCGGTACCCTTATTCCCTAAAAATTAGCAATAATCACGCAGTCATCGCCCGATTGATGGTTAGTGTCAACATCTATGGGCAGCACTGACGTAGATTGCTTTGTTTTTGTTTTTGCTGTCAATTTGCGTTTCATATATCTGGTCACAACCCATGACTGCTACGTCGTCACGCCTGACTGCCGACTGGTCACACGTCTTGTAAAGGCGAAACCTTTTTCGCCGGTCCCAGTGAACTTTACACTGACCGGCGTTGGCTAATATCAGTAATTAGCTCTAGTGATGTATCGAGTCGGCAATGTTTTGGTATTCTATATCGACGATAGCCCGTCAAGTTGCACGCCTTAGTAGGGCAGTAGTTAGGAGTATTGAAGTATTTCATTATTGACTTTTACTTTTTGTATTAAACTCTGAAGCAATCACGCAATACACTGTCAGTCACAGTGGCAAATATTTCGAATTGTTTGTTTAATGTTAACCTGTCACAATTTACATTACCTACGTAATTTAAAACACATTTACTTATTTACTAAAGGTAGCTACACACATAATCGGGCCGGCCATTGCTTCGGCATTATTTGTCGAACAACAAATACCTTAAGCATCTACTTCTCTACATCCATCTACACATATTCGGCTTTGCCGCACGGCTTTGGCGGGTAATGCCGGCCCGAATATGTGTGTAGCAACCCTAACATTTAAAAATAAATAAACTTTGGCAATTTCTGTAATGCATACAAAAAGTTTACCCATATCTACAAGGCTATAGAGTCTAATATAAAAAATGCGTTTTCCAATATTCTCCACGAAGCACAAAGGCATTGACATGATTACCAAAAGGGCATTCTAATTGCAACACCGCAAAAGTTTGAACACACAAATATTATCGCAAATCCGTTGCTCACTGTTGCACAACTTGACACTTGACAAGCTGTGTCAACGCATCTAACATAAGCTGCGTTTGCGCATAGCGCGTTCGTTCCGCCGATGCATAGTGCTGGGATTGTGAAAGTGTTGATGTCGATGATACTGGACTTTTTCTGTTTCACTGACCGACCAATACTTTTTTATGGCAATATTATTTCTCAAAGCATTATTAACAAATTGAAATAGTACAACAACATAAATTATTTTCTCTCTATGAAGAATTAAAGTTTACTTGTGCAGCGTTCCGCAATCAAAGAAGAGCTCAAAGTTAAATTTCAAATTGAAATACACGTATTATTATCACCACAATAGATATTAAATTGATAAAGCTTATTAATTATGTTAGGTAATTAAACATAACATTATTAATTAAAATGAAATAATCAATACAGCTAAGTGTGAACATATTTAATTGTAATATTTGTATCAGCCTGTAATAAATGACACCATCATATTTGTTTCCTTTTTTATTATGAACAATTTAGATTAAGACGACGAATTAAACATTGCAGGGCATTTTTTCTCAGGAATTACAGAACATACGCATGTCCGTTTTTATAAACTGATATTTATATCATTTACTTCAATTTGTGAGTTGCAGAAACACGACTCGTTACCTTTTACAACAGAGAAAAAAAAAATATCGAAATAACCTCTCTAAAGAAATAGTTTTCATTTAACAGACAAACCAGATATTTTTATTCCTTTTATTAGTTCTAAGTTAAAAGTTAAAACAATACTTTGTGTTTAATCTGCTGGCAGGAAACATATAATGTAAGTAAATTTAAATAATACTAATGCGAAGACGCCCCGTCTTTTTTATTACAAATCATTCTAGGGAAAATAAACATGCAGCAGACAAAATAAATTAGTTGTTGATAACTAACAAATAATATAATCTGTTATTAAGTATTAAAACGATAATTTTAACAATGACTTAAATAATCCAGGGCTATTTAATCTAATCTCAGTTATTAACAGAGGTGATCTTGAATGCAATTTATTTTGTATGTCACGTCTTTATATGCATTAATTTGTAAATATTAAATTATTACCTCTGTTTTCTTTCTATACTTAGACTTACCAGCAACTGTTCACGTTGCATTGATACCAGCACTATGTATTCTCAAAACAATAAAATTCGTCGGAAGTAAAATAAAAAGAAATTATTCTTTATTTTACTTGGTTCTGGTAGGTGATTGGGGACAATGAGGTTCAGGCAGGAAATTGCAATGAATCCAATGGCAATTTTATCGATATCGAATAATGTTGTTATGATCACATCACTATTACTCTCGGTGCGTTATGAAATGTTGTTTGAAACACTTTTGCTCTCTGTTAATGCTCTTGAGTGGAATGTAGTAATGGGTTACAGCAAGAATCGTGAATTGTAGATAGCAGTTTGAGTCAAACGTCACCATATTAAAATAATTCGGTCCTATCTTGGGTCTCGGTCTCTTATCAAAGTCTACCCTTACGCTTACGTTTGTGTGGGTGCATGTTCTGTCGGCAACTTAAACTACCGCAAAGTGAATGTATGTATACGTCAAACTACTAGACCGCGAATGTTTGCTATCGTTAGAACTTTGCCAATTGGGATATTAGCACGGTAGGGTTTAGACGTGTCCGAAATCATTCGATATTGTTTTATTGTAACAGAAAATGTTAATGTGACGTATTATACTTCAGACATACACAATATCACTATAGAACATTGACCTAAAAATCAAACATGAATTAATGATACAATACTGGCTGTCTGCTTTGTAATAAGAAAATGTTTTATGTACCTACTTAAGAGCTGTGGATTTTGTAAATAAATAAAATAAAATAAAAAATGATTTACTAAAACGTAGGCGCTTTCCTATTCATTATCATATAAACCCTTAAATGTTTAATGACGGACTTGCAGTCAGATGGCACATCAATTCTATTTGTTTATTATCAAATCCACAGCTCTTGTAAATAAAATTAACACGAACACTTTCAACGAAACATACAGCCAATTATGGGATTTTATTTTTAAAGGGGCTAGGTTGCTCTTTCGGTGCATCCCCTCCTGTTGTGACTGAAAGTTATTTATTTTTAAAAAATAAACCTATAAGATACAATTCAAGAAAAACTCTTTTTTAAATAAATTGTACCGATCAGAAATGTAGTTCACCTATTTTATCTCTCTAACTACTCATAGAGAAAACAATGTTTATGCAAACTTAAACGGAGATATATACCTATGATATTGAATCATTAACACACAATACAAAACAAAAAAAATACGTAGGTATGAATGCGCTTTAAACATTACACTGGACCATGGACTTGCGGTTCAAAGACCTATATGATGCACAAAAAGACTACACATTTTATCATTATTGTGGTTTCCACTGAGTCTTGTACCGTAAATTTTTTGTTCTGGTAGAAACTAAAATAAACAAAGAAATCATTAATTCTTAGCTTCATAAACTCAGTGTAAAGAATTTACATAAAATATTGTTTTAAACTTTCATGGTCACTAACATTAGAATAGTTTGTTACGGGATTGCTACCATGTAACTGTTACTCCGTGATCATGGCGCTTGCAACAGTGCCGAAATATCGGGAACTCAAAAATAAGGTACATGGTAGCAATCCCGTAACAAACTATTCTTACATAATATAATAAATAAATCACCCACAAGGTGGACAGACGACCTGGTAAAGGTTGCAGGAAGCAGCGCTGGATGCAGGTCTCTTCAAACTGGCCAATATGGAAGTCACTGGGGGAGGCCTATGTTCAGCAGTGAACGTCCTGTGGCTGAAATGGTGATGATGATGATGATGAATAAATAAATATTAGACAACATCACATACGTTGCTTGCTCTGATCCTCAGAGTAGTTAAAGCATTTGTGTTTTAAAAATTAGATTCAACGACCACGACACCCAGAGCCGAGACAATATAGACAAGTTCGTTTTCTGAGTTGACCCGACCGGATATCAAACCCGGGACCTCCGAGATGGCGACGCCAAGTCTGGCGTACCTCGCGTACAAATCTATGACGAGATTTAACCTTAGTAAACTCTCAAAAGATTGGACTAAGATAAAGATAATGTATGTACGTACACAACCTACTTAAAAAAAAAACTACCGCCAAAATCAGAGTTGCCGTCCTATTTACATTTTGATTGGTAGTATTGTTGGAGTGTAAATAGAGCAAACATGGCACATAGTAAAGTGAGCATTAAAGATAACAATGACACCACATGACAAAGATCACTCCAGTGCGGGTGCACTGAAAGCACTCACTGAGCTGATAAGTTAATCGGTTCCTGTGAGTGAATCATCTACGTATGCCGTATTCCATTGTCAGCTCGTAGTGACATGACTAACAAAAAATATGCACATTCGCATGTATCTATTGGACTTTTGTCCAAAACCCTAGGGACTATTATATTCTGTGCTTTTGTCTGAATACGTGTCTTGCAGAATCGATGTACTTTTTGAAATAAGTAAGAGTTTTACCTATTTTCAGCAATTGCCTGTAAAAATACAGCAGATTAAAAAAAAAACTTTTGATGAAATCAAGAAAGGAAGCTCAATGTTACCCATCAAGACAATGACATAAAGTACATATTAATTAGGGTTCCGCACCCAAAGGGTAAAACGGGACCATATTACTAAGGCTCCGCTGGCCGTCCATCTGTCGGTCTGTCTGTCTGTTCGTCTGTCTCCAGGCTGTATCTCATGAACAGTGATAGTTAGGGAGTTGAAATTTTCACAGATGATGTATTTCTATTGCCACTATAACAACGAATACTAAAAACCAGAATACAATAAATATTTAAGGGTGCTCCCATACAGCAAACGTGATATTTTTGCCGTTTTTATAGATAATGGTACGGAACCCTTCTCGCGCGAGTCCAACTCGCACTTGGCCGGCTTTTTTAGTAATTATGCACATCATAACCTGATTAACCTAAAATACCGTAATCCATAGTCATTAATTACGGTATTTTAAAATTTCCAAAAATCTTTTCATCTCAACTCAACATCATTTTATCCAACAGTTTCTTCGAAAAACTTCCGAGTCTGACTATAATTATTCCGAATCTGATTTCGGAAAGATTGCTTTCCCCAATTATCCATCATCATTCCAAAACTTCCAAATATTCAGGACCATAACCGGGTCAGGTCTCATATTTGGCGCTCCTTCGAGGCCGAAGAGGTCAGACCATTGTTCTGCCTAGGTGCTAAATGTCAGGTATTTAGCGCCTTTTTATTGTAACTGCTTTGTTCTGCTCAAGCCGTGCTTGGCAAGTAGCAAGCTCAAACAATGTGACAATTAGTCATGCAGCGCGGCATTAAACCTCAGTGTGGCTATTGTAATAGTAAACTATGGAACTTAAAAACACTACTGAAAACTGAAATACAGTCATTGTTGCGCTTCTAATATATTCTAATCAGTAGATTCTATTTAGTTTCAGCGAAAGAAGCGACAAAAAATCTTAATTACTTGCATTTTTGGCGATTTTTCGTAATTTTGATATTGACTTAGAAAATTCTCATACTAAATTTTAAACTTTGAAATTTTTGGTCCGTTCTTCAAAATTTTTCAGTTCATCTTGTAGATCCAGTCCATACGAGCTAGACGCCGTCGATTTCAGCACGCTGCGACGCTCCTGGAATTTACAATAAATTTTTGAAAGTACTGAATTTCAGTTTTTTGACCATAACTTTAAATTTTTCTACGGCACCCCGGTTCCGTAGTTTGACAATATTGTCCGTCTCGACGAGACGAATCTTTAGACACCCCTTTTGGACCCCTAGGACGTCATAAAGGGCGTAAATTCGCAATTTTCAGGCAAAATATTCGATTTATTTGATACCGAGGTTACTTGGTAAGTGACTGTCGGAAACAAAATTAACTTAAAAACACTACTGAAAACTGAAATACAGTCATTGTTGCGCTTCTAATATATTCTAATCAGTAGATTCTATTTAGTTTCAGCGAAAGAAGCGACAAAAAATCTTAATTACTTGCATTTTTGGCGATTTTTCGTAATTTTGATATTGACTTAGAAAGTTCTCATACTAAATTTTAAACTTTGAAATTTTTGGTCCGTTCTTCAAAATTTTTTCAGTTCATCTTGTAGATCCAGTCCATACGAGCTAGACGCCGTCGATTTCAGCACGCTGCGACGCTCCTGGAATTTACAATAAATTTTTGAAAGTACTGAATTTCAGTTTTTTGACCATAACTTTAAATTTTTCTACGGCACCCCGGTTCCGTAGTTTGACAATATTGTCCGTCTCGACGAGACGAATCTTTAGACACCCCTTTTGGACCCCTAGGACGTCATAAAGGGCAAAAATTCGATCTCCCACCCTCCCTTACCTGCTTTACCACCTAAGCTCGGTTAGGTTTGGACAAAATTTTTCTTCGTTTTTTGACTGAGAGCTTAGGTGGAAACCCTGAGGGCATCGGGAGATTGTTTTTAAGTTTAGGTTAGTTAGGATTAGGCGATAGCAATACTATTGTGTTGTTATCTTTAGTTTTAAGTTTTTAAAATATATACATTTTATTGACATTTTACTTTATTGTTTATACAACAATATTTTAACTTATTTTATTTATTGTCAATAATTGTTTTAATTCGACTCTTATTTTATTTATTTGACACGTTCCCACTACCATGTTGGGTATTCACACTCCAGTGAAAAGGACAATCGTGGCTAAAGGGGAGAATGGCTCCATTAGTCCTATCATCCACCGCGATCGTGAGAGGGAGCTACCCTCTCATGTCGGCACGAAGCGGGACTCGCTGGTCCGAAGGTTTACCGGGGAATGGGAGGCAGGGACGGTGGACGGAAACACCAAATCCCCGAAATCACCCAAGAAGGTGGTCCCTGCAGCCCGTTCCACGAAGGCCACGGCCCTACCAAAAGCCTCTAAACCGACTGCCGCCGGCCGACCATCAGCCGAGACCTTTTGTGTCTCACCGAGGGCCGAGCCAAAATATAACAGCAGAACGACCGAGGCGAAAGCAATGCTCACTAAGGCGAAACTCCACCTACGGCATTCTAAAAATATTAGAACCGATATCAAGGTGGAGGTTACGGCGGCCCTCGAGCGGCTCTACCAGCTGGTCAAGGAGGCGGAGTTGGAAAGGCTTGCGGGACAGGACCGGAAAGAGGCTGACGGGCCCAGCGGGACCGCAGAACCCGATAAGAACAGGGAGTGCAAAGCGGATGGTGATAGGGAAAATGAGAGGACAAAGGTGGAAAAAGAGTTGATAGAAAGAATGAAAGATCATGGTAGGCAGATAGAGGAAAGTAGAGTAGAGATGGAAAAGTTGAAGGAAGCGATAGAGAAAAGCCAGTTAGACACGAAAAATAAAATAAGTTACGCGAGTGTAGCCGCTGCTTCTCCGAGGATAAAGTCCCCGGAGCAAGCAGCGGTGCACTCGGTCATCATAACGTCCTCTGATGAAATGGAGACGGGGGACCAGGTCATGGAGAGAGTAAGAGGGGTAGTCAGAGCCAGAGAGGAGGGGTACCAAATTGATAGAATTAGGAAAGGAAGGGACAGGAAAATAATTTTAGGCTGCAAAACAAAATTAGAAGTAGATAAAATAAAAAACAAAATTTTGAACGAAGGCAAAAACTTAAAAGTAGAAGAAATTAAAAATAAAGACCCACTCATTATCATAAAAAACGTTAATAAATATAATACGGAAGATGACATCCTCAAGGCTCTGAAAACCCAGAACAAGAACGTCTTAAAAGATGTAAAGGAGGACGAATTTAGGGCTGTGATTAGGTACAGGAAGATTGCCAGGAACCCCCATCAAATGCACGTGGTGCTCAGTGTCTCGCCGCTAGTCTGGCGGCTTCTAGTTGAGGCAAGGTGTGTCCATATCGACATGCAGCGCCTCACAGCAGAGGACCAGTCTCCACTGGTCCAATGCTCGCGCTGCCTGGGATATGGGCACAGCAAGAAGATCTGCAGGGAAAGCGGGGACTCATGCTCACACTGCGGAGGCTCACACCTCCGGGCGCAGTGCACTGAGTACCTCGCAGCCGCAATCCCTACTTGCCTGAACTGCCAAAAGGCGAAGCTGGGGGACACTGAGCACAACGCCTTCAGCTCAGATTGCCCGGTACGACGCAGATGGGACAGTATAGCCAGGTCCACAGTGGCGTACTGCTAAGGTTGTACCGGGCAACAACACAAAGAGCGAAGAAAATGCACTGATCCACCTTAATGAAGTGCAGCGGGGCCCTGGCCATGACTATGTCGAAGTTCATACCACGTCTCTTAGCTTGGCTCTGACACTCTCCGAGATGATCCCACTTTACAATGTAAAGAAGGGTCACCCCCGGAGAGTGATAGAATACCGATTTGCCAACAAACCAACGCGCCTACCATTTGTCAGGCGTATCATAGCCCAAGATACATTTGGCAAATGGAAATCGCGCACGAAAACGACAGTGGAAGACCCACCAGGAAAACACCCTAAATTCGTAAAATATAAATACACTTTAAACATTGATAAAATAAAAGATAAAATAAATAATGCCGAGATAGATAATAATAAATATAAAGTAATTAAGAATAATAAAAACGATAAAATAGTACTAAATATGGGCAAAAATAAAGTTAAAGTTAAGCTGGTGTATATAATTATCGTATATATAACATTTAACAAACAAAATTGTCCATAAAAAGAAGAATTTATAATAAATAAAAATAACGTAATAAATAAATAGTATAAAATAAATAGAGCATAAAACAGGCAAACATAAATACAATAGAATAGTTGAATAGAGTAATAAATAAAAAGTAGAACAAGTATAAAAATAATAAGTAAAAATAAATATATTGGAAATAAAGAAAGAAGACGTTCTGTAAACGCATTAAAGTAAAAATATAACAGGATATAAAACATATAAAAAATAAATAAAATATAAACATATAAGCTATGAAATTATAGAAGATGAATAAAAGGCACTGGCCCCCATGCTAGTGGGAATAAGAATAAAAAAAAAAAAAAAAAAAAAAAAATAGTAAACTGCGTTGGTTCGCTGGAGCGTGTCACCTTTTTTTCGAAGATAAAAGTTCATATTTTGACAAAAAATATGCGATATATCGCTAAATCATATCATATCATATCGTGTTTTGTTGCTCATGCTAGAGGGGCTGGGTGGATTATGATTTGGAAAAGTGTACCAAATGCTAATGACAAATTTATAAGACGCCATATTTATTTTGACATCTATAACTCTCTAACTTTCTCCACACTTAACTCCGTTTCCTACTTTTGCAGTTAATACAGTACAGTACAGACAAATTAGTCACTTCACTTGACACAGTCAGACGTGTCAACAAGTCATCAGCATACTGTCATCCGCTTTTATTTCGTTGTTAACGCGTGTGTTTATATTTGAAATTATAATTAGAATAATGTTTTTGTTCATCAATTTTTCGAGCAACAACGGATTAACTTGGAAATGTGAACAAACATTCACATTTATTAAGAGATGCGAGGTAAATGTAAATTCTTATAGTAGTTTAAAAAACAATAACATTTAAATAATTTCTGTAAAAAACTAAGTACCATTCGGTATATTTTAATAAAGTAGACGATCTGATTGGCGTCGACGCGGTGTTTTCCTTTAACCCCTTGTTTTGTTTTCTCCTGGTCTCCTGGAGTATGTACGATTTTCTATTCGGGCACAGAATAATAAACAGTAAACACTATTCGGGTGAATCTTTTTGTCGGGCTTAGTGTTGAGAGACACCCCTGGCGAAATAACTAAAACCTTACCAATACGTAAATATGACATCACCTCTTCGTTCCCTACTTCAGCAGTTCTAATGTCTACCCCTACAAGGGGTTTACTGCCATTTCAAAATACGTTTCGTCGAATTACAATTGATCGATGACAACTCGTCGATTACTTATTTAATCGATGACTTAATTGGACGCATATTCATTACATCGATGGTTCATTTCATCGAATTTTATTTGGACGAATGTTATTACTTCGATGGTTCACTTCATCGAATTTCCGATTATTCTTATTATATTATTTCGACATTCGTCCAATTAAAATTCGATGAAATGAACCATCGATGTAATGAATATTCGTCCAATTAAGTCATCGATAAAATAAATAATCGACGAGTTGTCATCGATCAATTGTAATTCTACGAAACGTATTTCGAAATGGCGTAGTGAACCAGTCTACAAGTCTTAGGGTCAGTGTAGTTAGTCTCATATAAATAAAGTCATATTAATAGGTACCCGAGTATAAGATATTCAAAGCATTCACACTAGAATGACGGGTCGATGACAATTCTAGGATTTCTATCTGTTATAGTCGATATTACCTATTTATAAACATCACTAGTGACTTAACCCATTGACTGTTCACAAAACAGATGCAACAAAAAGCTAGGCATGTGTTATATTACACACTGTGATGCTGAGTTAAAATCTATGTGTTAATAATCAAAATATGTTCATAATAATATTTTTTTAATGGAACCCTCTGGTATTCGAAATTAATAATATCTGCGTAATGAAATAAAGCTATCTACAGGCAAATCATTAAATTAATCGAACCACTTAAAATCTTCTATGAATTTGTGGAATAAAAATATATTTATTGATGCAATACATCTCATTCAGTTTAATTGTGTGGTCGTTATGACAATAATAATTTAATTAGCATGACTTTGCGTCAAAGTTGGTTGCGTAGTAATATGTAATTTGTCGAGTTAAAAACCAATTTAGATATATAAACAAATAGTGTTAATGCAGACGATGCGGACGTTTAAAAATAAATTGCTAATGTTAATGTTAATGGACTTTATTACCAGTTTATGCCAATGTTTTATCTCTCGTTGTTCTGCGAAATAAGTATTGTCTAATTATTTTTATTATATTATAGTTTTTGTTATTATTATGGACTAACGCATTGTATACAATACAGTTTACGTCAGTCCATTGCTGGACAATTCTAATAACTCTGCCTATCTTCAATTAATAATTTACCTCTTTTTATTTGAAGTCGGATTTATATGTATACAAGCAAATTTAACCCGGCGAACTTCGTCCTGCCTTAGAATCAATTATTTTATGTTTTAATATTTATTATGTTAAGTAGGCAGCGATGGATCTAGTCTAGCCGCTCTTGTGTCATCATGAATGGTGTATCATTAAAAATAAGAATAATAAAGTCTACTCATCTCCAGCCGATATGTAGTCCTGAAGCGGTGGTAGGAAAAAAAATGGAACATGTAAAAGTGCCATTGATGGCCAATTTGCAGAAATAAATTACTTTGACTTTGACTTAGAGGTGAAATTACAAATTAATAATTCCTCTGTCAATCTCACCAATTATCCAAACCCAAACTAAGCAAAGCTTTCACCCTGGAAAATAATCCAACATAGGTAAGTCGATTGAAGAACCTTTCAGAGTTTTTCGAAGTCAGTTGAAAAAGAACGAATACTATTTTGGGTTAAAAAAATACATTCAAGTTTTCCCTCTTTGCTAAAATATATTGAAAATCGCTTAAGCCTTGAATTCCGATTGTAATGTTTCGGTAAAAGCTTTAAAACATGTTGTAACTTAATTTTTCAGGGTGTGTACTACCGAGACATTAGGAAATTAATTAAAAAAAAAAACATGATAACCTGTTTTTAAATCTGGGCCTAACAACAAAAAAGCAAGCACACGATTTACACGTCTCGTGATTCCGACGTTTCAATTCCAACATCGTGCACGTGCCGTGTAAATCGGCCCTCAATCAGATGTTGTCCTCGTAAACTGATTCCAACGACCGTTGAGTGGATGCAGATATCAGTCGGATTCAGTTGTGGTCAAGTCGCAAACGAGTGCGCACGTCCTATGCGTCATACATTAAAATATTTCGTCATCGACGTTTCGAGATTCGGTCGAGTGCTAGTGATAACTGTGTAGTGTTGTGCCTTTTATTCGGATTCGGTTTCCGGTAAGTATTTATGACGAATGCTTTGTTCTCTTCCATACGACCAATGAATCATTGAACGGCGATTGCAACAAAAACTCTTGAGAACGTTGAGATGTATTTTAGAATGTTGTTTTATACGTTTATAGTACCTATTTTATTATTTAGTGGCTTAACTTAACAGATGTTACGAAATCGCAGTGTTTGACATTAACCCTGCAAGGGCTCAAAATTAACGTTAAAATTGTATTGAAACAAAGGTTTAGATACAATACTATTAGAATTGATTGACAATGGATTGTAAATGTTTTATGGTTCCGTAACTCAAGGGTTAAAGGGACGCTTATAATATGATCAATTTTTGTCCGTCTGCTCTGACAGGCGGACAGCCTGACTAGTCCATCTGTTTATTCATATACTAGATCTGTTGCCACTGTCAGAATATGTTTTTTTTATAAATTTGTTTTTTTTTTACAACTCCGAGGGATTATATAGACCAGAGTATCCGATACCTTCACGCGTTCCTGACAAAAGAACAGTCTTTTGTTGTTGTTGAATAGTGGCAAGGGAATCCTAGCTAGAGGATACTTCCAGTTGACCCAGAATCACGAAATTTTGCAACAAGCAATGTTCTATAGCACAGCACAAGTGAAGGTTACATTCTCTTACATCATTTTATCATCAGTACCAACTTCTACATCTCCAAAAAACCCGTGATGGTCAAAATATTAACCTAGATAGATATACTAAAAAAACTATTGTAACATCATAAAAGTTCATATTTTGACAGTTTTGTGTCAATAAATCGCTATATCATATCATATCGTGTTTTGATAGTCATGCTAAGGGGGCTGGCTCCATTATTATATCAGCTCGATGGTATCAAACTATTGTATTGTCATCCGAACGTTGGATACTAACAAAGTTTTACATAGTTAGTTGGTAATTTAAATCGAAGTAAATAATAGTGAAATGGCATCGTTTTTTTTTTTCATTATCACTATTAGTCACCTCATCAGTAGCAGGAAACAGATATTTGCAAACAGTCGAGGTCATCCACTATTTAGACGATAACTGACAAGGGGTTAAATACGTACGTAAATTTTCGACTACAAATCTTTCGATTAATATTAATGAGTAATGACTAATAATACAAAGTGCCTGCCTTCTTGACATGAATGGCTATTTTAAACAAGAACCTGGTAATATCCAAATAAAATGTGTGTAATAAAAACATCGTCTACGTTAGTTAGTAAAATATTAACTCTTTCGCCTCAAAAAAAGAGTTTAAATAAGTTGAAGATATAAATATGAAACTAACAGGCAACTAGGAATCATTTAATCTCTTCCAAATGTAAAGTTAGATACTTTGCCAAAAAAGCTGGGAGTCCTCTAAAAATCCTGTAAAATTTAACAATATGAATAATTCAGAAAGAGCGTAGTCGGTGACAAATGCAGTATTGACCGGTCCACTTATCTATTCGATAATGATGTTTGCTTTTGAAATCTGTACACTACAAACAAACTGTTATTACAACAGATAAGGCTAATAATAACGGTTTACGCTTGTCCAAACTGATAGTATAAACTATAAACTAGCTATTCAACTCTATTCTACATCAACAAACGGCGATTGATTAGTTTCTCTGTCTCAACTTTTTACAAAATCCAGTCTTATATGTATACGGGTTACTGGGAATGTCTCTCGAGTCTATTAGGGGATAAGGTCTAGTTTAATTACCAAATCACCCATAAGAATGCAGCTCTTCTAGCATGAGCAACAAACACGATATGATATGATACGATATAGCGATTTATCGACACCCTACTTTCAAAATATGGTAACATAGCCGCCATCTTGAACTTTTATCGGAACAGTGAGCATGTCCGTGCCGGCGACATCACGGTTATGCTCGATTTTTCGATAAAATTTCTTTTTTTCCTAAAAAAAATTCGATATATCGCTATATCATATCGTGTATTGTTGGTCATGCTAGAGGGGCAGGTCAAAAGTGAACCAATCACGAGATTACTATTAGACACTTGTACTTGATGACTCACACAGTTACACCCTTCAATACTGCGTGTGTCGGAAGTTCGGATCATTCTTCTAGCCCTTTGTTCCGCTTCCGACCCTAGTTACGTCGACGACGTATGCTTGACTTGACTATGATCGTAGAGGTGGCAAGTCTGTTGAAAAGAAAGCCATCGAACCATTTTGAACCAAGACACCCAGCGTTAGCCGAGAAACATGTATCAATCAGTAGGTATGATCTGAAAAACTTGAAGGTACGTGCTGGGATTGAAACCTACTTGACATACAGATGTAAGGTGAAACTTCGACCACTGAGATACGAGTATCTCAGTAGGTACTAGTTCTGTAGCCCTGTTTATGTATTTCATAGGTGAGTTTAGGTGCTTTTTGGCGCTCTTTGGGGGAGACCTACGTCCAGCAGTGAACAGCAATGGGCTGAATAGAGAGGAACGATTAAAGCCCAGACAATCTTTGAACATCGAAATCGCGCTAAAACTTGAATATTCAGTATCATCGAGGTGAATGATGATTTTCTTTTAATAAATGTTTTTTTTTTACCGGCCAATATGGAAGTTACTGGGGGAGGCCTATGTTCAGTCAGCAGTGGACGTCCTGTGGCTGAAATGATGATGATGAAATGTTTTTTTCCGAGTTCGATATTTGGCCTCATAGTGAAAGTTGATCATTTTATTTTTCTACCTATCTCGACCCATTAGGATTAGAAACCTTTTAAAAAATCTATGATATAAAGGTATTGCGTAATATAATAGTATCAGTCTGTTAAACAATTAACTTTTATAACCACCTTGAAAAATATATCATCATGCACTTAATTAATACTTTAATTAATTACAGCTGATATGCTATCAAGAAATGCGAGATAAAATAAAACAATACCTCCAGCGTAATTATTACGCGTTGGTAATCATTATCATATTTATTAATAACCTTGAATTTTTCTAATAATGTTTATCTAAAAATATTTTTAATTATCATAGCATATATGTAATTATTAATGTGATACAATATCATAATAATGTGAGGAACAGATTAGGATTTAGTAAAGACTACTGATAATACCTAGTTAATGCCTATCTGGGGGCACGGCAGAGCCCCCGCCAAGACGAGCCAAGCAAAGCGCAAGGGCACTACCTACCATATCTCGAAGCGCGTCGTCGTGTTTTTGAACCCTTAAAGCTTGGGTTTGGATTATACTAGATAAACAAATTCTTGATATATGTTGTCAATTACGGTCTCATTAAAGATTAAAGTTTTAATTGCATAGCTCTTATATTTTAGATTTGACTTTGACTCACTGATGATCATCAAAATTCTTAGGGTATTTCCTAATGCCCTAGAAAGCTGAAATTTGGTATGTAAGCTAGTATAAGAACACAAACAACAACAACAAAAAAAAAAGAAAACTATGTCATAAAAAAATAAAAAGAAATGAAATCCCACCAAGAACATGTTCATGTAAAATGTTGCCAAGACGAGACCATATTATGACTCGCTCTGCCAAAAACATTTCAGATCTCAAGCAGAGCCAAGCTTCTGACTCTAAGCGCCCAAACTCTACAAGGCCTAACTTCACAAACTCTACACCTTTGTGACCTTGGTCAAAATATGTGGCTTGGCCGTTTCTTTACATTACATGGGCGTAGGGTGAAACATTTATCCACTGTTCATTACTTTTCTGTTATTTATTTACAATAGTTCTTGTAGTAACGAAACGGCCAAGCCAAGTCGGTGGGACTTACTTATTGAAATAATAATATATATTTGTGTCAATTAATAGGGTCAAAATGTGTTCATAACCTGTATTTTACTTACCACCCTCTATATATAATTATTAGATAAGTATTGTATTAACGATCAGCCTATATAGCTGAAGTTAAAGAGGCAGATTTTTAGTACATTTTTACCTCACCAGTTCACCACAGAATAATAATTGGTAATTTGGTACTCTTAATTCTCTTGTGTTTTTTTAACTATAATAAATTTAATGGAAAGTTATTAACTTGATAACTCTAACAATTTAAGCGATTTGTCGTAGGCAATTTTATAAATTGATAGTCGTTTGTAAGGTTAGGGTTTCTCGCATAGCGTGGAATATAACAGTTAATTATAACTAATAACTCCTTAGCATGACTTACATAACCTAATTAGCAGTATGCTATTCAAGGTTTTCGATATAAATGTTAAATAAAAACCTACGCATAATTTTATTTATACTTTACTCTACGTCAAACCGTATAACCATTACTTTCGGCCTCTGTTGGGGATCTTACATTTCTGATTTAATCGTGAAAAAGGAATTATACCAGCCCCTTGATGATTAACAAAACACGATATGATATAACAATTTATCGACGCCTAACCGTCAAAATATGATATACATAGCCGCCATCTTGAACTTTTGTTGAAACAGCGAGCATGCCCGTGCCAGTGACGTCACGTACATGCACGCTCTTTCTATAAAAGTTCATATTGTGACAATTGGGTATCGGTGATGTATTTCTGTTGCCGCTATAACAACAAATACTAAAAACCAGAATAAAATAAATATTTAAGGGGGCTCCTATACAACAAACGTGCGCGAGTACGACTCGCTCTTTGCCGGTTTTTTTGTTTTCAAATATTATAGCTGACATCAATTTGTATGGAGAGATAAATCGAAAAAGAGATGTTAGTCCCATAGAAGTTGTCGCTGATCAACAGTACCAACTCCAAGAAGGAAATCTAACTGATAGGACATTGCTGTTAGTAAGGACTAACACCTTGTATAATATAACTGTCAAAAAAGAACAAAAGAGCGTAAAATCTTTAACTTGTAAGACTAGCTGGCTCGTTCGTTCCGCTTTGTGGTTCCCCCGGCCACGCGTTCAACTAATGCGTAAATAATGAATTACGAACTTACATAGCTCAATTGATAAAATAAATGTCTATCCTGTCAATTATTAGGGCTCCTAACGTGTTCAATGCTATGGCCGATGACCTCGAACTAGACTTATTTAACACTAGTGTTAGTAGTCTCAAAAAGCGTTGTTCAAAAAGATGGTTTGAAGCGGTGCACTGACTGGATTGAACCCACTGCTACTTTTTTACTAAGTGTACCAACATTTAACCCTGTTTGACTGTTAAATACCTATTTTTATCTCTTAAGTTACTTTAACTTGTACAAGCCATACTTTGATTTTAAATGTGGAAACACGTAAATGGTGTTTAGTGACAAATCTAGCGAGTAATTTAGTTTTAAGATACTGTAGTGTTTTCCTAATAAAATAAAATAAAATATAAAACTATTGAAGATAAATAACACTTGAAAAAAATCATCGACCTCAGGTGGGACTCGAACCCACGTCCCATCGCATACCGGGCGAGTGCTTTGACCACTAAGCTACCGAGGACGTCACGTGACGAGATGAAATTCCTCAAGTGTTTTTTCTCGCTGTCAAAGCCAGCGTATTCTGATCAATGTTGTAGCTATATGTATAGCTGAGTAGTATACTACCGTCAACACCCTATAGAAATATTTTTACAAATATTTGACTATTGGTTAAGATCAGAAATGCTTAAACATTGAAAATTTTTGTTTTTAGCAATTCCATGCAAGGTTTAATTGAAGATAAATAACACTTGAAAAAAAATCATCGACCTCAGGTGGGACTCGAACCCACGTCCCATCGCATCAAAGCACTCGCCCGGTATGCGATGGGACGTGGGTTCGAGTCCCACCTGAGGTCGATGATTTTTTTCAAGTGTTATGTATCTTCAATTAAACCTTGCATGGAATTGCTAAAAACAAAAAATTTTCAAATAAAACTATTTCAACAATGTACCATTACGAGTATTTTCTAATCTTTTAAGTCTCATCGATAAGCATGTTTTTAAAGTATTTTCTCCTACTTGTGAGTCGTGCCATTTTGAATATCGTATGTAGGTGCTATTGCAAGATGGGCTATAACATTTATAAACTTCAATACTAGTGCCTACAGTTGTAAAGCAATACAACCATAAACTTCAGTTATGTCATTTTTATTGTTATTTGTTTATATCTTACGAGATTATGAAGGAAATTGTTTAAAGCAAACTTCTGAAAATCCCATTACAGTCGCAATCATTGTTCAATAACAGTTTTGTACAATTTCAGCAGTTCGATGGATAAACAAAAACCGGCCAAGTGCGAGTCGGATTCGCGCACGAAAGGTTCCGTTCCATTATCCATAAAAACGGCAAAAAATCACGTTTGTTGTATGGGAACGCCCTTAAATATTTATTGTATTCTGATTTTTAGTATTTGTTGTTATAGCGGCAACAGAAATACATGATCTGTGAAAATTTCAACTCTCTAATTATTACGGTTCATGAGATACAGCCTGGTGACAGACGGACAGACAGACAGACAGACAGACAGACAGACAGACGGACAGCGGAGCCTTAGTAATAGGGTCCCGTTTAGCCCTTTGGGTACGGAACCCTAAAAATGTGCTACTTTGAAGCACTTCCTTTTATAGTTTAGCTGGCCTGACTGAAATATTCAGATGCAGTAGCAGGAAAAACTTTATCAATTTAAATTATTTTTTCCTGATACTATTGCTTCAGGTGTTACTTTGCGGAAACCAAGTACTATAATTTTTGAAAACCTAATTATTTTGCTCATAACTTTCAGATGGGCTCGTTTTAAGCGGCCTGCAGCAGTACAGCAGCTTCCTGAAACATTTAAACCGTCGGGCTATGGCCGCGAATGACATAAATATTGTAATAAAAAAAACCGACTGTTTATTTATTTAAAAAAACCGGCCAAGTGCTCGGACTCGCTCACAAAGGGCTCCGTACCAGTATCTATAAAATCGGCAAAAAAAAACACGTGTGTTGTATGGGAGCCCCCGTTAATATTTTTTTTTATTCAGTTTGTGTGTATTTGTTGTTATAGCGGCAACAGAAATACATTATCTGTGAAAATTTCAACTAACTATCACTGTTCATGAGATACAGCCTGGTGACAGACGGACAGACAGATAAACATCGGAACCTTAGTAATAGGGTCCCGTTTTACCCTTTGGGTACGGAACCCTAAAAAAATGTTACTTATTTTACAAAGTGAAGGCAAAAAATCTTAGAATTAAAGATTATGAAGCCTCCGTTGAAGAGTTGCCCACTTGTCTATAACTGGCTTGCATAACTAATTATCTCTTAAGTATGAATTCGTCAAATAAATCGAAATCATCATTAATTATCCTTTAAATTTCAAAGCTCCTGCTACCAAGTGAAAGTTTATAGGTACAAAATGTCCGTTTAGTGTGATTAGCCGTCTGTCCGTCTGAACTTTCTACGTTACGAACAGAGAAAGTTGATCGCGGCCAGTTTGGCAATTTTGCAGCCAACCTCTTCCTACTTGGTGCATTATAAAAGTTTATTTTATTACGTTTGAATGAACACATCGGTGACAGAATAGTTTCCGAAAACGCTGAAAATGCTTGAAGTGTACTTTTATTTAACCTGAATTTGACCTTGTAACTTTTCAACTTTTTCTTTAAATCAATAAAACTGTAGGTACTTGTCGAATTCATCGGTCAAGAATAATTTTGGCAGTGTTTCTTTTGGCATTACCATAAACAAGTTTTATTAAAATAAGTTACTCAACAATATTCATCTTAGTGATTCAACAAATACCTGTTTGAAAACACAATTATTTATTTTTGGATTAAAATAGGAATCCGGGTTCTTGCATCATGTTTATTCATGTTATTTCTAGAATCTAGGGTTCCGGGGCCAAACAGCAAAATTCTTTTAGCTAAGGTTGTGTTTGAACAATGACCACATCATTGCTCGAGCCGATCGAGCGATGTGAGCGTTAGAGCAGCCGGCGAAGGGCTAGCATAAAATTTACTTATATAATATAATAAATATATGTAGTTATAAAAATAGTGAGCTTGTGGATGTCATTTAGACAGCAAAATAAAGTTAATCTTCAAGCATCAGTAATTTCGTTTAAAAAAAACTAAGTTGTTTTACATATTCGAAATAGAAATAAAAGGAGCAATTTGTGTTTGTCTTTTAAACATGTAAATATTTATCGGCTCCGTCAACTAAAGGCACTCGACCAGAACAGAACCCTTAGCTTTGCTTTGATTCGATTCGGACTTGCCCTTTTATTATTCCTTGTAGCTTTATTTTGTTTCGTCTAAAAATAATAATAGAATTTGCTACTAGAACATTCTTTTTTGATGTTTCTAGCGGCACTAATTTATGCGTTAGGTACAGATCTAGACGCTACTATTATCTTTTGTTTTTATTTTCATTAGTTTCATACGTTTTATTAGTAACATAAATAAACTGTATCTCCTTTTTATATATTTTAAGAATAATTTAATTAAACTTTTTCTTTTCCTTTTTCTTAATCTCTCTTAGTTCGTTAAGCAATTATCGTGTTAGAAAATATTTTCTTCGTTAAATTAATACTTAATTTAGTTTTAGTCTTCATGACAGAATGAAACGATTTTGAGTAAATTATTATTTTAATCTTTATAGTAAATTTTTGTTTTTAGCAATTCCATGCAAGGTTTAATTGAAGATAAATAACACTTGAAAAAAATCATCGACCTCTGGTGGGACGATTCAATTAATCTTTATCATTTGTCGCCTTTAATGTTTTTAAATTTAATGACCAAACTTTCGTCCTACTCGCGAATAGTGACATTTAGGATATGATTTGCTATTGCTTTCTCTATTCCACACACACCATTTAGTTCATAATCATAAATATCATTTGCTTTATTTAGTACATTAAATTTATTATATTGGGTATTAGTTTCATCGTTTTAACTTTTTCGGATAGACACCTCGAAGAGATGGGATGCTATCCAAAGGTAAACATTGTGATTACAAAAATCACCGAGATTTTGTGATTTTGATGCAAGTTCACATTTGTGTTCATCAGATAATTATATTCCAAGACTAAAGAGACTTGTGAGTTTCGTAACAGAATCGGACTGTTTCGAAAATGCATATTATAGTTATTACTTTTCGGCGCGAAGGTCGCGCCAAGGCTGCGCTGGCGCAATACATACATATCAGTTATCAGACAGTACCATATTAATACACAAACATTATATGTATACTTCATTATTATTACCTTTATTTATTTATTTAAACTTTACTGCACAAATTTGAAAAAAAACATACAATAGGTGGACTTAATGCCATGAGGCTTTCTCTCTACTATTCTTCTTCTCTACTATTTAAACCAAAAAATAAATGAATCGGACACCTTAAACAAAATCGGTGTGGATTGGGCACGGATTGGCATATAAGTGATTCAACGTTACATATACTGCAAGGGATACGGTCTAACTCAGATTTGAAAAAGATTCTTTTGTTTTTTATGGGTTAGGGTCTAGCTGGGTGCGGGTTCAGATTTGAAAAAGATTCTTTCTTTTGTTTTAATCATTATCGTATGTGTAGGGTTATTGTCGATTCGCCACGTTTTTGTACTACTTTACTACTATTTAAACCAAAAAATAAATGAATCGGACACCTTAAACAAAATCGGTGTGGATTGGGCACGGATTAGCATATAAGTGATTCAACGTTACATATACTGCAAGGGATACGGTCTAACTCAGATTTGAAAAAGATTCTTTTGTTTTTTATGGGTTAGGGTCTAGCTGGGTGCGGGTTCAGATTTGAAAAAGATTCTTTCTTTTGTTTTAATCATTATCGTATGTGTAGGGTTATTGTCGATTCGCCACGTTTTTGTAAGCGCTATACATTCAAAGTCAACTCGCCACAAACAATCCTGTTATTGTACCCAAAAGAAAACAAAATATTTTCTCGTATCCAGCTTGTTTATACCAATCTCACAAAGGAGAATGAAGGACATACCGCTTGCTATATTAGTCGCTAACTGCAAGGTGCCAAGCAATATTATCTTTATTTATTACGCAACATGATGGAGTTAAAAGCCAATTTACCGAAATTATACACATTGTGCGTACGTAACTGCGTATAACCGAAATGCATCAATGCGAAGGCACGCGAACCGTTTTCGTCATTACGCATTTGCAACGGAGGAAACAAAGATGAGCCTTCACGGTTTGCTAACGAGACGCGGCCTGACTGAAAGCGGCGACTACGGTAATAAGACGTGAATGTCCCACACTAAGTCCAAGAAAATATTCGTCTTCTTCTTTGCGTATCGACTCAGGGTTTTATGTGAGGACTAAAACTCAGCCACATATAGGACTATCCGTGGCCTTGTAATGATCCTCACGTGTGCAGGTGTAGGGACACTCAGGGTATGATAGAAGATGTGCCATTGTCTAGGGTCTGGGGGAAATACCTCATAAAAATGCACCCTCTAAGCACCAATGGCAAATGGCAAAGAAAATATTGATAAAATGCTAGTAATAAAAAAGTATTTGGTCAAGAACCCGATTTATTAACCACAGAGCCGTCCATTCTTGTTTCGTCTCGCCTAACAGCACGTGCCTCTCTGGATGTTTCAAAATCTATGTGCGGGTTCATATTTGGGCTCGGCGGTTACGGTAATCATCGTAAGAAAGACACGAGACACAATGCTAGCCTTAGCCGTAGTCTAAAAAAATATTTGGTTTCCCTGTAAGGCTATATAAGGTGTAAACTTATCAGTTAACTCTTTTCTAGGGGATGATTCTACTGCTTAAATAAAACTATTTTTTCTATGGGACCAACTTCAAAATCGCAAAACAAAAAACCATTTCTCCATACAAAACGGCAGACCAGCTGAGATCGGTTTGTATAAAGATATGAATTTTTTTTTACGATTTCGAAGTTGGTCTTATACAAAAAGTTGTTTTATTTGAGCAGTAGAACCACCTCCTAGAAAAGAGTTAACTGATAAGTTTACACCTTATAAATATAGCTACAACATTGATCAGAGATACGCTGGCTTTGACAGCGAGAAAAAATACTTGAGGAATTTCATCTTGTCACGTGACGTAGCTTAGTTGGTAAAGCACTCGCCCGGCATGCGATGGGACGTGGGTTCGAGTCCTACCTGAGGTCGATGATTTTTTTCAAGTGTTATTTATCTTCAATTCCCTGTAAAGGTTACGGAGGTTTTATAGCTTCGCTCTAAATTTGAAAACAAGAATTACCGCGTCTAGGATCATTAAGCGTATACCCTAACTAGAAAAGGACCAGCAATTTAGGCCTCCTGCACACTAGCGTCTTCCGAATTTCGATGTCGTGGCAGTGTCCAATCAGCGTTAAGTAAATGCCGCTGCGCAAGCGTTGCGTCAACACTGATTGGATGCTGCCACGACGTCGACGCTCAAAAGAAGCTAATGTGGAAGAGGCCTTAAAATGTAGGGAACCACATTTGCATCTTGCAACTTGTGGAAATCCTCTTTCTTTTTTCCTGTTGGTATGGCGATTGCATGAATAATAAACAGCTTTTCTCTTGGCTAGCATTATGATGACTATGATTTATCTTCAGTTTACTTCATTCCCACGTTGAGCTAGCCGCGTTAATCTATTAATATTAAACCAAACAAAGCTGTACCGGCATCCGTTATTTTCCTTTGATATCCAACATTACGATTTATATATATATAAAATTACGAGGTGCTCGTAGCTCAGTGGCGGCAGCGCTTTGGTATCGATTGCTAAAGTTAAGCAACCAACGCCGCGGTCGTGAGTGGATGGGTGACCATTCCGACCATATTTAGTGACATTTATCACGAGCATCTCCGTGCTTCGGAAGGCACGTTAAAAGTTGGTCCCGGCTAATATCGCTTGATATTGGTCGTGAAGTCACTGGCCTTACTACAACACCCCTCCACCAATCCGCACTGGGCCCGCGTGGTGGAGTATGGCCCAAACCACCTCATAGTTGAGGTGAGGCCTGTGCCCTGCAGTGGGACGTATACTATAGGCATCCATTTTTTTACTTTAATCCAACATTACCAATTCATGAATTCTTTATACGATTTATCTCATGTCCAACTGATCCGATATTGAAATTTGTCTTTAACGTTTTCTGTCAATTGTTGGACAATTAATTGTGTAAGCCCACAGCATGCTAATGAACTTCGGAAGTCGTCGGAATACAAGAATCATGGAGTCGCATAATTTTAGCATTGTATGTGTTAATAAAATTTAAAATTATTTCGTGTTATCCGCTGTAAAACGTTATTTATGGCTTACCCACAAATGCTAAAGTAGCAAGAGATTCTAGGGTGACAATGAAGTATCCACCGGAATATTAAGCATTTCAAATTGATTTCAACTTTTTTTATTCAATTTGCAAAGTTTTATATGTTTTATAGGACACGTATATATCTTTTTCGCTTTTGAAACTTTACTAATAAAAACACCTTAACATTTTGCCTGCAGATGTTTTACAATAAACAACGTATTTTGAGATATCTAAATAACAGCTTTTTTACTAAATGTATGCGTAGGTAAATACGATAGGAGCTTATACCCACGAAAAAATCTTAATGTCTAGTGTCTGTCTGTGGTTGTTCCGGCTAATCTTCGAAATTGACTCTAGATTAGTTAATGTTATACGGAGTGCCTTAGCTACTTTTATTTTTTTAGAAAAGGTACAGGGTTCCGCGAAAAAAAAATTGGGATTCCAATTTAAATAGGGAAGTTTTTGAATAATCGTACCAGGCAAACCTAGTCGCGGGCAACGTCTAGTTGAAATTCATGCGCGGGCGCAGCTCTCACGCAGCTGCCCATTAGATAGAGCACATCTTGCCCACACGAAAGGTTATCGTGTAACTAGTCAAGTAGTTGGAAATAATTACGTTATTTATTCAACTACTTAAGTACATAGTAGATAATGATAATAGGACACTCCGTTTGTCTAGTCCAATTACTTTAATTTCTTTGAAATCTTCTTCTTCCTGTCTTCACCTAATGCATAAGCATTATCCATATCATAGCACGCCATTTCATAAGGTCCTTCTTGATCCTTCCGCATTTATCCCTTCCCTGACGCTTTTACTAGCTATTATATTAAAAGTTATTTGTATTAATAAATAAAATCTTCTATTCAGATCCATAAATCTAAGTTCCTATTCATTAATTTTGCTTTTGCGATTCTACTGCTTACATCAACTTTTTCTGCAGGACCAACATCGAAATCATAAAAAAAACTTTTTGTTATACTTTTTTTTTGTGTTTTGATGTTGCCTTTTAGATAATTATATTGTAGGTATTGGAGTAGTATAACCACGTAGAAGAATGTTAAAAGTCTAACATTTTTTTTTTCAATACTTCTCGGCACTGAAAATAATCGTAACAGATGGTACATACTCGGTTTAAGAATATTTATTGAAGGACACCGCTATTACTGAAGCCACTGCCTAAACCACAGGAATTATAATAATGTTATAATGACCTCACGAGAGGTTCTGAGACTGACTGAGATGCTGAGAAACTGGGTCAATATTTTATTGTAGTTAATCTACATTGTTTTTCACTCAAACAATCTTCATGTTATCACAAACTCCCACAATCACATAAAATCTAGCCCAAAATTAAACGAAGAAAAAATTATGGTGACTAAATAACGGGCCTAAATACATTTATAAACATGACTATACTAGGTACAACTGGCGGCATCGATGTTGAGCGCTGGGCGAAAGACGCGCAGAAGACCTTTACGATAAATTGATTGGCTAGTCGTGCGACGCGCCTGCACCACAGGCCGTGATTGGTTGTTAGCTCCGCGCTCACAATCCTCACTCTTAGCCCCAGCGCTCATATCGGCGCCGGGTACTGTACATATGCTCGTGCTCATCACACAAAGTTTAGCCTCTTGCGGGATTCGAACACGCAACCGCTTGACATTGTAGTCCAGAGCGCGAATCACTACATCAAAAGGTTGTCAATTAAATTTATTCCCTGAGTAAAAGTACTTTAAAAAAACTGCAAATAAAACATTGATAGATAGTTCTATAAAATTTTACATTGTAAAAAATACTAAAAAGTGGTTCATGTTCATGAAATAACTCTTGTTAACGTCTTTAGGACGATTTAATTGTTCGTGCGCATTTCTGAGGAGTATACATTAAAATAACACACATGTGCAATGCACAAAAACGCAGTAAAATTAATAACTCGACGACATTGGGGCATAAGAGAAAGTATTTAAGCCCCGCTGACTCAATTATTTTCGTAAGGGCATAACGGTGTCGTTGCTTTCTCTCGGCCGATTGAGTTTTTTTGTGAAACGCCCTCCTTTTTTGGGCTCATTTACTAAATTAAGAATTGTATCTGGAGTATTTGTTATTCTGGTTTTAGTGGATTCTTATACCAGATAGGTCATTGAGATTATTTCTTTAATTAAAAAATTATTACTTCAAATCAAATCATTCATTTCTTTAACTTAAATTACATTTATTTACTTAATGTATTATATTCACTAATAAATCTCATCTAAGGATATTTTTGCACTTGAGTTTATATAATTAAGCAAGTATTATTGACTATATGTAATATGAATGAGTCTGCGCGAGATTTTTTTTACAGGTTTCTTGTCTAATGAATCATATGTTATGCATGATTATACTGCGAACAAAATCATAAATGTTTGGGAAATAATATGTTTGTCTGTTACGCTTTCACGGCAAAACTTCTGAACCAATCTTGTTATTTGATACGGAGATACCTGGAACCATAAGAGAGACAGATTTTTTTTATTCTTCCATTAAATTCTGGCTCACAAAGGTTGTAGTGGCAGAGCAATTTATTTTTTAGAGGATGCGATTTCTCAACTCATCCTCTATCCACCTACCTCCCTCAACCTAACCTCTACTTTCATTGTAAAGGCAGTTCTTTTAGAGAGAGAGTTTAACTTATGGAAATATTGTATTAAATAATGGGGTCTCTACCAGCTGAAGACAAAGCACTGTTTGATTCCAAAAGGTTTCTTGTAGTTTTATCAATGATTTTTATTCTTATCTTATCATCCTGGTTCTTCAAGCAAGTTAAAATACTTTTGCGGAACCCAAATATAGTCATGTCCAAATCTGTCTTGCCTTATTTGAACGTTGCTCGGGTTCCAAGTCACAGAACTCAAGGCCTATAGAAGGGAAGGAAGGCGACTTTTGGTATTAATGCATATTTTATGGGCTTAAAGTTTGATTCGTGTCGAAATCGTTCAAAAGTTAGTAGGTCATCGACGTATATCTAACATTTTGAATTGTCAACCATTTAGCCATTTAGGCTTTTGTACGAAAAACAAAATATTTTTGTATACTTTCTGTGATGTGTTCGTAAATATTATATTATTTGGTTTAGGCGCATAATGTCAGAAACGCAAAATGACAGATTCTCCAAATATCAGAAACGCAAAATGTCAGGTGGCGCAAAATGCCAGATTCGCAAAATGCCAGATTCGCAAAATGACAGATTCGCGAAATATCAGATTCGCAAAATGACAGATTCGCAGAATGACAAATTCGCAAAATGAAAGATTCGCAATATGATAGAAATGCAGCAACCCTAAATAAATAAGGAGTCTCTGTTCGCTAGTGAACATGACAGTGCGACTAATTACAATAAAAGACATGTAATTCGGCAGCTTTTTTATTCCTAACTCAACAAAAAAATATGTAGCTACATAAACCGTACATTTTATTTATTACACTATAATGTTTATTTATTTATTTACTGTAGTTTTTTTAAAGAATTTGTCATTTTGAGAATCTGACATTTTGCGAATCTGACATTCTGAGAATCTGTCGTTTTACGAATCTGTCGTTTTACGAATCTGTCGTTTTACGAATCTGTCATTTTGCTAATCTGTCTTTTTGCGTTTCTGACCATTTGCGACAATCTACTAACATCCGACATTTAGTGAATCTGTCATTTTGCGTTTCTGACATTATGCGCCTAAACCTATTATTTAATAATTAGCTGTGTCGGTCGGCAACTTCGTTTGCGTTAACTACAGAATGTTTGGTATATCACATATACTCCACAGAAACATTGAACCGGAATAAAAAGTATTCTATATGTTCATGCAGATCCTATTCTATATGTGTGCAACTTTTCATCCGAATCCGTTCAGCTGTTTACGCGTGATTGAGTCACAAACATCCAAAGATCCTCACAAACTTTCGCATTTATAATGTTAGGGGTTGGGATACAATTTTGAAGCTCGTAAACTAAGTATATACTTATAACTAAGTAGGTATATTGGGACTCTTCACTCTTTCTCCCTCTCATTGATTTAACTGTCTCTACATGTAGAATGTCTCGAAAATTACGTTTTTTGCAATAGATTGCCCAAATGTGCAGTTTTAAATGATTTTTCTAGTACTTTGCTTTTTTCGTGGGGTGTGCAACATCTTTACTATAGATTCCATACGTCCGGTACGTAGCCCCAAGCGGACGGAAGCTAGTATTTTATAACAAAATGACGAGAAAGTGACTAGAAACTGGTTTGCGAGTAACTGAACTTGTTGTTTTATCAAGATGCATTTCCAACGATAATTTTACTACACTGGGCGTATCTTGTATTAAATTTTACTGTGTTTTACTATCTGTGTATCGATGGTATTATAGAAAGGGTTGTAAATTGCTATATAACTTCTGGAGCGTCGCTTGCTATACTATACCACGGCAAGGAAAAAAGTAGCCGTCAAGCGTCACTTGCCGTGTCACGGCAAAGGCTTTAGAGGATAAATATATACATAACTTTAATTGGCACCAAGATTGCTCTAGAGGATTTTGCGCCAGAGGATAATAAAATCAATAGTATTTTAGACTAATTCATTGTTTGTAAAAGAACATATTACCTATAGTTTTCTTGAGCTTAGTCTGCTGACAAGTGCAGCGTCCTCCGACAAGGTGAACTGATGATAATTGCTACTGGTGTATTGTCTTTTCGTTATGTGTCATTGTAATTGATTGATTGACAGTGGAGACTTGAAAGAAAGGCACGTGTAAGATTAAACACCGAATGTGATCCTGAAATAAATGGAGAGATAGGTACGAGCTGTCGGTGATGGTTAATGAAACCCAGCCAGTCAAAACATCTCACTTGCAGACACAACACGGACTAATTAAACTGCAAAATATGCAAACAATAAATTTGAAAAACTGGTCTTCACTAAGACTTGAGCCTCTATCACTGAAATAAATATCTATCAAAATTTACACGATAGTACAAATATCTTGAGTTGTGATGACGTTTATTTTCCGTTCGCTACAATTTCAAAAATACATTACCGGAGTCAGTCGTAGAACAGCCAAAATCTAATAAATAACTCCACGCAACCGTAGCACGCTGTTAACGTCCTACAGTTTATTGCATTTTTATGAGAAAATCGCTCACACGATCCAAAGAATCTGTGTTTCTAGAAATCATTCCGAGCTTGTGGTTTTTATTACAATTCACATAAATAAATATTGGACAACATCACATGCATTGCTGTGATCCAGTAGCTAAGTAGCTGGTAAGTAGGTAGGTAAGTAGCTGAAGCACTTGTGTTATAGAAATCAGAAACAACGACGGTACCACAACACCCAGACCCGAGACAATATAGAAAAGTTCGTTTTCTACATTGACCCGACCGTGGATCGAACCTGGAACCTCAGAGATGGCGGCGCTTTATATAGTCCGGCGTGCTCGCCTCTCGGCTACGGAGGTCGTCAATGCATACCTGCATACCTTATATTCAGTGCTATTATCATCACCAGCCTATATCAGTCCACTGCTGGACACAGGTCTCTCCAAAAGAAGGATTTTGCCATAATCGCCACGCTTGGCAGGCGGGTTGGCGATCGCAGTTTGGCCAATGGTGGAGAGGAGACGCTGCTGCCCGTCTTCTTGTGGCGGTTCTCGTGTAGTCGCCTCTTACGACACCCATAGGAAGAGAAGGGGTGGTGCAATTCTTTTAACGTGCCGGCACCACACAGCACAGTGCTATTATATAAAATAGCATTTGCGAATGGCGATATACTAGTGTTTTGTATTCACTACCCCAAGGAGGAGTAATTGAATTTACTACCTAGTATGTATGAACAAGGCGTTATTATAGATATCTTCATATTTCAGAATAAGTATCATAGGAAAAATATTCCATTTTAATATTATAAATGCGAAAGTAATTCTGTCTGTTACGCTTAAACGACAAAACTACGGAACTGATTTTATTTAAATGGAACAAAGAAAGTTTACACCTTAGGGAAATAAATTGAATAGGTATGACAAGCCGTATTCCACGGGGTCAATGCCGCGTACAGACAGCTGTTATATGAGTCGCTTCATTCTTCAGATATTTATATAACCAGGTAGTTTCCTTAACTTGCTAGGCAGAATCGCACGTATTTAGAGAGAAAAAGTATTTTGATATGATCGAACTTTACTTAGAAGTTCGTTTGATCATCAAGTATTGGTATAGGGTAAAACCGGGATTGACGCCCCAGTGGTATAGATGCCCCGATTGTAATTACTCTAATTTCGAAAATACATAGCGTGTTATTTTATTTATCTATCGAGAGACTTTTCAACTACCACCAAATGGGTCGTGTCTCATGTCTCTGTGCGACTGCATGGGACGGCTAGGTGCGATCAAAGTTTTTTCGGGATAGATGCCCTATTTCTCAGCGGGTCGTCTATCCTTTATGTTATTTATATGGACTTGGCAACCATCCTATATGGGATAGATGTCTCAAAATTTAGAGGTCAACAATAATCGGTAATACTCTGGAAATGTCAAAGGTAATATTTTCTTCCTTTCATAAATCCAACCAAAGTACTTGCCAGTTTTACAATTAAAAGAATGAAATAATTGTACAGGGAGATATAACATATTTTCAAAAACTGTGGCATCTATCCCGGTTTTACCCTATAAACATAATATAGAGTGTAATTTCTCAAATGATATAATCGGCTATTAATTTCGATGTCGACTTCTGTCATTACATGATTTATTAATTTCATGATATAAATACTATTTGTCAATAATTACAACAAACGACATGCCATTTGACAGTCAGATCAAAATGATTGGCGCTGTGAAGTGGACAACCTTCTTTGTTTGATTTTCTATCTACATATTTATATCCTTAATCTAATCTTGATAAAGCTAAATTATGCTGAACAACCAGTTTTTAGAGTCGACACAAGTGTATGATAAATTATAATAACCATAAGAAAATTAAAAGGCTGATAGTTTCTACACAGAACATGCATAGTTGAGACATTTTAAAAGTCGAGGGCATTGGCATAACTCCTTGAATAAATTATTGGCATAACTTCTCGAATACATCATAGTTTATTTTATTTTTCGAACATAACATATAATCTGTAAGAAGAACATTTAAATTTTCTAGCTGTAGGCTACCTGAGTGAAGAAACAGCGCCAGCGATATTTTATTTTTATATATATTTAACAAGAAAATAATAGTATAACGGCAACAGTTAAAATGCTTTTCGACCTCCTAGGATCTTTGATCTTCTTCAGTTAGTTATTAATTTCATAGATTTTGTTTATCCTTCAACGTTAAGTTTTTGATTGATTAGTCTTGTGTATTTTGGTTACCATTCCCAAAAAGACATTATCTTTCTATGTAATCAGCTATGAGTCACATGCGCACAGCAATATTTTATTGATATCTATTTTCAAACGTGTCGTAAAATAATAGAAATTTTTTGGACAGAAATTCATCCTACATGCAAATAAAACATTCAAGATTGCTTTTAAGTTTTATTTGTCATTCGTACATCATTGACGTTCTTTCCTAAAATATATATTTCATTCCTGCTACTATGCTTCCGATGATATTCGTCATCAATAGATTATTACAGGCTTTTCAACTGCAAGTGCTTAGCAACTAGAGCATGCACTATTATTAACCTATTTGTAACCGGAGAAATGGCTTTCTTTTTAAATCACCATAAACGAGAATTGTTTGAAAAGAAAGCCATTGAACAGAACGCCATTTGTGAAGTAGCATTAACTAAAAATAGTTTCATGTTTACGTTTGCTTTTATTTAAACCTCTTTGGGTCAAGGCAAGCGTCATATCGAAGAGATCAGTAAATATTAATTCGATATTTCAGTGTCATTAAAACCATTAAAAACCATTAAAACCAATTTATTTCTGTAAATAGGCTTAAACTAAGCGCTTTTACACGTCCCAATATTTTTTTTCCCTACCACTACTTCAGGACAATTTTGGGCTAGCGCCGAGAAGAAGTAGCGCAAGAAACTCGGTCACTATTGTCAGCCTCTTTTTAAATAGTATATATTTACATTACAAGATAAATGTACCTGTGCGAGCAGGGCAGTATTTATTTCCAAATATTTTTATCGTTTATATAATCATTTACAGTATAATATCCTTTTTTCATTAAAGTTGTTTTAATATGCGATTTAAATTTTAACAGGGGCAGTTCTACAATAGACGCTGGTAATTTATTAAAAAAGCGAATACATTTTCCCATAAACGAATTACCCACTTTATGCAGTCTGAAATTGGGAACGGCAAGCTTATTCTTATTCCGTGTGTTAAGATTATGAATGTCACTTTTCTTAAGGAATAAGGACAGGTTTTTGCGGATGTACATTATATTTTCATAAATAAATTGGGATGCTACTGTAAGTATATTAATTTCTTTAAACAGTTCTTTTAAGGAGTCTCGGGGTCCAAGGCCGTAAATTGCCCGTACAGCTCTCTTCTGCAGTACAAATATAGATTCAATATCTGCTGCTGAGCCCCATAACAATATTCCATATGACATTATACTATGAAAATAGCTAAAATACACCAATCTTGCCGTTTCAACATCAGTCAGTTGTCTTATCTTTCTCACGGCATAAGCAGCAGAGCTAAGTCTTCCCGACAGAGTCTCGATATGCGCACCCCATTGCAAACGGGAATCTAAAGTGATTCCTAAAAATGTAGTGGAACTAGATGTATTAAGTTGTTCATCTTTTACAGTAATATGTGTTGAGACAAGTTTTACGTTGGGCATTGTGAATTTGATGCACTTTGTTTTATTTGCATTGAGCATAAGATTATTGGTGGTGAACCAATGCAATACTTCCGAAAGTGCATTATTTACATCGTCAAATGAGTCTTTACCTCTCTTGATTTTAAAAATCAATGAAGTATCATCTGCAAATAGCACTGTCTCACAGAGGTCTTTCGTAAAAGATGGAAGGTCATTTATGTAAATTAGAAAGAGCAGAGGCCCTAATATCGATCCCTGCGGCACACCCATAGTAAGAGGCGACCCAGAAGACTCAGCTCCATTGATACAAACTTTTTGTGTTCTGCCTGTGAGATAAGAGTTTACTAAATCTGAGGCATCGCATGAAACACCATAGTGTCTAAGTTTTTTCAGTAAAGTTTGATGGTCCACACAATCAAAAGCCTTAGAAAGATCACAAAAAACTCCCAAAGCGTCCTGCCTACTTTCCCAAGCATCAAACACGTGTTTCAAGAGTGCAACTCCAGCATCTGTAGTGCTTCTACCTTTTGTGAAGCCATATTGTTTGCTATGTAACAATTTATTAAGGACAAAGTGTGATAAAAGTTGATTGAAAATTACTTTTTCAAAAACTTTACTAAGTACCGGTAAAATTGAAATTGGTCGAAAATTTGAAGGATCATTTTTCTCGCCTGATTTATATAAAGGAATTATCTTACTAAATTTCATCAAAGTAGGAAACTGTTTATCATCAATACATTTATTAAAAAGAATTGTAAGATAAGGGGCTATCGTATTTATAATTGTATTGATAATATTGACTGAGATCCCCCATAAGTCTTCAGTTTTTTTCATGTTCAATTCCTTGAAAGTTTTTATTAGTATATTAGGATTAATATGTCTAAAATTAAATGGAGTTTTGCACTCATCAACACCCGACTTGAGAAGGGATTCAGCTAGTTCAGCAGAAGAAGCCAGTTCTTTAGTTGTAGAGGGAGCTATATTCGAAAAGAATTCCTCGAAAGCATTTGCAACTTCTGCATGTGAGTTAATTAGTTTATCCCCAATTTTAAGAGAGTAAGAGTGATCATTCTGTTTACGCCTACATGTTTCTTTATTTATTATGTTCCATGTGGCCTTTGCTTTATTATCAGAACCCAAAATAATATTTCGAAGATGATTTGATTTTGCAGTGGCACATACTTTTTTAAATATTTTAGAGTACTTTCTAACATGATCTATGATCTGTGGGTTCTGAGTGTTTGCTTTTAGACTATACAAGTCATATAATGTTCTTCTACTTTTGTAAATACCAGGTGTAGCCCATTCATTAAACTTACACCTGACTTTATTTGCTTTTATTTTTTTTTGTGTGAAAATTTTATCAAATTCATTTTTAATCAAGCCAAAAAGATCCTCATATAACAGATCAACACTATGGCTACTGCTAGATTTTAGTAAATCTATACCGTTACACATTTTCTCTTTAAATCGGTCTATTCTATTTACGGTTATTGGCCTGCAGACAGCATCTATAATTTCTCGGACATGATGGTGCTCAAACGACGCCCTCTGGCCACTATGGTCAGACCTTAAATAATTTATAACTGATTTATCTATTACATTGCTATTGCAAAAAATATTATCTAAGCAAGTAGCTGTTGTGGGAGTCACTCTTGTTGGTTCATTAAATAAGTTAATTAAATTAAACGATTTAAAAAGATTAAGAAAACGAGTTGAATTCGGTGAATTTACTAATATATTGACATTAAAATCTCCACACACAACTATTTTCTTACTAGAACTACAGACTTTTTTCAAAGCCTCTTCCATATTGGATTCAAAAAGCTGGTAATTGGCTGATGGGGGGCTGTACACGCTTAATATTATATACTGCTCTAGCTCAACACATGCTAGTTCAATCGGTCATCGGCCACGGTGCAATTGTAACTGGCAAATATTGAATTTTCGGTTAATTTCTGAATACATAACCGACCAGAAAGTGGGAAAGGGCAAATAAGAAGAAGAGGTTAATTTCTGAAATGAAATTATTTATTTGGTTATTTCGGTATGCATATACGAGTAGGCCCTCCTCCGGGCACTAGTAGTTAACCTATATGAACTCCAACCTCCTTGTTTTAATTGTTCGCAAAGTATTCTGGTGATTGACACGTTATTAGTATAAAATTTTAGGTACTAATAATTAAATATAAGGCCTATTGAATTTGACTATTGTGAAGGTCGTTTTAAGCATCAGTTGGTGATCATTATCAACGTGATCCGTCGTACCATTTGCTTTATGTCGTATTTTGAGCAGTCTTAGCATATTGGCTAGTTCCCTAAATTCTGTATAAAAGGATACTAGAAGAGATGACAAACATCGAATACTAACGAATAATTCGCCTTCATTCGCACTAACTTTGAGAAAATAATTTGCTAACTTAACTCTAACATTAAAATGATAACTTTCTTATAGTAGCTGGTGATATACAATAATACTCTAAGTGTAATCATTGTCAGCTATTCTATTAACCCACTTTCTCGTTGCCTATCAAGTGCACGTCATCTAGCTCCAACAATCATCGTCTGCTAATAATCTCATTTCGCTATTGAACTGTTGTTGTTTATATCTAGCATATAATAGAGTTCTGTTAATACAATCTGTAAATAGTTCCCCATACGTCAATTCATTTATGGTGTCCATAATAACTTCCTGAAACAAAGACTCGTCAACTCACTCGAATTATAATAACGCACATCAGATAGTGACGTTGATATTAAGAAAGATTAAGAAGAAGCATTCGAAAGTTTCTAAACTAGGCCATAATTATTTTTTACATTAACACCTTTTACTTTCTCTACAGCTCATTATATGAACTTGACCGTGTTTGTTTTAGCTTCTTCTGGTACATCGAAAGTAGCGAATGTCAAACTATTTACAGAACTGTACAGTAATTATTTGTCTTCGTTTTTGCTACTTGTGATTTCTTTACTGACCATGATTTGCTTCTAAATATTACCGATACTTCCTATGTATTTCCCCTTCAGCTTGTCATTAATAAATTTTATAAATATATCCCTTGGCATCATCAATATCCTCTCGAAACGTAAATTCAGTTGCTATGAGATACTCGTATTTTGAAACATATATGAATGTTACCCAACTACTGGTATTGTACATAGTTGAAAACTTTTGATTGAATAAACATCGGTTAGGCATTCGGCTTATATAGCTGCCTATAATGCGGCCCTCCTGAAAATAAACAATTGTCATATTGGATGCTGATTTCAAAACTTCGCTGCCGTTGACCTACAATGTATTAGCTCGTTTTGCAAACGGGCTTTCTGCGTTTATGGTCGTACAGTAAAGTTATGCCTAAGATAAGCGGACATTTGTTATTGCAGCGGTCTATTTGAAGAGTGACTGTTTAGCAAAAAGGAAGCCGCGCTCCGACCTTCGGCCGAAAACGTTTGCTGGAAATTTCCGACGGGGCTAGTTTTTATCCTTTGTTATTCTAACAAAGATAATCGAAATTCAACATGACGTTACAATAGAAGCTCTACACTATTTAAAACTATTAAGTACCTACTAACCAGGGGCTTCAATAATTATGAGCTCTTACAGCTAAATCTTGTTGTATTTTTTCTGTATTCAACGTTAAAACAACACGAATACCTACTGTTTAGAGTTTATTGTTAGGCCTTAGTTCTTCGTGTTCTAAATATAACGTTACCGTGTTTTACGTCATATTTATAAGAAACCTGCACAAAAGTCAATAAGTCCATTATTGTATTGTAAAGAAACTATTATGTATAAGGATGTCAAAGTTGTACAGCAAAAAAAATATGTACGTAATAAAATGATTACATGTCATTAAATAATTACATTGCAGTAAACTTTGAGTGATGTTATTACACTTGCTCTAGGATGATCCCAGCCACACGCGATAGCAATTGTCTATTCATCGGACTTAACAAAGGCTTTTGATTATGTGCATCACGCGTCGGCCACTTCTTATGGGGATGTGTTTTCCTTTTTAACAGACTCTAAGGCTTGTGCCGAGTATGGCCGCTTGCGTATTTGACTCACGCGAGGGTCAAGGCTGTTTCGTACTAGTATATAAAACACGTGCGGAGTGCTGCAGGGATCACGTTTTTGACCGCTATTATACATCATTTGTGGTTGAATCTAGAACACCGATTGACTTTTGTGCTCTTATGTTCTACATTTATTTGAATATTTATCGCAGCTAATTGTGATGTTACGTAAAGTCCAACTTAGTTAAATAATTCATTAGTCGTTGAATATTTGCGTTGATTAGCTAGAAATAATCCTATTTGGAAATGATAAACTGTATTTTGCTATGATAAGGTTATTAGCTTATTATAAATTTGAGGTGTTTACTTGTAAAATATTGATGAAGCGTTTTTGATTTATCATATAATAAGTGTACTAAAGTACATATTTTATTTAGGTTTTGTAGGTAATGTATTAGTAGCAAATATTGGTACATACAACAGGCTTCATTAAAATGCGATTAAGCACTCAAACCTCTTTCATTGCATGCAGTCTGCAGATAACAAAAATATTAAGAAAATTTGGATATTTTAGTTTTTTATTTAAAACAATTCTTGCAGGAAATAATAGAAAAGGAAACAAGCTGTAACAACTTTGACACTAAGTACATTTTTAAACGAAATTCGACGACCTCCGTAGCCGAGAAGCGAGCGCGTCGGCCTTGGCATAGCCATTTCTTCCAGGTTCCGGGTTCGATTCCCGGTCGGGTCAATGTAGAAAACGAACTTTTCTATATTGCCTCGGGTTGTTGTGATACCGTCGTTGTTTCTGATTACTATAACACAAGTTAGCTTCTTACCTTAGGATCAGAGCAATGTATGTGATGTTTTAAAAAAAAGCCAGATTTATTGAACTTTAAATCAATGAAAACCTAGTTAGGAATTTAAATAATAATTTATCAAGTTTAAATTTGTAAACACCACACCTGTTTTGTTTCTTAATTACATGGCAATTGTTGCTATTGTCTTTAATCATGATGTGTACCTAATTTCACCCAATGTTATGTACTTTACCAAATCATACGTTTCAAATATCATTATAAAAAAATATATTTTCATCTTGTTTATTAATTTTTATGTAAATCCGCTCTAAACCAGCGTTATGGCTTTGGCTGTAACAACAAATGCTGAGCCTTTGAGACTCTTTGTGTATGTTGTTTTTAATTGTTTCGAAATTATGCTTATGTGTGTCAAATAGATGTTTTCAATTCTATTCTGCCAAAATATTAAATTATTTAACACAATTTAGCAATTTCAAACTAATTATACTCAGTTTCATGCGCACAAACAGAGGAAATAGCTATTTACTTAACATCATGCAATTTATCTCTCGAATGTTCTAAGCCTGATTGCACCACTAACCTGAGATTAAATCTCTATGCATTATTCTGTAAATAACGCAAGACCTAGCTTTATATTATATAATTGTATAGTAGGCGATTAAAATAATTTACTGCATGACCTATGACTAGTATTGCGAAAAAGTATTATATTGTGATTCTTAATTAAATTTCTGTTTTAATGAGAGCATTTAAATATAAATATATATAATTATAGATGATAGTGATAATTAAAATTCAAATTGGACGAGGAAGAAGACGTGGGGGGTGGGGGTATCGCTATCCTACTAATACCTACTATAAAATTTGTAAGTATGGATGGATGTTTGTTACTTCCTTCCTTACGCAAAAACTACTAAAAAAGAATTGGATGAAATTTTGCACACATATAGAATATGATCGGGATTAACATACTATAGAATAGTTTTTATCCCGATTAAATGTTCCTGTGGGATATATTGAATCAACTACCACGCGAGCGAGGTCGCAGGCAACAGGTAGTATTTTTAGGGTTCCGTACCCAATGGGTAAAACGGCACCCTAAGGCTCCGCTGTCCGTCTATCTGTCTGTCTGTGTGTTTGTCTGTCTGTCTGTCCGTCTGTCACCAGGCTGTATCTCATAAACCGTGATAGTTAGAGTTGAAATTTTCACAGATAATATGTATTTCTGTTGCCGCTATAAGAACAAAAACTAAAAAACAATAAATATTTAAGGGGGCACCCATACAACAAACATGCTTTTTTTGCCTCTTTTATAGATAATGGTAAGGAACCCTTCGTGCGCGAGTACGACTCGCACTTGGCCGGTTTTTATATTTATAAGGAAACAAAAGGTGTATAGTTACAGATTGCACAATTACATGTATTATGTGAGCATTTACTGCCAGTCGTTATTAATTCGTGTAATTATCCGCAATTATAAGCTCTGTTGCGACTTGCGAGGCTCGCGATAATTGAACAACCCAACACCGTATTGTGAACTTTGGCATTGGGTTCAGTTTTAAAAGTTATCCCCTTGACCGTTTCATGAGAAGTGATGGAAAATTCTGTTAATTTTAATTTTATTAACAATTTATCTTAAATTATTTGCTGTCAACTTTAAAATGTATGTCTTATAACATCATGTATGGTAACCAACGCAATAAAAAGTACTATAATATTAAGCTATTATTGTTATAAGCAATCGGCCCTCATAGTCTATTTCTGGGCATAGGATAAAAGTATGCCTATATACATGCCACTGCAGGGTACAGCGGGTCTAAAACGGCCGCATTGGATGTTTCTTTTTTAATCTGATTCATTTAGTGAAATGTAGCGGAAATGATTTGCAAACCCTAAAAAGGCCACATTAATAAATGAATCATACGCAATTCATTTCATCAAATGGTTAAAAAATATAGTGACGCGTCCAATCTTACTTTACGGTTTTTGTGAAAATGAATGTTTTCATCAACACAAAGGAACAAAATGTTTCAAAATACTCAAGTTTTGTGTGTTCTACAAATATCAATACAAAATAATAATAAAATTACATTAAAATGGTGGTTCACCAATTTGACATTTAATATGAATTACTCTTTTCATAATAAGTGGACCATATTACGAATTTCCATACAAAACTGTCAAATTAGATGAACTGCAAATATAAAATGTTCGAGGCTCATTTTATGATTCATCAAATAACATTTCATTTTAAGATTTGCTAAATGAAACATATTATGAACGGAATATGAAACATCCAATGCGGCCGTTTTAGACCCGCAGGCCTCACCTCAACTATGAGGTGATTGGGGCCATACTCCACCACGCGGGCCTAGTGCAGAGTGGCGGAGTGGGTGGGGTGGGTGTTGTAAGCTGTAAGGCCAGTAACTAAACCTTACTGTCAGATGTAATCAAGCTGCCTAAAGGCCTCTGACTATGCTTCACGATTAGTATCAAGCGATTTTAACCGGAGTCAACTTTTGACGTGCCTTCCGAAAACCTGTAGGTACAATGGCGAATAAGATAATGAATAAATATTCATAAAATAATTTGTTTTGTCAGTTCACTGGCATCATAGCCATGAGTAAATTATGTACTTGACAACATCACAGTTCTTCAACAGTTGCGATGGTAATCAGTAGCAAAAACTTGCAAATGTAGTGTTTTATTTAGATCGTAAATATTGCATGCTAGACAAGTTGCGGCCGAAGCATAATAATATATGTTTACCGTTAGGCGCTAGGTAACAATAATTATAGCGGTATTTTTGTGCCGATTCAAACAGCAATGTCGAAAAAAAATTACCTTAGTTTTTAGATTTTAAAATTCTATCAATGTTGAACATTTAATTATTTGTATACCGATAGATTCTCGATTTTTAGTTTGAATAAGTGAGGTTTTATCATAAATTCCACTGCCTATGTAAATTATATGTAAATGTCGTGTAGCAACAGCTAACAATTAGTTTGACGTGTAAATTAATAGGTATTTCAAATGACCTTTTGTTATATTTTTTGGTAAAAAAATAAGCAACGAAAACATGGTTCTTATCATGTTTTTGCTCAAAATAAGGAAAAGTATATTCTCGTGTTACGGGGTAACCGTACCGGAAAACGTCGTTTTACCGAGGGCAGCACACTCGGTCACTAGACAAATAAAAAAAAACATGATCCTTTTTCGGCAATCGGTTAAAAATAATATTTAATAAATTGACCGTATCGAGACAATCTTTTTTATTTTAAACCGCTATTTAACCTCTAAATTTGTAGCCTCTAAAAATTGATTGTCTAACATTACTCTTTTGTTTGTTACAGAAAAATGGACGAAGACCTACGAATAACATAACAGCCTATAAACATTACAACCTAACAAAAGCACCTAAATGAGATAGCTTTGCTGATACCAATGAGCTAGTACCACTAGTAGCTAACACTTGGTGACAATGCCGGCGATTCTCACGAAGATCAGGGAACAGGCGTCGAGGGTGCAGCCGTCTCTGGCCGTCGGGGTGGGGGTAGGGGTGGCATTGGCCGCCTGTGCACTCTACGGGACGAGGGAGAAGAAGCAACCACCGCCGTGTCACAACAATAATAATTATAAGGTAACTAGACAGTATTAAAAGGCTTCTCCTACACTAGCGTCTTTAGAGCGTCGACGTCGTAGCCTCGTGGCAGTGTCCAATCAGGGTTTAGTATGTGCCGGGGTTATTCATCAACTCGACCCACAAGCAAAAAACCCTTGGGACCACTTGCGGAAGATCAAAATTAATTATATTTGTATGCGTCAACTCGTCCCACGGTACTATTGATATGATTAAAGGGTACAATCAGAAGTAAAAGTGTTAGTGTATAAATAAAAATATTTATTACATTAGTAGTTTATTAATAATAATAATTACCACTTATAAAATTTATTGGACTTTTACATAAGATGAATAAAATTATAAAAAGAATAATCAATGATTAAAAAAGCCAATAATTAAAAAGTGATTAACAATTTTAAAAGATCGATAATTATTAAGTTAATAATCAACAATCATAAATATTATAAATCAACAATTAAAAAAAACTGGACCTTTCTAATATTATATAATATGGACAAACAGAAGCAATTATGATAAATTCTTAAAAGAAGTCTCAGTTTCAAAAAATAATTGTCTTTCTTAAAAAAACACCTTTCTTGGTAACTGTACCAGACGTTAATAAGGTTGAAAATCCAACTAAAAAAGATGATGGGACAAGTTGACACATACTTAATTTTAATTAATTTTGATCTTATGCAATTCGTCCTAAGGGTTTTTTACGTGTGGGCCGAGCTGACGAAAAACTCAAATGCTGCTGCGCAAACGTTGCGTCAACACCTCCTAATTAGATATTAGGTTTACTGAAGGATGCCTATGTCCAGAGGCTGATAATGAACTAGACAGTAAAATAGACATGACCATGGTAGAGCGTGTTCAAGTCTGTGCAAATCTGGTCTTGTATTTAGAGATATGCCTTCTGACCTCCGTAAATGCTAAAATAGGAAAGAAATAACACATTTTAGTATTTTACTCTTTAAAAGGGAAATCTCAAATCAGACTGTTTGGATATTTGGATCATAGCCACAAATGAAAGAGAATTACTTTCTCTTTCTTCTATGCTCAATAAGTAAACAAAAGAAATAGCTGAAAGATACTGCAGTATCTTCAATCATCAAATCTGTAATTAAAAAGGAAAAATCGCTGCACCTTAATAAATCTTCTGACCGCAGTTGCGATTTACGATTTCATTTTTCTATTAGTCCCAATATTTAGTTAGTATCCCAATTTATCCGTTGTAAATTTACTAATATGATAATGAAGGACGTTGGTTTTTTTCAGGTCGCAAAGAATGGCAAGCTTCAAACAGTATCGAACGGCGATGCGGCCGCGCAAGCGTGCGGCGGCCGCTGCGGCGCCGAGCAGTGCGCCCTCTGTCGGGGCGACGCAGATACCGACAACAAGCAGAATATTGTAAGTAAGAGATCCGTAGAAAGAGAGATACGTAGGAACGACCAGACGGTTGGTCATTCCTTTTGACCTTGCCTGACCTTGCCACTACTCCGCCCACTATCGAATTACAAAACCAACAATACAATACAGCCATAAACCAATAACAGACATTTCAAGGACTTGAAACTGTATTTTTTATATGATTTTGAATATCGTTCGATCATTGAAAACCCGTTCATAAATTTTTATATGATTTTGAATATCGTTCGATCATTGAAAACCCGTTCATAAAGGCTTAGTCCCGCCTACAAAGGCTTCCGTATGTCGTAAAGAAATGACAGCAGTACACTGCATTACAATAGGTTTGACGATGATACCCTATCACATAGGTACACTGCTGTCATTCCTTCATGTCAATCAAACCGGAACTTCCAGGAAGATGCCGACGATCCCGCGCCGACGCCGGAGGAGCATATCCCCGGGCTGAACCTGGAATTCCTCCGGCAGCTGGTGACGCTGGCCAAGATCATGGTCCCCGGGGTCCGCAGCCATGAAGTCGCGTTGCTGACCGCGCACACACTGTGTCTGTTCTCCAGAACGTTCTTGTCTATATATGTCGCGTCTTTGGAGGGATCTATTGGTAAGTACTTTAACACATAAGTTTTACCAAAAATATTGCACATTGCACTCCGAGTCCTGTCTTTAGTGCTTCAGAATTCCTGTTGCTACAATTTGTAGTGTTAAACTGCTCGTGATAGAGTTGTTAGGTTTTGAATAGGCCTTAATTGACTGGATGCCAAGAAAGACCAGTAAGCTGGCAAATCACCAGCAAATGAATTATGCAGCAAAAAGCTTTGGATTTTACTAGCTTTAATGATACATGCAGGGCTTATGCCTTGGCCTTAGCAGTATTTAGAATTGTCGAAACAGCAGCTGGCTTCCTGCAACCTTGACTAGAACATCAGTGCACCGGTGGCACTCGAGAACCTTTCTTCCCTACTCAATGGTTTTCACGAGCGAGCGAGCGAGCGAGAAAACAACGGCTTTGCTAGAGATGTGGCCTGCTCATAGTGCTCATGGCCACTTTTGCAAAATTCAAAGTGAAAAATTAATAGTAGTTATTAAGTACTAGTCATGCAGTCTATCAAATGGACTGCTATCTGCTGCTGCTGCTATTGCATCATATCTTGCCTTTGGTAACTGGTATCCATGTATTTTCTTTTACAGTAGAAACATAGTCCAAAAAGTCCTCTAATGTTCTAGTTTGTACTGCTCTTGTATCTGTCTTGCCCATGGTAACTGGTACCTCTCCTTTCCAGTAAGACACATAGTCCAAAAAGACCTCCGCCGGTTCGCCGCCCTCCTCCTGCAATGGATCGGCATCGCGGTCCCGGCTACCTTCATCAACTCCATGATACGTTACCTGGAGGGCAGACTGGCCCTGGCCTTCCGAACCAGGCTTGTCAACCATGCGTATGATTTATACTTCCGCAACCAAACCTACTATAGGGTGGCCAATCTGGACGCTCGGATCGAAAATGCGGACCATAGGTAAGATCTGTTTCACACCTATATGGTGTAATTTAAATAGCACAATCTTGTTAGGGGCTCATTCACCTGCTCAAAAAACGGAACCCTTATTCAATAACTTTTGTATCTCTATGTCCGTCTGTTACAGCCAATTTCAAGTTATCGGCACTAATATAGATTTCTGTGATACAAACACGGACGTGTATAAATACATTTTAAAAATGAGAGAACGTTTGAACAAAAGATTTCAAACTTTACCGTGAGATATTAAAATGAAAAGGTTTATTGTAAGGATCTTTTTTTTTTTCGAAAATAGATGGAGATTGCCTAGCCCTTAGTCAGTCTATTTCTGAAACGAATTGCTGATTTTTGTAAGTAAATTTGAACCAGTTTGACACATTGTTATACTTAAATCTTAAATTGCAGGTTAACAGAAGACGTGTCAGTGTTCACACAGTCTGTGGCGCACTTGTACAGTTCGCTGACGAAGCCCTGCTTCGACTTACTGCTCATAGTGCTGACGCTGGCCAGCTACTCCAGCAAGATGAAGGGCAACATCTTCCTTGGTGAGTATCGTGTAATGGTCAATTTGGTCGTAGATTGAGGATTAGAATAGTATTAGTTTCTTTGTGTTCAAACAGGTCTTATACTTTGGTTAATGATTGACTCATTTAGCCATTAACGGCCTAAAAGCATCCAAATGTTTATAAGAATTTCTTTATTTCAATTGCTTCTTGAACTAACCTCGAATGGTAATGACGCATGCATGACGGTCAGTTGAGAGGTTTTTTAAAAAATAAATTATAAGAAGAGAATTATCTTGCATCAATAACAATACGTTGACGACTTCACCCAGGGCCCAGCATAGCGACGGTGGTGATCTGCGTGACGGGGCAGGTGCTGCGGCTGCTGTCGCCGCGCTTCGGCGCGCTCGCGGGCGAGGAGGCGCGCATGAAGGCGCAGCTGCGCACTGCGCACTCGCGCCTCATCGCGCATGCCGAGGAGGTCGCCTTCTACGGGGGGCATAAGGTGGGTCGCATGTAGCTGCGCACTGCGCACTCGCGCCTCATCGCGCATGCCGAGGAGGTCGCCTTCTACGGGGGGCATAAGGTGGGTCGCATGTAGCTGCGCACTGCGCACTCGCGCCTCATCGCGCATGCCGAGGAGGTCGCCTTCTACGGGGGGCATAAGGTGGGTCGCATGTAGCTGCGCACTGCGCACTCGCGCCTCATCGCGCATGCCGAGGAGGTCGCCTTCTACGGGGGGCATAAGGTGGGTCGCATGTAGCTGCGCACTGCGCACTGCGCACTCGCGCCTCATCGCGCATGCCGAGGAGGTCGCCTTCTACGGGGGGCATAAGGTGGGTCGCATGTAGCTGCGCACTGCGCACTCGCGCCTCATCGCGCATGCCGAGGAGGTCGCCTTCTACGGGGGGCATAAGGTGGGTCGCATGTAGCTGCGCACTGCGCACTCGCGCCTCATCGCGCATGCCGAGGAGGTCGCCTTCTACGGGGGGCATAAGGTGGGTCGCATGTAGCTGCGCACTGCGCACTCGCGCCTCATCGCGCATGCCGAGGAGGTCGCCTTCTACGGGGGGCATAAGGTGGGTCGCATGTAGCTGCGCACTGCGCACTCGCGCCTCATCGCGCATGCCGAGGAGGTCGCCTTCTACGGGGGGCATAAGGTGGGTCGCATGTAGCTGCGCACTGCGCACTCGCGCCTCATCGCGCATGCCGAGGAGGTCGCCTTCTACGGGGGGCATAAGGTGGGTCGCATGTAGCTGCGCACTGCGCACTCGCGCCTCATCGCGCATGCCGAGGAGGTCGCCTTCTACGGGGGGCATAAGGTGGGTCGCATGTAGCTGCGCACTGCGCACTCGCGCCTCATCGCGCATGCCGAGGAGGTCGCCTTCTACGGGGGGCATAAGGTGGGTCGCATGTAGCTGCGCACTGCGCACTCGCGCCTCATCGCGCATGCCGAGGAGGTCGCCTTCTACGGGGGGCATAAGGTGGGTCGCATGTAGCTGCGCACTGCGCACTCGCGCCTCATCGCGCATGCCGAGGAGGTCGCCTTCTACGGGGGGCATAAGGTGGGTCGCATGTAGCTGCGCACTGCGCACTGCGCACTCGCGCCTCATCGCGCATGCCGAGGAGGTCGCCTTCTACGGGGGGCATAAGGTGGGTCGCATGTAGCTGCGCACTGCGCACTCGCGCCTCATCGCGCATGCCGAGGAGGTCGCCTTCTACGGGGGGCATAAGGTGGGTCGCATGTAGCTGCGCACTGCGCACTCGCGCCTCATCGCGCATGCCGAGGAGGTCGCCTTCTACGGGGGGCATAAGGTAATCCTCCCAAAAAACGCCTTCTCCTGCTTCTTTAATCCAGTCACTGCCAGCCATCTACTAAGCCTCTCCCAAAAAACACGATCTCCCAGCTTCTTTCATCCAGCCATAGGAGAGAGAGGAGAACCCGTTTACTCCACCTTTCATCGGTTCCGCGACAGATGTAACTGCGAGCATATTCACCACCTATTTTCCACTTTGATCTCTCTGAGACTCATCCAATCAGGACTAGCGGCATGGAACAAGCATAAGTCTTACAACTACTGTAATTTTTTTAAGATAAATAATTTTTCGCTTCTCCCAGGTCACACTGTCAATTCCAAGCCCAAAGCCATTAAATGTCTGTATGGTTTGTGAATTATATTTTTGCTTCTTCTAGGTGGAGCACGGTCAACTGCAAGCCGCTTACAAGTCACTTGTAGCGCAAATGACGAACGTGTTCAACAAGAAGCTGTGGTACGTGATGCTGGAACAGTTCTGCATGAAGTACGTCTGGTCCGGAACTGGGATGGTCATGCTGGCGCTGCCGATCCTCACTGGTACCAAAAATGGTAAGTGAGCGGCGAGCTAGGAAAACAATGTGCTTGACAACCTCCGTAGAGAGGCGAGCACGCCAGAATATATGGCGTCGCCATCTCTGAGGTTCCGGGTTCGATCCCCGGTTGGGTCAATGAACGAGCTTTTCTATATTGTCTCGGGTCTGGGTGTTGTGGTACGGCCGTTGTTTCTGATTTGTATAACGTAAGTGAAGATAAATAACACTTGAAAAAAAATCATCGACCTCAGGTGGGACTCGAACCCACGTCCCATCGCATACCGGGCGAGTGCTTTGACCACTAAGCTACCGAGGACGTCACGTGACAAGATGAAATTCCTCAAGTGTTTTTTCTCGCTGTCAAAGCCAGCGTATTCTGATCAATGTTGTAGCTATATGTATAGCTGAGTAGTATACTACCGTCAACACCCTATAGAAATATTTTTACAAATATTTGACTATTGTGCTTAAGCTACTTACCTTAGTATCAGATCAATGTATGCGTTGTTATTTAATGTACCATGTAGTAACACATTGCCAGGCGAGCTAGCAACACGCTTTGCCATATTACACAGCGCTAAGTGAGCTAGAAACAAGCTGTAACATGTAATAACAAAGCGCTAGGTGACCTAGCCATAAACTGTGCTTTGTAGTAACACAGCGATAAGCGAGCTAGCAATAAGGTGTAAAATATAGTCATACAGCACAAAGAGAGCTAGCAAACAAGCTGTACCATGTAGTTACACAGCAGTAAGCAAGCTATAAAACAAGCTGTACCATGTAGTAACACAGCAAGCGAGGTAGCAATGAGCTGTGCCATATTACACATACTCAGGCAAGCTAGCAATAAGCTGTGTCATATAATTACACCTCGCCAGGCGAGCTAGCAACAAGCTGTACCATTTAGTTACTTAGCGCAAGGAGAGCTACAATCAAACTGTACCTGCTGATCATGCTAAGTTCTGCTAACCAATTGTCCAGATCGTCTGTCAAGCTGCTAAATAGTTAGTTTTAATTAAACAACAGGAAATGAAAACAGAGTAGACATTTTATAATTTATCTTTCTATCTCTCTCTCTTCTCCCTGTACAATGTATAACATATGATACATAACATAGATTTTATTCTCCTGTCATAAGAATCAAAATCTATCTGCAAAATGGCAATTAAAGACACTTTATACGTTTAAGTATCACGTTTTATACAAAAAGTACATTTTAACTATTATGTTTGCTCTCAGACAGGAAACTGGTTAATTATAAATATTAATCTAATTTAATTTATTGTCGCTGTAGACACTGGGATTTATTCCACACAGTGGGAGTCATTCCAGATACTGAGGGCTATTATTGACACTAGGGGTCATTATATAGGCACTGGAGGGCTTTCCAGAAACAAGGGGGTCATAATATTAATAAATTCTTATTGTTTTATAGGCGACGGCAGCGGCGCGGAGAGTATAAGCGCTCGCACTGAATACATGACTACGTCTCGCAACCTGCTCAATTCTGCCGCGGATGCTATCGAGAGGCTGATGTCTAGTTACAAGGTATGGTTGTTATAGTGTTGTACATTAAAAATATTGTTTATTAGAAAAATACAAAGGCTATTTAATTTTGCTAAACATAAAGAGAAGGAGGAGAACATAGCATAGTGTTTTAAGTGTATTGTTGCTAACCATTATTGGATCAAAGTAAATAATAAATTAAAACAAATGTAAAAACGCTGTATTTACCTATAAAGACACATCTTTTACACGTCATGTTACCCATATTACTCTGAACTGTAATGTTTATTGATGTGTAGCTGGTAAATCTGATCCAATAAATAAATAAATATGTATTGTAAATAGGCCAATAATGGCACGTCCTATTTTTTACATTATCACCGTTTTGGAACGAGTTAAGGGATAAATATCATATTTTTTTTATTTTTATTAAGGAACAGCAAACAGCTACAAAATACACAATAATATATAAAAAAAACTAATGACATAAAATGTTTACAATAATGTAGCCAACAACGCTATCCACATATTATTAACAATGTTAATTAAATTGTCGCAGACGCTGAATATAAACAAAATACTAACTTGAATTTAGAAAAAAAAAAGTAAAAAACCAAGGAGCCTAAACATAATTATAGTTTTAAAGTGAGCTGCTCAAACACAGATTTTTTAAAACTGATAATATTAGGTGTAAACAAATCTATGCCACCATCATTATTAAGACTGTTAAAAGATTGCATCATACGGCGAAAAGGTGCACGCAGGCCGGTATTTGTACGACATGTACAAACGGCGAAAAGGTGACGAGCGCGCACAGCACGTATTTGAGCACTTCTGGGCACTGCAAAATTTAAATTAGATACCAGCTCAGTACAGCAAAATTTATTGTTTACTATTTTATACAATGTTATGGCTTCCAGATACTTACGTCTACATTCAAGTGACATAACACCAAACTTCCTTAGCAATGGGATACGAGATAAATAAGATTTATGGCATCTGTAGTACATGGCACGCAAAAATCTATTCTGAACTTTCTCAATAGCTTCTTTATAAACATTATAGTAGGGGTTCCATATGGGAACAGCATACTCAAGCTGGGGACGGACCAAAGTTTTGTAGAGGTATAAGTATGTAGATGTACGTTTGAAGTCAGTAGAAGTTCTCATTACAAACCCGTACATTTTAAAAGCTTGTTTAATAATTTTATCGATGTGAATATTTAATTGTAGCTTAGAGTCCAACTGAATCCCCAAATCTCTCAAGTCTGTCACTCTTGTCAGAGACTTATTACAAAGAATGTAATTGTAATGGACAATATTTTTCTTTTTAGTGAAATTGATATAATGACATTTAGGAATGCTCAATTGTAGTTTATTATTATAGCAATATGTAGTCAATCTGTCAAGGTCTCTTTGGAAAGATATACAGTCTTCAATATTTTTAATAGTTTTGTAGGCTTTAAGGTCGTCGGCATATAATAGAAAATCTGAGTTAAGAAAACATTTGTTTATGTCATTTATGAAAATAACAAATAACAAGGGTCCAAGAATGGAGCCTTGGGGGACGCCAGATGTCACCAAAACGTTTTTAGACTGATATCCATTCACTACTACTTTTTGAGAACGGTTTTGAATATAGGATGCAAACCACCGCAACAAATCACCCCGAATGCCGTTGAATGCAATCTTGTTTAGAAGAAGCTCATGGTCCACCTTGTCGAAAGCTTTCTTAAAATCTGTATATACAGCATCTACTTGATTACCATCGTCGACTCTTTCAAATAATTTGTTCGTAAAGGCTAATAAATTACTAGTAGTAGATCTGTGTTTAACAAAACCATGTTGTTCTTCAATGATAGCCTTGTGTAAGATCGGGTAAATTTGATTGTGAACTAGTTTTTCGAAGATTTTCGACAAGACGGACAGAATAGAGATCGGGCGATACTGTTCAACATCATGTCTAGACCCACTTTTATGAACTGGAGTTATATTAGCACGCTTCCATATGCTAGGAAAAACACCTTCAAACAAACATTTATTAAAGATAATGTGCAAAGGTTTACTCACATTTACATCAGTCTGTTTGAAAAACAATGGAGGGAGGCCGTCGGGACCAGGACCCTTGGAGGCATCTAAATTTTTAAGTTCGTTTAGAATTTCAGCTTCGTTGAAGTACAGATTGGAAATTAAAAAATTAAAAAATATGTAATATCAATATATCTTACGAATTATTATTTTTTACAAATACGAAAACGAATTTTGCCAGTAAACCCAAACCGGTACCCTGATTCCGTATATTGCAAAAGTAATACGATAGCGAAAATTTAGCAATTTTGGCTTTAAAATAGCTGGCTTTTAAATTGACAGCAATCAACTGTCAGTGTGGCCAATACGTTTTGACACTAAGCATTAACCGGGCGATGACTGCGCGATTATTGCTGATTGCAAATTTTTAGGGAATAAGAGTGTCGAACTGATTCAGAATAAGACAACGATGTTCATTCTTTACTTCGTGACCATTTTATTTTAAATTTATTTATAAAAGGAACATGAAAATTCGTGTGGTATCTAGCTTTAAAACATATTTTTAATTATTATTACCCGAGTAGTATTTTGAAGACATAATTTTGTTATAGGAAGTAGTAACGTTAGCAGGCTACGCGACGCGAGTATCAGATATGCTGAAGGTGTTCGGCGAAGTAGCCCGCGGGCGCTGCGTGCGGCAAGTGCACGTGGCCGCCGCGCCGCACGCCGCCTTCCAGGTCACCTTCCGCGACCGGCAGCCCGTGCCCATGGGTGAGTATTCATCATCATCATTTCAGCCACAGGACGTCCACTGCTGAACATAGGCCTCCCCCATTGACGTCCTGATCGGGCGAGTATTACATTCGAATTATATACACGTGGAAACAGAAAAAATATATGAGTCAAATGTGAGTCATGATATATGTATCACTGGTGATACATGTCAGTAAACCAGTCTTTTGGTCTTGCGTAAGATAAACTTATTTATCCAAACAAACTGTCGTTTTAAAAGTGTTAATATTTATTGTTTTCAAATAACTTTTTGTCAATAATTAAAAAAAGATTCTTTAAAGATTCTTTGTTCAGAACTCAGACTTGTTCTTCAGAAAGAAGAAAATGTGTTACTCGGTCATTAGATCGGACCTTCTCTTAATTGTAAATAACAAACCTAATCTTATTTATTGTAAATTTGTTATTTTTGTTGTTGTTATTGTTGGTATTTTCATTTGATACAATTTTCTTTCTTTATTCGAGCTATTACTTTTTCCTACGTTCTATTTTCCCCAGTCTTTCACATAGTTTCTTTCATTATTTGGGAATGATCTCAACATCCCCAATCGAGTAGTAGTTTAGTCATTTTAAAAATTGGTATTTTCATCTCTTATCCCAGTACCGTCTTGTTACCTAACCATATTGTTGTGTACACAATTTAATCATCAAACATTACCTTCAGGCAAAATAGAATACACGAACGATCTCTCGATCCGGCTGCGCAACGTGCCGATCGTGACGCCGGCGTGCGACGTGGTGGCCGGCGGCGTGACGCTCGACATCGCGCCCGGCACGCATCTGCTCATCGTGGGCCCGAACGGCTGCGGGAAGTCCAGGTCTGTACTTATACGTGTATCTTATATGATATACTATATATAACATGCATAAATATTTGTGTATTAGTTTTGATACATTAGCTGAATGACTTATCCATCCGATTCGGAAACGTTTTGATTGGACGTCAAAACAAATTGTATCACATATGATACATGTGTGTTAGTTTCTAGGCCTAGCTCATTTATGTTACCGTATGCCTTGTTGTCAGTGTAATAACCAACTTAGTTCATATGATACAATTTATTACTGTATAAAACGTAGTGTAGATACATAAAACTCAAGTTAAGGAATTCGTAGAGTTCACTGTTGTTACGATTTTGTTACCTTAATTACTTAAGCAAGAATATTTGTAGATTTACTCACTTACTCGCCGTTTACCTTATTATGCAGCCTGTTCTTCATAACCGTGAATTTCATTCACTTCAATCTTGTTTCCTAGCCTTCTCCGCGTAATCCCGCTATTGGATGCAGACCGCTTAGATACCAAGCTGGAAGTCATTGGGGTTAGACTTAAGTTCAGCAGTGGACGTCCTTTGGCTGAAATAAAACTGATGATATATTACTGGATACTTTTATTTGTCAGTTTTTTCTGCGTTATTTCGAGCTCAGCTATATAATCGTATACCTTAATACCTTGTTGTCTATCGTGCTCTGCATAATCTCGAGACAGTTCCAAGTATAATGTCCTATTTTGCTTATTTGTGTGACTAAAGAATGAGCAACCAATGCTATTTAAAGAACCGGGACTTTCGGTATTGCCCCTTGAGTTAACTGAAACATTTAGAATAGAATAGAAAAAGATTTATTTGACACACACTGAATACAAAATGAAAAAAACATTTACAGGATAATAAAAGCAATATGTGTCAAAAAGGCTCAGCATTTGTCGTGACAGTCAGGGACGTATCACGACGCATCATCATTTCTAGTACAGAGAAGTGTCGTATTGTTAATTTCTTAGATTTAAGATTGTTGAGTACTTATTTTAGCGCAGAAAAACCGGGTAGTCCTTGGTTAAAAAACCAATTTAAAAACCAATTTATTTTTGCAAATAGGCTTAAAGTAAGCACTTTTACACGTCCCAATTTCCCACGGTTATATGTGTATACCTTCTTCCGTAGTCTGTTCCGCATAATCTCCGGCCTGTGGCCAGTGTTCGGCGGCTCGCTGTGCGTGCCGGCGCCGTGCGGCTGCGCACACTGCGCCGGCGACGCCGCGCTCGACCAGCTCACGCACTGCGCCTCCAGGCCCATCATGTTCTATATACCGCAGAGGTAACATATATGATACTTGTATGTTGTTACACTTAGGGTTTATTTAGGACTTTAAAATTATATTCAATTAAATAGCCTGTGTTCATTAGTGGACGTTTTGTGACTGAAATGATGATGATAAAATGTACAGGATGAAATGACTTTAGCATCTACAAATAGTAATTAAAAATCAATACGCAAAACATTGTTTACTTTAAGTGACAATAGTTTTTTTATTATGAATAATAGAGGTCTCAGTATAGAACCCTGAGGAACTCCTAAGCGTGACAAAATGTTCGAGCAAGAGGCCATTCAAGTATTACGTAAACACTATCGGGGGCGGGAGTGAACCACTGAACGGATTCTGCCAAAATTTGGCACACATATAGCTATTATAATTTAGGCGTGCGCTAAGAAAGAATTTTACAAAACCCTCCACCTAAGGGGGTAAAACGTGGGTTTAAAGTTTGAATGGAACACCAAGATCACGAGGTTAATCCTTTAACTAAATAAGCAAATACTTATTTCAAGGTTTTGTTATTTACTGTGGTTGACATTCATTTATTCACTCAAACTCAAATCTAACGTAAGCAAAGCCCCGGGAAAAGCTAGTAATAAATAAAGTAAAAGTGGGTGTTGGGCGAATAGCGACCCTATATAACTACGCGCCTGTGATCGTTTAAAATATGCCTTTCAATTTATTATAAATCAGTCGCAAATACATCTCTAAAGAAGGTGTCTTTCATTTAAATCCACTGCCTACAATACAAAAACATCGAGTTTTGAAGAGACCTCTGAAATATGCCAATTTTAAACTTGTGACCGAACGGTTCTTTTAAATTTGCGATTTTGTCAATTTTGGATCACGAAATTTTGTTAGCAAACCTCAGATTCGGATTCAGCACCCCAAAATACATCAAGAATGAAAAATCTGAACGACCCCAAAACTTTCCTAGTAAAAACACAACTTCTCTGAACTACGAGTGTTAGGATCACAGCTATGAGATGTTGTGTTAATAAATTTATATATTTTTTCTAGACCGTACATGTCAGTTGGTACGCTACTCGACCAAGTGACATACCCGTCTCGCAGTCACGGGCCGGAAGCGGAAGCGCGGGCATTGCGCGTACTAAAGCTCGTGAGACTCGACGCCTGCGCAGCGAGACATGGCGGCCTCTCAGCCGAGCGAGACTGGCGCGCCACGCTGTCCGGCGGCGAGAAGCAGAGGATGGCCATGGCCAGGATGTTCTACCACAGGTCAGTGCGGAGAGGGTGACACCTTCTGTTACTTGTAGCTAGCGAGACTGGCGCGCCACGCTGTCCGGCGGCGAGAAGCAGAGGATGGCCATGGCCAGGATGTTCTACCACAGGTCAGTGCGGAGAGGGTGACACCTTCTGTTACTTGTAGCTAGCGAGACTGGCGCGCCACGCTGTCCGGCGGCGAGAAGCAGAGGATGGCCATGGCCAGGATGTTCTACCACAGGTCAGTGCGGAGAGGGTGACACCTTCTGTTACTTGTAGCTAGCGAGACTGGCGCGCCACGCTGTCCGGCGGCGAGAAGCAGAGGATGGCCATGGCCAGGATGTTCTACCACAGGTCAGTGCGGAGAGGGTGACACCTTCTGTTACTTGTAGCTAGCGAGACTGGCGCGCCACGCTGTCCGGCGGCGAGAAGCAGAGGATGGCCATGGCCAGGATGTTCTACCACAGGTCAGTGCGGAGAGGGTGACACCTTCTGTTACTTGTAGCTAGCGAGACTGGCGCGCCACGCTGTCCGGCGGCGAGAAGCAGAGGATGGCCATGGCCAGGATGTTCTACCACAGGTCAGTGCGGAGAGGGTGACACCTTCTGTTACTTGTAGCTAGCGAGACTGGCGCGCCACGCTGTCCGGCGGCGAGAAGCAGAGGATGGCCATGGCCAGGATACATACAACAACAAACGGTGATTTTTATGGACAAGGGACGGAACCCTACGTGCGCGAGTCCAACTCGCACTTGGCCGGTTTTTTTACTTTTGGCGCGCTCTCCTGTGATCGGTCGTCGTTTTAAGTCATACTTTCATCCATACCAGCCGCGGCAGATGGGTTCAATACGACATTTCGAAATTAAATTGCATTTACTAATCCCTATTTTTATAAGCTATTTGTACTAACCCTTGGACCCACGTAGTCTGTTATAAATAAATTTGATTTGATTTGAAATACGTATCGCCGAATTACAATTGATCAATGACACCTCGTCCGATTACTTATTTTATCGATGACTTAATTGAACGAATATTCATTACATCGATGGTTCATTTTATCGAATTTCCTTTATGTGAACCCGCGGCAGATAGTTTCAAAACACCATATTTATAGTTTTATATACCACTGTAGCAATAAAATGCATTAGAAATATAAAGCACTAGCAGCCCGTCCCGGCTTCGCGCGGGGTAGACAATTATCGCTAATAGTTTCGGCAGCGCATTCGACGAAAGACATTTTAAGACTCATTTTTCTACACCTTCGGTTACACTGTTCAAATTTTAACAAGGATCCCTAATTTTTTTCAAAATGAAATGTAGCCTATGTCGAATTGGAAGAATGTAGCTTTCTATTGGTGAAAGATTTTTTTAAATCGGCCCAGTACTTTTTGAGCCTATTCATTACAAACATACAAAAATAGGTACAAATCTTTCCTAATTATAATATTAGTATAGATTAACGAGCCCATTATCAAAGTTTCTTCATTAAAAATGAACGTGTTCTCCCCAGACCGGTATACGCGTTGCTCGACGAGTGCACGAGCGCAGTGTCGATGGAGACGGAGGTGGTGATGTACGAGGCGGCCGTCGCCGAGGGCATCACGCTGCTGTCCATCACGCATCGCCCCAGCGTCTGGTGAGTAAAGACATTATGCCTTAATCTTAATATACAGGGTTACATTGCAAGGTAGTGACAAACTTTAAAAAAAAGATCTAGAGGTGCACTGTATTTGTTTGCAATTTAAACCTCTGGTATGCGCGGGCGCTCCTGCTGTTAGAAATGTACCTTACATCAAAAAGGCTAAGGTTTGTTTTTTTGTGACTATTTAAAAAAAATATATATATAAATATTGGACAACATCACATACATTGCTCTGATCCTAAGGTAAGTTGCTAAAGCACTTGTGTTATAGAGATCAGAAACAACGACGGTACCACAACACCCAGACCCGAGCCAATATAGAAAAGTTCGTTTTCTACATTGACCCGACCGGGGATCCAACCCGGAACCTCAGAGATGGCGGCGCCATTTAAAGTCCGGCATGCTCGCCTCTCGGCTACAGAGGTCGTCTATTTGACTATTATTACATTAAACTTTACAGTTCTAGATTGGTCAGAGATAGTGCGTGCGTGTTTTTTCTGAATGAGACAAGATTATCCACGCGTACCATCTTTTAACAGCGGATAGTAATAATAAAAAATAAAAATAAAATGTGTTTGTTTTTTACAAAAATGTGTTAGATCGATTTAGTTACTGATTCTGAGTGGTCCCTGAAAATTTGGCACTACTTTGCAATGTAACCCTGTATAGGCCCTCTTCCGGTCACTTATACACGTCCCAAAATATAACTTAGCCCTACCACCGCTTTGGGACAACATATCGGCTGGTGATGAGAAGAAACAACAAACTCAGTCACCTTTGTCAGCCTGATTTTATTACAGGAAATACAATTACAAGATAGTGTAAGTGCGAGCTAGGCAGGCTATTAAGTCCATGCACTCTTGTCGTTCAAGTAATCTTCAACTTTGTAGTATCCTTTTTCCATACGGATTTTTTAAATGTGGTTTTTATACTATATTAAATATTGGACATCAAATACATTGCTTAGATCCTATGGTCACGGTAGCTAAAGCACTTGTGTTATAGAAATCAGAAACAACGACGGTACCACAACACCCAGACCCGAGACAATATAGGAAAGTTCGTTTTCTACATCGACCCGAGGATCGAACCCGGAACCTCAGAGATGGCGACGCCATATTGTCCGGCGTGCTCGCCTCCCGGCTAAGGAGGTCGGAGGTATATTGTAACTTTAAATAAAGTGAGGTATATAGGGTGTTTGGTAAATGGTCTTATATCAAGCTGTATTAGGGCTGTAAATACCAATCATATCAATCCGAGCTTCAGATTAAAGAAAGTGGGTAATTCATTTTTGGGGAAATGTATAAAAATCTTCAATAAAGTACCACAAACTCTTGTTGACTTACCTGTTTATAAGTTCAAATACCACATTAAAAAAATCCTTATGGAAAAAGGATACTACAAAGTTGAAGATTACTTGAACGACAAGAGTGCATGGACTTAATAGCCTGCCTAGCTCGCACTTACACTATCTTGTAATTGTATTTCCTGTAATAAAATCAGGCTGACAAAGGTGACTGAGTTTCTTGCGCCGTTTCTTCTCATCACCAGCCGATATGTTGTCCCGAAGCGGTGGTAGGGCTAAGTTATATGTTGGGACGTGTATAAGTGCCCGGAAGAGGGCCTATATACAGAATAAAGAATTTCATTTCATAAATAAATAAATAATTCTAAAACCAGACGTTATTTAACACATAAAAACAAATCTATCAACCTATAAAGATAGACTTCACTTAAATCGATACCGTCACAAATTATTATCCTTTAACCAGACACTGGTTAAATAGGAACCACATTATTTTGAACCTTATTCACCTATATATTGTTTTAAACTTTCATGGTCACTAATGTTACGAGATTGCTACCATGTACCTTATTTTTGAGTTACTCCGTGATCATGGGGCTTGTAACAGTGCCGAAATATCGGGAACTCAAAAATAAGGTACATGGTAGCAATCCCGTAACAAACTATTCTTATTCACCTTATTATTTATCATTATATCTTACGGGTGAAAACCAATCGAAAATGTTGACCACCAAGGCCTGATAGAGGGTTATTTTTGCAGGAAATACCACACCCACGTGCTGGAATTCGACGGCGCCGGCAACTGGTCGTTCCGTACGTTAGACAAGACGCCGGCCGACGCGGCCGCCATCACCAACTATACCACTCAGAACAACACCAACAATACCAATAACGCCAACAATAGCAGCAATACCAACACTGTCGCCAATGTGACAGACGCGGGGGATATGGCTATCGCTGTACAGAATTAAAAACCGCAAACCGTTGTAAGGCTGTCGATATCATCTGCAGGGTTTACCAGAGAATGGGACACTCCTTAAAGGTCTTTGATTATATACATGTCTAGATTCTCTGTTCGAGTGTCATAAACGTCAAAAAATATATAAGCCAACTGTTGGCGCCAAAGTTTGTTTCGCCCGCTCCATACGTAATTGTTACCATAGTAACCATAGTTGTTACTCACTCAAATCTGGCCTGTTCTATTGGTGACAATGCAGCACCACGCTATCTAGACATGTTTATAATCAGAGATATAGGTATATATTGCGGGAGAACTTTTGATTAAATCGGAAGCATGGCTAAGAGATGTTTATCAGATTGTTGAGTGACTATAAGTACCGTGAAATACTAGATTACATAAAGATAGCGGGTTTAAAGAATTAATGCCGCCATCTTGGGAAAACGTCATATTTGACACCTCCTTTAAGTAAGTTGTAAAAAAAAATACTTTTTCTATGCTTTAGTTTCTTTAAAATGCCTGTAATGAGTATTTTGGCAGAGGATTTGACGAATGAAATATTAAAGTGACTTTTGATTTAGACATCAAAGAAAGCGACTGGTAGTTTCGAAAATAATTCGCGCTACACGGAATTGTCATGGTACGGACAACAGCACGTCGACCTACCACAAAATGTCAAATTTTCTCATTTGAAAATGAACTCTATAAGTCAGGCTTAAAGTTGAAAATCTATTGGAGAATTTTTGACTTTTGGGGTAGGTCGACGTGCTGTTGACTGTACTTAGCCAAAGTACATAATCACAAATTGGCTATGATTTATAAGTGATTAAGATAAAAATGTTATTAGACGTGAAAAATAATAATGTTATCTTTTATTAGGCTAAATACTACAATTGAATCACATAGTGCCACAATCATCAATAAAAATCTCGTTTAACATCACAATATGACGCCAGTACTCATTAAAACTTAAGGAACGATTATTTTAATTGAATATTACAAATGTTGTTCACACATTGTTGGGAAAGCTCACCGTACATTTATCTCGATAGGTGTCGCTTCGTGTTTGGTCTGCTAGAGTGATTAGGGGCCGTCAATAATTTCATGATATTTTGACCACCCCCCCCTCCCCATTTTCACAGGTGGTCACATTTGTGAGACCCCCCCTCGGTCACATTTGTGTGACGTCACATATTTTTGCAATTTACCACCTAGAAATTGTATTTTTTTCAATTTTGTGTTTCAAACTAGAAATAAAAGGTTTTAAAATTGAGGAACCCCTCCTACCCCTTGTCACGTAAGGTCACACTTTGTCGACCGCCTAACGTGTGACGTAATTTATGGATAGCCCCTTATTTGATCATTGATTCAGTGGTTCTGCCTCTGATCGAATAATCACTACGTTATTTGTTCTGCTGAGTTGTCAATCGTGTGGCAAAATTGCGTTAAAAACATACAAAGTTAAGTTAATAAACACAAGAAATGTATATCATTTCAAAACGATGCCTCGCGAGTACTGGAAAATACATTCTGTGTTTTGACATTGACGTGGAAAGTTTTTGACAGTTTGTTGACAAGACCAAACGCACTAGCGCCATCTATGAATAACTTTATCTGTGCTTCCCCATTACTATAAGGTCCTGTTTCACAATGTACGGATAAGTTCTGTATATGCTATTTGTTACTTATCTTTAGGATAAACACTATTTTTGCGTTTCACGACCGTCAAATAGCGCTATATGATACATTAATTCAAGCACTTATATCCTCTACATTATTTTTATTTGTGTCGGATTTATTTGGCACTTTATTGTGAAACCGGCCCTTAACAAAATAAGTAATAAGTGAGGTATCCTCATTGAGGTATAATGTACTAGCGTACTAGAGAACACATCTCGAACTAAATGTTTCAGCAAAGCTTCAGTCAGGGTCAATAATTGAAGTTGTCACCGTTCAAACTTTGTAGTCCACCGGGCTACAATGCTTGGCTGAAACATTTAGTTCGAGATGTGTTCTCTACTAGTACGCTAGTACATTATACCTCAATAGGTATCCTACATTTAATCAACATCACAAATGATACGAAATGGTCGTACTTACGGCCACCGTCCAAAATGGAGATTATAATTATTGTATACGTTTTTTTATATCATTATTATTGAATATGATATAAGAAATGGAATTCGTAGCAATATCAAGTTACCGTTATTGGTTTCCGTGATAAGGAAAGTATTAAGATAAGGTCTCGCTTAAATGACAGATAAAAAAACGCTGCCTTTGACTGTACGTGTCGTAATAATTAAAAAAAAATTATAGATCTATCAAAAACTAAAAGAAGGAGATCCCGTTCTAAACTTCCATAAATGTAAGAGACAGACAAGTTAAATAATTCGATAAGTTGCTAATTTGACTTACCCTCATAGCAACAGTAACTAAAGTACATATTCACATTTTGACTTAGGAGTCGTGACAGCTCAAATGTCAAATTTGACTAGAAATCGAAGTATAGACTAATCAATGTAGTGATCACGTAGTTATACGATTTTGTATTATCTACGGCACTGCAGATAGGGTATTTTGAGTAAGAAAAACATTAAGTACTAAAAATCACGACACCAGTTTAAGTTTAGTGATTAACTATTGCTAAGTTTATTAATATTAAGTGAATAAAATTATCTCATATGAGATTATCCAAATGGCTGTTGATGACTTTTATTATTGTGATTTTATTTTCTTCGTATATGTTTTTTTATTGTATTAGTGAATTAACATATCGGAATTCGTATGGATATAGCTTTTTATTTTATTTATTTTCTACTGTTCGCTAGAGCGTGTATAGTGTACATATGATTAGTGTATGAGAGGTTTTACAGGGCGTGATAAAATAAAGGGTTTGTAATACATTGGTTTTTTAATTTATTCCTGAACTTAAAAGATATACCTTGGTTAAGTTGATTGGTGCTTTTTCTAAAACTGAACTTCTTAAAATTCCGGTAGTAAAAAGTTGTCAGTTATATCATAAAAAAAATATATTAGTACGTTACTTCGATATTATTTAAAATACACTTCGATATTGTTTAAAATACACTTCGATATTATTTAAAATACAACGTGTTAATGAAAAACCGCAAAACCTCATAGGTGGTAGCTTAGGCCACAGAAAAGGGATCAGGAGCGTAGCAAGTCTTACTTGTTCTGTGGCTTAGCCCATGAAACTGAACAAATATTGTTCTAAAACATTCCCAAAATGACAAGGCATCAACATCACTGGTGAATACATCTCACACTTGCGATTTGCGGACGACATCGTCATCGTGGCCGAAACGTTGCAGGATCTACAATCCATGCTGAACGGCCTTGCTGATTCTTCTCAACGCATCGGTCTGCGGATGAACCTGGACAAAACCAAGGTTATGTTCAACGACCACATCATTCTGGAACCGATTGCAGTGCAAGGCAGTGATCTCGAGGTTGTTAAGGAATATGTCTACCTCGGGCAAATTTTGCAGTTGGGCAGAAACAACTTCGAGAGAGAGGCCAGTAGAAGAATACAGCTAGACAACTACCGTCAACACCCTATAGATAGACAATACAATTATAATTTCAATGTTTAAGCATTTCTGATCTGAATCTGAATAGTCAAATATTTGTAAAAATATTTCTAAAGACTATAGGGTGTTGACGGTAGTATACTACTCAGCTATACATATAGCTACAACATTGATCAGAATACGCTGGCTTTGACAGCGAGAAAGAACACTCGCCCCCATAAAGCACTCGCCCGGCTTGCGATGGGACGTGGGTTCGAGTCCCACCTGAGGTTGATGATTTATTTCAAGTGTTATTTATCTTCAATTAAAACCTTGCATGAAATTGCTAAAAACTAAAATTTACTATGTTTAAGCATTTCTGATCTTAACCAATAGTCAAGTATTTGTAAAAATATTTCTATCGGGTGTTGACGGTAGTATATTACTCAGCTATACATATAGCTACAACATTGATCAGAATACGCTGGCTTTGACAGCGAGAAAGAACACTTGAGGAATTTCATCTTGTCACGTGACGTCCTCAGTAGCTTAGTTGATAAAGCACTCGCCCGGCTTGCGATGGGACGTGGGTTCGAGTCCCACCTGATGTTGATGATTGATTTTAAGTGTTATTTATCTTTAATTAAAACCTTGCATGAAATTGCTAAAAACTAAAATTTACTATGTTTAAGCATTTCTGATCTTAACCAATAGTCAAATATTTGTAAAAAATATTTCTATAGGGTGTTGACGGTAGTATACTACTCAGCTATACATATAGCTACAACATTGATCAGAATACACTGGCTTTGACAGCGAGAAAGTACACTTGAGGAATTTCATCTTGTCACGTGACGTCCTCGGTAGCTTAGTTGGTATAGCACTCGCCCGGTATGCGATGGGACGTGGGTTCGAGTCGCACCTGAGGTCGATGATTTTTTTCAAGTGTTATTTATCTTCAATTACAAATCATATGTTTGTCCGCGATGCATTGATATTATCCAGGTGATGTAAGTATGTTTGAATAGGTGACAATTAACAAATATGTTACTGAAATTTTATTTGCAAAAGCTATCATAAACGATTTTATTAAACGTTTTAATGATCAATTAGAATGTAAACTATGGGTTTGGTAATCTGCATCACGTCCAAGAGAGGCTCTCAATTAATAACGAGTCAAAGAAAAAAACCTAATTACCTTTAATTAACGCGATTACTATAAATACATCAAGTTATCGAATTTAAATAAACAAACACGCGAGCCATGTTCAAAGGTTATATTATCGAAGTAACTTTGGACTAATGCCCCAGTTAAATCTTCATTCTTACTTTTATTTACGTAAATAAGTTTGTCCTGAGCTAGAAATAACCTTGCATTTTTATCAATTTACTAGAAATAATAGTAGTTTATTGACGTTAAATATGACGGTCAAGAGTTAAGTAGAAAAAGATAATTAAAAAACCGGCCAAGTGCAAGTCTGACTCGCGCACAAAGGGTTCCGCACCATATCTATAAAAAGAGCAAGAAAATCACGTTTGTGTATGGGAGCCCCCTTAAATATTTATTTTATTCTGGGTTTTAGTATTTGTTGTTATAGCGGCAACAGAAATACATTATCTGTAAAAATTTCTACTGTCTAACTATCACGGTTCATGAGATACAGGCTGGTGACAGGCGGACAGACAGACAGACGGACAGCGAAACTTTAGTAATAGGGTCCCGTTTTACCCTTTGGGTACGGAACCCTAAAAACACTACAGGGTTAAATTCAACGACCATATCGGTCTAGGACAAATAAACTCAGCGGTCGCGGGTTCGAGTACCGCAGAAGGCAAGATTTGAAGGTGGGCTCGAATACGTTCCAGGAGGCCTAGCACGCAAAATGTATCTTTCATTCGGATGTATAAACCTAACAAATTAAAATAACCTCTCATGATCATGATTCAATCCTTTGATAAAATATTTCCAATTCAATCTAGCCATATAAAAACCCAACCGTTTTCTATTGATAATTACTTTTAAACTTTCGCGTTGCATAATTTAAAACTCAATGAAACGGGAATTAATGCGATCATAATTTAGGTACAAAATGTTACCTCTTTTGCCTGACGTTTCGATTGGGTTACACCGACCGTGGTCACAGGCTGACTGGAACAGCGATGTCTTCACTCCGTATGAGAGGCAGTTTTCCGTTTTCTATTGTTCATAAATTATCAAGCCATTGATAGAAGTGAAAGGATATTTTAATTTGATTGGATAATACGACCGAACGAAAGATACACTTTTGTATTAGGCCTCCTGAGACAAGTTGTACGTAGAATCGAATCAAATATTTTAGTATACTTATGAATAATAATATTTCGGGCGCGATATCAAAATGACTACCATACCACATTTGACCCGATTGGTATCCCACGTTCTAAATCCAGAAATCCTCGAAGAAGATTCATAATTCAATTCCTACTCGGGCTTATTCAGAAAACATGTTTTCTAAATTATTTTGGGTCAATCCAGGTTTGCTGGAAGACGCTCCTGGTAAAAAACATCATCTGCCTCCGTAGCTTATCCAACAAAATACGATATGATATAGCGATTTATCGACACAAAACTGTCAAAATATGAACTTTTATCGAAATGAGCATGTAGGTAAGTGCCGGTGACGTCACTGTCGTGCTCGCTATTTCATCCATCATAAAAGTTTATATTTTGTTGGTTTTGTGTCGATAAATCGCTATATCATATCTTGTTTTGCTGCTCGTGCTAGAATGACTGAGGGATGGGATTCGCATGCGAATGACTAAATCGCTATTTTTGAAAATTCATTCTGTGAATTCTGCAACGAGTGGTCTGACCCACTCGTATTTCGATTCTACAAAATTTAGAAGTATGACTTTGACAAGTAAACATATGGTACACAGTTAAAAAAATTTTTTTCGTTTCGTTCCATGCGATTCATTGCCGGTTTTTAAAATCAATAAGTTTTTGAATTCCGGTTTTAAATATTTTCTGCGTGAAACGAAAATAGTTAAAGAATTTTACCATAATAGCAACACAGAATTCGAGTGATTTAAACATGCGTAAAATCGGGAGTGATAGAAATAGAATTCGCACACGAATTGTATTCGTGTTCGAATTCAAGATTCATTTCGAATGCTTCAAAAATACGTGTCAGACATTCAGGCATGGGTAGGCTATAATCGTCTTCAGTAACATTGTAGGAAACAAAACAATAGTATAAGTATCTGGTAAAAAACAGTTAGGTCACTGGTATTAAATAAAAACAAGGCATTATCTAAGTTGAACGGCCTGCTCTGAAGGTCGACAAATAACCAATGAACTTAGAAAGTTGTTTGTATTACCTATTTGTATCATTGTTACGTACTTTCACACTGACAGTATGTAACTAAAGTAAGTAGGCTCGATCGCTATGTAGAATAGAATAGAATAATATTTATTTAGCACAGCGACGCAGCGCTAACGCAACGCATAGACAACGCTCGTGTGGCATCTGTCTTAAAAAACACAACACGACACCGTCAAACGCTTTTTAGGCGGACGGAACTGGAATCCGGAAGGCTCGTCGTTCACTTGCTGGACTATATTAGACCCGATCTAAACAAAATGGACATACCGTTTACAGAGAAGAAAAAAAGTGGTACAATACAACCCAAGCAGTGGCGGGCATTGGTTTTGTTTCGGGGTAGGCAGTAGATACCTTAATGTTACGGTTGCTACCTATTTGTTTGATTGCTGTCCAATTTGTTAATATGTTCTTGTCTGCTCTGCTGACCAGCAACGACACATGTCTACTGTCTACTATACTTTGTAATTTTTCGTGGTCAACTATCATTGGCTATTTAAGTTACCTCTCATGTAATATGTCACATTATGTACGCTGTTGTTGTCCCAAATATAAATAAAATAAAATGTGATTTATTGATAAAAAAATCAGTGGCTTTCATCAATAAAACACATTTGAAGTACCTACTGCCTACCTCATTTCATTTTTCAGGTAGGCACTGCCTAATTGCCTATATGCACAGCCCCTGAACTCAAGTCACCTATTCTCGCCCGGGGCTCAATATATTCAAATTCAAATTGTTTATTGTACACATATATACCGTAATGACCGCACGTAGACGATGCATATAAGTCGATAGAACATTCGACAAATCCTATCCACATCAGCCCCCCTAGCGTGACCAACAAACAAGATATACATGATAATGATATATCGATTTATCGACACCCAATGAATAAAACAAAAGGTTTGTTAGAAAATGCCACGTTTTAGGCTTTAATTTAGCCATAATTAGAAAGGCCTCGGGGCTTAAGTTATATTCACCCTTCTAGCCAACGCATTAAAACGGAGTCTTACAAGAAGGCTAGAAAGCACAAGTTTTTTCTATTGCTATGTCTGGCTGGTGGTGGAATGTCGCCATAGGACAAATAGCTAATATTATGTGATGGTGTAATAAGCGGACCTACTGTATTAACCGCTATTACGTATCACTAGAGATAATAAACATGAGTTAAGTAAATGCTTTGTAATTTAATTAGCTAAGAAACTGCAAAAAACAATACGTGTAATGTTGTTTGCTATTATAAAACAATCTACTTCTGTGCATGAACAACAACACAATTTTATGTAACTATGGTTTTATAATAATAATTTATAGCCACTTCAAAAACGAGGAGGTTCTATGTGTGGCTCTAGGTACTGTAACGGGGATTGTTAACTCAGAGGTTGAAAATAACTTATAGCAATTATTTCGGATTCTCGTAGTATATTCAATCAAACTATATTCTGACACAATACACATCACAACTATACTTAGCTCTGTTATTCTGCTAGCTGCTTTCAATATTTCTTTACGTTACTATTATTTCCTGTTTATTTATTTATTTTAAATTACTTCTTTTTGATTATTTTTCAATTCTTTTTCTAGCATAATTCCATGTTTTTTCTACGCGTCACTCAAAAAATATTTAAAAGCAGCTTTTTTATTTCGAACATACCTTGGTAGACGTAGAGGTTTTATTCGCTCGGCTATAAACCTCTACAGTACCTAGGTATGTATATTTTTCATGTAGGTATTTCACGGATTTGTTCGTCAAGTATGATTTTAAAATTGTTTGACTTTTAATGGGTATACGCAAAAGGAACCTTGAAAAATCACTTCGTTGTCCGTTTGTTTGTTTTTCTATCTACTGTTTTTCTAGGAAAGCGTGAAGTAGAATTTTTAATACCCAGGTCTACAATTTCTTAATAGTACTGTGAAAAAAATATACGTAGGTCAAAGACTTAAAAAAAAATAAGCGTTCTAACATACTTTCATACATTTTCTTTCAGCAGTCGTTTAAAATGAATGAAATATTAATTCCAGGTTTCATCATTTCATAATTAATTAGGGCAGCTGAACAAAACTTTGCTCCCACACAGTTCAAGTGTGAAACTTTAAATATCAGGGAGGTCATGCGTGCGGACCTCGCTGCGAGTGATATGTCGATAGTATCACATTTGAAATCGTGCCATGATTCATGTAAGCTACCTACATTTTATAGGGTTGTCAAAAGATTTATCGAGTTACCTACTCTGAAATTCAAAATAACTATACAGGATGGTCCAGGCCAGATGGATATACATTTTTTTTTAGGTAGTCGGCTTAGGTACCTATTTTTACCCGCCAGGAAAAAAAACGCTTGTCAGCCGCTTACAAGATAATTATGTTTTTTTCAAATTTTAGAAATATCACCACTTTTTGCACTCGCTCAGAAAAAGCGGTGATATTGCTAAAATTAAAAAAAAAATCTTGTAAGCGGATATTTTCCTGGCGGGTAGGTACGAATAGGTCCCTAAGCGGACTACCTAAAAAATCTGGCCATCTGGCCTGATCCATCCTGTATATCTATATCTACTCTTTTTACAATTTAGGAACTTAAATTCTAGTTTCTACATGGCTGGCTGGCGGCGCATGACATGTGATAATGTAAGAACCAGACAAATGATCAAATTTTGTCTTCTTTGATAAAAAAAAATAAGGAATCAACGTCTTTGTGTTATCCCACAACGAGTTACGAGGTACTTAACCGACAATTATCTAATTTCGCCAGGCTCTTGCCAGATTAGAACTTTTATTCATAATAATCATATTTGTTTATTCATAAAATAATAGAATAGCTGTGGCTTGTTTTACTGAATTGACCCGTACCGGGAATTGAACCCTGCGCCCCTATGCTATTAAGAATAAGAGGAACGTTAGGTTAGCCTATACCTATAGGCACAGTATTAGTCGAATTAGACATAAGGAGGTACCTACTCGCTATCTCGCTACGCTATATATTTTTTGTCTGTAAGCGTTCCTTTTAAAAAATAACCTTGTTTTTAGGGTCCCGTAGTTCTGACAAGGAACCCTTATAGTTTCGTCATGTCCGTCTGTCTGTCTGTCCGTCCAAGGTTTTGCTTGGAAACTGTTGACCCTAGAGAGCTGTAATTTTGTGGCGATATGTATATATATATATCACGCCGACAAAGTGGTTGAATATAATTTTGAAAAAAAAATTTTTTATTGTAGCTCCCTTCACGTGACTATGTTTTTTTTTCATCGTCTACCCCATCGTGTGGGATATCGTTGAATAGGTCCTTTAAAATGATTTAGGGGTTTCTAAGACTATGTTTCGATTTAGGGATCCCTTTGTGAAATATTAAACTTTAAAGTGCCAATTTATGTTTCAGAGGGCGTCCACCCCTTTCCCCCCTCTAAAAGCTAAACTATTGTCTTGAAAAATCTGGAAAAATTCATAGTAGTGCTTCTTATGCACTTTTAAGGAAAATCATAACGGATAAGATAGCTCAGATTTAAGAGTAATGATCGTTTAACAGTCGTTTAAAATTCCTTAGAGAAAAACATTTAAAGTGACTTAAATGAAGTAATCGTTGAAATATATTATGTTAATGACGGGCAACTACGGAACCCTATACTGCGCGTGGCACGACACGCACTTGGCCGGTTTTTGTTTTCTCCGTACCGTGATTTATTAGTAGAAATATAAATAATAATGTAGTAAGAATAGGGGTATGGAATACATATGATTAATCACGTGATGGTTTTCAGCTATTGTTTAACCCCCGCCCCCATGTGATACGTGGTGAGGTTTTAGACTCCCTCCCCCCCCGTTCCTTACCCAAAACCACGTGTATTTTTTTGTTACAAGCAACAGATTTATTGAGTAATGAGTAACAGCGAAGAGTCAAGGTCACGCATCGCTTTTCGGTTTACAAATCGCGCGTTCAAAGAAAAAATCAATACCTACACGTGATATCTCATTATATTCGACCTCCTCCGTGGCCGAGAGGCGAGCATGCCGGACTTTAAATGGAGCCGCCATCTCTGAGGTTCCGGGTTCGATCCCCGGTCGGGTCAATGTAGAAAACGAACTTTTCTATATTGGCTCGGGTCTGGGTGTTGTGGTACCGTCGTTGTTTCTGATTTCTATAACACAAGTGCTTTAGCTACTTAGCTTAGGATCAGAGCAATGTATGTGATGTTGTCCAATATTTATATAAAAAAAAAAAAAAACACACCCCCCCTAGTGATATATTCGTGATTTTTTCCGGACCCCGCCTTTCCTCTCGAATAATGGACGACCTAAAAGATAAGTTTCAATAAAACTTGGAAAGACAACGAAGAAAAAAGTTTACTACGCAGTTCCACCATCAAGAAGTATGACCTCGTTAAATTGCACGACCAATTAATAACTAGATTATACTCACATATTTACCTACTTGCCGAAATAAAATAATAATTGCCATGTTTGTTACATCATAGATCACTTGGGGCGTGCTCGGCACGTGTAAGTGACTCATAGCATTGAGAATGAGAAGAGTAAAAAAATTATACAGGGTGGCCCATTTTAGCCAAAAATTTTAGCTAAAGGACTAGCTTACCTATTATTACAAAAACCGGCCAAGTAAGATTCGGACTCGCGCACGACTGGTTCCGTACCATTATCTATAAACATTACGTTTGTTGTACGGGAGATGGTTTTTAGTATTTGTTGTTATAGCGGCAATAGAAATACATCATCTGTGAAAATTTCAACTGTCTTACTATCACGGTTCATGAGATACAGCCTGGTGACAGATGGACAGACGTACAGACAGACAGATAGACAAACGGACAGCGGAGTCTTAGTAATAGGGACCCGTTTCACCCTTTGGGTAAGGAACCCTAAACACATAACTTTAAAGAAAATGGTATGGATATACGAATTAAAAAGAAGATTTTTTTAGCTGATTTTGATTTATGGTGCTATCGTTAATACACTAGGTCAGGGATGGCGGACCTTTATGTAACAACGTGCCATTTTTTTCTAAAGAAATGTCTATTTAGGTCATAGACGTGCCATCAAATAATTTTGACTTTTTAATCATTGGGTTGACAGTACATTGGTGACACTCCGTAGCGTAGAATCAATTGCGGTCGCTAGTCATATAATACCTACTTCACACGTTCTTTTTCTCTTAGTGATTATGAATTTTGTGATCGGTGACGTTCCCAAAATATTCTGTCGCGTGCTAATAATGGCACGCGTGCCAAAGGTTCGCCATCCCTGCACTAGGTACTCTCATTAGATACCTTTCATTTAAATCCGTCGAATAGTTTTCACACCATAGTGATTAAAATGAAACGACTAGTTTTTTAAATTCGTAAATTCTATACTTACCACTTATTTTACTTTTGTTTGTCTAATGATAGGTCTTTTATAAAAAAAATGGACCACTACAAATGAGCAATCCTGTATTAAACAAACATTTTGACTGTGAAATATTCAGAATTTACATGAAAAATCTTAATTATTTAGATGGCCGTCCGGTGTGTGTTTTTCAGACTACGGACCCAGAAAGTTGCGACTTGCGAGCTCAAATCCCGTAATCTTGCGGATTATTGTGTAGTTGCATTTGTATCTAAGTTAAGGATATTTGTAATTGTATTTACGTGTTTTTAACCGTTATTAGATAATTAGGGAAAAAAGGATGACCTTTGATTTTTCCTATTTTATTGAAAAAAAAAATGGATGCTCCATGCATTGTCATTGAAGTACTTAGCGCGTTAGGTTGTATAAAGTATCAAAAAATACGATTTTGGATCTTAGGATCAAAGCGATGTGATGTTGTCCAATATTATTAACTTGTATATGGCCAACGCTCCGAAAAAAATAAAATAAAAAAATAACATTATTAATTTATAGGTAGCGTGCGCAGGCTCTTAGAGATGACCGAGATACCGCCTACGGCCTACAGTACCGACGTGAGCTAGTGATAATAATGATGACACGGCCAGAATAGTCTTCTAGTAATAGTACTTACTACAATTGTGCCAATTTGAACATGAACAAAAAGGCGAAAATGTCCAACACGCAGCAGTCGCGTGTTCCCCGGACACGGAGGTGGCAACCGTTGTAATTATGTACCAACAAACAGATAACACTAATTATGTTGCTCGTAGTTAATCGTAAAAATAGCTGTGCTGTGCTGGCGGCATAGACCAACAACACCCGTTAGATTTTTTACGGTTTCATTTTAACAAAACAAAAAACGATCGATTGTTGCCATGGAGCAAATACAACTAGCGGAACCGATTTTGAGCGTTGGGCGAAAATGCGGAGAAGGCCATTAAGATTACGTGATTGGCTAGTAGAACGAAACGCTTGCACCGCCGGCCGTGATTGGTTGTTAGCTCCGCGCACACGCGTCTCTGATACGATGGTCGTCTCGTAAGATGCGCAAAGCGATCCCCACTCTTTGCCCCAGCGCTGAACATCGGTGCCGGGTGCTATACCTAAGGAGTAGACATACGGACCATCTAACTCCCAATCATGAAAGGGTAAAAATGCTAGAGGTAACTATTAAATTATACCTAAGTTCTGTCAACTCTCGCTCATACAGATTTAATAATGGCGGATTGTTTGTAGGTAGTCTTTTTTTAAACATTTCTACTCCATAGGAGCTGGATGCTAATGGCCTTTGAGAAACGGACTCCTCGGTGACATTGACCAAGTTTGAGCGAGCGCAGGTACCAGCCTAGGACTGCCGCATTTGTGCGTGTAATCAAGACCTTGTAAACATCAGGCCGTCCAAACTGCGACCTAGCTGGTGTTGGCGCCAATTATAACAGGACTGCCGACACTGATCCATGCAAGCGAGTCTGATCTGAGATCAGGAACATCTCTGTAGGCTCGTACCTCGGTTTTGGCTGTTGTCCTAAAAGATAACAGGGGAAAAGCGACTAAACACTTATCTAAGCTGTGTCGGCCAAAATGGATACTTTCTATCCCATAAAAAATATTAAATTATTTGCTTATCCTCAGCTTTTAAGTTAAAAACAAATCCTTGCTAATTCTAAATGTCTCGTTTCTCTCTAACTGTTCAATGACGACCTTCGTAGCCGAGAGGCGAGCACGCTGGACTATACAGGGTTATTTAAAAAAAAATTAACAACCTCGCACAACTAGATAGCTAACATCATAAACAAAATTTGTTCTACAACTTTTGATAATTTGAAACATTTTACTATCATACAAAAAATATATCAATGTAATTTTACGTCTGAAAGTTCTCATCTCTATGCGCATCGCATGGTGCGCGTCGCGCGCTCCGCCTTTTCGTAGTAAATGGAACATAGACTTACAAATGTCATGACAGTTCAATAAATGCTTGTAAAATCATTTTTAATTAATGTTATGATAAAACTCTTGGAACAAATGTTGTTGTTTATGATGTTAGCTATCTAGTCGTGCGAGGTTGTTGTTTTTCTTAAATAACCCTGTATATGGCGCCGCCATCTCCGAGGTTCCAGGTTCGATCCCCGGTCGGGTCAGTGTAGAAAATGAACTTTTCTATATTGTCTCGGGTCTGTGTGTTGTGGTACTGTCGTTGTTTCTGATTTCTATAACACAAGTGCTTTAGCTACTTACCTTAGGATCAGAGCAATGTATGTCCAATATTTATTATTTATTTATTTTATATTAATTTCTATAGTAAACCGAATCGATTAGAAGGTAATTTCCGTCGTGTAAGAGTGTAATTATGTCTGCGGTGTACTTACTTATTGAAGACAACTTTGAAAAATTGAGAGTGTGTTTTCTGTTCTGTTTTTGTTGTGGTTTATTAGTGAAAAGATATCGCGGGTTAACAAACTCGCGAACCTCAGGCAATAGCCGAGAATTGGGCCACAGGCCGTTGGGCCTGAAGCCGATAGATTCTGACCTTTACCCAGTTGAAAATGTGAATTCCATCTTAAAATGCCTTATCAGAAGATAATGCCTACGGCCTACCCGTAAGTATATAACAGAGCTTTAATTAAATTATAATTTTAACGCATACTTATATGAAGGTGTTGCTAGGCGAAAATAACCACTTTCAAAATATTTTACAAAATCTCTTACGATTTTTTTCCAAAAAATTGCTCGATATTATTGTATAATTATTCTTGTCAAAATGCGATACGCGGCATTGAAATTGCTAATTCAAATAAGTCTAGATTTAATTATGATGTAGAAATGCCAACGTCATAGAATAAAACACTATTGCTGGTAACCAAATTTATATAATGTTTCGATTTCTATATGACGTCACTCACAACATTCAAAGCATAGCAAATATAAGGCAGTTTCCGCGTTCATATCAAGATTTGCCTGTAATTTCTTAATATTATGCAATTTTATGCCTTTTAATGTAGGTAATACAACTTAGACATACCTAGTACGTCATATTAAATCAGTGATAATAATGTAGGTACAGTCGGGTACTAATAATTTATCTTTTAAAATAATTAAGATTGGTTTAGTGGCGTATAGCGTTATGGGTTCGGATACGATTTTGAACAAAAATACCTTTGAAGATGCAACTAACTTTTTTCGTACCTAAAAATTACAGAAATAGATAAAGACTCCTTCCCCAACGCTTTTTGATTCTCCACCAAAACATCGCGAGTATTTTTTTCAATCAATCTATGCTAAAAATTACCTTAAGGAGCTACGCGAAACGGAAAATGAACCCGATGTCACAAATTACGTATAGCGGCGCGGTCTATTTTGTGCCGATGTCATCTGCCTCACGGAAACGTTCCTGAAAGAAGGCTACGGCTGCGATTTAAAAGTTTCTGACTACAAATTAGCTGCTTCTTTTTGTAGGGAAAAGTCTGGGGGTGGGTCTTGTATTATTTTGTTAAAAAAATATGCGTCTTACACGGAGCGAACATGGTTGAGTAAATACGCTACACAAAAAGTGTTCGAGATGTGCGGTGTAGAGATGCCATCTTATAAATTGATAGTAATTTCCGTTTACAGGACACCATCTTCTGACCCCACAGTTTTCCTACAACGGTTGAACTCTATGTTGCATGATTTGCAGAGGAAATTCAAAGCGAATACCAGGCTGGCTCGGAGGTGATTTCAATTCAGACAGGTTACTATTCAGAAAACAAACATTTCCGAAGTGGCTTGGTTCTGGGTGTGCTGGAAGACGATCATGCTAAAATTGACTGTCCGAAACCCTGTACCACAAGAATTATATTTCCTTAATTCAGGGGTGTGCTGTTTTGTGTAAATTGTTTTTTTAACGACTGCCCAAAAAGTAGTACAATGTTCTCAGGTTGCATGTATGTGAGTTTACTTTATAAGTACCACAAAATTCGTAAACGCCTAAACCGATTTGCAATGTATAAGGTATCGTTAGAACCCTTTCGTAATTATGGGTGACATAGGCTAGGTTACAAAACAAGAAAAAATATAGGAAATAAGGAACTAAATTATATGCGCCCTTAAAAAAAAAACTTCGAGTACAAACACCTACACTACACCTACACTCAAAATACATTTAATGTATTTGTTGATGACGAAAATATGATTGCAATCAATTTCCAACAATATAAACAATTTATTTCTATTTTTTTTAAAACAATCGTATTTTAAATTTAATAGCTTCTTAATTGTATTTTATAGTCGAATGTACGCCATAGTCACGTCACGAGCTATAGTATGGTTATCGTAACGGCCGCGATACGCGAACAATAGTCCGGTTCGAAGTCTATGGTGCACGGCCATGGTGTCCCATACGACGGTCGCGTGATATGTACTAAGCTTGTAGGGGATTGGCCTATGATTTGAAATGAAATGCAATGAAATGAAATAATTTATTTGCGCAAAACATGGTGTGACACAGGTGTTAACATTTTTACAACAGTACTCACGTTTTACCTTTTTACATGGCATGCAAATATTTATAAGTAATTGCGAATAATTAAACAAATCAAATTAAATAATATCAAATGTCGAGTTAATTGGATGTCAAATAATTTTATAACTTATTGTGAAAAAAAATCAAATTGAATAGTCAAAAATATATATACAAATTTATTTGTCAAAAAATGTCACTGACTTTATAAAAATTCTTATCACTTAGCCATTTTACAAGTTTTCTTCTAAAACATACTTTTGTATGGAAAAAGGGATGATGACTAACTTTTTAAAACGGGACTCTATTACTAAGGCTCCGCTGTCCGTCTGTCACCAGGCTGTATCTCATGAACCGTGATAGTTAGACAGTTGAAATTTTCACAGATGATGTATTTCAGTTGCCGCTATAACAACAAATACTAAATGTTAATGGTACGGAACGGAACCCTTCGTGCGCGAGTCCAACTCGCACTTGGCCGGTTTTTATTTTTCTTCGTCAATCAGGTAGATTATCAAAAAGTATTAGAACCGTTTTTTTCTTTTTTCATAATCAAAATTTAACACAGATATATTGATTTGAAATGTCGCATGACGTCACGGCTACGTAAAAAAAATACTTCGAAGTGAGGTCACGCACGAGCCTCCATCCCCAATTTTGACGTGCTTTTTTGACAGTCCATAATTTTTTGATAACTTCTGACAGACTAATTTATTATTTATTTTATTTATTAATTTATTTTCTTTACCTAGTCGAAGATTCTACTCAATTTCTTAATAATTGGTACCTACATACACTTTTCTTATTATTTTGCATGCTAGTTTGAATTCTTACGCATAAATATATCAATCAAATATATAAACTCCTAAGTCTCTAACTTTAGAATCACGTGATATTTGCCGGAACAACTTTTATCGCGCCTTCCAAAACAAACGTGATAAATATTTTTTAATAAATATATTGTTGCTTTTGGTCACGTGTCTTACAAATATCACGAGGCTAGAAAGAAGATAATAATAAATAAAAATATCCCTAAGAATTCCCACACAGAAGTAACCAATTCTAATACCGACTGCAACTCATAAAAAAACTATAAAATTTTAGAAAACTATCGTGGCTTAGATAAAAACTTCCCGTCATTCTGAGAATCCGATATTTCACGGAAATAACGACCCTTTTATGGGTTAAGGGACACAAAATAACCGATAGTAAACGTCAATTTTAAATTTAATCACTATTTAGGCCGTTAAATAAGTGAAATATGGCGTCCCTTTAATAGAGATAGTAAAATTGTTATTAAACAACTATTTATTTACATAGTTCCATCGCCACGATGATCGAGATTGCTAAATATAACTTCTCACAGTATTTTTACAAGGTAATAACCTTGAAAAAATACATTTACAATCAGTTGCTGTTAATCAATAACTTTATTCAGAGCAAATGTAAAGCCTAGGCGGTTAGCTTTCTAAAGCTATGTCACATGTTTATCTACTGGCCGAACTACCAGTGGAAATAATCTAATACTTGGTGACTTGACCGCGCCATCGTATCACTTCGTCAATTTATATGGTCTGTCAGCCAAGGCATTTGTAGTTGCGCTTTTGACTGTGAATGAGGGCTACTACCGTATTTTGTGCTCACCAGTTGGCGCCACTGTCGAGTGAGGTCCAGAATAATACTCAATAATAGTAATTTATTCAGCATAAAGGCCCTCTTCCGGAACTTATACACTTCCCAAAGATATAGCTTCTGGCAATATAATTTTAAAGGTAATTATTAAGGAAGCCGGGAGTCTAATGTAATACCAAAAAACCTTTTTGCACCGCCTTTTCTTAGTTTTCGCTTATAAAGCACTAGCATTCATGTCAATGAATGATAGTGCTTTATAAGCAGAAAGCGTAACTCATATTTTCCAAACTAAATCTCAGCTATTGCAAAATAATATTCACGATTAATAATATAGTATTGGACAACATCACATATTGCTCTGATCCTAAGGTGAGTAGCTAAATCATTTGTGTTATAGAAACCAGAAACAATAACGGTACCACAACACCCAGAGTCCAGATCCGAGCCAATATAGAAAAGTTCGTCTTCTACATTGACCCGACAGGGAATCGAACCCGGAACCTCAGAGATGGCAACGCCAAGTCCGGCGTGCTCGCCTCTCGGCTACGGAGGTCGTCGATTGTTATAAACCTGCGTACACGTAGCCACCCATTGCACATATACTGACGTTTTGTTCAGAGTCCTCACGAGAAATTAAGACATTAGGCGGCAAATTCATCAATTGGCTGATGATAGCTTTTTACAGCGGGAACTCTTTGTCCCACGATTGGCCTCCCAACACCCCCCTCTAGCCAATTCCTGTCCACCAAAGGCTTTTTCTCTGATAGGCACAAACATAAGTAAACAGTAAACAGGTAATATTCAGAACTCACCACAAACTTCGTACTGTCCGTACTTACTTCCACCTTTTTACTTCACAAAACTCTTTTTACCTTTTAACGACGCAGCGTCCATCTTCCTCTATTTTTTTCCGCCAACAACACCCCCGATGCTACCAAACCAACATAACCATCTTTCTTACGTTTCGTTTCACGTATTATATCGCGATTCGCGACACATGCGGCGTTGCTTTGCTAGCGACGCCCACCTGCCTCTAATCGCTAGCTGTCTTATTCAGAGTGCATTTGCTAGTAGGTGCGGGACTATTAAACCACTGTACTAACGAACATAAATCAGTAGTTTAACCTTAGTCCCGTACTAGCAGATGCACTCTAAATAAGACAGTAGTGGCCTTACTACAAAAAGATAGACTAGTGTTAAGCACTTGTCTAAAGATTAGTCAACCAATTTGAAATGTTGACACATCAGACATTTGATACATATTATTAAGAAACATTTCAAATTGGTTGACTTATCTTTAGACAAGTGTTCAACACTAGTCTATCCTTTTGTAGTACGGCCATAGGTGTTTTTTGCCCTTTGATCCACAAGTACCTAAAGCGCATAATGATCGTAAATTGCTTAGCTAGAGTAGATCCTTATGGTCAAAGTCAAAGTCAGTGCATTTATTTTGCATAGAATAAGTAGTTAATTTACAATAAGGTGTTTGATGAGATTACAATGCTTGCTATTTCTGCGTAACGTTATAAAAGTGCAAAATGTTCGTAAGAATTTCGTCGATATAATAAAATAAGCTACTTTCAAAGTTAACGTGTCATTTCTACGCCCTTCGTTGCTCATAATATTTTATCAAAGCAATGGTACGGTTAACAATCAAATTAGAATGTGTAAACTAAGCTTCATTTTATAATATTGACAGAAATAAATAGTTTTATTGGTATCTTAATCCAATCTGTAGTTTTATTATAAAACCTTATCAAATTTCTGTTTCTACAGGCTTAGGTATAAGGTGATGGTAATGTGAAGACGTTTTAGGACAAAATTCATTCATTCATTCAATATTGCATAAAACTGAAAAATTAACACTCTTTATACATAGTTACACACTTCTGAGTTACCTACTATTTATTTACTTATAGGAGTTTATAACCCAAGAATATTATATTTTTTGTAAATTTTTGTTTTTAGCAATTCCATGCAAGGTTTAATTGAAGATAAAAAACACTTGAAAAAAATCATCGACCTCAGATGGGATGATTTTTTTCAAGTGTTATTTATCTTCAATTATATTTTTTTTCATTTACTTTATTAAAATAAAAATACAATATAATAAAAAAGCATATTCTTGTCCTAGTTGATTAAGGAGCTTTTGCCCTATAAAATACCGGTGGTCTATAAAATTTTGACGTTTATGTTATAAATAAGCCGCCAGATACGGAAAATTTTGTCTTAAAAAACCCAGGTATTTTATAACCACTTGTCAGGTGGTTTATTTCTTCTTTTTGACGTGCAAAATGTAGATATTAAGAAAATTTCAAAAAGCGTAATGGTTTTAGCAAGAAGGAGTGTTGAGTGAATTATAATAATAAATATATATATATATATATATATATATATATTTTTATTTGAGATGGGCTTACTCTTGACCCCAATCTTGCTCTAGAGCATAGATGGGATCTACGATATTAGACAACATCACATACATTGCTCTGATCCTAAGGTAAGTAGCTAAAGCACTTGTGTTATAGAAATCAGAAACAACGACGGTATCACAACACCCAGACCCACATTATTTATTTCACAGAAGTTTCTGTCCGATATACTTTGTAATAATCTAGTCCTTATTATAGTAGGTATCTTTAGCAGTATGTTTGTTCGTAAAGAAATCTCAAAGCTGTTTTTTTAGATGCTTTATTTATGCAATCATACGCACTATCTCGATGAATAGCGCATTTGGCATTAAAGCCCTCACGTGTGGGTAAAATAGATAAAGATTGAAATAACAACGAAAGTGCCAGTAACGATTGGGGGCTAAAGGTTTAATATTTTCAATGATTTTCAGTATTGCTAGCACCTAAAAAAGTTATTGCAACATCATCATCATCATGTTACCCTATAGACGTCCACTGCTAAACATTTCACAGCCTCTCCCACAAAGAGCACGATTTTCCCCTTTTTTGTTTAGCCACTGCCAGCCATCTTAAAAATCGTCGGACCATTGAGCTGGGGGGTGTCCTGCACTACATTTGCCGAGGGGTGGACTCCACTCGAGAACTCGTTTTCTCTCAGATGAGAGAAAACGAGTTCTACAGATGTGGCCGGCCCAAGATATTGTATATCTGAAGATTATCACGTGGTTTTACTGACTCTTTGATTTTTGTAGGTTCTGGGGGCCTAGCACGAAAGTGTATCTTTCGTTCGGTCGTATAAACCTAACAAATTTAAATGGCCATGGCCAAAATAACCAGTCTCATGTGTCAATCCTTTGATAAAATATGACCAACTCAATCTAGCCGTGTAAAAAAACCCGACCGATTTCATTGTCAAACCTTTGATGCGGGGGAATGGATGTTTTAATTTGATCGAATAATACGACCGACCGAACGATGCGCTTTCGTATTAGGCCTCCTGTATAGGGCAACGAATATAAATTTTCAAGTCGATGCAAATTAATAAGAATTTTAAGTTTTAAGCAAAGCCGCATGTTGTCCCTAGCTTCCTTACTTAGTTATTTAATAACAGGTTGTTTACCCTCAATTACTACAACATCTCGCTATTTATACAGGGTGCAAAGTACAGAATCTCTTGTCCTTGTGTACCGTTGTTATCTACTGGATTCTTAGAGACGCACTACTTTTACTTTTTACAATAAGGGCAAAAAAGTTACAGTAGGTATCATAATTAAAGGTTACAACATCATAATAAAAGAAGAAGAAATTAGTTTCCTAAATTAAACCTGTACCTTAACCGTCAGATTCTGTCAGTTCATTGCTAGAAATAGGACTTTTTAAATGAAATAGAAAACATTTATTTGACACACAAACAGAATCAAATAAACATAAAAGCATCATTTTCTCAGCATTTGTCGTTACAGCCAAAGACATAACGACGCTGGTTTTTAGCGGAGACCCCGCACTGGGACGTGTAGTGACAACGGTACACGCCACTGACTCCCTGTCATCGACTATTTATGTGACATCCGCTGCCAGCAACAGCGTTCCTCCACTACTTCTTACCACCGCCCTACGCTGGTTTGCCAAGCCACAGTCTCCACCCAAGAACACATCTGGGATAGACGTGTTCTTGGGTGGTTATTGATCGATTATCGGTTCTACTGCAGTAATTCATCATCATCATCATCATTCCAGCCACAGGACACCCACTGCTGAACATAGGCCTCCCTCAGTGGCATCCAGATTGACCAGTTAGAAGCGACCTGCATCCAGCGGCTTCCTGCAACCTTTACCAGGTCGTCTGTCCACCTGGTGGGTGGACGTCCCACGCTGCGTGTTACGTGGCTTCCATTCCAGAACTTTGATGCCCCATCGGCTGTCACTTCTACGTGCTATGTGCCGCGCCCACTGCCACTTTAGCTTGGTGATCCGTCGGACTATGTCAGCGAGTTTTGTTCGTTTACGGATCTGTCCTCATCTCTCCGAAGTGAAGTTATGAAAAGTATCAATTATTTTAGTCGGTGTAGAGAATTTATTATTTGGTAAATGCGATACGCAATTCCTACTTCCTTGCTGTCATATCAGAAAAGAATTTGCAAACATTCGATGACACCGACCCCAAATATAATAATCTGATGGATTCCTCTCATATTGGGTTTGTCATTCACCGATAACAGCCACTCTAAACTCGCGTGACCGCAGATTAATGAACTGTAGATAATAAGACAAACTTGAAACTAAATATTCAGCCGCGTAATCAAATTAGTTACTTTTGTGTGCTACCGACAACATTGCCATGCCTACATCTTATTGCAGTCAAATGATGGACGTAGTTATTTGACCCTCCAAAGAGTGCCAAAGAATCCCGTTTTTTATTCAACTGCTAGCCATCTTCCTAACTTCTTCAGACCATCGAGCTGGGGGTCGTTGTACGTACCTAGAGATATGTACCTACAAAGGTACGTTATCCATCTAATTACACTAAGAAATTTACGCAAGGGCACGACCTATTAACGACTTCTTTTTGGCGGTAGCCTTTGAGATGCTGAAATTTAATTGGATCCACGGACGGTAGTAAGTGGAAGGTGTTGCCTGTATTAAGGGCTTCATCAACTACTTGTTACGACCCCTATTTTAGCAGTGAATGTGACAGAAATAGAAGTACCGTAGTAATCTTTGTGTTAGAGGAGGTTAAAGCAGGCAACACATTTCGAGTTGGAACGGTTTAACTTTATTATACGTGTTAACGTTGGGTAACTCTTCTTTTTACCATAAATACTAAGTGCTTTACTGTACACAAGCCACAAAGCTAGCAACTGTTACAATGCTGGCTCCCAGTAAACATAACTGCTAGGCCAGCGCTTGGCGATAATTGATTTTCATTCGTCAGCACACTGCATGTTTAGCTATGATTCCATAAATGATAGTCTTGTCTTTAACTTTATCTTTTTGAAATTCTGAGAATTTTTCTAAATGATGATAAATTTAACCTATTTTCTACATTTAGATGATCTGATCAAATTCTTTGGGTCAACAAGGTATCAAGAAGTTTTCTAGGTTTAATTGTCGTTACTTTAAACCATAGAAAATCTGTCTATGAAGTTGATAGGGTGATATATATATAGCATCCAGTCAGACTAAATTCTCCTTTGTACAATGTCAACAAGGCTCACGCCTCCTGATGGCGGTGGGGAAGTGTATTCTTTACGGCCGTCCCCACACGGCGATCCTGTAGCACGAGACGGGGAGCAGCGTCTGCGTGCGAAATACTTAATAAAAAACTGCGTTCGCCAACCCGCCTGCCAAGCGTGGCGAGTATGGCAAAAACACCCCGATGACAGAAGCCACTAGGGGAGGCCTATGTTCAGCAGTGGACGTCCTGTGGCTGAAATGAAAGAGTCTTAAACTTGGTAAAAATGAAACTACTACATTACTACGACTTCCGCAACTAAAAAATCATGAATAAAACAAATTACTAAATAGAGGCCGAAACATAACAATATTGTAACGTAGTGGTATCTCAGGTCCCAGGCTATCAGACCGGTGACCTGTGATGATAACCAAATACACGGAGAAAAAATCAGTTCGAGGGATGAGAAGAATAGGCCAAGCCAGTAACGACATTGGGGATGGGTTCTGTAAATAATTTACTATAAAAAGCCTTTTCTTTCCTGTTACCATCTTTGAATAGTACTAGTTACGAGTACTATTTCTTTGGAAACTTCGAGTGTGGTTTGAATAATATTGCTTCACCGTTTTTCGTTTGTGATATTAGTTAATGTCTATGCATAAACGCCTCTGCTTCTCAATCGTTTTTAAGGGGTTCCGTACCCAAAGGGTAAAACGGGACCCTATTACCGAGGTCCCGCTGTCCGTCTGTCTGTCAGTCCGTCTGTCACCAGGCTGTATCTTATGAACCGTGACAGTTAGACAGTTGAAATTTTCACAGATTATGTATTTCCATTGCCGCTTTACCAACAAATACTAAAAAGCAGATTAAAAGAAACATTTAAGGGTGCTCCTATATAACAAACGTGTTTTTTCCTGTTTTTATAGATTTTGTGTTTTTTAGTTTTTGTAGATTTCGTACAATTGTACGAAAACCTTCGTGCGCGAGTCCGACTCGCACTTGCCCGGTTTTTTCTATATTTAGGGCATTGCTACCGTTAGACCAGTGACTTTATGGTCACAGCAGCGTCTTGGTGGTCAGCCGCGTGATGGTCTACCTTCTATCTTGCCAACCACAACCAACTTTTAAACCATAATCGCTATCATCATGGAACCTTTTGAATTTCAACTGAACACGTTGCGTCTCCATGACTAGGTCTAGGTATAAAAAAACAGGCTAAAAACGTTTTCTATTAGTTCCTAAGACGGAATAAAGAACGGAAAACTTTTTATATATGATGTGTGTAAGGTACCTTAGAGATGTAAACAATTTAAAAAGATACCTATGAAGATCAAACAGTTAGCTGACTGATTGGTAAAAAGGAATTTGAAACGTAATAGACCAAATTCTGAAATCAACTGCTACTGCTGCGTCTATCTTATCAGCAATCAAGCTATTTAGGTATTACCTACTTACTTACATTAATGAACCTGGCTTTACTCTAAAATAAATTATATGATTCATTTACTAAGTAAAGGTAATTAAATTAACTAAGCTAAAATCTGTAACATAGATTAAAATGTAAAAAATACCGTCTTTTTGATCATCGATGGCCCAATACAAATGACGTAATTTCACAAAAATCTCCGTCAGCCTATCCGTTTGCATCTAATCACGACTTTCTTTACAGGAAAGCATAAGCACTCTTTCTCTGACTTATAAAATGTATGACTCGCATTTTTAGTTATCCATCCATTTTTTTTATTACAAAAATGCCTTCACCCTTAAAACGAACCCTGACCATGTAGCCTGCGCAGGCGCATATATTCCGCGCTGACGGCCGCTGCGCGCCAGTCGTGCGCAGTCCGCCCCGCCGCACGCATGCGTCTCGACCTCCTCGCCTACTTCACTTGCCTACGCCGGAGACAGCTCGCGATCCATCATGAACTCGCGAGTGCCAGTGATATTTCTAGTCATTACTTTCTTAAGTATAGAATGCGAGATGTTAGGGACCTGCGCGAACTGCGCAAGTGGAGATTTCACCGTTGAAGAGCTCACAGAGGCAAGGATAGCCTTCGTGAAGCAGCAGATCTTGAAGAAGCTAAGGCTGAGCAAGAAACCGAATGTGGGGCTGCCTGTGAATAGCTTGCCGGTGCCAGTGGCTCAAGGACAGACGCTGAACGAGGGGACGGAGAAACCCCCGGAGTTCGACGATTATTATGGAAGAACAGAACAGAAGATCATATTTCCTGTAGAAGGTAAGTGTTGAACTCTCATTTTAACTTAAACTTAACTAAAAACATTCGTTCCCTGGACAGTCACATATATTACAGAATCCCGGTCCAAATCATTCTTAATCTGCATAATTTATCAGACAAAGATAAACCCTAACGATTTGGCAAAGCAACAGGCACAGCAGCTGTTGTAACATCTATTTTATAACATGTCCTTAAGCAAATAAATAACTATGAATTAACAAGTTTAGAAGATCAGCCCGTAGATTCTGTAAGAAACACGTAATGAACTCGCTCTAAAACTCACCAAGGAGTACAAAAGAACATAGCTTCTATCATGCTAAGAAGGAGAGTCACATACTAATCTGTCTGCTGTCACTACTCGTCCCACGTCCTAGTCGTGGTTTACCAGCGTCGTTACTGCCGAAGCTGTAACGACAAATGCTGAGCGGAACCTTTTTGACACTCTTTTTGTATGTTCAATATAATTCTGTTCGTAATTATGCCTATGTGTGTCAAATAAACGTTTTCTATTCTATTCTAATCGTCGATAAGTAATATCGGTGTCGAAGTAAGCACGGTTTTGTTTACAGAATCCACAGGCAGAAAGCTGTGAGCTTGCGTTAGAGCTTTTGTCAAGAATTCCGAAACGCAATAGAATGATATGCGATAATATTTCTTCATTTTAATTCGATTCCCGGCCGGGTTAATGTGAAAAACGAACTTAGTTTATAGTGTCAAAGTCAAAATATTTATTCGCAGAATAAAATTTTAGGTAGGTAATACAGGTTAGGTAATGTCTCGGGTCTGGGTGTTGTGTTGTCGCTGTTTCTACTTCTATAACACAAGTGCTTTAGGTACTTACTTTAGGATCAGAAAAATATGTGATGTCCAATATTTACATTAATTTATTTATTTTATTCATTCATTCATACATATAAATTCAACGAGATCATCAGGCAGAGGACGAAAGTAACGGACATAGACCAAAAATGTAGCAAGCTTAAGTGGCAGTGGACTGGCCACATCTGTCGCAGAACCGATGAAGGTGGAGTAAACGGGTTCTCGAGTGGAGACCACGCCTAGGCAAACGTAGTGTAGGACACCCCCAAGCTCGATGGACCGACGACCTTAGTAAGATGGCTGGTAGTGGATGGATAAAAAAAGCGGGAGATCGTACTTTTTGGCGCTCTTTTGAATGAGGCTTACCCTACCTTAAGCTTCAGTCAGTTTCAATAATTGAAGTTGTCAAACTGCTTTTTGATTGTTCAATCAATGAATTTGTAGTCCATCGGGCTACAATGCTTGGCTGAAACATTTGGTTCGAGATGTGTTCTCTTGTACGCTAGTACATTATACCTCAATGATAGAGATATGACTCTGGATGCAAGTCTGACTACATAGGAGTTTGATCCTTGCCATCAGACCTCGATAATCCTTAGAAAATTTATATTTACTTATAATATTACAAACACAATTACCTTTTTTCTACAATCAAACCAATTAGCTGTATAGCCCCAAACTAAGCATATGTTGTAATATGGCGACTAGATAACGGATAAACATACTTAAATACGTTTAAAAAAAATTAATTTCTACATTTTGTTAACTTGTAGATTAATTTTACAATATACTCATGTAGTTAGTTTGATTCTCAGAAATAGAAAAGCGTATAACCACAAGCATCACCGCGCTTTCGGTCGCTAAATATTTTTATGTAATTAACCTGGACGTCTGTTATTAAAATAATTACCTTCAAGCTCATTAGCCAGCCTCGCTAATGAAGGTGAAATGAAACCTTAATTGTTGCTATAGTACAGAGACTACCTTTATAAATGTAGCTGTAATCTTTTCGCAGAGGTTAAGTTTCACATTTAAGTTTAATTGATAAAACTCTCTGCATAGAGACCCAACAATCAATAGTTTGAATGTCAGGTAACGGCCAATACTGAAATGACACCTATAATTTTAACTTTGCTATTTCTCCTACATCGGATTGAATATACGAGAACAAGGTGTGGCTTTGAACCACAGAACAAGTAAGATTCGCTACCAACTTTTTACGTATCTTCCGAAGCACGGAGATGCTCGTGATAAATGTCACTAAATTTAGTCGGAATGGTCACCCATCTCACAACCGCGGGCGTTCATGGTTACTTAACTTTAGAAATCGATACCAAAGCGCTGCCGCTATTGAGCTACGAGCGCCGTACCAGCCTGGGATGATGTATAAGAATTTTGTCAGTCTTTCGGATTCTGGGACAATCTAGATCTAGTCAGCTAATTGGTGCTCAAGGATGATCCTGGCTAAACCGCTCAGTGTGGAGAACACGGCTTCGAGATTATGTCTTGACCAAAGTCCACACGAGCAAAGAAGATCTTAATGATTTTTTTTGACATTAGCGAAGATAGACGGTTATTGATTAAGGGTCTAGATAATTAAGTTATGAAGATCTCGTACTGATCAAGTTGTGTTTCTCGTAGAGATAGTACTCGTATTTACGCTTCACCACCATGCGTGTGCGTGCAAGGCATTGTAGTATTTAGCATAATTTATCAGTGCTGTATGTAAACAAATATTGAATGTGATTGTGGTTATCTAAATTATAGAAGAGTTATTAAGTTCTTATACTTATATAAAAATAAAAAATATATACTTTCTAAGTTCACTTAACCCATTCTCAATAATTTATTGTTGTTAAGTAGTCATTTTTAGGGTTCCGTAGTCCTGACAAGGAACCCTTATAGTTTCGTCATGTCCGTCTGTCTGTCTGTCTATCCGTCCGAGGTTTTGCTTGGAGACTGTTGACCCTGGAGAGTTGTTATTTTGTGGAGATATATATATCAATCACGCCGACATAATGGTAGAATAATATTTTGAAAAATATTTTTTTTCAATGTAGCTCCCATACATGTAACATGGGGATGATTTAATTTTTCATCGTCTACCCCATCGTGTGGGGTATCGTGGAATAGGTACTTAAAAATGCCTTAGGGGTTGCTATATTATAATATTTTTTTGATTTAGGAATCCATTTGCGATATATTAAACATTAAAGTGCCAATTTTTGCTCGAGTAGGGCGTTTCTCCCCTCTAAAAGCTAAACTATTGGCTTGAAAAATCTGGAATAATTTATGATAATAGTGCTTTTTATAAACTTTCAAAGAAAATCATAACGGTTAAGATAGACCAGTTAGTTTAAGAGCAATAGTCGTTCAACATAGTCGTTTAAAAATTTCTTAGACGAAAATGTTTAAAGTGATTTAAATTAAGTAATTGCTGAAATATATTGTGGTGACGACGGGCAACTACGGTCCCCTATACTGCGCGTGGCACAACACGCACTTGGCCGGTTTTTTTTAACTAAATAGCATGTCGTATGCAGCTACAATCTGAATGTAGATTTGTCAACTTGTGTGTCTTTAAGTATTCTTAGTATAATGTTGTAGCCCACAAAACATCTCTGTTTAGCCTAATGGTCGACTGGTAGAGAATGCCTCATGGCATTAAGTCCACCTATTGTATGTTTTTTTTCAAATCTGTGCAATAAAGTTTAAATAAATAAATAAATGTTATGATAAATATTCTGTTGCTGTACCTATAAATAAATAAAAATGAAATTGGTTGCAAGTTATAATCGTTTAGTGCGAAATGAAATATTAATCGTCGTGGCAATAGGCACGGTAATTTTCGATTTCAGGTTAGGGACATTTCAGGAAACTTTTTTAGGGTTCCGTACCCAAAGGGTAAAACGGGACCCTATTCTAAGACTCCGCTGTCCGTCTGTCTGTCCATCTGTCACCAGGCTGTATCTCATGAACCGCGATTTTAAGACAGTTGAAATTTTTACAGATGATGTATTTCTGTTGCCGCTATAACAACAAATAAGTACTAAAAAACAAAATAATATAAATATTTAAGGTGGCTCCCCTACAACCAACATGATTATTATATCGTTTTTAGGGTCTCGTAACCATAGGGTCAAACAGGACCCTATTACTAAGGCTCCGCTATCCGTCTGTCTGTCTGTCCGTCTGTCACCAGGCTGTATCTCATGAACCGTGATAGTTAAACAGTTGAAATTTTATAGATGATGTATTTTAGTTGCCGCTATAACAACAAATACTAAATTCCAGAATAAAATAAATATTTAAGAGGGCTCCTATACAACAAACGTGATTTTTTTTGCTCGTTTTTATAGATAATGGTGCGGAACCCTTCGTGCGCGAGTTCGACTCGTACTTGGCCGGTTTTATTTTACATTGGCTTGAGTCTGGTGAGCAGGAGGACACCGACGACGCAGCACGTCATGGTAAAAAGAAAAACTGACAGATTTGTTCAATCGATTTTTAACATAATAATCAAGCAATCAAAAATCAAGGAAAATGTCAGTAAAGCTGGCCCACCGATTCCATATCACTCAGAGAGCTATGAAAAGGTCGATGCTTGGTATTTCTTTAAGTGATAAAATCCAAAACGAGATCATCAGACAGAGGACTAAAGTAACGGACATCGTCCAAAAATATAGCAAGCTTAAGTAACAGTGGGGTGGCCACTTTTATCGCAGAACCGATGAGTATACGGGTTCTCGTGGTCGAGTGGAGTCCACGCCTTGGAAAACATAGTGTAAGACGCCCCTCAGCTCGATGGACCGGCGACCTGAGAAAGATGGGTGGCAGGCTGGATGAAAAAAGCGGGAGATCGTGCTCTTTGGTGCTCATTGGGACAGGCTTACGGCCAGCAGTGGACTGCAATAGGCTGAATGGATTACTCATAAAACAATTCCGGTTTGCGACACCTGTTAAACAAGTACATGTAATCTTACACAGATTATGTCAGGTTCATTGGGTTCACAGTTAACAGCTGATAGTGCTAGGAAACAAGGAAATGATCGAATGACTAACTCACACTGAACGATACCAAGCCGGCAAATGTATAACTATAAGACTTACCATCTTATATTAGCTGTTATTGTCTTATACAATGTGTAAATAAAGGATCAAACATAATAAGATCTAATTTTTCAAACGCCAGATAACTTTTATCCAACGAATAAAATTGACGCTCTGACAGATTTTCTACACGAATGTCAACATTTAAATTTTATTTATCAGATCGTCAGGTAAAGTTACGTTATTTAAAAATCGGCCCCTAAATTAACAACTAGAAAATAACATTTCTTTTTCCTTGCCCTGTTTCTGAACCCTCTCTTAAAAGGATATTAAGAAAACTTCTGTATAAAAATCGTGGTAAATAAAACAATAAAATTTTATGACAAATTCTTTTCACATTCATATCAATTAATTATCTAATCCGAAACTAGCAAAGCTTGTAAGTACAAACATTTGCCTCTTGCGGATTCTAACCCACGTACTCCTGGTTTAGTAGTCCGGATCGCAAACCACTACACTCTACGTTCGTCAATTAAAATTGTTAGTTAACAAGATCGTTATTAATGATCACGCAGGTAATAAAATCGAAAGTTGACCTTTGATCGTCCGTAGGTCAGTAATCAGATCAGCCGGTAAACGCAAATGATGAAATATTTTCACGTGTTAACTCATGGATATTTGGAATTCTAGATTAATAGTGATGCAAGTTTTTCTATCTGTAGAATGTCGATACGGGAATGTTTAGGGTAGAGCAAGAAATGAGCTAGTGTACTGTAACAATGTGTAGTTTTTTTAAAGGATTTTTGTCAAAGTAGCCATTGTCACTCCGCCATGTTCGTTTAAATCTTATTGTAATGAGTAGTATAAAGTCCTCGAATATCTATATTTATTTATTTATACGAATTGCTGTTCGTTAGCCTTGCTAAAACTAGAGAACAGCTGGACTGATTTAGCTAATTTTGTTCTTGAATATTCGTAGAAGTCTAGGAAAGGTTTGAACGGTGAGAAAATGTGGAAAAATATTGCGAGGGAGCTACTAAAAACGTCAATTTTGTTTTCCCATATAAACTGTTACGACCTAAATATTATTTAATTCTGAGGTGGTACGAAGTTCGCCGGATAAGCTATTCTCAAATATTTTTTTGTAAATTTAAAAGATATCTATCGGTGCTGTTTTTCTAATTTATCGACGCGTCAAGTTCTCTATCGATATACGCACATCACTACAGAGCAATATAACGATCTAGGTGAACAGCTGCTACGGACTTTGGACTCGAAGGGTGTTGCATTCCTCGACAAGTAGCAGTCGGCAGTATACTTGCGCGAATGTTTTTATTTACATGCGAAAAGTGTGTGTGGACTTTGGACCCAAATTTGCATTGTGTGGCTAAATAATGTAGACTAAGGTTGGGTGGCATCACCATAACTTTTACTATAACCAGTGTTTTTGTATGGAGTTTGACAGACTTTTGACGTTTGTTAAAGTTACAGTAAGATGGTGCAACTACGGCTAAGTATTGCGGTGAGCTGCGTTTACGCATGGCACAATAAAAATGGCGCTAATCTTAAAGATTCTAAAAAAAATACTTCATTGCACGGAGAAATAAAAAAAGTTGACAAATGACGGAGTTAATACCAAAAGCATTCACAACCACTCCACCATGGGGTCATACAAAGATGGTACGGGGGACCGCCGTACCATCTTTGCAACAAAACGAAATTAAACAAAATTAAAACCATCAAACCTATGATAACCTTGTCCCATTAAGGGTTTGAACCTGCAACCGCTGGCTTGGTAGTCCTGAGTTGACAGCACGGTAGTCCAAAGAAGTGACACGTTCGTCCAATGAAATGTTAAGCAATTATAAATAAAATAGGTATATAAATATCAAATATAATATTTCACTTTAAAAGAAAAAAACAACTGCCTCTGGTGGGATTTGAATCCACGACCTTTCGCTAGGCGTCTGCTCTTCCTACTGGGCTATAGACGACATGTTATGTTTGCGAATTTTCCCTGTCATTTTTATTGTCAATTAACAAAGTCCATGCATTAAAAGTAAATTGATAATTATTGTAAAATGTATATGTAATTAATCTTAAAACATTTGCATGCTATTGTTGAAATGTAAAACCTTCAGTCTACCCTGTTTAATCGCAAATATACATTCTATTCTATTCTATTCAAATGGCTAAACGTCATTTTCGTAGACAGAGCCTTAGCCAAGGCTTGTCTCAGTTGCATCAATCCGTTTAAACAAGATATTCAAGTCACGTATCCGAACTGGGGTTGAAATTGTTGCTCCCGGACCTGTTATCAATCATTTTTAAGACCACGTGACAGGTCAATGATTTATTCAACCACGCTTAAAATGTTATCTCCTCTTATTTTAGAACGGGATAACACTCTCGCAGTAAATGAACTTATCTATACTTCTATACTTAATATTATAAAGAGGAAAGATTTGTACCTATTTTTGTATGTTTGTAATGAATAGGCTCAAAAAGTACTGGGCCGATTTAAAAAATTCTTTCACTAATAGAATGCTACATTCTTCCAATTTGACATAGGCTACATTTCATTTTGAAAAAAATTTGGGATCCTTGGTAAAATTTGAACAATGTAACCGAAGGTGTAGAAAAATGAGTCTTAAAATGTCTTTCGTCGAATGCGCTGCCGAAACTATTAGCGATAATTGTCTACCCCGTGCGAAGCCGGGACGGCCTGCTAGTCTCTAATAAAGTAGCTTTCCATTGAACCTTGGTTTGCCTAGAGACAATTGAGTATTACAACGCTACCTTAGTTATTAAGAAAATAAAACAATAAGTAGGTAATTATGAAAATGCGAGATAGTAAGGCGCGTGTGGGTCCAAACGCCACGAGTTTACCGCGTGGCTCGCAAAAATGCCGATAAAAAACTAGGTTACATTAAATTATATCATGTTGTTTATAAAAGATAACATACACGAGCTTCAAATTGTTTATTTTTAAACAATTTCCGCGATTTCTTTCAATATTCGCATCAATATCGCAATATTGATTTTATATTTAATAAAGATTTGTAGTTATCTAAGCGGGCGCTTGTTTTAATCGGTGGTTAAGATTGTAATTAGTATTTCGGTGACCGATACAATTATTATTATACAGGGTGTAAAAAAAGGCTTAACGAAGCCTTAAACCACGAATTCTATACATAAAACCAAGTAGAATGCAAAAAAATAATTGCTGGGAAATGACTTTTATTTTTGGGTATCAAAAAAAATAACTTATTTCTAACCCGCAATGTATAGCGTGCACGCCACAGACCATGCCTGTGTGTCTAAGCGGTCGGCGGGCGAGCGGGTGGCGCGAGAGCACTGTGCACGATTCATTGCCGGCTGTGCCCTTTAAAGGCCTTTTATGAAAGAAGCACTGAAAATGTTTATCATGTTTCTATGCAAAAAAGTTTAGTATTATCAAATAGAAGTCAATTTTGTAAAAATCTTTGAAAAAAAATTGTAACTTTGACTGTCAATAACTCTGTAACCCGTCATTTCCCAGGTATAGTGTAAAAGAAAAATATGATCGTAATAATACGTAGAATACGTGGTATTCGGCTTGGTTAAGCCTTTTTTTACACCCGATATATTTATTTAAATATTATCTTTGTAATCAAAAAGTAGAAGTAAATAATTAAAAGTGAATATATTTGTTATCTTATTTGAGTAAATACTTTTATTTGAATTGCGTATTTGCTCTACTAGGTCCTAGAGATAGTTGACGATGACATCATAAGAAGGAGCCATATAATTAGATTTTAAAAGAATACATAGTAAAAATATTGTTTAGGTAGAGCGGTTAGGTAGTAGGTAATAGTATATAAGCTATGTAAAAAACTAAGTACCTACTGATGATCTCAATATCCTATTTATTATACTTAAAAGCTAGCTAGATCAATATTAGATCTATTCGTCTACGCGTCAGCTTAGTCCGTTTAAGAAGTTTTTAAGTAGTACGTTTGAGCTTTGGTTTGAGTAACAATTACCCAAACATTTAATTTTTAGGTAAGTAGTAATTTAAGATTAACTTTTTAAATCTAGATACTAACAATAGCATTCTGGAACTATCTATAATTGATCGTTATCAGTGATGTTAAATTAATCAAATCTAAACTGACCCCAAAAATAAACAAGAGTAAGGCGTATTATGTATACATTACGATGCATTAATTGTGCACATTGTTTAATCTCTCTTATCTACTGCTTATATTTACATTTGAGCACGGCCCTCTCATATGAGCTGTATGATTATAATATATAAAGATAATATATCTTACTATGTAATTAGTAGAGTATCATCCTATAGAAATGTAAGTTATTTTCAATAGAGCTAAGAAATATAGAAATTATTTATGCAATAAATATTTACCTGCCTAAAAAGATCTAGATTAGTATTTTTATAGATAATTATGTCGATTTGATTTATTTTTGGTAATTTAAAAGTTGAAGTTATGTTTAGTTCTTTTTGACATTTGTCACGAGCAGAGCATATAAACATAACTGGATATGTGGCCGAAATAAACAATTCAATTTCAATAAAATTAATTAATTAAAAAAATTAAAAAACCCGCCTGCGTAAAAAGCGAACTTAAAAGATAAAAACAAGATTTAAAGAATCAATTTGCAGTCTGAGGCATCAAATCTATGTTACTTGATTCGACTTTTTCTACACGGATTTAAATTACTTAATTAGGACTAACGTAGTGCATACCAAGTCAATCATCATTATGCTGTTAATGGATTTGATGCCTCCGACTGCAAATTGATTCTTTAAATCTTGTTTTTATCTGAAGATAAATAACACTTGAAAAAAATCATCGACCTCAGGTGGTTCAATTAAACCTTGCATGGAATTGCTAAAAAAACAAAAATTTACAATTGTTTTTATCTTTTAAGTTCACTTTTTACGCAGTCGGGTTTTTTGATTTTTTAAATTAATTATTTTTATTTTTGACTTTTTAGTTTGTAGTGTTCTACTACTACTTTTCAATGAACTATAAAGCCTTATTTGTAACTCAACATTGAAAAAAAAGGTTTTAACTCGAGTAGGTAGGTAGTATCTGAAATCGTTTTTTTCCGTTTAATTCATGTGCCTACCAATAGGAATTCCGGGTAATAACACTTCTATGTCACTCCACCAACTGAGACGAATATAATGACATATCATATGTTGAAATCCATTAAACGGTTTTTCCTTCCTATTTTTTCAGTGTATTTTTGCCTGTTTCCGTTGGAATTTTGGAAAATAAAGTATTGAATACTATTAAGTAGCACTGAAAATATGTGACCCATAGTTAATAAAATAAAGTTTCAAAATCGGTTTATCAGTATTGCAGATCCGTTTTTCCCCGCGTAAGTTCTATTCCCGCGGGAATTTTGGGAAAAAACATACCCCTTGTCACTCCCACAATTGAGACGAATCTATTGATATATTATACTTTTATATCCGTTAAACGGTTTAGGCTGTAGGGCGTGCCATAGAAATAGACATACTTACATACATATATACATACATACGCTCGAAAAACATAACCCTCGTTTGGCAGTCAGGTAAAAATATATGTGCTTCGGAAGGCACCCTAAAAGTTGGTCCCGCCTGTAATTGCTTTATTAGTCGTGAAGCCGAGTCAGAGGCCTTATGGCAGTTATGGCGGCTAGATTTCATTTGACAGTAAGGTTTAGACACTCGCCTTACAATTACAACACCCCTCCACGAATCCACACTGTGCCTTTGGTGGAGTATACCCCAAACCACCTCATAGTTGAGGTGAGGCCTGTGCCCTGCAGTGGGACGTAAATAAGCATATTTTACTTTACGCTGCAATAGTTACTCTAATATGTTCCCGGAACCATCATGTAAGCACGTACTCGCATCGTGGGAACCGTTATATATCATAAACACACCTAATTACATAAGCGGAACTGAGTATCGATGTGTGCCGAGGCAAGGGTACCGGAGCCCCAATTCTGGCTGGCTTGTTGACCTCTTATCAAAGACATTAGTTGCGCCTCTAATTATGAACGGATAGGTATCAGCTGTGATACGGTACTTAACGGTTATCAAACGGTTAGGTCTGTTGTAAACACCTCTTATGAGTTCATTTGAGAAGCTTGTATATTACAGTGAATAACTTAGTTAACTAAATAGTTTTTGGCTAGTTTTTTTTTATTCGTTTTGGTTCATAATTACAAATCTTGCTTGTTTATAACTACCAACATTAGAAAAAAATATCTATAATGATAAATAGTGTATGCATGTTGTGTTCACCTTTGAAAGTTGTACACTTAGACGTATAAGTTGATATTGTGTTTTGAAAATTTTAGTGTATCAACTACTGGTAAACCAAATAAATAAAATAACTAAAACGGCATTATACTGTCCTACTGCAACTGCAAACTCTATCAAAACTCAACTAAGAGATGTTTGATTTTAGCTAAATTCCTAAGCGAGCGCAGTGCAGATTTTTGGAGGGTTCATCATCATCATTTCAGCCACAGGACGTCCACTGCTGAAAATAGGCCTCCCCCAGTTACTTGCAGTTTGGCCGGTTGGAAGCGGCCTGCATCCAGCGGCTTTCTGCAACCTTTACCAGGTCGTCTGCCCAGCTTGTGGGTGTGAGTCCCACGCTGCGCTTGCCGGTACGTGGCCTCCATTCCAGAACCTTTCTGCCCCAACGGCCGTCAGTTCTACGTGCTATGTGCCCCGCCCACTGCCACTTTAGCTGGCTAATCCGTCGGGCTATGGTAGCGACTTTTGTTTGTTCACGGATCTCCTCATTTCTGATTTGATCTCGCAAAGAAGCACCTAGCATAGCTAGCCCTATCCATAGCGCGCTGTGCGACTTTGAGCTTCCTTGTAAGGCCCTAGTACGAGTCATGGAGGTTTGCTCCAAGGCGATACGGAACCATTAAACTTAAATAGTAATGATATAATAAACTTGCTTTAGCGAGTTACCGCAGGATCAGAGCAATGTATGTGATGTTGTCCAATATTTAAAAAAAAAAAAAACTTACTAATTATAAGAATTACAAATTATATTACTATGTTGTGTGTACATACGATTTTTAAAGTGGAGGTCACACGCTCCCCGGTGATGGCAGGGGTCAACTATGCGAGATAGTTGTGACCTCTCTTCCATATGTTATTATAACAATTATTAATTAACTAAATAAAAGGAAAAAATCGTGATACACGTGACTATATTAACGTCGCATTTTAGCAATGTGGGCAAGCTTCTTTTTGTTTTTTTTGGTCTTACATGAACTTTCTCACAAAATTCACTTAATGCAATCTTAATTTATAAAACAAAGTCGTGTTTGTTACAACCCTTATAACTTGAGAACGGCTAAACTGATTTTCATGGTTTATAATTTGTTGGAATTGTCTTCGCCCCGAATAGTAGAATAAATAATATAATAATTGAAAACGCTGACTTAAAAAAAAACTGTTAGGCGGTTCGAAGTTCGCTGGGTCAGCTAGTTTAAAATAAAATAATTTGGTTTATTTTATTTTATACTAGTTGACCATTCAGTCAAGGACTTGCTCCACCTGCCATTATTAGATTGCCTATTGACCTGCCTATTCACCAGTAATAGAAACGTTCCGATAGCACAGAATGAAATAGCCATCATTCAGATTTAAACTCAATAAAACTGGAATTAAGTCGATTATAATTTAAGTACTAAATGTTACCTCTTTTGCCTGACGTTTCGACCGATTCACACCAACCGTGGGCTGACCGGAACAGCGATGTCTTCACTCCGTATGAGAGGCATATTCTGCACCCACCCTCATAATATATTTTTTTAAACCGGTCGAAAGGTCAGGCAAAAAAGTAGGTCAATCTCAATTTCGTGAATATGATCAGCTGATCACGTGGGTGGTTATAAGGAGTGTCATATTCTCTTGTACACCCTGTATACAAATCTGTGATTACAGTGATCTTCTTTTCACTTCTATTTAGGTGAAGATAAAAAAAAATGCGATGATAACTCGTCCATGTTGTTTGTTCGTGAATAATTAAAATAAAGCGATGATTAAGTTATTTGTTTACGACAGACCGATCAAGGACTCATTAATTAATTTGTCCGATAAGAAAATCAGGCGCCACTGCTAAGTAATTAGTGTAAAGGAAGAGTGACACATAAAACGCGTCTTTAAAAAATTGGGATTTAAGAGCGCCTTCACACGTTTGTCCAGCGTAGGCGTTCGATGAACGTATGCGCAGCGCTGACGCGACATTGCAACGCACGCGTCGCTTTGTCGCGGCGTCTCTGCTGGGCACATGAGCACGCTGCGCTAGAGTCGCTCATCTGCAATCTGCGAGCGTTACTGCAGTGTCATGTACAGACAACAGTTCGTCGTACCACAAATCGTTAAATTTTCTCAATTGAAAATGGTCTCTACATGTCAGGCTTAAAGTTGAAAATCTGTTGGAGAACTTTTAACTTTTTTGGTAGGTCGACGTGCTGTTGACTGTACAATCACAAGAACTGTGTGATGTCTGCGCCGCGTTAGCGCAGCGTTCAATTAACTGAAGAGGATTGCGACGCTTGCGCTGTGCATACGCTCATCAAACGCTTACGCTTGACAAACGCTAGTGTGAAGACGCTTTTAAATAGCGAGCAAGAGCTTACTAGTCCGACAGAGGCCGACTGAAACGAGTTGCGCTAGATAGATAGATACTCTTTATTGCACACCAAACAAAGAACAAGAAGTAACAGTTGATATTTTATTGAAAGATGTACAATTTAGGCGGTCTTATCGCTAAAAAGCGATCTTTTCCAGACAACCTTTAGGCAGAGGACAACTATAAAGAAAGGGCTAGGTGTCAGGACTTATTAACTTATCAAATCAAAATAACCATTCACTCGTATCAAATAGTCCCGAATATTTTTTATGATTTTTTTGTCACAATGCCTTGAAAATAGATTTTGGGAACTGCGCGTTATTTATACATCTGAGTGAAGCAGAGTCCATCCGTTATCAGCGTACCTTGGTTATCGTGGCCTCAGGGGGCATGGCTTGTTCCAATTAACATGGGGTCAGCGTAGTACGTGCCAGTGTCTTATCTGACTACACGGTGGGAATACTCGCTTGAGAAACGGTTTAAAGGTAAAATTTAAAGTTTGATTACGAAAAAGGTTTACTTATTTCACAAACTTTAACTTGAACAAAAGGTGGATTAAATGCTAGAAGCCTTATTTGCCAGTCAACCGTTGGGTCATGCAGAAACGTGGTTAGATTATAAAAACATATAACCTTTAGTAACACAGAACAAGTAAGACTCGCTACGCTAATCCCTGTTCTGTGTTTAGTAAGTACTTTCGAAAACAAACATTTATAACAATGGTTATGTCATTGATTAGTTTGATTAGAACGCATGTGCATACTGAGTCATGCTTATTTAAATTGCGTAATCTACATTGAAAGTATGGTTCAATTATGTAAACTTAACCTACACGTATCTACTTAGTTACATACATGCATGTTCTTTTATGCGCTGCGTTCTATACAGGGTGTAAATAAAGGCTTAACGAAGCCTTACACCACGAATTCTATACATAAAACCAAGTAAAATGCAAAAAAAATAATTGCTGGGAAAGAACTTTTATTTTTGTGTATCAAAAAAATAACTTATTTCTAACCCGCAATGTATAGCGCGCACGCCACAGACTATGCCTGTGTGTGTAAGCGGATCATGTTTCTTTGTAAAAAAGTTTAGTATTATCAAACAGAAGTCAATTTTGTAAAAAATCTTTGAAAAAAACTTTACTTTGACTGTCAATAACTCGGTAACCCGTCATTTACCAGGTATAGAGTAAAAGAAAAAAAATATCGTAATAATACGTAGAATATGTAGTATTCGGCTTCGTTAAGCCTTTTTTTACACCGGATATTTCCATTTCTCTAAATAATTTAAGTTCCTATAACGCGTGTAGGAAAAACCTTTGTTATTGCTCACTTATGCTTTTAGAAGTAAGACAAGAACTGAGAGGCGGGACGTACCTTGGTTGATATGTCTGTCGGTCTGTTATCTAGTCTCGTCTAGCCTAGCAAACAAACGTCTCTCTTCGTCGTTGTCTTGCAGACTACACATGCTACTAATATGATAAATGAGGAAGTTTGTAGGTATGGATGTATGGATATTTGTTACTCTTTCACTCAAAAACTACTGAACGGAATGTCATTTTGTTATATCTACAGGTGTATTCGTGTTGTATGCCCACTGGGCGAGGGTACTCGTGCTCCACCAAGATACTAAGTAACCTGCATTTTAGATCTCATCAGTTGAAATATAAAGTCAAAACCAGACTCAGTTTTAAGTTCTAAGACGAAAATCTACTTACCCGCACTGTCGACTCTTGAGTGTTGACAAAATTACCGGTCACTCTTGATTCTTGACAAAAACAACTTTTCTTAACCTGTCTCTCTCTGTTCCTGAACTAACATTATCTTCTCTCGTTCTTGCAGGAGGCTGCCTGACCTCAGGGAGGTACCCATTCAAGTGCCTCCAGTTCGAACTGCCGCCAGACGTCGAGCCCGAAGAGGTCACTGTGGTCGAACTGTGGTTCTATAAGGTAAGACAATATTATTAACAAATACATAACGAAATATGACTCTTAATCAAGAGAGCACTAACAACAGTTGACACGAAAAGGAGTACCTAATGACAACATTGAAAAAAAATGTCCTTAACCAGTAGGTATAGGTAGGTACTTTTGTCAAAACTATAGGCAATAAAATCATTATGAATATGGAATTAACGTATTAAATTAATGTAGCAAAAGCCGCTAGGGTCCCAGAAGATCCTTACCTTGCCGAAATAATAATGATAAATTGTAATTGGACAGCACACACGGCACACGCCGCACACACGGGGAGAAGATGAACTAGACAAGGAAAACTATCAATGTACTTTTTTAAAATAAAAATAGACTAGTTTTGGCAGAACCTGTGACGCCTTTGAGACTAAACTGGCGATCTACGTTTACTAAAGAGGCATGACAGTTTCAATTTATGCGTCTACCCTCCATAAAAATTAACATTTTATAGCTACGTTTTTGTGTCTTTTCACACTTGGCATTATCGCTGCGGTTTTACTGCTAGGACCAAAGGCTAGGATTAGTGTCCATAATAAAATAAAAATGCTACTATTCTAATGTAAATAAATAAATCCTAACATCGTACCTACTCATTCTAGGAACGCGACCCGCTAGACGAGTACAACCAGACCTTCGTCATCTCAGAAGCAGCCCACTGGGACAGCCAGCAGCAGTTCAAGAAGACGAAGCCCATCGCCATCAAGGAGACCAGCATCGGCGAGGGCTGGGTCCGCGTGGAGCTGGCCTGGGCGGTGCGCGTGTGGCTCGAGGGTCGGGAGACCAAGCACACGCTGCACGTCGCTTGCAGAACATGTCAGGTTGGTTTACAGAATCCGAATTGTTGACCTAAGACGCAGCCCTTGATTACTTTCGTAAAATGAATATATAGATAGCCATCTGTAGATACCCATTAGCGGAAAAGATGCAGAACTCTGATTTGATCCAAGCTTTGACTAATAAATATGTAGCCATCAAATAATTAATTTCATCTATTTGGTTGGTTTCAGTACCAAACATTACATAATATAAGTATTATTGACTCTAAACCGGCAAACGATTGACCAGCAATGGTCTGCGGACGGCAAGTCGGTAACGCAGACTAGCCGATCATATCACCATGGCAATGGCAAAATACCAGTTTTTCAGTTGTGAATTTTTGAAATTACTACAGCAACAGCTTGCCGCCACCTTAACGGTCGTCAGTTCACCAGGCGGCACGAACAAAACCACAAAATCTAACCTTTAATTTTTTATTTACAGCTGCGACGAGCGCCCATTTCCTTCCACAAAAAGCACCGTCCGTTTCTAGTGCTATACACCAAATACGCCGGCAAGCAACGCCGGGGTCGCGCACTAGAGTGCGGAGCTACCACCAGCGAGTGCTGCAGGGAACACCTGTACGTCAGCTTCAAGGAGCTGGGGTGGGACGACTGGATCATCCGTCCAGCGGGCTACCACGCCTACTTCTGCAAGGGGACCTGTGCCCCCATAACTGCTGTTACCATGACGGATAATAGCTACCACCACAATATTATTAGAGTAAGTTTGCCTTTTTGTCTTCTTCTTTTCGTGTCGATGGCAATTCTGTGAAATTTTTGGTTTATATTCAATCGTTTATTTGTTTTTTTGGTGGTCAGTATTCCGCCGAACAAATGAAGGGTTCGAATCCCGCAATTTTAAAATAATGATGTGTTAAACATTCTAGTGTACGTATCTCGTCGTAGTACCAGACAATGTTTTCAGCACACCCAGACGCCATTTAGCATACCTACTTAGATTTTTTTTCTGAATTTTCTTTACCGTTGTTCAAAACTAGCTCTTGGACTCAAGACGAATTACCACTTTAAATGTGGCCAAATTTAGGTGGTTTGAAGTATTTTTTTTTTGCGCAATTTTTTATAACATCGTACACTTTTCTATAACACTGACAGTTGCCTATCTTTCCAGAAATACTTCTACTCAGTATCCAACGAGCGGCGGATAGAGTTCAACCCGTGCTGCGCGCCGACCACCTTCAGCTCGCTGCAGCTGCTGTACGTGGACTCCAACAACACGGTGACGCAGAAGACGCTGCCCAACATGGTCGTGGAAACCTGCGGGTGTATGTAGCTGCTGAATAGGGACCAATAGGAACTAAAATATGTTAAATATTGGCTGTCTGTAAAGTCGGTTTACGGACGTTAATTTTACGTGATAACGTCGAAAACATTGATGCTACTCGGACGCATCGGCCGATGGAGTGGAAGAGATATATGCGTCACAAGTCGAACGCTTAGGCCGATCGTGCCTCTCTATCGCTTGATCCGCGCTCTCGCTCGCACGCGGAACGTGATTTTTCAAGCGTGCTGCCGGTCATCGTTTTATAAGACGTTATCACGTCAAATCGGTCAAATAAGAGAACTAGTAGGCAAGAAAAATAAACTTAACTGACATTTCAGAGCCACCTACTTATTATTCGCTGTACTCAGAGGAACCATCAATGATGTATATTTCTGAAGAACTGAAGTTTATTCGTTTCGTCTAAGAGTAGACAAATATAACCTTTACAGACTTTCTAATAAGTGGTTTAAGTAGGCTCAAATCTTAATATTGTGTTCTACTTTTGTAAATATAAACAAATTTCCCTAAAAACAATAGGAACATCGAAACAAAACAACTTTTCTTTACTAAAGTGGCAGTGCTACTTAAACAAAATGTATGGAATATTCATTACATTACATGGTTAAATTTAATTTTAAAACAATGCTTCACGATGGTCAAGTACTCCATGGTTAAATTAAATTAATAAAAAAATGCTGGTGAACGATGCACGCAGTATACGGACTTGTTTCTTTTGACATCACTTCACACCACTGCTAAAATATCCAACCGCAGGAAAAATGAATTCGGTACTAAATCATTTTTTCTCAGTTTTGTCTGTTTATTTGATTCATTAAGCTTAATCAAAAATATCTCTTTTGCTCTGAAAACCTACTTAATGTGATACTGCAAGTTAGTTTAAAACCATAGTTAAGTTCTCTAGATAAATATGTTGTGATTGATGTTAATTGATCATTACTTTTAATGAGTTTGCATTTATGTTATTTATATTTTGCGTAGTTTAACCAAGGAAGATGTTCTTTGGTTTAGCTTGTATTTAAATAAATTCGTTTTTATATGCATATAATGAAGAAGAAATATGAATGTTTTGAATATACAGGTTGTAACAAAAAGGCGAAATAAAATTTAAAGGACGTGTAGAGTAGTAAATGTGTAGTTCCTATGCAAAACCACAAACTCGTGCGAGTATAAATTACTGAGTAAATTGATGCTAAAGTTTTAACAAAAACTTATCGGTGGCAACCTTAGCGCATCAGCTGATCGTGCGGCGGGCGACGGTTGCGGGCGGGGGTTCGCTAACGAATGACCGCAGATTCAGAGTTGTCAACACTTTCGGTAAAAACACAATTTATTAACTTAGTATGGGAAAAAAAGCTGTTTATTTTTAACTAAAACTTTTACTACTTAATGTTCACATTACATACATATATACCCTTAAATATTATTTCGCCTTTTTGTTACACCCTGTATACCTAAAAAAATAACGAACAACGCATTTTGAATTATTTTTCTTTTTTTTAACGACGAGAGAGATAGTTTTCTTCTTCCTTAAAATGCACATAGAAATTATTTAAGAAATGTTTACGTTAAATAATGTTAACAATTAAAGTATGATAAATTATCAACCTAAAATTAATTGTAATTTTAAATTCTTAAACAATTCGAATATTTTCGTTGAAATTTGTTCCTTTAATTTAGAATAATTAAATTGTCTAGATTAATTTGTAAATATTTTTATAGTAATAGTCCGTTTCAATCTTATTAAATTAATATTGTTTTATATTTAAATTTTTCTTTGCATTTGTAAGTTTTGCTCGGAATAAACATGTTAATTTGAATGGATTGGGAGTGGGACAGAATTAGAGATATTAACTTAGATATTTTGATTTAAATTCTCGTAAAATAATACTACTTAAGTACAGTACTCTGCGAAAACGAGTTTTTTCTAAGACGATTAATACGAGTGACAGAGACAACGCTCTACAAAACCGAAGTCAGCCGATCATAGCCAAATCTCATTCTAATCACCGATATATATTTTTTTTATGTACTGTACTGGGAGTCGTAAATCCTATTTCTTAAGTAAATTATAACTTGAAATAAATCAAGATATCGCCTAAAACATTCCACGATTAAGGACACTAAATTAATTAGTCCGATTTTTTAAAGTCACTCTCTTATATTAATTGAAGTTCATCTCCTCCTCTTGCGTATAATAATAAGAAAAACAAAACCCATTTAATTATATTGTTATCGTACAAAGTAAGGAATTAATTGTTATTATACAACGTTTTTTAGTCTTACTTGTTCTGTAGTTTTTTTGCCAGAAACTTTTTAAGTTTACCCAGTCACACAGTCAATTTAGAAAAGTGTTGTCAAAATTAATTCGAACCATTTGCGTTCGTTTATTGAATTTATATCTTTTGAATGAATGGAAAGAAACAGACAAAAGGCTTTAAAACTGTCTAAACTAAGCTAAAATATATCTATATTAATCGTGTCTTTTTCAGAAATTGTCTATGGATGCTATGTTTGATAGATTTTTAGTTTTATGTTTCTTAATTTGTACGGTCTATCTCTTTTCTTTCTTTAACGCCAGGAAGAGGCAGGTGAACTTGAATTATGAAAATGGCTAAAGAGAATCTAGCCTATCATTTTCTAAATATTGCATTATTGTAATACGAATGTACTTAACAATATACAGTCTACCACTGCAGTGTCCAAGTATTATGAGTAGAATGTAAGGACAATATTGTAGTAGTGAAAATTAATTATAATAAAAAAGTAATATTATCATTTTGAATATTTCATTTATGTCGTGTGGTGCCGGCACGTTAAAAGAATAGCACTACTCCTTCTCTTGCTATGGGTGTCGTAAGAGGCGACTACAGGAGAACCGCCACAAGAAGACGGGCAGCAGCGTCTCCTCTCCACCATTGGCCAAACTGCGATCGCCAACCCGCCTGCCAAGCGTGGCGATTATGGAATCATCTCCTCCTTTTGGAGAGGCCTGTGTCCAGCAGTGGACTGATATAGGCTGGTGATGATGATGATATTTCATTTATAGTTCGTCTGTCATGCATGCTTTTACGGTATAGTGTAGTGCAGAAATTACTGGTTACATTTTAGGGGTGATTCAGAATTGAGTCTAATATACAGGATTTAAAAATCCATAGTAAGTTAAGACGATTGGTAGTGCAATGATCCAAATGACAGCTCATCACTCAGAGGTCTTGGTTTTGAATCCCAGGAGAGATATCTAGTTTTATCATACGCGAAATAGAGGTTATAGTACAGTGACGTGTGGTGAATCATTGTTTTATTAAACAAACATGTTTTATTTTTAAACAACAATGGATTTCTAAGACACTTTTTCTTGTGTATTGTGTAATTTTGGCTAGTAGTTTTAACACCCTGTTTAGAACAATATCAATAATAACATAATATAGATCCCATCTATGCTCTAGAGCAAGATTGGGGTCAAGAGCAAGCCCATCTCAAATATATATATATATATATATATATATATATATATATATATATATATATATATATATATATATATATATATATAATTACTTAATTCTGCAGTACTATAGCTAAACATTTCCTAATATTTTTGGATCATTAATAACATTTGGCATAAGTATCACGACCAATCTAGTATTTTCCTACACGAATGATACAAAACCATAGGGATAATGAATAAAACTCTATAATCAACGACACAACACATTCTTTACTACTTATAAAGCAACAGATCACAACAAAATGCCTCTAACGTCAAAATTTACAAAGTCGCACAGAATAAATAGTTATCACTTAACGCCTAGCAAGCGTACCGATTATTCGATACTAAGGCCTGGGGGCCTAGCACGAAAGTGTATCTTTCGTTCGGTCGTATAAACCTTACAAATTAAAATGGCCAGTCTCATGTGTCAATCTAGCCGTGTAAAAGAACCGACCGTTTTCAATTGTTCATAAATTGTCAAAACTGATAAGGCCGAATGGATGTTTCCATTTGATCGGATAATACGACCGACCGAACGATGCGCTTTCGTATTAGGCCTCCTGCGCTGCTTCGAGCGTGAAAACGCGGCGATTTTTACAACGCTGCATAAGGCAGGCGTATCTAGTAATCTTTCCTATGGATTGTATGACAAATTGCGTATTCACCCTCAAAACAACACAGGCACTAATACTAATGTCCTGCGCTGCTTTCAGCGTGAAAACGCAGCGTTTTTTTTGGCAGAGACAGCACCTTTGCATAAATGGACGTTGTATCTCGTAGATTGTCATTTTTCTAAAGATTGTATGACAAACTGCGTTTTCACCCAGCAACACAGGCACTAATAAGGGTCTGCGCTGCTTCGAGCGTGAAAACGCAACGTTATTTTACTACAGACACAACGCATTTGCATAAGCTGGACTTATCTCGTTTCAGATTGTCATTTCCTTATTTTTTCTATAGGTTGCATGACAAATTGCGTTTTCACCCACAAAGCAACACACGCTCTATACCCCTCAAGTTCGAGCGTGATATGAATGCGGTGCGATAGGCGTTGGCTAGGACGACATACACTAGGTAATTAGGTCAGCCTTTCTCAACCCGTTTGAATTTGGGTTTTAGCACTTACATGCTATTCCAGATATTATTACACTTGAAAATAATTGACCGCCTCAGGTGGGATCCGAACCGCACTCAACCCAATTCAAGGACCAACCATTTAACGTCAAATAACTTTAATTCACGCTTCTCCAAAATGCCGGTTAATAAATATGCTCATTCCGTAATCCCCTTGAAATGAGCCGACGGACTATATCGTGTCTCAGGACTACAGGTTGAGAAACACTGAATTAGGATTAGTGTAGGTGCGTGCTTAACTTCCCCACAGCACCACCTTTCTTCTCATACGTTAGCGCACTTCGTTCCCGTCAGCTTCTATCGCCCAGCATGAGTATCACGCGCAAACATTTTGGGCTATGATACGCTCTAGGTGAAGTTTTTAAGCTGACCATATTTTAGGAAAAATAAAAGTTCTGTTTACTATACTACGTCACTTAACCAACGGAAAAATGAGGCATTTGAAAGATATCACTTCTCGCTTGCACAGAATGTCAAGTAAAATGAGTGAATCTGAGACGTTAAACAATATCCTTTTTTTTTCTATTTAAGTCATAATAATATGAAATCTATAATAGGTACGGCTAAAAAATCCAACTGACTCAAATGACTTTCAGTTTTTGCTAAAATTAATTTGATTCTACTATACAGTGCGGCCTAAAAACTTCACCAAACATATTCCTTACAAAAAATAATTTAAATACATACATCAACTGACCAGAAATCAACTCTCCTGTCTTTAACGTAATCTTATTCAATAAAGTTTACATCACAGAATAAAGGAAGTGAGTCCAATTGGAAGCAGAAATTGTTAAAACATCACATTATTAATACATCAAAAAATAATGTCAAAATATTTGGAAAAAAATGACTAATGTACGCAAAATTTTCTAGCTAGCCAAACTTATAAAGACTACTCTTTATATCACCGAGCTATTAAAATAGTAAACAAATAAATCGATGCCATATCTAAAACTAAGCAGAAAATAATATGCACCGCTACAACAAAAAGGACGGATAAAATCGCGATATGTCATAGTACAACCTTCGGAAGAATGAAAAAAAAAACATGCCATAAATATATGGCACTTTACTGTAAAAAAAAATTGTAACTCGTCATAAAATGGCACAAAATTTCTGCTGAAAACTGCGAATTGGACTAAATAGGCTAACTTGTGACCTAGAGTTCGAAAGACTTAACCTAACTTATTAACTATACACTTTTGGAATGGTTTGAAACATCACAAGCCTTTTGTTATAATTTAGCTACGTATATGGGGTGTTAACATTATAGAGATGTCAAATAAGGGTTTCGGATACGGATATTTACGTTATCCGTAAAAATCTGGTCGTTCAGTTAAAAACTAGACAAAATTAAATAAATAATTACGTCAATGTGTTATTATTTAAACAATGACTAATACTTATGAACATAAAACACCCCATAAAAATACATCAAAAATAACTATCAAGCAATGTACTTGCAGTATTATTGCTCGATATCACACATGACTTTTGTAACAATGTAGCAGACAAGCCTCTTTAATGACAGAAATGCATTATTGTAGCCACCATTACCACGACTCAATGGCTAAAAAATAATAATCACACTATTCCTTTCGGATATTCATCGGATATTTCGGATACGAATCTGAGCCACATCATAGCAAAAGTCAGAATATTTGTGACATACGTGTACCTCGGTAAGCACCATAAATAACATCGAAAAATTTCTATCAAAATTACTAAGACACTAAACATTGAACATATTTAACTACGATTTCATATAATAATGTAGACGACACATAATTATGCTATAGTATACGTCAGAAAATGGTCCACATTTCCTTATCCATTTAGATTTTCTATGGTCATTATTTTGTTAAGTGCATATTTGATCAGTTGACAGTAAATCTCCTTAGAATAGTGCCTCGAAACATGTTTGCTACATATAATACTTAAAATCTTCCATAAGCCACCAAGAGATGGCGTCGCCAGTATATGAGATCTCGATGGTAAGTCAAATCATATTTGTATAATAAAAGATACGGTGTTAGGTTTTTTATGACATTTAAAAAACTGCTAAAATATGCACATAAATGATTTCTGAAGAGTTCAGTTTATTTTTAAAGTTATGAAAATATTAAAATCTATGATATAATACCGTAATATTATGTGTTAAGCCCATAAAACAAGACCAACTGCCAACTGATTAAATAGTTATATCGTCACCAGAACCTCGTCGCTGATTCTTTGTCATAAATATTCATATATTCATATTTATATTCATAATATTCCTGCATGAAACATCAAAAAACATGTCTTTTATACGTAAAACTACATATAAATTACATGAAATTATGTAGCTGGCACAATAAATACACATTACTTAAATATCATTTTACAAATGTCACATTTGAATGTCCATTTATAACCAAACTACGTTATGTTTACTCAATATTAATAATTTAATGACTGAGTTTTGAAGTTTACTCTCAAATCTCTAGCAAACATATTCGAACAATCTCTAACAAAGACTGCAAAATACATCTCTTCCTTATATCTGTCATGTTAAAGTACCATTTTATTTCTTGTTTAGTTGTACCTTAAATAGTTTAGTTGAGTTGTCATTAGACTTACAGCTGTCACATTAAAATCTACTTACCTTCGTAATGGTCACAGATTTTGTGTATTTCTATTTAAATTATTATTTCTCAGTGGTACTCTGAACAGGTTTATCTCCCAGCTGAGTAATCTTTGACTTAGATACTGTCTTTTGTAGAATTATAGTTCAGTTGTCCCTAAAAAGATCAGATGTACCTTAACTGTTCAATAGTTCAGTTGTCAATTAGAAAGATCAGATGTACCTTAACTGATCAATAGTTCAGTTTTCCCTTAAAAGGATCAGATGTACCTTAACTGTTCAATAGTTCAGTTGTCCCTCAAAAAGTTGAAGTGTACCTTCGTAGTTGAGGTTTAGTTGCCCTAGATAATACTGTCTTATCTCACTCATCCGTTGCTCAGCTGTCCCCCACAGTAGTAAGCTTGGCCGTCTCTGAGTCGGAGGGGGGCGCGGGCTGAGTGGACGCGACCTTGATGACGGCGGGTAGGGGGGTGGTGGGGGGGTCCGGTCGCGTCGCGAGGGTCAGCACCCCGGAGTTTACGTCTTCTATCGCTTTGCGGAGCTGTGGAGAGTTGGTTGGAGATTATAGTACGTACGTTTACAAAAGCTATTGCAATAGCATGTAATTAAAAGATAGAACATTCAGACGTAAAATGAAATTGATATCTGGGTAAATAAGAAATTTAATATAATAAGGATTCGGTCGCACTGCTGGGTGCACTGCTTAGTGCTTAGCTTCTAAGTCAGAAGAGAAAAGAAACGTACAAGCAAATGTTATTTAACGAAAGGCATTTACATTAACCCTTAATGCTATAGCGTCTATACATACAGGGTGTAAAAAAAGGCTTAACGAAGCCTTAAACCATGAATTCTATACATAAAACCAAGTAGAATGCAAAAAAAAATAATTGCTGGGAAATGACTTTTACTTTTGGGTATTAAAAAAAATAACTTATTTCTAACCCGCAATGAGCGGATCATGTTTCTTTGTAAGAAAGTTTAGTATTATCAAACAGAAGTCAATTTTGTAAAAATCTTTGAAAAAAAATTGTAACTTTGACTGTCAATAACTCGGTAACCCGTCATTTCCCAGGTATAGTGTAAAAGAAAAAAAAATGATCGTAATAATACGTAGAATATGTGGTATTCGGCTTGTTAAGCCTTTTTTACACCCGATATTTAAAAAAGTTGTTTTAAAGCCAGGCATTTTAAATTATATAATATAAAATATCATTTTATTTACTTTTTTGGATGTAGAATTTTATTAAAAAGGACTTAAAGGAACGCTCTCTGTTATTGAACACACTGTATTTGGAAAACTACTGGTTGCAACTAGCGATGCGGCATAACTGTTAGTATGAGTTACCAAATCTTTACATCTAATAACTAAATTAATAAAAACATGGTGTATGTTATTTACAGAGGCGTTAAAAAATAATACTCACTTCTTTCAACGAGACTACTCCAATTAGACGCCCTATGGCCGTCACATACGCGCGACTCACGCCCAGCGTCGAGAATAGTGAATGGACCTGAAATTAAAACGAACCCAGTAAGCCCATCTTAAAAAAAAAAAAAAAAATTCAATTTACACAGTTGTACTACAATTTTTAAATAAATAAATAAAATTTGGACAACATCACATACATTACTCTGATCCTAAGGTAAGTAGCTAAAGCACTTGTGTTATAGAAATCAGAGACAACGACGGCACCACAACACTCAGACCCGAGACAGTATAGAAAAGTTCCGTTTTCTGCATTGACCCGACCGGGGATCAAACCCGGAACCTCAAAGATGGCGGCGCCGCATACTCGCCTCTTATTATGTGATCTTTTGATATACTTTCAGGCCACATGTGGCGTCATAGATTGGCATTGTTATTCTTAAATACAAGAAAATGTAGACGAGTGACTGAGCAAGAAAAAGAATAATCAAACTTTTCAGGTTTTTAGTTATTTTGCAATACAACCCCGCCGCATTTAATACATTATATTTAAAAAATATATGTGAATATTACACATCACTAAATCATCAACGAATGATTTATACCCGTCACAAAATATATATAAGGTCCGATTTTATTAGTGTTCATCCTGTTAACCTGTGACTATATAGGTGAAAAGCAATCGTAAAAACCAACTTTCAAATGTCTATCATAAAAACTAAAAAAGTTAAAAATAAATTACAAAATAACAACATCGACTTCATATTGCATAAACTCGTCCTATCTTCAACTCTTTCTCGCTCTGTACAAGGGGAAGGAATAAGACGGATAATCAGATGGTTAAACATAGCAAAGATAGGACGAGTTTATGCAATATGAACTCAATGTTGTTGATTTTTAATTTTTTTAGTTTTTATGGTACACATTTAAAAATTGGTTTTTACGATTGCTTTTCACCTATATAGTCACAGGTTAACAGCATGAACACTAATAAAATCGGACCTTATATTTACCCTACCATCGTTACGGGATGACTTATTGGATGGTAACGAAAAGAAGCGGCGCAACAAACTCTGTAGTGTTAGGTACTGACCTTGAGTAGCGAAGTTCGCTCGACGAGCTGGAAGGGCGCCGGGTCGATGTGGCAGATGTACAGGCTCTCGTCCTCGTACTCGCAGTCTTCAGGGTGCTGCAGACAGTACTAACAAGTTATCGAATATATCCATGAACGAACAAAAGTCGCTGACATAGCCCGACGGATAAGCAAGCTAAAGTGGCAGTGGGCGGGGCACATAGCACGTAGAACTGTCGGCCGATGGGGCAGAAAGATTCTGGGATGGAGGCCACGTAACAAGCAGCGTGGAACGTCCAACCACAAGGTGGGCAGACAACCTGGTAAAGGTTGCAGGGCGACGCTGAATGCAGGCCGCGCGCAACCGGACAATCGAACCGAAAGTCACTGCGGAGGCCTATGTTCAGCAGTGGACGTCCTGTCGCTGAAATGATGATGATGAGCCACAATAAGGACCAGAAGCCCAATATATCAGTTGGAAACATACCAGGTCTCGCTTCCTGGCGAGCTGCAGCATGTGGTCGAAATCCACCTCTTTGGCCATCTCCAGCTGCTGCCACGCCTTCTGGTCTTCGGGAGACATGTCGCACACGCGCTCACGGGGCTGGAAGTGAAAGAACAGGGTTAAAATGCGGTTATGAATATAATACTTTTGTTTGACACAAATTAAAAAAAATAATTAATATAACAATAAAAAAATTATTTTGGATAATCTATACAGTAGAACCCCGATTATCCGAATCAAATAAAACAAGGAGTATTCCGTATAATTGAAAATTCGGGTAATCAATTTTTCCAAATTCATGGGTCCAAAATATCGCCCGAGGACGATAGTTGTGAGGCGTTCCTTGATTCGTAGTTGTTTTAGGATGGATTCATTCGTACGGAAAGCGGTCCAAGGTATACAAAGCATCCAGCGAGAGCACCACATTTCCACAGCGTTTATTCTGTCCATGTCCGCAGCTTTCGTTGTCCACGTCTCTGAACCGTACAGAAAGATTGAGAAGATTAGTGTCCGCAATAGTGACATTTTTGTTTTGCTATTCTTCCAGATCTTTTCCAGCTGCGTCATAGCGCTCGTCGACATTGCGATTCTTCGTCTGATTTCAGGTTCGCAGGAGGCGTTTGCTGTCAGCATCGACCCGAGATAATTGAACTCCTGAACTTTTTCAAGGGCGCCAGTCTGCTGGAGCTTCCCAAATCTGTCCACAACCATGACTTTAGTTTTACTTTGGTACATGGTTAACCCCAAGACATTACTGGCCCTTTCAACCAGTCCCAACAGTTCTTTCATTTCGTCGGCGCTTTCTACTAGCAAGGTGGTGTCGTCGGCATATCTTAGATTCGAAATCCTAGCACCCCTATGCTTACTCCTCTTTCCCATCCATGTAGCGCTACCCTTAGAATGTATTCTCCGTAGACATCAAAGAGGATTGGCGAAAGACTACACCCCTGCCGAACACCCTTCAAAAAACTAAAGTCATTTGACATATTTGACTCAACACGAATTGAACCTTTACTGTCCTCGTATTCTTGCTTCCTGATAAGCTCTGTCAGGTGGAGAGGCACTCCCATTTCGGTCAGAACCTGCCATAACCTAGTCCACACAACGCAGTCAAAAGCCTTCCTGTAGTCGACAAGACATAAAATTATTGAATTGGCGAATTCGTGGCTGCTCTCAATTATTTGCCTTATGTTAAGGATTTGTTCACGCGTTCCCTTTCCTCTGACAAATCCAGCCTGTTCATGTGGAATTTGTGAATCCAGTAAATAGCGTACACGCTTATTGATTACATACAGAAGTACCTTGCTCGCGTGAGGTATCAACGAAATTGTCCATTAGTTGTCACAGACTTTGGTAGACCCCTTTTTATGTATTATAATGATCGATCGCGTCCCCTCAGTGTTACTGTTTAGATATTTGTGTTGTTATTAAATCTTATCTGTCATCGATGTGTACGCCTATAATAGGTAGTATGCTGTTTACATAAGACAATGTGTGATACAAAATTTGGTGTAATTTATAAATATTGCGTAAATTTACTGTTGGTGTACCTTTTGAAATAAATAAATAAAGTAAGATAAGCTCGTTCTTCTACTCACCAGCTGCACCTTCTTGTTGATGGACGGCGAGCGCGGCAGCGTGTCGTGTCGCGTGTCTAGTCCGCCTTCCACGTCCTGCAGCAGCGACGAGCGCTTGAAGATCGCCTCGAATGCTGCGCGGATCCTGTACCGAACGTCTTACTGTTATATAAGGTCCGATTTCATAAGTGTACATCCTGTTAACCTGTGACTTCATAGGTGAAAAGCAATCGTAAATACCAATTTTCAAATGTGTACCATAAAATCTAAAAAAGTTAAAAATCAAAAACATTGAGTTCATATTGCATAAACTCGTCCTATCTTTGGTACGTTTAACCATCTGATTATCCGTCTTATTCCTTCCCCTTGTCAGAGCGAGTAAGAGTTGAAGATAGGACGAGTTTATGCAATATCAGAGCGAGAAAGAGTTAAAGATAGGACGAGTTTATGCGATATTAAGTCGATGTTGTTATTTTGTACTAAAATTGTTAACTTTTTTAGTTTTTATGATAGACATTTGTAAGTTGGTTTTTACGATTGCTTTTCACTTATTTACAGTCACAGGTTAACAGGATGTCCACTAATAAAATCGGACCTTATATATACATATATAGGGTATAACATTGGACGCATATGCTCATAAGTGCTGATTCTGGTGCTCAAATACAACAAATTTCCTTATGGGACCAACATCGAAATCTCAAAAAAATTATTGACTTCTCCATACAAACTGATGTCGGTCGATCGGTAATTTTGTATGAGGTTGATTTTTTTGGCGATTTCAAATGGGTCCAATAAAGTTGTAGTTTGAACACCAGAATCAGCTCTTATGAGGATGTGCGTTCATTATGTTACACCTTGTTTAGGGTGGAAAGTAATGTAATATTCACTGTACGTGTTATATCGATAGGCCATTTTGAGTTACCTACTCACAGTTTAAATACATCTGGCATTGTGCATGCATTGACTTTTATATTACTTCGTAAGGACAGGGCGGGCAGCATGTTACTGTTGCCACTAACGTAATCTTAAATAATAATAAATATATAATAAATAAATATTGGACAACAACACATACATTGCTCTGATCCTAAGGTAAGTAGCTAAATCACTTGTGTTATAGAAATCAGAAACAACGGCGGTACCACAACACCCAGACCCGAGCCAATATAGAAAAGTTCGTTTTCTAGATTGACCCGACCGAGATCGAACCCGGAACCTCAGAGATGGCGGCGCCATTAAAAGTCCGGCGTGCTCGCCTCTCGGCTACGGAGGTCATTAAAGTAGTCTTATTTAGCCCACGCTGTCAGCTATCGACTGAGCAAAGTTACGTTTCAATTAGAAAAATGTCATTCTTGTCGAGCAGTGTTATTTTATTTAAAAAACGAATAAATGCAATTCTTTTTGTAAAAAAACAAACGTTAAATTAAAAACTTTATAAAAAATTAAAATTAAATTCACATAGAATCGATATCTAAAATAATTTTACACACAGATTACGTGTGCGATTTCAAACACACCATTGTGACCGCATCAATGTGTCATCTAACCCCATACCAAAGTTATGTTACTGTTATTTAGGTATCAACAGCTTTATTTAACTACAATGTTCAAAATACGTATACATATAGTGTCGTGTGGTGCCGGCACGTTAAAAGAATAGCACCACCCCTTCTCTCCCTATGGGTGTCGTAAGAGGCGACTACAGGAGAACCGCCACAAGAAGACGGGCAGCAGCGTCTCCTCTCCACCATTGGCCAAACTGCGATCGCCAACCCGCCTGCCAAGCGTGGCGATTATGGCAAAATCCTTCTTTTGGAGAGACCTGTGTCCAGCAGTGGACTGATATAAGCTGGTGATGATGATGATGATGTTCAAAATACTACACGTTGGTCTATTTATCTACGAGTAGAACAATAATACGTTTCTAGAATATCTACTAAAAAACTACCTACTACTTTTTTTTAATTAAAAATTATAGTGAAGCTACATTATCTTTGACAATATTAAATACCGTATGTCTTGGTGTTGCCTCCTCGCGATAAACAACTGCCTACACCTGTGATAATTTAGAAATTACCTTTTTTTTGTGACAAGTTTTAAACATTTTTTGTTCCTTTGCGCAAATATAAGTCTTAAAGATTCGTGACAGAAAACTTGTAAAATAAAATATTTGCATTACTATCCTTCTGCTGGACATAGGTAGAGTCAACAGCACATCAAGTTAACGAAATAGAAAAAAAATCCAAATTAATAATAAACCTTATTGCTTCAAAATTAAGTTGAAAGAAATTTGTCAGTTTTGGATACCAGCCCCGCAAGCATGACCAACAAAACATGATGTGATATAGCGGTATAACGACACCCAACTGTCAAAATATGAACTTTTATCAAAAGAGCGAGCATGACCGTTACGTCACCGGCACTAACATGCTCGCTGTTTCGATAAAAGTTCAAGATAGCGGTATGTACATAATACTTTGACAGTTGGGTGTCGATAAATCGCTATATCATATCATATCGTGTTTTGTTGGTCATGCTAGGGAGGCATGACGTAAGGTTGTCTGTACAAAAATATATAACAGTAACTAAAATAAGGTATAGTGTACCTGGTCTCGGCGCCGGTGACGGTGGTGTAGACTGAAGGCTGCGGGGAGGTGGGGGTGGGGGTGGGGGAGGCGAGGCCGCGGGAGAGGGTAAACGAGTTCGTCTTCTTCAGTATCGACTTTGGACGGAACAGCTGCCCTGGGGCTGGACAAAATGAAAAAAAATATAAGTTTTAACCAAAAATGCAAAATCGTCTCATCATCATTTCAGCCACAGGACGTCCACTGCTGAACATTGGCCTCCCCCAGTGACTTCCAGATCGGCCGGTTGGAAGCGACCTGCATCCAGCGTCGTCCTGCAACCTTCACCAGGTCGTCTGACCACCTTGTGGATGTGAGTCCCACGCTGCGCTTGCCTGTTCGTGGCCTCCGTACAGACGTCCTCCATTCCAGAACCTTTCTGCCCCATCGGCCGTCAGTTCTACGTGCTATAAGACCCACCCATTGCCAGTTGAGCGTGCTAATCCGTCGGGCTATGTGACTTCAGTTCGTTTACGGATCTACTTACTGCTGATTTAATCTCGCAAAGAAACACCGAGTATAGCCCTTACCATAGCGCGCTGTGCAACTTTGAGCTTCCTTATAGGGCCCATAGTAAGAGGCCACGTTTCTGTTCCTTATGTCATCACAAAATAAAAAACAACTCATTTTTATTTTAGACTTTTTAACACATTTTTATGCAGCGTTGTTTACGTCTGAGGCCATATTAAAGAAGGCTATTGGTATGTGTCCATCATCACATTAAAGGCTATTTCTTTTGAAGTCTTAATCCTTTGGATACTGACTAAAACATAATTTTTAGGGTTCCGTACCCAAAAGGGTAAAACGGGACCCTATTATTAAGGCTCCGCTGTCTGTCTGTCTATCTGTCTCTCTGTCTGTCCGTCTGTCACCAGGCTGTATCTCATGAACCGTGATAGTTAGAGAGTTGAAATTTTCACGGACGATGTATTTCTGTTGCCACTATAACAGAAAATAAGTACTAAAAATTGAATACAATGCATATTAAAGGGGGCTCTCATGCAACAAACGGTATTTTTTTACCGGTTTTATACATAATGGTACGGAACTCTTCGTGCGCGAGTCCGACTCGCACTTGGTCGGTTTTTATATTAGTCTACTTCTGATTCGAAAAATCTAAATAAGAAAAAAGAAACATTTTAAAGACAATTAAAAACATCTTATCAACACTTTTAACCTGTTCACTTGGTTCTATAAAAACATATTTAAAAAAAATACAGGCTGTACAAGAGAATCGGACACTCCTTAAGACCACGTGATCAGCCGGTCATATAGCACCGAGCATCGAATTGCTCCAATAGGAAAAGTTGTTGTATATGACCTGCTAATCACGTGGTTTTAAGGAGTGTCCCATTCTATTGTACACCCTGTATAATAGTGTACCTGGTATGAGTCCACCCTGGTCCTTAGTTGTTAACGAGGAGCCGCGCGTCATGCCCGCGCCCGGCACCTGAAGCATGTCTGGCGCGGGGGTCACCTGAACCAGATATTAATAAATAAATAAATAAATATTGGATCACATACATTGCTCTGATCCTGAGGTAAGTAGTATTAAAGGGATCTTCTAATTAAAACGTTATAACTAATAAAAATATTTTGATACCGATTAGCGCGCGAAAGCACAAGTACGATGCGTAGTAGAATGACATCCCGATGACAGATGACCGCTAGTGTCAGGAACCGCTCATAGGGATGTTTCCATCAATCGATTCCTCGCTAACAGTAGCTATAGCACTTGTGTTATAGAAATCAGAAACAACGACGGTACCACAACACCCAGACCCGAGACAATATAGAAAAGATCGATTTCCACATTAACCCGACCGGGGATCCAACCCAGATCCTCAGAGATGGCTGCGCCACATACAGTCCGGCGTGCTCGTCACTTGGCTACGAACGAAGGTCGTCAAATCTTCCTGCACTCTCTTCTTGAAACTTCCTCGTCCCTATATCTTGTCGACACCTAAGATAGTGATGCCACTAGCCCTCACCTCGAACCTAGCAGAGCTGCCTCCTTCTAAAAGCTTCCACGTCCCTAAATCCCGCCCATACCTAAGAGTGTTTTCCTGAAGAGCCTCACATTTAATCTAGAACACCTCCGGACATCGTCTCACACGCCGCCTCTTCTAGAAACTCCCTTTATCTTCAACATCCCTTCAAGAAGCTTCTTCCTCCCTAAATCCTGTCCATGCTTAAGAGATTTGTCCTGAAAAACCACACCTTTAACCTAGATTACTCCGGACACCACCTCTTCTAGAAACTTCCTCGTCACTATATCTTGTCGTCACCCAAGAGAGACCTTGTAGTAACACTACCACAAGGTCTCATCTCGAACCTAGAACACCTGCGCCTCCTTCCAGAAACTTCTAGAACAGTCTCCTCTAAGCGCGACATCCTGCTGCGCCCGCCTGCTCGTGCCTCCTGCACCCCTTCTAAAAGCTTACACGTCCCTAAATCCTATCTTGAAAAGCTACACATTTAACCTAGAACACCTGCGTCTCCTCCCAGAAGCTTGTAGAGCGCTCACCTCGAAGCGCGAGGGCCTGCGGCGCCGCTGTTCGTCCCTGCGACGCTCGGCCTCGCGCAGCCACAGCGCGGCCACCTGCAGGCGCCGCTCGCGCCCCACCTGCCGCTCGATCACCTTCACCAGCTCCCAGCGGTGGATGGAACCGAGCAGCACCATGGACGCCGGGCTGTCCACGAGCGGGAAGCTCTTTATCGTCTGGGATAGAAAAAAAAAATTGATTGCTTAAGGTTCAAGATCTTTATTCTCATACGAAATGACATTTCATTTATAATGAGATACAGGATTTATGATTAATAAAGAAAATAATTAGCCGGTACTCGAATCTAAATACAGTTTCAGCCTTTTTTCTAAATACATTTAGGTGCAGCGCAGACGACAGACTATCTGTGACGCACTTTTAAGTCTTTGAAAATAGAACCTTTGTAATTGTATGCATTAACGCACACGACGCGCAAAAAGTCCGGCGCACAAAAAATCTGTGGTATTCGGGCAGACCGCGCCGCGCAGCTCCGCACAAAAAGTGTGCGATAAAAATTGAACGTTTGCTTCAACGCGCGCTAACGCAGACGGCGCACACTTTAGTCTGCAATCTACGTCTCTACAGTTCTGCCGAAAGAATGATCGAAGATGTGCGTCGTGTACGTTGAGTCTGTGAAAAATCCGCGACCGACTTTTTGCGCGCCTTGCCGACTTTTTGTGCGATTCGATTACACAAAAAGTGTGCCGTCTGCGCTGCACCTTATGCTTTCACACTCTTTTATGGCGTTGGGTAACGTATTGAATAGTTGTGCTCCCCCAAAGAGTACAGTCGTCTTTCCATAGTTAGTTCTGGGCGTTCTAGAGATCCAGTTGTGCGCCAGTACATCATCTCAGCAATGTAGTCCACTGCTGGATGTAAGCCTCTCCCAAAGAGCGCCAAAGACCAAGATCTTCCACTTTTTTCAACCAGTTCACCTTATTTATTTTTTATTTATTCTTTATTGCACGAAATAATGTACAATTGGCGGACTTAATGCCTCAAGGCATTCTCTACCAATCTTATTTTATACTACCACCTTACTTTATTTATGAAACAAAATCCACAGCTCCTAATTTGTCAAAGTTTGAATAATACATGGTTACTTTACAGCCAATAAAGGATTTACTTTTCATAAAAAAATTGGTTGCCTGTAAAGTCGGTATACGGGCGAAAGTTTTACGTGACAACGACTTTGAGTGGTAAAATAATTTTAATGTGAATATTCATTCGTGCCTTTCACTTTTTATGTCTGTCTCTCTCGCTCTTAGGTGGGCTAACCATGCCCGAGTGGAAGGGACGCGTGCCTCTCACTCGCTCTCATTGTGAGCGCATAACGTGAGCGGAGCGTAACGCAGTTTCTTGAAGTGTCACCCGGCAAACCAATTTATAAGACGTTGTCACGTCAATAAATTTCGTAATTAGTCTACAGAGAATAAAGTTTACGTTACAGCGCATACTCAGCCATAATCGAAGTAAGTAGTAAATAATGAAAATGTGCGGGTGTACGACCTTGAAAATCATCGTCAACCAATCACATCGTAAATGTCAATGTTTTATTTATTTATTTATACTTTATTGCACAGACAAAAAAGTGTGTGATACAAATGACGGACTTAATGCCAAAAGCTTGTGTTTTTTGTACTGGCAAAACAGTACGGTAAATCCAAAAACAATGCATAACATATCGGCCGCTTTTCAAACTTTTAACACGAAACAGACTAAGTATAAGAGTCACAAATTAATATTACTCAAACTTGAGTTTTTTACCTACCTACTGCATTTATTAATAAGGATTCGTGACAAGTGCTTTTAGCGCAATTCGGAACTAGGAGACCGTGATAATGCAGTGTGTTGCCCAATTTAATTGTACGCCAAAAAGGTAGGACACGGTTTTACCTCTTAGGCAAACTTTTTGTAAAATAAATAACACATTAATAATTGATTATTATAGGTAAGTCAAGTTCTTTTTTAGAAGTTGAAAAGTTGTTTAATGCGATTTTCAGTCCCCGGGAATCAAGTGACATACCTTATTCTCCTTGAGTAAGTCCTTGAGTTGCTGGAAGGTCATCCTGTTCCATATATACTTCACGTCACGTACCATGAAGTCTTCGACGCAAATATCGTACATACCTGCAAAAATTAGTTAAATATTATTTAGGTGTCAAATGCACAATACAAGTGACTATATATTCCTATCCCTAACACACACATATTTATTTACATTCATACACACGCTACAGTGTGTGGTTTATTTCTGCCAATGTAGAGTAAATTATTTGATTAGTGATTACAATAAAACACGGGTGTTCAGTACTTTATTGCTTCTTCAGGAGTCCGTGTAGGCTACTTTTCCTGTAGAAGCAGGTTTCAAGAAGTCATCGGATCTAAAGAAAGTTGTCATGTTAATAAAGATATTTTTTTATTATTTTCCTTTTTATAAATATTCTCTTATTTATTTATTTATTAAGGGCATCCAACAAATCTTACACTAATACAATTAAAAAGTTAAACTATAAAAAAAGTGTAGATTCAGTTACAGGTTGCCACGACTTTCAAATGTGAGTGTGTGTGATATTTAACTTTTAAAAGAGAAATTAGAAGTCACTTTTAGACATGTAAAAAGCCAAAATTTACTTGTTACATTGTTCTACTATTATATATATTATTATTATTCTTTATTATTTAAGTGCTTTAAGACACAGTACACAAATATTTTATTAACGTAATATAAAATCAACTATGTATGTTTTTTCTCTTTGTTAGTTTGGGTGCGTGCGAGTAAGTAGGTTTCTAGGTTTTCTTTACGTCAACAGTTCTTATTTCTTAATACATGCACAATTTCCATATTGCTATACTTAAATTACTATAAACAAAAAGTATTGTTGATGTATTAATTACAAGTTAAGAGCAACTGCACAAACATAATTTGCATAGAAGTGTTATATGGTCTGGTAATTAGCCTCTACGGGCAGTAGACGAGGTGGCCGAGAGGTTAAGGCGTTGGACTGCTAATCCAATGTGCTCTGCACGCGTGGGTTCGAATCCCATCCTCGTCGAGACATTTTTGATTGTGAACCCAAAAATATTTAAGAAAATAAACAAAGTAACATTCACTTATTTAGATTTTTTTATTGACATTCCGTACGGAACCTTAATGAATATTTAAATAAATAAAAAAAAACTCAAGATGGGTTTCATTAAATCTTAATTATCGTGTGTACTTTTCGTCGAAGAATGATTTTGAATAACGTTTACGTCTCTTTCTTTCGCTATAAGAAGTGGCAAGAGCCAGAAATAAGTTATCCCCAAAATATTTAAATTTAGATAAGAAAAACATTATGATTTTAAACCGAAAAAAATTATGAACTTAAACCTAAAAAAGGAGCAATAAAAACAAACAATAATTTGGCTTTACGATTTCCAAGTTTCGAGTGATTTTATATACACAGTTTTCAAGTCAAATGGTGAATACTTGTTTCGATATTCAAGTTTAAATCCAGAATCAAAAACGTCTCGACGAGGATGGGATTCGAACCCACGCGTGCAGAGCACATTGGATTAGCAGTCCAACGCCTTAACCTCTCGGCCACCTCGTCATGCGCTTACATAGGTTAAATATTGCAGTTTGTTTATCAACGACCGGCAATTAAGTGCATAATAAAATTTCATACAAAATTTATTAGCTGAGTTGACGCTAGTCCAATATGCAAACTAAGTTGTTCTATTTATTATAGTAAATTATTTTCCGAACGGATTTACTGTTAAAGAATTCATTATTCTCATAAGAAATAATATTTCACTTACATGTGAACTTAAATACGTTATATAATGTCCGATTTTTTTAGCACTCATCCTGCTAGCCTGTGACTATATACGTATAAGTTACATAATTTGTTATATGCGCGAGCGCGCTAAATACATCAAAGAGACACTGTCAAAATACAAAATACTCATCACTTAGAAACACGGTGATGGGTAGTTACATCATTACAACAAGACGACACACATATACGGCGCTACTGTGAGCGGCACCAAGCGAGCGGAGTGAGTAGTGACCGGCCGGCCCAGCAAAACAAAAGCATAGTAGAATAAGAGAAGTAGGCCAACTCGAGCCTCGAACGAGAGATAATAAATAGCCTAAACACGTAGGGCTATCGCTTAAAGTTTAATCAATTGTGATAAATTGCATAGTTAATCTTCCAACAAAACGATTTTTCGTGTAGCGACTTTAACTTTAAAGATAAAGCTGCAAATCATATGTACGTCTACGTATGTATATAAAATTACACAATAAGCATTTTGCAACACTTTCCCTTTTCTTTTTAGTTGTCCTCTGCCTGAAGGTTGTCTGGAAGAGATCGCTTTTAGCGATAAGACCGCCTAAATTGTACACCTTTCTGTAAATATCAACTGTAACTTCTTTGTTTGGTCTGCATTATAGTGTCCATCTATCTTTTATTACAGCGCAAAATATCTTAAAGCGCTATCCTTCTTAAAGTCATTATTAAAAGGAATAGTACTCACGACTGGCCGAGGACAGCAGGTCGGGCAGGTAAGGCAGCTTCTTGATGAGGATGATGCTGTCGAAGCAGGACGGCTGCAGCAGCGCCGCCACAGCGTTGGCGGACAGCACCGCCGCCATGATGGGCAGCAGGTGCGTCACCTGTCCAATACGCTTACGTTACAAACTACGGCCAAATTATACCTTAGTAATATTATAAATCACTGAGATAAGCCGCGGACAGACAGGGGAACAGACATGACGAGAAAGCTTAAAAATATATTTACACGCACACACACACACTAACCACACTTAAAAGCAAATTATAATAAACAAAACGGCCCTCCTTATTCCTTAAAAAATGTAATCAGCAATAATCGCGCAGTCATCGCCCGATTGATAGTTAATGTCAAAATCTATGGGCAGCACTGACAGTAGATTGCTTTGATTTTGTTTTTGCTGCCAATTTGCAATTTTAAAGCCTGAATTTTCGCTATCGCATTACTTTTGCAAGATACGGAATCTGGGTTCCGTTTCGAGTCTGATCTTCAGGAGACCTGTAACACAGGTTATTTTGCCGATAACAGACAGGCACCAGTGATCCACAAAATAACTGATACTAAATTAAGCTATAAAAATGATAAAGAATAAACTGCTAGCAGCTTCTTGATGAGGATGATGCTGTCGAAGCAGGATGGCTGTAGCATCGTTGCCATGATAGGAAGCAGATGCGTAACCTATGGTACGAAATGTTTAACGTGGCGGATAGATGGAGCTGTACGCGTGTTTCTTTGATTGGTAATATTGGAACAATCATGACTGTATTTATTTTAACAATATATAAAGAAAAGCCTATTAAAGTAATTAATAATAAAACACTCATTTTTTTATTTGAACATACGTTGAATTTTAAACTAAGATTTTTGTTTATAGACATGACAAGATTGTTATCAATATTATTTTGTCAATCAAGAGACTACATTGTAGTAGTGTTTTGTTTTTTTGAAAAAGCACTACATCATAACGTATTCTTTTCTTATGAAATAAAATGGTATTTTCTTTTTTCAGTGGTATTAAAAACCAAGGAAAAACCGCTATAAAATAAAACTGAATAAAAAATAATTGTCTATTAGTCGTATTTTGTCAAATCTGAGAAGGCCAATTGTAAATACATATTTACTTACTACAAAGTTTTAAAGAATATGATAATACAATTTTAGATAAAACAGCAAAAAGAAATAAAGAAAAAAAGAGTGTCTTTTGTCGTTTAAATAGTCGTCTACTTTATAATATCCTTTTTCAATGTAGTTTTTTAATTCATGAACAGGTAGCTCAACAAGAGTTTTTGTACTTATGTATGTATGTTTGCACGTACCTGTCCAGTCATCTCGCTGACGATGACGATGGTGGACACGGTGTGCGTGACGGCGCCCGTGAACGCGGCCGCGCCCACCACCGCGTACCCGCCTGCAGGGGGGGGGGGATTATACAGGGTGTACAAAAGAACGGGACACTTCTTAAAACCACGTGATCAGCTGGTCACATACAACAACTTTTCCTATGGGAGCAACTTCGAAATCGTGATTTTATTTTCAGATGCTCCATACATTATCATCTAGGTATGCGAGTCAGTTTGTATGGAGCAGCTAAAAAACTTTATCGATTTCGATGTTCCATAGTTCTTGTCTATGACTCTGATCACATGGTTTTAAGGAGTGTCACATTCTTTTGTACACCCTGTATACGTTTACAAATAAACTGAAACTATAAAACTACAAAGTGTAAAAAAACCTGTTCAATCAATACAAGGTAATTCTACTGTCTACTGCAAAAATAAAACTACCAAGGTAGGTTTATATTAAGATTTCGATATTGGTTCTTTAGTAAAAGTTGTTGGATTTGAGCACCCAAACACCTTATCATAATGTGCGTTGATTAGGTTACACCTTGTCTTTCAAATTGACAAGCACATAACCATTGACGACTGTCTGGCGTAGTGGTTCACACTCCGGACTACAAAGCCCGGTGATTGCGGGTTCAAAACTCGCGATGAGCAACAGCATTTGTATTTAAGGCATGGATGTTTATTAACTTAAATTAGGAAGTTAATCCGTTATTAAACAGACATAACTTTAAAACAATCTTTGCTTAGTTTAGAGCTAGATAATAAGTGTGATTGTGGAAAGAATATCCCACTGTCCCACTGAAAATTGCGAAAGTTTGTAAGGATGTTTGGATATTTGTGGCTCAATCGCGCCTAAACGGTTCCTAGATGAAATTTCGCATACATATCGGATATGAATACTTTTCCATATACAGGGTGTAAAAAAAGGCTTAAGGAAGCCTTAAACCACGAATTCTATACATAAAACCAAGTAGAATGCAAAAAATATAATTGCTGGGAAATGACTTTAATTTTTGGGTATCAAAAAACATAACTTATTTCTAACCCGCAATGTACAGCGCGCACGCCACAGACTATGCCTGTGTGTGTAAGCGGTCGGCGCGAGCGGGTGGCGCGAGAGCACTGCGCACGATTCATTGCCGGCTGTGCCCTTTAAAGGCCTTTTATGAAAGAAGCACTGAACATTTTTATCATGTTTCTTTGTAACAAAGTTTAGTATTATCAAACAGAAGTCAATTTTGTAAAAATCTTTGAAAAAAAATTGCAACTTTAACTGTCAATAACTCGGTAACCCGTCATTTCCCAGGTATAGTGTAAAAGAAAAAAAATGATCGTAATAATACGTAGAATATGTGGTATTCGGCTTGGTTAAGCCTTTTTTTACACCCGATATTGTTCTTTATTTAAACGTTTCGCATTATGTTTATACATAATACCACAGAGTGAGTAATATACTACGTAAAATACCAAACATCCTGTCGTCCACGCAAACGAAGTTGCGGGCACAGCTAGTATTATTATGATAACTATCTTACCCGGCAGAATCTTCTGTATATGCCCCCCATAGGCGACCCCCAGCGGACAGAAGTAGTGCATCAGTTCCCCCGCCAGGCGGCCCAGCGACGCGCCCATCTTGAAGGCCGGCACGAAGATGCCGGCCGGCACGGGGAGCGTGCACGACACCATGCTGAGGAAGAACTGGGGAAGAACAGAGTCAATGGTCTCAGTCAAGCCGGTCAAGCAAAAGCAAGCCTCTGTAGACGAGAGGCGAGCACGCCAGACTTAAATGGCGCCGCCATTTCTGAGGTTCCGGGTTCGATCCCCGGTCGGGTCAATGTAGAAAAGGAACTTTTCTAAATTGTCTCTGGTCTGGGTGTTGTGGTACCGTCGTTGTCTCTGATTTCTATAACACAAGTGCTTTAGCTACTTACCTTAGGATCAGAGCAATGTATGTGATGTTGGCCAATATTTACATATTTATATTTAAGCTATAAATGGTACAATAATCAGCTCTTAAACATTTTTGCATAAAAAAATAATTGCCTTTATTTTTATCGAGTTTAGATATAAACCATGTCTATTTTATGTAATCATCCATTACATCTTTATGTTATGAAGTACCAAACAAATTGAATTTGTTTCAAATCTTTATTCTTAGCAAAATACATATTGCGTTGAACATTTAATAACAAATAAATAAATATTATATATAAATATTGGACACTAAAGCACTTGTGTTATAGAAATCAGAAACAACGACGGTACCAAAACACCCAGACCCGAGCCAATATAGAAAAGTTCGTTTTCTACATTGACCCGACCGGGGATCGAACCCGGAACCTCAGAGATGGCGGCGCCATTTAAAGTCCGGCGTGCTCGCCTCTCGGCTATGGAGGTTGTCAAAAATATCAAATTACATCCTTAATTAGATCCAAATTAATTCATTACATTAATTTAAAATGCCATACTTAATTAAAAAAATACGTTTGATTTAAATAAACTACTACGCATTGTTATATAAATAACAAATAGGTATATGTCAAAGGACACTCATAATAAATCGTCAATACAAAAAATTTATAAAAAATTGTGTAAAATTCGTCAAAAAATAAAACAGATAGTTTTATTTTTATTTGGTCCATCCTCAAGGTATTCCACCACAGAATAATAATAATAATTTTCTTAAGAGTAATGACTTAAGTTCTCTTTCAAAGACTGATAACTTGTTTATGAATTATGCTAGAAGCATCCTACAAGCCACGCAAACCCAATTTAACGGCCGTCTGGTGTAGTGGTTCGCGCTCCGGACTACAATGCCTGGCGGTTGCGGGTTCGAATCCCGCGAGGAGCAAATGTTAGTGTGATGAGCACGAGCATTTGCACCTAAGTCATGGATGTTTATAAACGTATCTAAGTATGTTTATCCGTTATCTTGTCGCCATAGCACAAGCTTTGCTTAGTTTGGGGCTAGATAATTCGTGTGATTGTGGAAACAATTTATTATTATTATTAAATTTAATTAATGCGTTTACTAAATTACCCCGAACCAAAAATCTAACTAGAAACTGTGAACCCCAGGTCGCATAGTAAAAGTTGTTATTTAGCGAATGTTAACTAATAAATATATCGATTATAATATTATTATAACATCAAAAACCAATAAATTGTCATAACATCAAAAAAACAACCGTTACACGAATTGCAAAATTCTTCGAATATCTTTATTCACTAAAGGTATTCGAAGAATTTAGTTTAAATAAAATGTTAAATATATATGAAATATAGACGACTAACTACGTAGGGATTTGAACCATCGAATCAGATATCACAATTCCTATAGTCACTCAAACTAGCCATAGCACGCATGCGTAATCACACGAAATTGGGCGAATTATACAAATTACCTACTTATTTCAGTTTACACAGTTGTTATAGCTTATCAGCAGTTGTGTAAGTAGCTTCAACACCAGGCCTCTTGTTCTCAACATTTTATATTATTGTTAAATATGAGACAGGCATATAAAATAATATACAGTATGTCTGGGTTTCGACCGGCGATAATTTGAGGGCTTTTAATTAATCAAATTTTATCGATAAAAAACCCCTCTAACTCTCTCCCCTATTGAAATGGAAGCCATTTAAATATTTTAAAAAGTTTTTTTGTTAGCATGCAAAAAAATACTATTATAATAAAAGCACTTAAATTATCGCCGGTCAAAACTCGGACACACTGTCTATAAAAAAGAAAATATGTACAACTTACACCTCTAACCAACTTATAGAATCCCTTGCTTACCTTCACGCAAATTTTATAATGACTAGAGAACCTTTTCTCTAGCTATCATAAAATACTTGGGTTATTGACACCCATAATAAATAATTCTAAGATATCATTTATAAATAATGACACCTTATTTTAAGCCCCCTAACCCTAATCGACATCATCATTTATCAGAAAAATCTGTTTTTTAATTTTAAATTAGAAAGACCTGGATATTGACACTATTCAATAAATTAATAGTTCAGAGATATCATTTATAAATAATGAAATTATTATTATTTTAAGGCCCCTAACCCTAACCCGACTTTTTTTTTTTATTTGAGATGGGCTTACTCTTGACCCCAATCTTGCTCTAGAGCATAGATGGGATCTACGATGGAGCGAGCTTGCCCAGAGGATGCCTATTCACTCTGGTCTTAAAGAGAGTCAGGTTATATGCACTCGGAAATACAGACGCAGGCAGGGAATTCCACTCTTTAGCTGTGCGCATTGTAAAAGATGATGAGAAGCGCTTAGTGCGGATTATGGGTATATCAACTAAGAACGGATGGTAGCCGGCCGTGCGTTTGGATGTCCGATGGAAGAAAGGTGACGGTGACATTATGATTTATCAAAAAAATCTGATTTTTAATTGTAAATTAGAAAGACTTATTCCTAAAATTGCAGTTTTACTTGGAATTTTCGTTATTTGTTAAAAAAACTTTGACAATCACTGGAAAAACTTAATAGATAACCTTTAGCTTTTGTATTCTGCAATTTTTATGTGTTTAGTATCTATAAGTGAATAGAACTGATCGCCATGGTCTCGGTTCGCGCTTAGAGTTACAAAACCGAGCGGTGTCATGTTCGATTTCTGCAAGTGTGAGCATTTGTATCCAAATCATAAAAGTCAAATTAGATATATATCTATGTATATTTGTTATAGTGCAGCCTTTAATAAATTTAAGGCTTGTTAATTAGAGTGATTGTAAGAATAGTTTTTTTTTATGGTACACAAATATATTATTATTGTAAATTTTAGTTTTTAGCTATTCCATGCAAGGTTTAATTGAAGATAAATAGCACTTGAAAAAAATCATTGTCCCACCTGAGGTCGATGATTTTTTTCAAGTGTTATTTATATTATTATTATTTATATCGAGTGTAAAAAAAGGCTTAACGAAGCCGAATACTACATATTATACGTATTATTACGACCATTTTTTTCTTATACACTATACCTGGGAAATGACGGGTTACCGAGTTATTGACAGTCAAAGTTACAATTTTTTTTCAAAGATTATTACAAAATTGACTTCTGTTTGATACTACTAAACTTTTTTACAAAGAAACATGATCCGCTTACACACACAGGCATAGTCTGTGGCGTGCGCGCTATACATTGCGGGTTAGAAATAAGTTTTTTTTTAAACCCAAAAAAAAGTATTTTCCTAGCAATTATTTTTTTTGCATTCTACTTTGTTTTATGTATAGAATTCGTGGTTTAAGGCTTCGTTAAGCCTTTTTTTACACCCTGTATATATTTTTAATGGAAAACATTAAAGTCTCGTTATACACATTACACACCATAACCTGTTTTTTTATTTAAAAAAAGTATGTAAATTGAAACTAATTTAATGCCACGACTTTTTATTCTTGTCAAAAACCTAATTACTGCTATTAAATTTCTTGAAAATGCCTGCTTTTTTATATTCTCTGAAACAAAACATCTCGACGAGGATGGGATTCGAACCCACGCGTGCAGAGCACATTGGATTAGCAGTCCAACGCCTTAACCTCTCGGCCACCTCGTCTACTGCACATAGAGGCTAATTACCAGACCATATTATTATAGCAAACATTGCTTTTACATAATATTTGTGCAGTTGGCAAAAGCAGTTATTTTTATTGCTTTTTTTTAATGTTTTATGTTTTTTGCCAGAGGTTGCGACAGTAAGGTAATACTTACGATCGAGAAGAAATATATGATTGGTTGTTTTTTGTTGTTTTAATAATTTGTGTATGTTGTATATATACTTAGTAGTAAAAAGTAAAAAAATTGAAATAATGGAAATGTTATGTTATGTGTTACAAAAGTTATACTTAAGGAAACATTTTAATATTACAACAACTTCTAATAACTATGTAATTAGCAAATAAATTAGTTATATTCTTATCGTTCGTTATCATTTAAAGTTTTTAATGTTGAATAGTATAGTGCAATTTGATCGTACTTAAATAAGCTACACTTAATCTTCTTCTTCTTTGAATCTTTATTGTTATGCGACCGCGGGCGGACTTATTATCCCCAACCGGTTAAGATTTTAACTACTTTTTAGCATTTTTAAACACACAATAATTGCATGGTTAGTAATTTTAGGAACAGTTGGCTATAAACCACTTTATGTTAATATTTAAATGTCAATTGCTGTTACTTATGTTGGTAGCACAATAAAAATACAGGGTTATTTGAAAAAAATCGACAACCTCGCACGACTAGATATACATATATAGATATACATCATAAACAACATTTGTCCTACGAGTTGTATCATAAGTCTAGGGTTCATTCCCGGGAATTCTCGGCTCGAGAATTCCCGGGAAATCGATGGGCTTTGTTCCCGGGAAATCAAGCCCGAGAAAAGTCGAGAACTCGAGAAATCATGTTTCTATGTAGAAATTAAATCGCCGTTTGCTGTGTTGCGTGGCGGCGTGGGCCAAAGCATGACGGCACCCTTTGAACTCGCTGCAAGCGCTCTGCGGCGTCATTTTTACACGTTCATTCGTGTTTCGACTCTACTCTCCATACAAAAATTTTGAACTTTGTCATTTTTGGTCCGATTTTCGATTTTCTTTCACTTAGTATTATAGATTCAGGCTATACGAGCACAACGGTGCTGGTTCCAACACGTTGCGACGCTCCTAGATTTATTTGTAAATTTTTAAACGTATACTTTGCGTCAATTTTCAGTTTTTCGTTGATTTTTGAAATATTTTCTAAGAACACCCGGTCATTTTATTACACAGTTATATCCGTCCCGACAAGACCTATCTCTGGATACCACGTTTGTGGGTCTACGACAGCTAAAACCGCAAAAAATTCGCCAAAAACTAATTTAAATTTTTCATACCGAGGTGATATGGTTAACGTTTTATTTCATGTTCATTTTCTGTTTAGTTTAATAGAAGCTAATTTTGTTCATAAGTTCTAAATAACCAGCCAAAAATGGTGCTGTCATTATAATTATAAGTTTAAATAATATTATTTCTGTATTTTTTTTTAAAAAGTTAATTAGCTTATTAAGATTAATATTTTTGAATATAATCAATAAAAGTTTTATGATTAATTTGATACTTTTATTTGAGAGAAAAACCACTGAATTTGTTGACGTTATTGGAACCAAATAATATGAGAAAACGTACGTGAATGTAAATTTCTCGACAACCCGAGAAGACTCGAGAAATTAGCCTCGAGAATTCTCGAGACCCGAGAAATTGAAAAGCTCGAGAAATCATGAACCCTTATCATAACTCAACATTATTATATAAAAAAATAATTTTCCAAACTTTTATTGTACTGTCAGACATTTGTAAGTCTATGTTCCATTCACCACAAATAGACGGACAGACGTAAAATTTAATATTTATTTTTTTATGAAAGTAAAATGTGTCAAATTATCAAAACTCGTAGATCAAATGTTGTTGCGTATGATGTTAGCTATCTAGTCGTGCGAGGTTGTTGATGTTTTTGAAATAAACCTGTATAAATAAATAACTTCGAATAGGAGCCAAACTCATACTCACGATCGAAAAGAAGTATATGACGAGGCACCCGTAGTAGCCCACGTCGCTCGTGCGCCAGTGCGACACCACCGACGCCTGCGCAGCCGACAGCTCGTCGCCCCACGTGAAGTTCGCGAACAGGGACAGCACCTGTTTTTGGAAGCACTAGTCTTAATATCGGGTGTAAAAAAAGGCTTAACGAAGCCGAATACCACATATTCTACGTATTATTACGATCATTTTTTTCTTATACACTATACCTCGGAAATGACGGGTTACCCAGTTATTGACAGTCAAAATTACATTTTTTTTTTCAATGATTTTTACAAAATTGACTTCTGTTTTTTAATACTACACTTTTTTACAAAGAATCATGATCCGCTTACACACACAGGCATAGTCTGTGGCGTGCGCGCTATACATTACGGGTTAGATATAAGTAAATTTTTTTTGATACCCAAAAATAAGTCATTTCCCAGCAATTATTTTTTTTGCATTCTACTTGGTTTTATGTATAGAATTCGTGGTTTAAGGATTCGTCAAGCCTTTTTTTACACCCTGTATAGGCTTTAAGATGCTATTCATCAAAATTATGTATTAACTTAAGATAAAAATACATTCCTTCATTCTATATATTTATTCAATTCATTCGATTCAATTCATTGTTAGAGTATGTAACCTCATGGCTGAATGATAGTCCATGCAGCGTTTAAGTTTAGAATAGAGGTTGCGGAGCTACGTGTTATGTTTGTCTTGGTGATGTCCGATGATGTTTTACTAAATAAATGGTGTGATTCTCTCTTGAATTTGCCTCTGCTTTTTATAATACGAATACGGAGTTCATTCGAATATTAGAGATCCGTATCATGAATAAATTGAATGAATGAATCGAATGGCTCATTCATTCAATTCAAATGCCTTTCATGAATATGGAAACATGATTTGAGGCGACATTACACTATCAATATAGAATATCTGGAAAAGAGTTAGGGATCGTTTAATCCAGCCCCCGAGATTATTATTTTCTATGTTTATTTTTATTTAAAATTGGATTTCGCGGGCCTTAGATGGTCGTCGAAAATGGAAGTAATAATTATAGCAATAAATATACTGCGTTTTTTTATTGTTATAACCATACTGATGATCAATAAAAAAGAAAAGACAGTACAAATGTTAGATTAGTGACTCAAATTAAAAACTGAACTAATATTAACCGAAAAAAGAACGGTTTTTTTACAGTTTTTGATGAAACATTTGGAGGTACTTAGTAGATAAGTGAAAAGAATGCTGGTGATTATGGATAAGCAGCTTTCACTAAAGAGTTACCTTAGTTATATCTCTTCCTATACTACGTACCTACTGATAGAGGGTTCTTCTAAATAAAACTACTTATAACTAATTTAAATAATATTGATACGGAAAACGCGCGAAAGCACAAGTAAGTACGACGAATAGAATGAATGATGTCCCGATGACAGATGACAGCTAGTGCCGGGAACCGCTCGTAGGGATGTTCCCACCAATCGATTCTTATCTAACACTAACACACTGTTATAGTGTGGTGCCGGCACGTTAAAAGAATTGCGCCACCTCTTCTCCTCCTATGGGTGTCGTAAGAGGCGACTACAGGAGAACCGCCACAAGAAGACGGGCAGCAGCGTCTCCTCTCCACCATTGGCCAAACTGCGATCGCCAACCCGCATGGCAAGCGTGGCGATTATGGCAAAATCCTCCTTTTGGAGAGGCCTGTGTCCAGCAGTGGACTGATATAGGCTGGTGATGTGTGATGTGACTACCACACTGTATATTAATGAGTATTATAGCAAATAATTACCTGTTCCTGGTTGCCCAGGTCGGCGGCCATGTACTTGCCGATGCCGGGCGGGAACAGGATTGACATCACGGCTAACGTCATGAAACCGGGGTAGATGAAGCGGCTAGAACGATACCAAGTTAGATCTTAATATACAGTGTGTCCAAGAGAATAGGACACTCCTTAAAACCACGTGATCAACTGGTCATATACAACAACTTTTTTAAGGGAGCAACATCGAAATCGAGTTTTTATTAGCTGCTCCATACAATTTTACTCGCATACCTCGATGATAATATATGGAGCATCTGAAAATATAATAACGATTTCGATGTTGCTCCCATAGGAAAAATTGTTGTATATGACCAGCTGATTACGTGGTTTTAAGGAGTATCCTCTTTTTTGTACAGCCTGTATATGACTTGTGATAATACTACACTACAGTCAGCTAGCCCATTGCAGCGCTGATTTTTAGCATAACCATAAACAATGCGTGCGTTGAATAATAAATATTAGACAACATCACATACTTGCTCTGATCCTAAGATAAGTAGCTAAAGCTCTTGTGTTATAGAAATCAGAAACAACGCCGGTACCACAACACCCAGACCCGAGCCAATATAGAAAAGTTCGTTTTATACATTGACCCGACCGGGGATCGAACCCGGAATCTCAGAGATGGCAGCACCATTTAAAGTCCGGCGTGCTCGCCTCTCGGCTACGGAGGTCGTCCTAAATGAATGAATGAAAAGAATGAGAATGTCCTAAACGAATGAATGGATCAATGAATGAATGAATGAATGAATGAAATGAATGAATGTCCTAAATGTGAATCCTAGTGTATACGTACTTCTTCTGCAGGAAGTTGCTGAGCGTGGGCGTGTTGCGCATGAACAGCACGTACTGCCGGTGCAGCCACACCCACGCGGCCGCCAGCAGACCGCACACGATGCTACCGATATACATTCATTACTTAATATCTAAGTTTGACAAAAATATACGTATAATATAACATTTTATTAAAAATACACATCCCAAAATATTCACAAATATTTACAGAACGTTTGGTAACGGGTATATCAAGCCGAAACTAACCTATCTTAATATATGCATTTATGAAGAATGATGAAGTATTGATATCCTGTTTGAATGTTTGAAAAATTTTATTTTTATCAAATTTGGATTCTTCATATTTTGTTTTAGTATGAAAATTAAAATGGAGATATCAAATTTTTGACCTCACCATATTATTTATATGCATGTGTTAACATAGACTAGTTTCAACTTGATATACCATTTGCATAACTAATAAATTGCAAAACTAATAAATCAAATAATCTAATCTAATTTATCTAATCTAATGTAATGTAATCTATAAGAATTTTTTTCTTGGAATAAAGACTTTTTAATTAAATTTAATAACTACTTTATTTGCGAAAAAATAAATTTAGAACCTAATAGAAGGGTTTTCTAGTCTTGTATTTACTATTAAGCCATTATCAAGTGGAAAATAGGTAAAAAAAGTGAAATTAAAACAACATTTTAATGCTTCTAGCTCTATAGGAATGCAATAGGTGTTCCTTAGTCGTTGCCAGGTAGGCTTTACCAAATGTATAAACACTTACCCTAACAGCACGAAGACAGCAAACTCCTGAGGGTCGAAGGGGAAGTCCTGAGGCAGATTCGTGGGAAAGAGAGGCTTCACGGTCGGCATCTGTCCCGCCCACACGGACAGCAGGCGGAACATCTGAATAAATTATAAGCGCAAGTCAGTTCTGGAAAAGAAACGGTCAAGTAAAAGAGAGATATAAAAAATTGCGTGTCAGCCAACGCGTTATGTACGGTTCTGATGTTTACTATCAAAATTCTCACGATAGTTTTTTCTAGAATTTTTAACTTGAGATCATGACAGTATACGTGTTGTCTGACGCATAGATAAATAGATATATTTTTTTTATTCTTATTGTAACCTAATTCAACTGCAAACTAATAATTCTTCGTACACCCTATTCACAGTGACACAGAGAACGTAGCTCTATACGACATCGACGACCAGTTCCTAATCGGTCCGTCCGTGATGGTCACCTACTGGAGAGGGGGGCGGCCACGGCTACCCCACTGTTCCCTGGGCCCGATGACTGGTTCCACATCAGAACTGGGACAATAGGGCATGGAAGGAAGGCTGTCATTGATGAGGACCATACTGCCACTGTCAAGGTGAGTGGCCAGTCATCATTATCATTTCAGTCATAGGAGGTTCATTGCTGAATATACAAAGTTACAGATTGTCTATGGAAGCGGCCTGCATCCAGCAGCTTCCTGCAACCTTTACTAAGTCGTCTGTCCACCATCGACTGGTTCCACATCAGAACTGGGACGGGTAAAGGGCATGGGAGGAAGGCTGTTATTGATGAGGACCATACTGTCACTGTCGAGGTGAGTGGCCAATCATCATTATCATTTAGGCCATGGAGGTTCATTGCTGAACAAAGAAAGTTACAGATTGTCTGTAAGCGACCTGCTATGTTTGTACAAGGTGTTAAAACCCTGTTCGTTTTAAAGGAGGTTGATTCCACTGCTTAAATGCAACACAACTTGTTCTATGGGACGATATCGACATCTTAAAAAAATTGATTGCCTGTAAGGTTTACGGACGTTAATTTTACGTGATACCGTCATAAGAAAACATTGATGCTACTCGGACGCATCAGCCGATGGAGTGGAAAAGAGATAGATGCGTTACAAGCTTAAGCCGATCGCTCTCTATCGCTTGTTCCGCGCTCTCGCTCGCACGCGGAACGTGATACTTTTTCATGCGTGCAGCAGGCGTTCATCGATTTATAAGACGTTATCACGTCAAAAACCCTCTCTGTAAAAACTGACATCAGCTCCCGTGGTTAATGGAAATATGTGTTTTTGGTCCCATAGAAGAAGTTATTATATTGGAGCAGTTAATTCCCCTTTTGGATCGAACAGGGTTTTTATTACAGCTTGTATAATCCTGAACAAAACATCAAACAGGCACTCACGATCGCACTGCAGCAAGCCGCGAAGAAACCTCGCCAGTAGTTCCGTACCGCAAAGTATGTTGTTGTGACTTCTATCGAAAACAGCACGCCTGTAAAAACAGGAAAATTATAGTCAATTCTTTAGACTTTAAACAATGACACATATTATCCCCAAATTAAGCAAAGCTGAGGCGACATTCATACACTTAGATCCATCCATCCATTCCATCGATCCAAATTAAGTACTAACGTTCGAACGCATAGCACCAATTGCCACTTGCAAGATTCGAGCCCACACGACCGCTTGGCTTTGCAGTTCGGAATGCGAAGCCTAGGCTCAGCCAAAGAAATGTCTCTGACGTAACCAACTCATTGAAACTGATCTTCGGTCGCTTTTACTCGATCGCTTTTGTGAAAAGCTTTTGCTGCTGTATATTAAACTAGGTACTCACCTAGTCGTATAGCATGTAACGTATCTGATACTTTATCAAGTGAGTACGTAGGCACAAGTCAGCTGCAAGCCGCTGAACTGGCGCGTAGAGCGGGATAAGCTCGAGATGAGCCGTCGAGATACAGTATCAGACACGTTACATATGCTACACGGCTAGGTGAGTACCCTGGTTTAGTGTTTTAGAGAGTACTTCATACTAGCGCAGTGAACCACTTAGCCACTCCCACAGTGGAACTAAGCCACTCCCACAGTGGAACTAAGCCACTCCCACAGTGAACTAAGCCACTCCCACAGTGGAGGAAGTGGCCAGCATCTTTGTTGTTATTGACTCGTTAGCGTTGATGCTGAACGTGGTCACATGTCTCTAGCTTACTTCCGTCTGGCGCGGTGAAGCACGAAGCCACTTCCACGGCGCTGGCGGAAAACATCATCATCGTCTTCCTGGATTCATTGGAGCAGATGCCCTAGAACGTGGTCACCTGTCTCTAGCTTACCTCCTACTGGCACAGCAAAGCATGAAGCCACTCCCACAGCGCAGGCTGCGGCCAGCATCTCTGTTGTCCTCGACTCGTTGGCGTAGATGCCCTGGAACATGGTACTGTCTCCTGTCTCACCTGTCAGTAACGTGTCTCTGGCTTACCTCCTACTGGCGCAGCGAAGCATGAAGCCACTCCCACAGCGCAGGCGGCTGCCAGCATCTCCGTCGTCCGAGACTCATTGGCGTAGATGCCCTGGAAGGTTGTCACCAGTTTCGACAGCAGGGTCGCCACCATGGACGCTATGTGGACTGATGGACCCTGAAAGAAATTAAGTAGAGATGACTTCTTCTGTTGTGTCAATGGCTTTAGCGACGACGACCTGAGCGTAGTGGAGCAGTGGTTCCATTTCAGGTTTGGGTCGATATAGACAACGAACTTTTCTTAGTTGGATCAGTTCTGAGTATGCTAGGTGAGTCTCCTGACAAAATGTATTGACTTATTATTTATCGGTAGAAGTTTCTTTTTTTAGGACATTATTTACTCTTGGGAACCATTGGGAATCACAATATGTGGGTCCAAGATTGTCTTGTGTCCTGTAAGTATACAGTATACGCTTTAAAACCAAAAAAAAAAATTGAAATCGGTCCGATTGACGAAGTAATCGCGTAACAAACATACAAAAAAAACTATCAGTCGAATTGAGAAACTCCTCCTTTTGCGAAGTCGGTTGAAAATGTATTGACTTATTATTTATCGGCAGAAGATTATTTTCTTTTATGTCATTATGATTAACTGTAGGGAATCAGAATATGTCTTGTAAGTAGATCCAGCGTCGTAATTAGGGACTAGCCAGATGGGCAGTTGCTATGAGGACCGCTCAATAGGGGTCCATTTTGCATACTGCGGCCGCTTGGAATCCTAGAAAATAAGTCTTTAGGGTGCAAAATTCAAATTCTGGCTGGGGCACTCAGCCCATAACTACAACGCTTTATAGAGCATAGTTTAAAATGTGGTTAAACGCTATACCTCTTTTCCCAGCGGTAGACCAGACCCAAGAGTGGCTGTGAGCCCCACGATCTTCGAGATGAGCGCTCGGTAAGTTAGGTACTCTTTCAGGTGCACCCCTCTCAGTATCGTCTTCATCTCTGGGATACCGGACCCTGGAACAGATTAATATTCTTTTAGATTTCGTAGTGTATGTGGAAGAACAGAATGTCTGCTGCTGTGGATAGTTTTCTTTGAAGGTTCATAGGTATGCGTATGTTCAATCCGCAGTGGACACTCTAATGTCCAACTGAAATTTCGTTATGAGGAAATGAACATTCTTATTTATTTATTTAATCTATACGGCATTTTTGTCAACATTAAGACAATGCAGTTAATGAAGCGAAACGAAGAAAAATTTGTGCTTTCCACACTTTGGTTGGTTCTCACTGCAGAATACAGGGCTGTCGTAGTTAAGACAGCGACGTGGACTTACGAGCATGCCAATCTAGGCTCATCTCATCGCTCATCTGAGCGTCATGAGCAGAGTAAAACATATTCACCTTCGTTTAGCTCCGATATGATTAAGTGATCTACACCTTAGATGGATCCATCCATCCATTAATTAAATTGGTCCGTAACTCATGATTGATAAAATAATTGAAGATGTTTTGACCATGTGCCTTACATGAAGGTATACTCAGTGTTGTGATGATGTGCCCGAGAATGATAGACGTATTTTGACCGATTGACCTATTTCGTGGTGCAATACATAAAGGTTTCTAACACTTACCAATACTCTGTGCTGCGACGATGTGCACGAAGCCCGCCGCGAACAGTATGAGGCAGACCGGCAGGGACACCCACGCCACGTACTGGCTGAAGGTGGACGTCGCCAGGTCTCTGTACATCCACATTCGAGCTGAAAGCAGGGTGTAAGGAGTCAGAACTTCTGATCTATTCGTTGCCTTTGGAACACCTAGAAGGCAGTTAAAGGTATAAGATTCCCTGCGATGGATAGACATCAATGATTTATCTTCGTGCTCCGAACAAACTAACGCGCTGCCTCGATGATAATGTGCAGAGCATTGTAAGAAATTTGACAGTTCCGATGTTGCGCCTGCAAGTTGTATATCAGCAGCTGATTAAGTGGTTTAAGGAGTGCCTTTTCTTGTGTACATTCTGTATATTCTATTGCCCTAAATTTAACCCTATATAATCATAATAATATTGCGACATCACCACACCAATTTTGTTGAGTGACGCTGGAAATAAGGAATTAGCACTTCTTGTCACGAGGTAACAGACGATGATTTTGTTTTGCCGAGATCGTTTCCTAGCACACCCATTAAAGGCGCGGCCAATTTAAAATAGTGTTTTATAAGTTGACTCAACCGAGAATCGAACTTGGCAGCCTTGCGCTGATTGTGAATCACAGCGTTGTTGCGCTCAGGTAAAATATTGGCAACAATTATCTCAACCCAGATCTTCGTTTTCAGGAAAACATATTATTAAAGTTTAAATTTTGTTTTTATAGCAATTACCATGCTAGGTTTATTATGATTTTTAATACTTGAAAAAAATCGTCCGCCTCAGGTGGGATCCGAACCCACGACCATCGCATACCGGGCGAGTGCTTTTCCAACTAAGCTACCGAGACGCTAGCTGACCCGACAAAATATTTCGAGTATTAAAAATCATTTTATTAAAGTAACCAACCAAAAAAACCATTTTATTAAACCAAAAAGCAGTATAAAGTGCGGTCAGAAAACATTTTCACTATAATAGTCTTAAGATAATCTTTACATTCCCTTCGTATAGATTCTTTAGTTTACATAATCGGAATATAAATAACAGACTCTCATTTAAATAGTTAATTGAAATTACTTAATTAGAACAATAGTTGCGGTTGCGCGCGTTGCTAGCTGACATACCTTTCACTGGCCTTAGTGAGCTTGGAACAAAAAAGATTTACTTCCTTACCTACTGTACATAAAATAGACTACTTTCAGTGTGTGAAACTAAACAAGATAAAAAATATGTCAAATTCAAATTCTTTATTAGGCAACTTAGTCTAAATATTTGCTTGTGAGGGTGTCTTTAGGAGACTAAATAACTAACCAACTATAATAATTACGTGTGTGTGTGTGTGTGTGTGTGTGTGTGTGTGTTATGTACATGTGTGTGCGTGATGTGTAACTTTCATGAACTGTATTTTTGTTTGTTTGCGACTGTGCGACTGTGTCTTGGGATCGAAGGCTAAATGTCAAGTTCACAAGTATGCTTGGAGCTAAGTGGTGGCAGCGATTTGGTAGCGATTACCAAAGTAAATTAATCCACGCCGCGGTTTGGAGTGGATAGGTGACCATAACACTATTACATTGACTTGGCTAATATCGCTTGATACTTGTCGTGAAGCCCATTCGTAAACCTGAAGGTGGCTTAGTTACATCTAACAGTAAGATTTAGCCCTGACTTTACAACAATTCACAGAATCGGTATGAATCAAACCATCTCATCATGTATGTCAGGCCTTTGCTCTGAGTTGGGACATGATAATAATAAATAAATATTGGACATCATCACATACATTTTTCTGATCTCAAGGTAAGTACCTAAAGCACTTGTTTTATAGAAATCAGACACAACGACAGTACCACAACACCCAGACCCGAGACAATGTAGAAAAGTTCGTTTTCCATATTGACCCGACCGGGAATCGTACCCGGAACTTCAGAAATAGCGGACGCCATCCCCTATGATTAGCCCCATAATTTCTCAGACAAAAACTTGTTTAAATGTATAATGGATTTTGGCGTCTAACAATGACAACACGAAATCGATGGCAATGTTAAGCCCCATGGACACAATTGTACAGGCTGTACAAAAGAATAGGACACTCGTTAAAACCACGTTAACACGTATATCACCAGATGAACACGTGTTTTTAAGAGGTGTCCTATTCTCTTGTACATCTTGTATAAATGACGGGTACCTACTCCTAGGGGCACTCTATATATGTATTTTAACTTTAAATATTTTTAGGAGGGATTTTTTTTAGGTGATACGGGTTATCAAGTCTACGTCGTGTTTCATGCAGAAACGATGCTTACCGTTATTACAAATAGCGATCCCCCTGTCCATGGCGTAGTTGATGCACGCCATGATGATGCCCAGCACCGCAAGGAACACCCAGTCCTCGCCGAGCCGCGCGAACGTGTGCCTCCAGACATAACCTGCCGCACACTTCACATCATTACTTTATACATTTTTATGGAGAAAGAGAAGGAAGATTCTTCAAGGTTTTCTGATGGAATAGGCTAGGGTGCAGAAGCCTTACTGGTTGTCAGCGCGAATGATTTCAAATAAATAAAAAATGTTAGCACGCCAGAATAATATGAGCCCTAGAGAGGTATTGAATTAGAGAACTCTACAAAGTGGTTATAAACATGGCCATGGTATACACACCTAAAACATTTGCAAAAGGACACCACATCGACACATCATTTCATGTGTGAAATGGAATGGAAAAACAGGAATAAATCATGTTAAATACTAAGAACTAGAGACGCTAGTCTCAATGGGCCTCCACTGAATTAGGTTCACTAAATCTATATGTTTGCCCATTGCTGTAGTTTTCAATCTTTTTCCACGCAATCTTTTACTTACGGTCTACTATCTTTTCGCTTAACTTTGTTCTACTTTCTGGTTGCTTTTAGTTATCTCAATTCTGGGTCAATTGCCCCATTATATTTTCTCTATAAGCTGTCTTTTTGGTCTTCTAGAAAAATGAAATTCCACTCACCTAAAACTTTAAAGAACTTCCCCCTAGGCCGGTGCTTGCCGGTTGCTTCTAACTCCTTCTGGCGAAGTTTATCGTCTTTCCGTCTCTTCTTTCTCAGTCTGCGGAGCCTTCTTGCTTCTTCTCGGGCTGCTTCACTTAGGTCGCGCTGGTAGCGACCATACATCTGTAAAGAATACGTTGCAGTCAGTGATGTGTTAAGAAGACAGGAAACCTGATATAAAGTCATAAGTTGTTCTCTTTTAATGGTGGAAGGGTAGGGTATTATTTTATTAGGCATTATTTCCTATATAATGCCAAAAGTAAAATATGTTGTGTTTCTTTTTATGTTTTTTTCTAGCGGTCCCTGCTTTTTGGATACTTGTTTAGTCCACCGTTTGACCTTATATCTTGCCACATGTCCTGCCCATTTTTATTTTTGTCTCTTATCTTTTCTTATCATTATTTGGGTCATTATGGTATAATATGACCCAAATAGTAATAAGTGAGTGATCTTTTTCTATGATGATCCATCATAGAAAGAGCTATCTCAAACTTTGTTATTTCGTTAGTGCCTTGAAGGTTTTTAATTGTTTTCTGTTGAGTAAAGATGCACGTCGCTAAAATCTGGTTTGCAGATTTAGTAGTTGAATGTTTGAGTAGATAGATAGATTGACGCTATAAGTTGAGGCATTGTAAAGATGATAAAACACAGGTTACTAATGACATAAATATTTTGCCCCTGACTGACGATTTTTTATTATTATTTACGTACGTAAGTTCAATGACCTGAAGTTTTGCGTCAGTGAAAACAATCTGGAATACTGATGAATGATGAAACTATTAAACGTTAACAAGGATTCCTTTTGATAGACAGTTATTAAATGCTTCATTAGTAAGCTTATTAGGCTGACCACAAAATGACAATTAAATCGATATCATAATACTATAAAGTGTTTATTAGTTTATGTACAATACGTAGAGTTTAATATCAAATAAGATAATTTGAGTTTTAGGGTAAGTGACTAAGCAGTAGGTACCTCATTAACATAACATTATAATTATGTTGTTTTTTGAGCGAAGTTAACATTAACTTCCCTTAAAATGGTTCATGCATTCATTCATATGTATGAATGAATGCATGAACCATTTTAATCACTATAAATAATGTGTTACCCTGTTATTTTACAACTGAGAAGGTGATGAATCTGATGATTTATGCGCTTTCAATTAGCTGTAATATCACGTCATACTAATAATACGTTAAGTAATAAAACTTTTATTGCATCGCATCTTTACAAACGCTAGCACTGTCACTCACTGCCGTCTGGTCATGATTTGCCAGTCACACAATTGACAACGGCGCCACTTGCTGTAAACTTCAATATAAGTAATGTCAACTTGGACATAGCAGGAACACTGAAAGCTAACAAGCAGTGAGAACCGGTGGCTAGTAGTTGTTCTGACTTGCGGACGTGAAGATGGCACTCGGTTGGCTTGAAACTAGCTAGTAGAGATCCGACTTAAACAATTGGCAATTTGGTGCCAATTGCTGGAAGCATGTGTGGGTAATGTCAACTTTCTCATAGCGCGAACACTCAAAACAAACCGGCTAGGAGAAGTTGTAGCAGCCGGTGGTTAGTAGCTGCTCTGACTGATTGCACTGGGTGGCTTGGAGATAATATCCACTCGAGGTCAGTAGGTATATAGCAGCAGCACGACACGCTGGTTGGTTTGCTGAGGAACTGCCTCCGTGTAGGCACAGAACGAGACCGCGTTGGCTACGATGGAATTTAATAAGAGAGAGAAAGGATGTGTCCAAACCCATACCACAACTCGCTGTCCCCTTTCCACTATATTGTCCATATCCATTTTCGCTAACCCACCGCCACTGGTATTGAAACATCACTGCCTAATTACCTCGAAATAATCCTGCCTCGCCATGTTTGTGGAAGCTGATAACTTGGTCTCGTGGTTAATTGTTTACCGAAGATAATCATTGGAAAATGCTTATGTAAGTATTTAAAGTGGTCGGAGAGGATTAGAGGATTTGCTTTTTTGAATTCTTGATGATTTTTTTTCACATGTTACCCATGTTTGGGGATATAATACGATACGGTTCCAGATTAACTGGTAAACATGAGTCCATTTTTGTTACCTAACGGTACTAGTTGTGGTTTTTTAATGGTAGAGACTAGAGCTAGATTGTTTGGGAAGAGTTACTGGTACATTTGAACGATTTTATCAAGTCGTTACTTTGAGACAAAATAAGTATTTTGTCTGGCACATTACTAGATTTATTATTATTAAGTCCCACAAGCTCCAGAATGTATGTTTGCATAACATTTTAAAAGAAGGAGTACCATTTTGTTTGTTTGCAATATGCTGATTATATACTGCTAATATTTTATGAAAATATAACAACCGGTCAGTCAAGATACGAAATGAACTCACTTTATAATACATTTTGCACTCAAAATGCATCAGGGATAAATAACTAATCGTCACAGTGCGTGTGAAGTTTCATTTAGCGCAATTTGAGCGTCTCTAAGCAGGTTTTTTATCACAAGGTCGTCGACGTAGTGACATTATGCCGAATTGCTGTAATAATTATTTTATTACCGCTTTGATGACTCACTCATTTGTACTTAGATTTTTTCATTTATCTGTTGTACGGGTTGTACCTAAGCTAAAAGTTTTTAAAGACACAATGATAAGTTTGTAGTTAGTTCTAGGCACTAACTACGTTTCTCTGCAGTCCTTTTGTAAACCAAATTTAATTTCATCCATCCATCTATAATCGTCACTGGCACGACCAATGAGGAACTTTACTTGTCTCCTTTCATTTATAAAGGAAGACGTGACACAGATTATTAAAATAAGGAGACGTCAAACTCAAAATCAAACAGTACCAATAGGCAATTTTAAAATCGACAACGACTACAACTTTACGGAAAATAAAGTCCAAACAGTTAACAGAGACAATCTCTATTATAAATACCTAGCGTGTCTCTTTTTCATTAATTGGCAAAACAAATACGAGAAACTAATGGCCTTACTACAAAAGATAGACTAAGGTTGAACACTTGTCTAAAATTAGTCAACCAATTTGAAATGTTGACACATCAGACATTCGAGACATATTATTAACAAACATTTCAAATTGGTTGACTTATCTTTAGACAAGTTTTTAAACCTAGTCTATCTTTTTATACCTACCGTAGTACCTAAGGCCTTTAAATGTTTAAAGATTGGCGCCAATATAGCATCCACATAGATTAGACTTCCTAAATTTTGGCGCTGCGCGAGTCACGCCACTGAGGAACCAACACAATCATCACAAAACGACACATCCTGGATGATTTACGAGACCATTGCAATGACCTTCTTAACATTTGACTAAGTGTAAAGTTAAGTGTTCCTTGACCTGTCGAAATGTCGTTTAAAAAAATACAGACTCGTAACCGACTTAGTGACTTTGTGGAGACAAAAGTACATCTTAAGACGATTAATGAAGATGCATTGACATAGGTTATGTATGATATTTTAACAGATAGAATGCTAATGGTTTAGATTTGAACTGTCCAACTATCATTATCCTTAACAAGTGCATTCTCTGTATCCATATAGTGGCCGGTAATTTTAGGATAAACTAATTTGCTGTGTTCTTCATTCATTTTCCAATTCTTCGTATTTCGAAGTTTGCCCTAATTCTTATTAGAAGTACATATTGAGGCAAGGTGTTCCGCAGAATGAGGGTTACATACTTGGCAACAAACAACTACGAGTACCAACTAGTCAGTTACTTATTAAGATTTCTATAAGATTTAAGAACTTTCTTGCTGTTACAGGCAGGTTTTTGAAAATAATTTCCGCAGGGAAGTACCTATATTACGCTATCGATGCAGTATTTAACGATGCGATAGAAATTTTTTGATAGAACTGACACAGGGGTATAGTTTCGGAAACGTCAATCATGATCAATAGTAATTATATTTTGAGAACTCAATGTCCAGAAAATCTGCAATGGATGATTAACACTCATCTGGTTTTAGGAGATATGAAAATGTTCCCTTTTTGTAAATCAAGGTATATGTAGTATACGAGACTTAGTAATGAGTATCTCACGTGCGTCCCACAATTATCTCACAATTAGAAGACGCGGATCCGTGGGAGGAGCTATATTTAGAGATGCATAGTGCATTGCTGCATGACTCCGATTTCATTCAGTTTGCACGGATTTAGATACCACACAGTTTTAATAACTTTAAGATATACGCTCGAAAGTAGGCTAGGAAAGATGCTTGTTGCAGACTGGGGAGTGGGGAGTAAGGACCAACAAACAATGGCACACTTGATATCCTGCCCTCTTTGTGTTTCCTACACTTGTACGATCTCTTGTGTAATAAAGGACTTCCTGGAAAATAGTCGTTACATTTTAGTTGGACTACAAATATAGGAGCAGCATCGAATTGAGATAGGAGAAACAAACTAGTAAAACTATGCTTATAAAGGGTCCTCTTACGAGATGCAGCATCGTTATACTGGGGACAGGAGCAGAAGAGTTCCCCAGGGTCAGGCTCAATGGAAATGGGCGAGCCCTATGACTGAAATTGGACTAGCTTAGACTAATTCTAATAGAAAATAGGTTTCTTCTTTTATGAAGATACGGAAATTTTGTAGATGAAATTAATTTTACATAGGACAAAGCTGACAATACAGAAACAAGGAATATCAACATCTTTTAACACGTTATCGCAATTATAAATGAAGATATAAGATTATAGTTCTCCCACGGAAACGGAACTAACAGGTTAAAAGCGACGCAAACCATTAATTATGTCTAGAATTAAACTAAGAATCTGTTAAATGTTGTTTGCGCCATAATACAAGACAAACCACATTGCCGTCCGCGTCATAAACTTTTAAGGGGTAAATTCGTGACAGATCAAGAGATCACACTAGTAGGTACCATTTTGTTGAAGCTGGAAAAATAGGTCCGTAGACTGCATCATTGCTGTATCATAAGTGAATAATGATTGCCCTGAATATGCTTAAGTTAGGCTCAAGGTAAGATATTAGAATTTAAGGGGGTTTTCATTCATATCCATCGTATTTGAGAAGAATGTAACTAGAGTTGCTAATTGTCATTAGTGAGTATTTGGTTAGTATTCCCCGAGCTTCTAAGAATTATAAAACTTTGATAGGTGTTCTAGCAACTTTTAATTTCCTTTTGACGGCAAATAAGTCCATATTATTGCTGATAATTCGTTTTAGTGTTTAAAATCAGACGAAAAAAAAGGTATTTATAACAAAACAAAAATGTCAAAAGAGACATTGAAAAAGAAAACTCTATCATTTTTTTTTTTTTTTTTTTTTTTACTTAAGATGGGCTTACTCATGACCCCAATCTTGCTCTAGAGCATAGATGGGATCTACGATGGAGCGAGCTTGCCCAGAAGATGCCTATTCACTCTGGACTTAAAGAGAGTCAGGTTATATGCACTCGGAAATACAGACGCAGGCAGGGAATTCCAATCTTTAGCTGTGCGCATTATATCTAGCAAAGTTGTTACGCTATCGAGTAATTAGTAAGAACAAGTAGTTTTTTTGCTAGATTTATTCAAGATAATAGAATACTTGAAAAAAAATCGACCGCCTCACGTACCTGCGTAGGTAACTCTGGCTTCGACAATGAGAAACATTTGAAAAATTTCGTCAGGTCAGCTAACGTCCTAGGTAGCTTACCTGGAAAAGCCCGCCATGCGATGGTCATGGGTTCAGGTCCCACCTGAGGCGGCCGATTTTTTTCAAGTAGTTTTAGCGGTAGGTACTTGACAAGTACGTCCTGAATGTTTTGCTGGATTCATTGCTATGGCGCCTTAGTGAGGAATAGCCCTATGTTTACCGGATACAACCAGCCCAGATCTTGATTTGTGCCCGTCCTCGGTCGGTTCTAATTGAGACAGGCATAAATTACTTACATTATATAACAATCTAGATTCCTTATCAATATGCTCATACATAAGGCATAGACTTTGCAGCCAATACATTTTCGAATCAAATGATTCATTATATTTTCTTCTTACAGGACTAATTACCACCAGCCTACCTGTTTCAATATAATAAAAACTGATTTATTAAGATTTCCTTGCATTTCTTGAGCAGGTTTGGATCTAATCCCAAATGCTTGGTCATTTCTACAATATTTTTGATCTACTTTATATAAGGCCCTTATTCATATGTTAACTTCCTGCTAGAGGGATAACCTTTTCTACAGGAATAGCATCGTAATAAAAACACCTCTCTATACAAACTTATATTGCTGATCGGCAGTTTTGTATGGGAAATCTTTTTTTTTGTGATTCTATTTTTCTTTCATAGAAAAGTTGCTGTATTTGAACAGTAGAATCACTCCCTAGAAAAAAGTCTAATAAACTAAACGTCATATTTTGGTTCTGTACATAACGTTAAGTCCTTTTACAGCCTCAAATCCTCGATAGCATTGCCAATAGCAAACATAGTAAAATTTTGTAAGCTGATATCTATAAGCCTACACCATAAAGGCATGGGTTTAGGGATTAGAAGATTATGTATCTCTCATACGCTAACTAGGCGATCACGCGCGTTTAGCAAACTCACAAACTGACCTTGGTTTAAACTGTGAGGTTAAGTCTGTTTGCATTTTCCATTTTAAAATTTGGGTCTATTTTATCAAGTTAATTTATACTGCAGATTCTTTTATCTATTAATGTTCATGAATCATTCTCCGTAGTTGGTCTCTTAGCTGTTGAGGATAGTTTTGATGATGAGCCATCTCCAGGCATCGCGATCATGCACCTGTTTAAAATTCTAAATTCCTCGTTTATTTCCAGTTTCTTATCCTCTAGTGTTTTGACATGTTTAAGTACTTAACCTACTGCTTAGATTATTTGCAGAAATAGATTGGTATTATAAGTTTTAATGTTTTTCTATCCGCTGCCAAAAGTTTTGGGTATATCATCGCTGCTATTTAAAAATGCAAATTCGTGGTTTCCACTGAAGAACACGTCTAAATTCATTTCAACTTTAAGGCCATACCCTACAACTAGCCATATTCTAACCGGTGTGTTAATATACAAAGTTTAAACAAAACCAGGTTTTAGATAAGGAAGGAAAACCAAAAATTCAGACATACGATCTACTAGAGGAAATAATTTTATTCAACGCCTAGATTTTGCGCGGTGTATGGTACTAACTAATTGCTTCGAGAGATACTGTGTGATTAGGTAATGTGCACCTAGTCGTAACTAAATACTAGTTTAAATCATTGAGTCCATATTTAACTATGGGTTGAGTGAATATTTACGCAACCAGATAATTTGCTTGGTGAGTTTTTAAGGATAAAGTTAAAATTGGTATAACTTTTAAGACGAACATTGTATATAGTTTTAAGGACCTATTTCATAAGTAAACTTCATTCCTTCTGATTGTGGTGCCTAAATAAAATAACTTTCAATAGGGACAAAAAACAATATCCCAATAAAAATTGGTAATAATTATTGTTATGACGAGTTGATTTGACATTTGGTATGGAAAAATGATTACCTATTGCGATTTCTATATCGATACCATCATGGTGGTGGAGGTTAAACCATAATGTAAACTTTATTTAATATTTAAGAAAACTGCAAATAGACAATTATGTCTCCTTTACTTGCATCGGAAGTAAGAACTAACTGTGATGTGTAGAAAAACGCAACTACCATTTCTGGACCGTCAGTCTTCATCTACATTTCTCGTCTCACAAAATGTAACCTTAACGAATGTAGATACAATTGAATTTTGTGTAACGCGATCTTCAAAGTCATCGCGTCCGCGGATGACGTCTTGAACAGAGGTTAATGCTCTCTTGTGCTAAAAGTTCGTATCGCTTTCCGATTATTTTCTGAAGTAAGATTTCTTTTAACCCAACTGCCAAACGAGGATTATTTAAAATTTCTTTTTAAACAAATGAGCAACAGCTAATTTCATTAATTCAATCTCTTCTTTCTTGCACTCTTCAAATGCCTATTTGTGTTTGGACTCATTAGGTAGTTCTGACAAGTCTTATAACTTATGTCCATGAGTGTGAGTGATGAGGTATTTTGGTACACTGCTAACAACAACTTAGCTGCATAATTGACAACTTACTTCCATGAAATAGGCATTAAATATAGAAAATTCAATTGAGGAGGACTTGTTGCAACATGCGTATAAAGTAACCGCTGCTGATGATGATTTAAAAGAGGGTGATATTGATATAAAGCCCGATTATGTAACTGTTGAAGAAATTTATTTAATTTCCGTAACAACCACACTTAACAATGATAGTGATCGACAAGCCAGAACATGTCACACTTTGTTTAAGTTTTAATGATTATATAGTAATTACACCAATGATTACACTTCACAGTCGAGAATAATTGAAGTCGTGAGAGTGACATTATACGTTAGTTGACAATTATGTTCAGTACATGTTTGATGTACAGCAACAGAAAAAAATTGGGACATGTAAAAGTGCCTTTTATGGCCAATTTACAGAAATAAATGATTTTGATTTTGATTTTGATTTTGATTGACATCAAATATTAGCGCTCATCACACAAACATTTCGTTTCGGGATTCAAACTCGCAAACTGGCTTTGTCGTCCGGTGCAAGAACTACTAGACCTCGACGGTAATGTATGTACGGACAACAGCACGTCGAACTACCCCAAAAGTCAAAAATTCTCCAATAGATTTTCAACTTTAATCCTGACATATAGAGTTCATTTTCAAATGAGAAAATTTGTCATTTTGTGGTAGGTCGACGTGCTGTTGTCCGTACATACATTACCGTCGAGGTCTAGTAGTTCTTGCACCGGACGACAAAGCCAGTTTGCGAGTTTGAATCCCGAAACGAAATGTTTGTGTGATGAGCGCTAATATTTGATGTCAATCAAAATCAAAATCAAAATCATTTATTTCTGTAAATTGGCCATAAAAGGCACTTTTACATGTCCCAATTTTTTTTCCCTACCACTGCTTCGGGACTATTGTGGGCTAGTGCCGAGAAGAAGCAGCGCAAGAAACTCGGTCACTATTGTCAGCCTCTTTTAAAAATAAATAAATATTTTACAAGATTTGTTGTGAGCTAAGCAGTTTTAAATCCACACATTTTTATCATTTATATAATCACTAACGGTGTAATAGCCCTTTTTCATTAGAGTCCTTTTAACATGCAATTTGAATTCATATACAGGCATTTCAACAATGGATTGTGGTAATTTATTAAAAAAACGAATACAATTGCCCATGAAAGAACTTCCTACCTTGTGCAATCTAAACATTGGAACGGCAAGTTTATCTTTATGCCTGGTATTATACTTATGTATGTCATTTTTCTTAGTAAACAAGTGCAGATTTTTGCGAACATACAAAATATTTTCAAAAATATATTGTGAAGCGACTGTAAGTACGTTAATTTCTTTAAATAGTTCTCTTAGCGAATCTCGGGGTCTAAGATTGTAAATAGCGCGAACAGCTCTCTTTTGCAGAACAAATATGGTTTCAATATCTGCAGCTGAGCCCCATAACAGTATGCCGTATGACATTAAACTGTGATAATAACTAAAATACCTTAAATAATCTTGCCGTTTCAACATCAGTCAGTTGTCTTATCTTTCTCACGGCATAAGCAGCTGAACTAAGTCTTCCCGATAAAGCCTCAATATGAGCACCCCACTGCAAACGGGAATCTAAAGTTATTCCTAAGTAATTCCTAATACCGATAACCGATGGGTTATCGGTCTCAGATCAGAGAAAGGACCTTCATTAATATTTCTATGGTTGCGGTCGATTTTTTACAGTGCTAGGTATATCTTATTCCCTTAAATATAACTAGCATGAAATTACAAATAGAATGGAGGCCACGCGCCATGTACTACCAAGCGCAGCGTGGGTCTACCGACAAGGTGAACAGACGACCTGGTAAAGGTTGCAGAAAACCACCTGGTTGCAGGCCTATTTCCACCAGGCTTCCAACCGGTCAATCGGAAAGTCGCTGAGGGCGGCCTATGTTCAGCAGTGGACGTCCTGTGGCGAAAATAATGATGATGATGGAATGGCAAAAATAATTCCATTCATTCAGACCCAGACATTCACTCACGCACGTGCAAGTATTCTCTTAGTTTTTTTTATTAGTTTCTTCTTTAGGACATAATTTCTTATGTAAATACCTGCTCCCTTTGACTGATATTTTTAAAGGTGTTTAGATAGAATAAGATAGTAAATTTTGTATACTGGATGACTTTTTTTACCGTCAAGAAAATAAACGTGTGAAATAGGTAAATGATATAGGTGATATTATCATGATAATTAAAAAAAAAAAAAGTTTAATTTTTTATTTTATTTTTATTAACTATTTATCCTCATAACCATCTAATTCTAAGTTAATTTTGACTAACTGAACATTAAACAAAGAATATTGGTAAATTATTAATAAAAATATGAAACCGACCAAAACAAACGCATATTCACTGATGTATTCTATGTTTAAACATTTTTTTGGACATTCCAAAATTTATAAAATCATTTGTATTTTATTAACACACTCGCATAATTTCACATAGTTTTAGGTACAGAATACACAGTTATTTTTTCCTGACGGTAAAAAAAGTCATCCAGTATATGTGAATTGTGAAATTGTTTTGAGAGCTTTGGATTTTGTATAAATTAAAAAATGACGTTTCGTTTCAGTACTCTCTTCAATAATAACACTCGAGTCTCGATGCGTCCTCAATAGCATTAACCTACGTCCAAATATAAATCAATTTATTCAAACATCTTCTTCATTGAGGAGACCTTGCGGAATGATTAATTTCTACAAGATCATCTGGTTTAATTGTATGGATCATCAGGAGTGTACTAACCACTTCTCTTTTGTCGTTTCCATACTTTCTATTTCCAATTATTATTTTAATTTAAGTTTATTTTATGTAGTTAGACTAAACAATTAAAATAACCTATGAATGGCACATTTGTCATCGATTCGATAACGAATAGACGTGTTCTCGAGTGGAGAACGCGACTTGGCGATCGCAGCGTACAACTAGCGGCACCGATGATGAGCGCTGGGCGAAAGATGCGCAGAAGACCATTACGATTACGTGATTGGCTAGTCCTGCGACGCGCATGCACCGCCGGCCGTAATTGGTTGTTAGCTCCGCGCACACACGTCTCTGATACGATGACCGTCACGTAAGATGCGCAAAGAGATCCCCACTCTTTGCTCCAGCGCTCAACATTGATGACATTGATGCCGGGTATTATAGGGCGTCCTCCGACAAGGTGGAGCGATAATCTTTGCTGCTGCTGGTCTACCAGATAGAAAACTCAGTGGTCTGCAATAAGAAAGGCCTGTGTCCAGCACGGGATTGACATCAGCTCATTATAATGATGATGCACTAGCTACTGTTGGTATTATATCTCAATTCAAGTTACTTAGCAACAACAATAGTGAAAACGTAGTCATTATTCAAGCTTCTTCTTCTTCTTCTCGAGTCAATGGCAATTAAATTCTTTGCGCCCAAAAAGTGGCAACATCAATGGCCTTTTGGTTGGCGTTGTAAAGGTCCTCTTGCGTGCAGGTGGCAGGAGAGGTAGGGCACGACATTCAGTGTGGCATAGACTGTAAGGCGCCACACTCGCACGTGTCGTCCTCAATAAAATTATTCAATAAATTTTTGGGATAGCTATTACCAATGTCATCATCAGTTTACTCTAAATTCTTAGTGAGAATACGGATAACGAAAATAGAGCACAGGGCGGTAACCACGAATTCTAAAACAATCTCAAATCTGTCAAACATTATCAAATCTGTCAAATTTTGTATGTAATGACGTACCAAAATTGACAGATTTGACAGCTTCGAGATGTTTAAGAGTTCATGGCTACCCCGCTGGAATAAATAAAACTTCAAGAATTTCACAACTTTAGAGACATGGCAGATCGTTATAGTGACAATAGAAAATAATCATACCAATTGCTTTTTTATGCACTACACATATCAGCAGTAATCTTCCTTCATAAATCGTATCATTCTAATTGCAATATTGTCGAGCGGTTACAGTTTACAATAAATAGGCTTTTGTCCACTTCTGTTCAATGGGAATGTTATAAAATATTTTTAATTGCACAACGTTCGGTATTATTTAAAGTTCTTTAGAAGTGCAGTCTGATAAATGAGATACTTTAATTACATCAAATACACCATTTGGCAATATTGGCAAGTAAAAATGACTAGTATCATTAAATGAGTAAACAATATTGTTTTTTTTTCAAACAAAATATATATTGCTTCATTTTATTGACAATCTAAATACACATTAGCATAAAGATACAGAGTTAAATTCCCGAAGAGTTGATTTAGATAATTTTAAACATGTATAACTAGAATAGAACGTTGATGAAGCTACTTACACAAAAGTGATCATTGCCGTCATTGTTAAGGTATAAAAAAACATAAATTGCTTTTATAACAAATCGATTAGTAACTTTATAAGTTATATATCAGTAAGAAATACATTAATGTATATGATTCCATGAAACATCGTCTACTAACATTTAATTTATTTAAATCACTACACGAGCAGTGTTTTTTATCTCTCCCGATCAAGTGAATAGATATTTGCGGTGAATCTTGTGGTGTAGCCATATGCTATCATTATTCATATTTTTATTATCTTTTCTGGAATGAGCGCCATTTGTGAGTTGTTAAGTTGACGATTCTTTGAATTACCGCAAATAGGCAAATAGTTTTTATGTTTTTCTGGTTACATTTTTCCAACACATTTGCTGCTTGGATATTGAAAAATTAAGTTTTGATACTGTCGGTCAACGCACCGAAATGACAAATAAGTTTTATGATTTATTATGTTCGCTTTATTAAAGAAAAAGGTACTAAATAAACAGAAAGACTTTCTGCCTAATGACATATAAGACGACGTGGATATGTACACAAAACTATAAATGTACTTATTTTTTTGGACAGAGCATTAAGCAACTTTTACACGAAACAACAACAACACTATCAACAGTTGTTTAGCAGCAATCGTGAGTGAATGCCTCCTCAATCGGATACAGTACATAAAAATTAAGTGCAAGGATCTTAAATCGGTTCTATTTTATCCTCTTTAAATTTTTATGACGGAAATAAAACCAAAGTTAGGAAACACACACTTACCAGATTACTTCAGGTGTAATTAGTGTTGCTTGCTATAGTAATTAAGTGTTACGCAAACTATCGGTGAGTTATCTCAGGCTCAGCCATAATTACTATCCGGCTTCTAGGAAGCATTCGATTGCAAACGAATACATAATTTTATCAGCAATCGATAAGGGAACGGTTTCTTGTGATGTAACATTAGGACACTGAGAAATTGTGTGCATATGTTATGATTGTGAGATTGTTCGGGGTTTCAGATTTGATGGCATTAGAACTGCATATTGTGACTATATCCAAATCGATATTTCCTTAGCATTGCCCGAGTGTTTGCACAATTGCACGCTAAATTTGATGTCGGCTTAATTTGGAACAAGGGGTAGATCTTCAAGATCTTTATCTTTGAAGATTTTAAACAGACATCGATACTGCTAGTCTAGGATCCCACTATAGAACGACCTTCACCGAGCTGGTTAATGGATGAAATATTTTTACTGACATATTTAATTGGATATAAAATACTTTTCATCCATTAACCAGCTCGGTGATGGTCGTTCTATAGTGGGATCCTATACTATGCTGTAATCCTCAAAATAATAGTTCTCAGGATTCCTTCTTGTATATCTTTTTCTCAAGATTGTTTATTTTGTGCTCCAGATTCAGTAATTGCATCTGCTCTTATTACCCTAAAGTAAACTGGTTAGTGAATTTTTACTTTAACTAAGTGTGAGTACAAGTATTGCTAATGCATCACATTTCGTATATTTACCTGAATACATTAATTTGATGGCTTTAAACAATAAAAAGATTAATAAAATAATATTGTTTCGGATATTAATATTGTCTCTTTGCAAGCAACAAAACCACATGAGTAAAGAAACGGAACAGAGACAAAGCTTCTAAAGAGCTAGCAAAATTTATACCTATTTTGGTAGGGTTGGCACAATTGAATGAATTTAAAATATAAATGTTCTTTTTTTTCACATTTTTTATTAAAATAGGTTATTTTTTTTACAAATTACATACTCTAAATATTTTTTTGTATTACTTTTGGTTTTTAATAATTTGTTGTGACTTAATCGAATGATAAATTCTAAATCTAATATAAAGTTTTTTCAAATAATCCAATGGGAAATAATCACATGGCATATGAAATGTACAATCTTGCAAACGTGCTAATATGTCATTACCAATATTAACAATTTGTACATGAAGATCAAAATATTCGCAAAATTTTTGCTCAAGCAATTCAACAAATGCAATAAAATTGTCAGGAGGTATTATCACACACAGTACAATGTACAACCATATTTACAACACTTTTTAAATACTAAAACAAAAATATTACTACGTATTATGTGAGAAACTCGATAACAAAACAAAACACGCACGACATTCGAGCGTCGTGTCACGCCTGCAAGCCCTGAGATTGACCACTGGCTGATCGAGTTTGAAGCGGTTTCGGCTCATACGTGACAAGCGGCCAGTGGTCACGCACACACAAGCATTGCACTTGTAGTGATGTACCTATCACAGCGCATTCGTATGTAGCTTTGTCTCTGTTCCGTTTCTTTACTCATGTGACAAAACGCCACAAAACCTCAAAATACAATCTATGGTGACAAAATGTCATCTCCGTTCGTTTTGACGTTTCGGGGTGCATAATGATAATGACAGGACAGCAGCCTGACTGGCAGCTGATAAGTTGACATTTGCAGTTTTTCGAGATTTTTTTTTTAATTAATTGCTTCCAATAATCACTACAGAGGGCTTAGTGCGAGTGCAACAAAATGTCAGCGTCATCGTTTACTTTTTCCGAAGTCAATATTATTTTATATTACTTTTCGATTGATTTAAGTGACTTGGTTGTTAAGTGTAACTGATACTTGGGACCTAGAATAGATAAAGTCGTAACACAGATTAATAATCAACATAGAGAGGGTATAAAATGGCGTATTTTTTTCAAAATGCCGAATTTTCCGAATGACTAACACAAAAAGTAGGCCTTGTATATTATTCAGCGTTTTATAGAGTATTTTATTCCATAAAGTGTACCTCGGTACATTAAATGGCCCGATTTTGGTGACCTCCTTTATTTAAGATTTACTAATTAAACTCGTTTAAGTGAACTTGTAATGTTCTTTATGAGAATAAAGTTTTCTTTAAATCGAAGTTAGTACTGAATGCGGGGTGCTCTACAATTAGAGTATGCATAAGTAGGTACTGTATTATAATTAGGAAAAATATGAAACTTCAGTAATTCTTATCCTGATTAGCAGGACGTATCACATATGTCGTGCAACGAAACACCTGTTCGAGGCGAGCAATTGAAACCAGTGGGAGGGAAGGATATACCGTCTGATGAGGTAAATTTCACAATTGTACCAATTGCCGTCCGTCCAGGATCCTGCATAATTGGCAGGGTTTAGGTAACTGGGTTGAAATCTAGACTAGATTTTATGTAAAGAAGAAGTTTTTGTTTCATATTAGTTTTGGTTTTTATACAAGAAATAATGCAAAACCTTTTAGGGGGTCATTCTGCTGTATAAATACACTTAGCGATAAGACCGGCTAAATTGTACATCTTTCTGTAAACATCGACTGTAACTTCTTTGTTTCTATCGATATATATATAATCTATCTATCAACACTTGACATTCGTTTATTTTTCGTAAATTAGATGGCAGCCCCTTGAAAAAAGTTGTTGTGTTTGAGCATTGGAATTAAGCCCTTATATGTTTTATGTCAATTAAATTAAACCCACTATTTCTTTATGAATTCCCGCAAAGTAACGGCTGAAATAGTTTTTTTAATTAAAACATCAACCCATTTTTATCTAAACGGGATGGGATTATATCATTAAAGAGCGTATAAAGTCTAGCGTATAAACTAAAGCTAGTTATACCATTAACTGGCAGTGGGATTGAACTTGAAATTCCCGAGCTGCGCATGCGACGTCCTGCGGATGGCTGCGATACCATCGATGCGCGAGGTCGGTAAACTGCGTGTCGTGGGTCAGAGCAATCAGCGATTGTCTTCCGTGACTCGACTCTCAGGATTCCACCACATCATAGCGTATACCACACTTGTTTGAAATAATGAGTAGACGACCTCCGTCGCCGGAAGGCGAGCAAGCCGGACTATAAGGCGTCGCCATCTCTGAGGTTGCGGGTTCGATCCCCGGTCAGGTAAATGTGGAAAACGAATTTTTATTGTCTCGGGTCTGGATGTTGTGGTACCGTCGTTGTTTCTGATTTCTATAACACAAGTGCTTGAGCTACTTGCCTTAGGATCAGAGCAATGTATGTGATGTTGTCTAATATTAAACTAAATTAAATAGGATTGTTTGAAAAACTGAGGTTAGACGTAATTAGTATTAGACCCGGAATCAGAACCCTTCGATAACGAAATAACAATCGGTAAATCACGTGACACCTATCTATCTTATATTGTCACGTGGTTGTCTCAACGACAATTTGCTATCGAACAGTTCAGGATTGGGGACCAGGATGGGTGGGAGCAGAAGGAAGAAGCCTCATCAGGGAACAATTGGTATAAATCAGCACGTACTCAAATGAATTCCGAAAAATAAAGAGTGCGCTAGAATTAACCTCACAACACATGGCTATGGGGCAAGAATCTGACTAATTAACTACCACGGCTATGTTTGAAAGAACTGTTCTTTTTCTTAGGGTCTAGTGCGTATTCCACTAAATTACCACCTCGCATAAATCGATCGAAAAGTAATAAAAATCAACATTGACTCTCGATCGAAATAGGCGAAGCGATGATTTTGTGGCACTCACTTGTGTTCGGTTTGATAAATGGTCAAAGCATGGAAGAGTAGATTTTGCTAGATACCGCTGACATAAGATGGAAAAATAATACCTAAGGATTAGGTTTGGTGGCGGGTATTGAAAGAGGCCTAAAAAGTATAGCAGTGGACTAAAATAGGCTAGCTGGCTAGCTGATTATAATGATGATTAAATGCTGGTAATCAAAATTTCGACACATGGATATCCTGCAATAAAATCATGCTGACAAAGATAAATGATTTTGTTTCGCCGCTTCTTCTCATCACCTACAGCCGATATGTAGTCCCGAAGCGGTTGCTAAATTATATTTTGGGACTTGCACAAGTGCCCGGAAGAGGTATACTAAATAAAGAATTTGAATTTAAATTTATACTGCTATTTGACTTTCAAGATCGGTTTTGATAATGGTGGTAGATCCTGACCAGACAGTGCAATGTTGGAAACTAATGGTGACATATCCTGGTTTTGTTCACGCCAGACATCCTGCGGAATATCCTCTGCGATACCATCTCACGCGCGATGCGAGGTCGTTAAACTGCATCTTGTGTTGGTGCAATTGTCTCATCTCTTCCTCGTGGAAGAGTGCGTCTTATGGCTTAGCCAGGGTCAAGGTACATACGGTCATCTTTAACGAACCTTTACACATTACCACTCAACTACGTTAATTAAATAGGTTATTGTCCTCAGATTGTGGGATACAGGTGGGGTAATTGAAGTTCCTATGCCGGCGTAACTAAGCGGAAGTTGTAAGCAAAATAATTACATTTTCATAATTATTTGGTTATGGATTTCCGCAAAGTAACGCCTGATTCTATCAATTTTATCAAATCAGCAAGCATAGCTGTACAGGCACGTCTAAATATTAAGCTTAATAGGTTATTGTTAAATTAAATGTTTTAACTTCAACTGTAGATATTGTCTACTAATTTAAGAAGTAATTATTTGTGATATTTTAAGTGGTTCTGATTTTGCAAGATGCGGAAGGCTGTGTGATTGTGTGATTTGATTTAATTGATTAACTACCTCACAGCTGAGTGGCTACTGACATTTTTGATTGAATGAAATACTAATTAATATATTACAGAGAAAACAGCGACAGGAAGTGTGCAAGTATTTTTTTAAATTCGCTCATTGTCTTCATCCACCTTTATTGCTACTGCTTTAACCAATTAGCAACGAATTTAAGGTTGGGTAAATACAGGGTGTACAAGAGAATAGGACACTCCTTAAAACCACCTGATCAGCCGGTCTGTATATAACAACTTTTTCAATGCAACATTAAATGCAAGTTTTTTTTTAGTTACTCCATACAAATTCACTCGCATACCTCGATGATAATGTATGGAGCATCTGAAAATGAATTACGATTCCGATGTTGCTCCTATAGAAAAAGAGCTTGTATATCACCATGCTCACGTGGTTTTCAAGCAAATCCATTATCCATCTAGCATTTATTTCTATGCCCTAGCGAATGATCACTTTCGTTTTTCTGATTTGAATTAAACCCCGTATTTTATCCACGTTTTCTCAATTACTTTTCATAACTCGCTGACTGCTAACCCTTGTGGTCGAGTAGTTAGTACAGTAGTACCTATCTACTAGTTTCTTTTCAAATCCATGGTACCAAAATGTCATCATCACTAGAAAATTATTATTTATATAATTAATTATGCTATTATTCACATTGTTTGGTTAATTAATAAAATACATATACGAAAGTGACACAAATCACGAGGTACTTGACCTACCTGCGCAAGCGCAGACGTGTCAAGCGCATGCGGCGATGCGGTCCGCATAACTTGGGAACGTTTAGATTTGCATCACGGAACTCGTAGGACCTAGTCGTAAATTTTATAGTCTAGCTTCAGGGCTTGTGGTACGTAGAACCTACTAATAAGTATTCATTCTGTACCCGTGTGGGAAGGAAGCATCCGGGAAAAGATTCAATAAAATCAATTTTGCGACGGACAAATTTGACTCTGGGTAAAGAAAATGAAATTATTGAGACCGACAGTGACATTATCAAAAAAAATTATACACTATTGTCAATAAATTGTAACTAGATAAAGCGCAAAGAAAATTGAAATATAATAGAAAGAAAACTTTATGAAACCAGCCGAGCCGTAAAAAATATAAATATTTTACATTTTAAATTGTTTGAGGGTACCTTTTCTTATTGTACCTTGATCCTATTGAATTAAGGTACAATTTATCACACCTTAAGAAGAGAGAAGAAAAGACGAGTACCTACTAACATCTCCAAAATGGTAAAACAATTATGTCTCAAATGGCGTCTACTAAGTCTCTCTTTTTTACTCTCGATAAAAATAAACGGGACAAAAACACTATGGTCACATACGATCAAGATGTGACCTAGTAAGGATATGTCAAACAATTTCTAGGTTGTACGTTGCAGAAATTGTGATAGATTCTGATACGATATTATGGTTCGCAATCCGGATTACAAAACCAAGCTGGCGCGGGTTTGAATCCGTATTTGTGTGATGAGAGCAAGAATTTAGGTTTGTTATTTAATATAAATAAATATTATTAGGCAAAACCACATAATTTGATCAGATTCTATGATAGTAGCCAAAACACTTGTTAAATACTTAATACCACTTGTATAAATCAGAAACAACGCCGTTAGGACAACACCCAGACCTGAGACAAATATAGAATTAATTATAGAAGAGTCGTTAGTTCAGACCCGATCGAAAATCGAACCCGGGACTACAGAGATGGCGATTCAAATCCGGCTCGCCTCTCGGCTACGGAGGTCGTCAATCCCCGTAAAACAATACCAATTCACCTTTCACCAGTCTTAGTCTGGGTTGCATCATCTTACTTTAACAAACGTCAAAAGTCTGTAAAACTCCATATAGAAACATCGGTTATAGTTATGCAAATATAGTTATGCGGTTATAGTTAAAGTTAAGGTGATGTAACTCAGTCTTAGTTTGTAGATATGTTGATGAAATGCATTAATTAATTTAATTTTCATACCAATAGACAATATATACAAACAGTCAACCTAACCTCTTTGTAACATGTACCGTAGATAATCGTACGATAATTTAGTAAATTGCTTTCAATTATTTACAGTTTTTAATTTTCCGCATTAGTTACACTTGTTGAGAAAAATATAATGCCTAATAACTCATAAAAAACACATAATTGTAACTTAAATACACTGTCTTATTCAGACTGCAATTACTAGTCCAGCCAGACTAAGGTTAAAACCACTGATTTTTGTACGTTAAAACAGTGATTTAACCTTAGTCCTGGAATAGCAAATGCAATCTGAATAAGACAGTAATAGCGTAAGAACCCATGGGGTCCCCGGACATAACTTATTTTCTCACAAACCAAATGTGTGGGATTAAGTACAGTAAGTGTGAACTATCGAGGGCACGCCAGCCTCACCACTTTGCAGAAATATTCTTGTGAAAGCGCATTGCGCCGGACACGCCCCCACCCGCCCTGATTGGTTATGCATTTTACTACGTTTTACTACAACCAATTAGATACAAATAGTAGCTTGATTGCTTGTGCGTAACCTATTGTTGCGCCGCTGCTTCTTATCGGCGCTAGCCCAAACTTGTCCCGAAGCAGTGGTAGGGAAAAAAAATATTTGCCTATTTGCAAAAATGAATTGGATTTATTGGTTTTATTGAACCCGAAACATGAATGAACGTAGGGCGTGGCTTGAAGTGAGTGGCAATGATGCTTGCAAACGATTTTAGCTTTAAGACGGGTCAGGCGGCGAAGCCCGCGATAGTACCTTGCGTGTATGCGTATCTGCTAGTTTGCACCGACGGCCAATTAACAGGTATCGGGTGCTAAACTTAAGTAAAATAATTATTCACATTTCTTAAAGATACAGTGCTGATTTTTACGTATGTTTCAGAGAATTCAGTTAAAATTAATAATCAATACTGCCAGCCACTTTCCTTCGGCGACAACTTATACCAGACGCTTTAATACGCATACACTCAACGACCTTCGTTCGACGGGTTCGATCTCCGGTCGAGTCAATGTAGATAACGAACTTTCCTATATTGTGTCGGGTCTGGGTGTTGTGGTACCGTCGTTGTTTCTGATTTCTATAACACAAGTGCTTTAGCTACTTACCTTAAATAGGATCAGAGCAATGTAATGTGATGTTGTCCAATATTTACTCAAGGTAAATGATACTTACTCTACTTAATCCAATACATTTAGTTCGTGAGAAAATAAGTATGTCTGGGGTAGTGTTGCCTAAATGCAAGAACAAGACGAGACTTAGCCAGTCTTGGTCTTGGTCTTGCGCCAATACACCTGGTCTTGGTCTTGGTCTTGGTCTTGCGCTCCCAGTCTTGGTCTTGGTCTTGGTCTTGCAGCAAGAGTCTTGCAAGTCTTGCAATTACCTATTAGTCTATTACTATTTATTAAAGTTTACTTTAAATCTTAGAAAAACGTATTAGAATTGGAACATTGTGAGCTTGAATTAACATAGCCATAGTAAAGATCAAGCAGATTAATAAATAACTGAAGATTTGATAAGAAATTCGAAAAATCAACTGACCTATATGTCGTTTTCCATGGAAGTAACTGTTTCTTAATAAACATTTATGATTTATAAGCTTACATTTGCTAAAAGATGTAAAAAAACAAATTAATTACAATAACTTCGAAAATTCGAAATTATTTTGCATGAGTATACCTACGCCCTATGGCGGCAATCAAATAGTGTCAAATGTTATGATTTCGGCGTGGGGGCAACGATTGTTTTAGATTTCAAAAGAAGCCGCCGGCGCGTGTATCATAACCATGTACTTCCGAAAAGCCGTAAATTTCTTTGAGAAGTAAGTACAAAACCTTTGATGCCGCATTATCAAAGTGCCGATGGTTAAAACATAACTATGCATGCACTCAGTTTGATTTTAATAGATATTTTTTTATTCGCTATGTTTATGGTATTAGTCGTAATGCGCATAGGTCCAGTTTTTCATATTCTTTGATACAGTTTTTTGCGTCTCATAGAATTCCTAAGCGTACCTACCTATACACCGAACTGTTACACCTAACTACTCAGTGAAATAGCGCTAAGTCCTAGCTGCAAGACGCAAGAGTCTTGCAGGCTATGTCTTGTTCTTGCTCAAGTCTTGCACGGTCAGTCTTGGTCTTGGTCTTGCTAACAATACGCGGTCTTGTTCTTGGTCTTGGTCTTGCAAAAACGCAAGAACAAGACCAAGACTGCAAGACCAAGACTGAATTTGGGCAACACTAGTCTGGGGGCCAGGGATCTTGAAATATAATAAATCTGTGTGAAACTATAAAGAACTTACATGTGACGTCACCGATGTATCTTACTCATACAAAACATCACTTAAGTCATCTTATTTCCATGCACAATCACGAGTTTAACGGTGGCAACAGCCATTTGTTTAAACGGATCGTTTATTTAAATGCTGGCCATTACTCCGTACGACATATTTAGTCAAATGACTGCCACTTCGACAAATCACACATCGTTCATCAATAGAAATGACACAGTGTAGCAAAGTAGCAGTAAGTTAACTATTAACAAAGCAGAAACATTGGCACATTGTATTGTTTAGTTTCTACGCATTATTTTTATGTAGGCTTATTTTATTAAAATATTTTTGAATGTTTTGATTATCATAATAATATAGAAGAATAGACCGAGCTCATTTAAGATTTTTAACTTATATTCTGTAGTTGTCGATAAAAAATGACTAGAATAAAATTAGCTTGAACAACAAAATACTTGATAGCAAGTTACTCTTATACATGTACACTGTCGCAAGACGTGCAAGACCTCGTATTTAGATCAAGTTCAACGCAAGGCACTCTATCTCTGCTTTATCAATAGAAATCATTGTCTATGTAGAGTCAGTCACTCACTCAGTCAGTAATTAAACAGATTACGGAGGATGCATACTTCATGGTGGGGTACCACTGATAACGTTTGGCTTATAAGGGGCCAGTCTGAGAAACAGCGCTGGGCTAAGCTTCAGCACAGGCTGAGCATTCACTTATAAAATATCATAATTTGAATGGCTGATAATGGTAGAGATTCTGGGTGGGAGTAGGAACTCTCTAAACGAAACTAAAATTTGATAACAATGCCAAAAACATTTTGCATCTTAAGGTAAGGAACAATAATGTCATTTAAAGTTGCAAATATGTAGCAACGGCTTGATTAAAATTATTGTTTTTTTATAGTTAACCAGTTTTTTTTTTTAAATTAATACGTAATCTAAGCATAGCACTATTTATTGTGACTGTGAAATGTAATAAAATGACGTTTCAAGATAAGGGGGCATAAGATTCAATCAACGTATTTAAGCCAACTTAGACGACAAAAATACTTTTTTTTAAAGCCAAAGGCTTTATCTAGCGTGTATTTTTTTTGCTGACCGTATATAAAGGAACGTCAGCAATAGTGTTATCTTAAGCTCTCACGTGAGAACTATTGTAATTCAATATCAGCATGCAATCTGTAATATAATGCGGTGCATCTGTGACACAGATCGTAAACGCCATTTTAGTCTTTTGTCGTTTAAATAATATATATTATTAGCACGATATTTGCATAACGACATGAACTATTGTATATTGCCTATTGGTAATAATATGCTTACAAGAAGAATTTCTGTGAGACATAGAAGGGTTTTACTGATGACAGAAAAAAGGTGATGGATAAATAGAAGCAGCGCCAGGGAAACCATTTATCATCGCTACAAACAAAGCTATCGCACTTATGTCCAGTTTGTTAATACTATCTTAATCATTTGTTCTGACATAGAGGTGGGTTTCCACGATCAAGAAAAAGCGAAGATACCTCTATACAGTATGCTAATTAACGAAAGGCGTTCCTGTTAACCCATAACAGTATAACGACATGAGAAAAAAAATCATATGAGAAAAAATATTCTGAACAAAAAAACTGTTTTTATTTTAAAATATTACAAAAAAATATTTTTATAGATACGTAAAATTAAACGGCAAACGGAAACGTTACGAGACTTATGAACGGGATTTGAGCAGCGCAAATATGCTAGGTACTATTCCGCGCTACTATTTTACATAACGGGAATGCCTTTCGTTAATTAACATACTGTATTTAAAAGCGTTTGGTAAGTCGCTATCTCTCTCTCGAAACACTGGTCATCGCCGTTGACTCAACAGATCTACTGCAAATAGATAATGTCCATCTAGAACAGGGATGGCAAACCAATGCCACGCGTGCCAATAATGGCACGCGACAGAATATTTTGGGCACGTCACCGATCACAAACTTCATAATAACTAAGAGAAAAAAAGTGTGAAGTAGGTATTATATGACGAGCGAACGTGATTGATCCTACGCTACAGAGTGTCACCATAATATCAACCCAACGATTTAAAAAGTCAAAATGATTTGATGGCACGTCGATGGACATTTCTTTAGAAAAAATGGCACTTTGTTAGATAAAGGTTCGCCATCCCTGATCTAGAAAATATAAAAGAAAGTGAAACCCGGCACCACGGCGTCTACACAAACTAGGGTTTGATATCACAACTAATAGTCATGTGACTTTTATCACAGAATGTATTTACTCACTTAATGCGAAAGGATATGTTTGCTCAATTAAAATTCTGATAACCTGGTCAGTCGTTATGAGTAATTGGTGGTGAGAAATACGTAGTATGCGTGATTAAACTTATCAAAGATTTGAATAAAAACGCCAGACATACCAATTATATTTTTAATTTTCACATTCAATCGATAATGATTAATGTTTTACAGACATGCTTGAACCTTAACCCTTATTTTGTTAACCTTAACCCTTGTTGGCAACTTATCAAGGGTGATACATAATGAATTTAATAATCCTGAACACTGAAAAGGCGCTGTGTGAAAATTATTTTAAGCTGAATGCAATCGTTTATGCAAGTCTGAAGGAAGGGGGGGGGGGGGGGCACCCATGTCTCAAGTCTCACTACATACGCTGTTATGTATCAAAATTATTTATTTTTGCAAACAGGTCATTAAAGGCACTTTTACTTTTATCTCCCTTGACCAACTGTTTGGTTATTTAGACTGCGGCATGCACCACCATCGTGAAATGATATTAAACCATCTTATTCAAGGGCAATGACCTCGATCACCGAACACATAAAAATAAAATAAACCCAAAAGTAACGAACAATATATTTTTTTTTGCAAAATAAAAAAGCTATAAAAATGTAGCTTACCGGAATTTCGACATTAATTTGACCTTACCTTTTTGACTTCAATTTACCTGTGCCAAATGCTGAGTAACGAATTTTGATTGCTTAATCAAGAATTAAAAACATAACCTTAAAAACGGCCAAGTGCGAGTTGGACTCGCGCACGAAGGGTCCCGTACCATTATCTATAAAAAAAACGGCAAAGTGCGAGTTGAACTCGCGCACAAAGAGTTCCGCACGATTATCTATAAAAACAGCAAAAAAAAAAAACTCATAATTACAAAAAATATGATTTTAAATTCATACAATGACATTAAAATAACATCAATAAATTACGGCAAGTTATGGTGTTTACAATAGATAAAGTTTTCAATTATATTAGTTATATTGCGTATATTGTAATAGTACCTAATGCCTAATCATAATAAAATGTCAAGTAATCTTTTACGAACTCTTTGCCAGGTGTGTTCAGTCAGTGTAAAAAAAGCAGCCTAATATTTAAGGTTCTGTTGTTTAGACTGTCAACATCAAATTAAATAAAGACACATAAAATATTGCGATTTGTATTAAATATCGAAAAAAAAAGTTAATTTCATGTTACGTCGTGTACGAGCGAAAACATTATTTTAACTCAAAAAATATCGTTTTTTACTCCTTCGACTAAAATCTAGGATATCCCCGTCCACGTAGAACAATACGAGTTCCTTTCACCAGTCCTAGTATTTTCGTAATTACACTGAGGTGCATTACAATAGGACCATAAATTAATTGGTTAAAAAAATATATTGTTGCAAGACCTTTTTCTGGGGATTTACTAAAATGAGTTGTTTTAGATTTACGATCCATAACTTAAAATTATGACTCTTTTAAAGACACAAACTTATAACAATATAAAATATAACAATAATATTTTCTATTGTAAAATATTATTTTTTTTCTGGGTAAAGTTAGACCCCTACTCGAAAGTTTAATAAAAAAGTTAGAACACGGGAAAGGTGTAAGGAGATAATAAAAAAAACCTACATTTAAAAAAACTTGTGATTATGATACAGACTTGAGGAATGTATAAACTAAAGCCTGACTAAACGAAAATCTACCAACCAAACAAAGTGGGGCATGCCTAACAAATTCGCGCAGTGATAATGCGCAAACAGATGCGCAGGCGCAGCGCGCACGTGACCCTACCGATTGTTATACTCTAATTTAACTAGGAACTACTCAAAACTCATAATCCTTTATTTTGGAAATGGGCCATTAAATGATCTTTTACACGTCCCGATATAAGTTTTTACCCTATCACTGCTTTGGGCCAATATGTGGGGGCTAGTGCCGAAAAGAAGCAGCGCAAGGAACTCGAACACTAGTCAGCCTCTTTTCAAATTAATATTTTTACAAGATAGCTAAGCAGTTTTACCAGTTTACCCGAAACCATAGATCAGAAAGCAAGGTTTAATTAAAGTGGCCCGAAATAAAACCGGACTGCATCAGGCAGTCGGCTAAGTAAAGTCTAAAGGGTTAAATCCACACACTTTTATCATTTATATAATCATTACCAGTGTAATAACCCTTTCCTTTCCCATTATTTTAACATGTAAATTGTATTCATAATCATATAAAGGCAGTTCAAACAAAGTATGCCTAAAAAATTCGCGCAGTGATAATGCGCAAACAGATGCGCGGGCGCACGTGACGCTACCGATCGTTATGCGCTAATTTAACTAGGAAATACTAATTGTTTATTAGCAACTAGTAGATCATGCGCTTTTAGTTATTGGACCAATCATCGTTTACGTCAGCCAGGGGTGGCAGGTTTAGGGTTGCCACTACTTTAAAAACTTAAAAACACATAATTTTACATGGTTTTATAGAAGTGTAGTAAAACAACGTAGAATTAAAAAAAACTAAAATAACATATCGGTCGAGTCATTTTTTAGTTTTATGCATCACTGATGCACTGTGATGATTTTTATTATTCATGTATACCTATCATTTTCTGTTCTATGAATCGCTCACAGAACAGAAAATGATAGGTATCCATAGTACATAATAAAAAAAAACAAAAAAAATAAGGGTTCCGTACAACAAGCGGGTTTTTAAGCTCCGACTGTACCTAACTAACATTTTTAATTTTCAATCTTAACTATAAGTGGCATTTATTTAGCCACCACTAGTTAAAGGTATAAAAAAACCGGCCAAGTGCGAGTCGGACTCGCACACGAAGGGTTTCGTACCATTATCTATAAAAACAATGTTTGTTGTATGGGAGCCCCCTTCAATATTTATTGTTTTTTAGTATTTGTTGTTATAGCGGCAACAGAAATACATAATCTGTGAAAATTTCAACTTTCTATCACTGTTTATATGAGATACAGCCTGGTGACAGATGGACAGACGGACAGACGGACAGACGGAAAGACGGACAGACGGACAGACGGACAGACGGACAGACGGACAGACGGACAGACAGACAGACAGACAGACGGACAGACAGACAGACAGACAGACAGACGGACGGACGGACGGACGGACGGACGGACGGACGGACGGACGGACGGACGGACGGACGGACGGACGGACGGACGGACGGACGGACGGACGGACGGACGGACGGACGGACGGACGGACGGACGGACGGACGGACGGACGGACGGACGGACGGACAGACAGACAGACAGACAGACAGACGGACATCGGAACCTTAGTAATAGGGTCCCGTTTTAGCCTTTAGGTAACCCTAAAAGTAAATTTTACTCGACCGTTGCAAGAGTATACAATTCAATACCATCGACAAAATTAATGTGATTATAATTCAGACTCAAACTATAGCAAAAACAGCTAGGGTATTGCGTGTGTTTATAAACCTTTAATGCCAAAGATTTTAAAATCACATAATTAATCATAGATTCACAATATTTATTTTATTGCGAATCGATATGATTAATTATGAGTTTGTCTGCAAAGCTAATAATCATAAGTGGGTACTTAATAAGTTTAATGACTTAAAATTTTAGTCGAATACAAAAAAAATATACGTGAACCCAAACAAACATGACACAATACAACATACCGGTTTTAATTGTATTATTATGATGCACATATGTGTATATAATTTTATATATTAAAAACTGCTTTTCCTGTTTCAATAACAAATCATGTTGTGTTGCCTTTTTTTGTTCTGCGGTGTACCTTTTGAAACAAAATTACAAAAAGATCAGATTATAATTAAAGCAATCAAAAAGTTAATTTTCACGAACATTGAGATAAATAATATATGTATTAGAATCTGAAGTTTAAATTCTGCCGTATAAAATTTTGATAATGTTCACTAACTTTAAATTTACTCGCTTATGTTATGTATGGTAGCTTTTTGAACACTAATTATGGTAAGTTTGTAGATGAAAATCTTCTCTCTCAGTTACTAATTCTAGGATTTTAAAAATAGCAAGAATATAACGTGTTTTAAGACGAACTGATAAAACACAAATATTAAGAGATTTAGGTATTATTGTTTAGTAAATTGTTTAGCAGATTAAAAATAAATTAACACCATAGTTGATAACGAACTTGGCAATTACTAAATGATAAACGTTAACACAACACACGCGCCCAGTAAAAACAATTAATTTAAAGTAACAAATATAGTCGTAGTCGGTTTATAGTTTTTAAACTTTATTTTTTTATTATCTTTAAATAGATACATATGAGTTACAGACTCTGTAACACACTCAATTTGAAAATTTCATGTAAAACATTTTAAGTGAAGTTCCATCTCAGAAACTTTTTATACAAACATTCAGTTTAAAATCTTTATTTTAATTGAGACTTTTATCACTTACATGAGAACTTAAAAACGATGTTTTCAATATTTAAATTGTCACAAACAGAGACATTTGATATCGTCTGGAGCAGCCATGTTTTTCACGATTTCGTTGTTGACCTAGCATGCGCAATACGATAAAATTTTGTCGTGGTATTTTATCGACTTTTGACGTAAATATGTTGTTTTGTTTTAGACGATAACAAAGAAAAAACCGAAATATCATGGCAATGCCGTGTTATAACGTAAAAATAAGTGGCTACGAACAACGGGAGACCCTGAAAATATTAATAAAAAGGATTTGAACCGTCTGTGATCCGTTAGGTTAGGGAAAACGACAAAATTATTGTCGAAGACAAAATTTGTCTTGTCTATCGATAAAATAACCGATGCGCGAATGCTAGCCCTGCATATCGTTAAATTGGTGTGTATTGATGAACACATTCTCTTCCTTTTTGGCTACAGTTCAAAGCGTACTCTATATTAAAGCGATTTATTTCGTAAATAAAAACAAGACAAATATGCATTTCGTACTCAGGACGGTTCTATATGCGAGCCCGATTAGCTTTTGTCTGGCCTTGAGTTGTATATGACAGTTATCGATAAAAAATGGAAATTTAGGCTATTAGGAAAAAACGAGTGTTCGGGTTTCGAATCCTACGAGGGGGACAATTTTTGTGTGATGCGTTTGATCAGCTCGGGCTTTTGTCCCAAATCGAGGATGATATTATGAGGAAATGTAGAAAAGCCGGATATTTATAAATATAAAAGTTTGTTGATCTATTAATCATAGTTCAAGTTCTACATAGTTCATTTATCCCCAATGATATGATTAATATGATTGTTGAAAACAATTATTTGTTCTCAACATCGGTTTATGTACAAGGTTTCTAAACAATGAGCTTATAGTTGGCATCAATACTTACATGATTTATTAAAAATAAAAACACGCAAATGGCGCTGGTAGTATACCACATTTCAAATGACATCATTATGAAGACTTACCAAAGTGCCTAGGTAGCTATGCCCGATCTCCTCTTCAGATGTATCTCCAGACACGAGATTCTGCCTTTTTAACTTCATTTTCATTCAGTTCTTAACACTTCTCTTCAATTCGAATTACACTTGCTGAGTGTTGCGCGCGCGCACTTTATCGATAACTGTGCATTTAAATTATCGATGTCGATAATATCACAGCATCACTTTCGGATTTACATTTCTAATGTTTTTGGTCGATTTTGAGATCTATTGTAATAAGAATTATATTTAAAAAAATCATAACTGTGGATTGTTTTAATTTAGAATTAATAAATTTTGAATTCAAATATTAAAATGCAGCTACGGACAAAGATTTGGAGAAACTTTTTTGCAATTATTCGCAAAGATACACTTGACAGTTGCGGTCCGCGCAGACTGCCTACGCGGACTTATCAGTGGTCATTAGACCGACTCATGCGCAGCTGAACTGCTGAAAATTGACGTGCGGCCACACACAAATTGGTGCCTTAATATAAGCTCAAAAAGGTGTAGGTTCTAAATTGGTCAAAAATATATTTTTAAATATTAATTACTTGAATTTATTTAAAGAAAAAAGAGAAGAGAAGATTAAAACCATTTGAGATGAATCAATCGAGTCCAATAAGAAATAAAAGCCTTAGCTATTTACAGGATAGTTTTTAAGTTAACTTCTGACAGTAAAAAATGTAACTAGCTTTAAAATTTTAATCCATTATTGGCCGTTTGACAATAATTATGTATGCATTATAACTCTAGTATACAATCCACAAATTTTATGTGAAATTAAAAAAAAAACGAAATTAGTCTGGTTTAAGAATGAGAATTCTTAACAAGACATAATGTGGGCGCTCTTTGATTTCTTTTAGACAACCTTCTCAATATTTTTCCTGATTATTTAAATGCTTTTTAATACACTAAACTACTCTGCACTATCGATACGTGGTACACACATCACTAGCGGAGTATTCGCGGCGGTCCGCGCAGCCTCCCCAAACAGACTGACCACCTCAATCGACTCCTGCGCAGCTCACGACCTACTGAAGCTGAAACATGACCCGCGGACACACTGCCTATTTGTTGAATTGCAAATTGCGACTACGCCGTTTCACGCGAGAATTATGCGATTATGTGGGAAGGGGAAAGAGGAAAAACGATATTTATCAAATGTGGTTTTTGTTGGGTTATTTTTGATGTTACGCAATGCTACGGTGTATCGGATAACGTTTGATGCCGCAAAGATTAATTCAAAATGTAATACTTATAAATCTTAAAATATGGTTGTAGCATATACATTTTTACTCCATAGAATAACATTTAATTATTTTAAGTACTAAGGAAAACATCTTTCTTAACCTATCAAGCTTCAATTACCCACCGGTGGCCTCATATCAGCCTGTTGCAGTCCACTGCTGGACATAGGCCTCCCCCAAGGAGCGCCATAGCGCACGATCTCCCGCTCTTTGCATCCAGTCTCTAACAGCTGCCTTCTTCAGGTCATCGGTCCATCTAGCCGGTGCACCGGTGGCCGCGTAACAATAAAATTTTCATTGTGTCTCTTTGTCGTGGCCTGGCGGGTAAAATAAATATATGCTTCTATCATTTTGAATGAGTACCTACCCGACCTACCAAAACGAAAAACATTTTTTTATTTTAACTATACTTACATTAAAATCATTTACTTTAATTTTAGCGAACTTTGTCACTTTATACCACAGTTGTAAATAATTACAATTTAAAAAAGAAACAGCTCTTAAATCCTAAGATTTATTTTATTTCTAATTACAATTTTATAGTGTCCGACCGAAGTTTCGGTTTCGGCACAAAAACATGTTTCGGTCGGACACTATATTTTACAATATTAAAAGCTTGGTTTTGTCACGGTAATAAATGATCGGACTTACAAACTATTGAGGAAAGTATTTATTAAAAACTTTAACTACTTTTTCAAACTTAGTCATGAGGGTAAACAGTTTATTTCAAATCTAGCCTATCTATTCAACTAAACTCTTTAGTCGGTAAAGCTTGTTTCTTTTTTTTGACGGTTCGAATCCCGAAAGAGTCTTTGTGTGATAAGCAAAAGCGTTCGCACCCAAGTCGTTGATGTTTATAAATGTTTTTTTTGTTTATTTATTGTCTAGGGACCTAGTTAGTGTGTCGTGTGGTGCCGGCACGTTTAAAGAATTGCACCACCCCTTCTCTTCCTATGGGTGTCGTAAGAGGCTACTACAGGAGAACCGCCACAAGAAGACGGGCAGCAGCGTCTCCTCTCCACCATTGGCCAAACTGCGATCGCCAACCCGCCTGCTAAGCGTGGTGATTATGGCAAAATCCTCCTTTTGGAGAGGGGAGAGAGAGGTCTGTGTCCAGCAGTGGACTGATATAGGCTGGTGATGATGATGAGGTACCTTAGTAGTTTAGTATAAGCTTCGCTTACTTTAAAGCTAGATGCTAGGAAGTAGCTTTTGTTTGTTGGAAAAATAATATTTTTATTTATTTGACTATAATTTAATCACAAAATAGCATGACCGCAGCCTTACAATTTGCAACATTGTGTTAAGATTACTTGTAGGTTACATATTATTATGTACAAGTGTATTACTATTATTAGTCATTGATGACACGTAAAATTAGGTATAGTCTGGGTCAGATTACTATGATTGATTGTGATATAATAAGATATACTCTAGTAATACAAGTATATTTGTTATGAAATTATTTTTCGTAAACTGAAGATCTAAACGAGGTTCTCGGGTTGAGCTGGAGACCACACCTAGGCAAACGTAGTGTAGGACGCCTCCTAGCTCGATGGACCGACGACCTTGGGAAGATGGCTGGCAGTAAACGGATGAAAAAAGCGGGTGATCGTGCTCTTTGGGGGAGTCTTACGTCCAGCAGTGGACTGCAATAGGCTGAGATGATGAAGATCTAAACAGAGCCTGCAAAATCAATGGTAGAGATTTGCACGAGCTCTCTTGCAAATGTATGAATAGAAAATCATTATTAGCTCCTTCTCTCGTACATGGTAATTCTAGACAGAGTCCGACCAAAACTTGGCAACTTTCACGGTGTTTTGTGTCGCCCAAAGGTCTTCCTTCAAGCAGAGATACAAAAGGTTGGATGCTAAGTTGACCTTATAGTTTGTGTCACAATCACATATTATATACACTGGAGTTGCGTGTGTTACTCTATATTAAATATTGGAATGGAATTGAGTTTATTTAAGTCTTAAACTTTTGTACGATGATGGATTATCGTCTTCCAGATTATCCAATGTCTGTAACCTTTGACGAAAAAAGTACATCCCACTGTTGTCAGTGTGTCTGTCTGTGTCTGAGGCAGGAACTATAAATACTATAATAGTTCGTAAATGGATGAACCGATTTTGGAGACCGAAAGTAGAAAGCTAGTTGATCTGGATTTTTAGCTATGTGTAGTAAAATTCAGTTGAGCAATTCCGACGTTTATCATTATCGATGCCTGCATAAAAAAACCGGCCAAGTGCGAGTCGGACTCGCACACGAAGGGTTCCGTACCATTTTCTATAAAAACGGCAAACAATCACGTTTGTTGTATGGGAGCCCCCTTAAATATTTATTGTATTCTGTTTTTTAGTATATGTTGTTATAGCGGCAACAGAAATACATCATCTGTGAAAATTTCAACTCTCTAGCTATCACGGTTCATGAGATCCAGCCTGGTGACAGACGGACAGACGGACAGCGGAGCCTTAGTAATAGGGTCCCGTTTTACCCTATGGGTACGGAACACTAAAAATATGCGCTTGGTTTTTTTTAAATTATATATTTAAGAATTCGACACTTGTTCTCTAATTACTTTTAAGCTTACTGTGGACACACTCCTAGCCACCTGCCCCTCTAGCATATGCAACAAAACACGATATGATACGATATGATATAGCGATTTATCGCATTTTTTTGTCAAAATATAAACTTTTATCAAAAAAGCGAGCATAACAGTGACGTCGCCTGCACGGACATGCTTACTGTTTCAATAAAAGTTCAAGATGGCGGCTATGTTATCATATTTTGAAAGTAAATAGGCGATAAATCGCTATATCATATCGTATCATATCGTGTGCTGTTGATCGTGCTACAGGGGCTGGTCATCATTGATGATCATCGGCCTGGCGCGCCCGAAGTTTGCAATGCCATTTAGAGCGTCCTCACACGACTAACTGTACGATAATTAGGACGCTTCCAAAGACCACGAGGACCCTTGGCCATAAAGGTAAAAAGTTATGACCTAAGTCAGTGTATCTTAACCTTTTTCAATGGCGGACCCCTGACGCCAAATACCTACAATCCGCGGACACATAAAACCGTTTAGCCGCATTAATAAGCTCTTCTCCTATTCCTTTTTCTCTGTTAACAGACCCCCGAGATAGGTCGGCGGACCCTGAGGGTCCGGGGACCACAGGTTGGGAAACACTATCCTAAACTATCGTATTTTACTCGTAAATAGTTTTGGTCCTCTTATACAAACCATCCGGTCAATGATCGATATTTTAATAACAATCACAGCGAATTATTTAGCCGTAAGCTAAGCAATGCTTGCGTTTTTATGATTAGAAAACTGATAAACATACATAAATACATTTATATAAGCATCCATGATCAAGGGACTTAATATAGAAAGTGGCTAGGGCGCTCGTCTAGGGCTCTGTGAGACGAAAAGTAAGGCGCTCTATGCGCCGGAACCAACGATATTAAATATCGTTGGCCGGAAGACATAAATAATTACTTCTGTTTCTAGAGTAATGGACCAATTTTGACGCGTTTTTTCAGTTTGATTTGGGTTTTTAGCTATGTGTTATGAAATCTGCCTTTCCAAAGATTTTAATATCGACTTTACGTAAACAAAAGACATAAGTAAAATTTTTTTTTTAGCAATTCAATGCAAGGTTTTATTAAAGATAAATAGCACTTGAAAAAAATCATCGACCTCAGGTGGGACTCGAACCCGGGACGTTGACGTTATCTCATTCCTTCTTATGTGTACTGTGGCTACACTCTTAGGCCGTTTTCTGATTTGTCGGCTCAGCAGCGGCGCGGAATCAGCATGCTCGGTAAACATACGCGGTACAAAAAGTATGGAACCTGTGCCGCGCCGCTCCCGCGCATACCGAGCCAATCAGGAACGCTCCATTGAAATATAGGCGCTCGGTAAGCTTTCTGTACCGCGTATACCGAGCATGCTGATGCCGCGCCGCTGCTGCGCCGACAAATCAGAAAACAGCCTTAGTCTCCAGGGCGGTAACCACGAACTCTTAAAACAATCTCAAATCTGTCAAACATTATCAAATTTGTATGTAATGACATACCAAAATTGACAGATTTGACAGCTTTGAGATTCTTTTAAGAGTTAATGGCTACCTCACTGGTCACTTTTCGACGATCATCGGCCTGGCGCGCCTGAAGTTTGCGATGGCAATTAGAGAGTTTTCAGTCTACTAACTGTACGATAATTAGGATGCTTCCGAACACATGACTGAGAGGACCTTGGGCCATAAAGGTACATTTTGATCTTAACCTAACATGTTGTTTGGCAAAACTATACTATACATATTATACATTATTATTTTTTATATTGATGCCGACAATTGAAAATTGGATAGAGAGGATGTTTGTAGCACCTGATTTGACACGACAGTTTTATCAAAACTATTGTCAAAGGAAAAATAGAAAAAAAAAGAAAACGAGGAAGACCAAGAATAAACTACATGCAGCAGGAAAAAGTGAAGGTGAACGTCGTGTCGTATCAGAAAATAAAGAGAGGCGGAAGGCAGATAGAGAGAGAGAGAGAGAGAGAGAGAGAGAGAGAGAGAGAGAGAGAGAGAGGGAGAGAGAGATGGAACAGACTCCATCGACGAGAGCAAAGTTCTTTATAATGATGATGATGATTTTTAATGGCGAATTCTTTATAATGATGATGATGATTTTTAAATAAATAAACTTGGTCCGGAAAATTTTTGAGTTCTTTTTAAAATGATAAACCTCCTCCAGGCAGTTACGAACACAAAAAAAGTAGCCAAATTAACCCAGTCATACTCGAGTTTTGGGCTTAGCTAACAATTAGCCGTTTATTTATATATTTTATATAAGTGCTGTTTTTAGGGTTCCGTACCCAAAGGGTAAAACAGGACCCTATTACTAAGGCTCCGCTGTCCGTCTGACTGTCTGTCTGTCCGTCTGTCACCAGGCTGTATCTCATGAACCGTGACAGCTAGAGAGTTGAAATTTTCACAGATGATGTATTTCTGTTGTAGCTATAACAACAAATACTAAAAAACAGAATACAATAAATATTTAAGGGGGCTCCCATACTACAAACGTATTTTCTTGCCGTTATATAGATAATGGTACGGAACCCTTCGTGCGTGAGTACGACTCGCACTTGGCCGGTTTTTAAATCTATAGGTGCAGAAGGCATTAAGAAAATACGAAACATCTTATGTACAAGATACATAAATTGGATTGCAATAGTTAAACGTATACTTGTTCAACTATTGATCACTGATTAAAGGAAAATCCGGTCTGAGCCGCCTATATGGCATCGGGTATTGTTCTACCAATCAATGAGTGGGTTAAATTAAAACTACCTTCTAATAAAACTCACGGTATAAATGATAAAAAGCTATTGGAGCCAAATTCATAGTAGAGAAATTGTTTTCCTACTCAGTAGTCTCTGAAGCTGGCTAGACACTTAAAAGTGCCTTAAAATTTATCTTTTCAAAGTAAGTACGTTGTAATAATTGTGTATTTGTGATTCACGTTCCGTTAAAAGTATATTCTGAAGATCAAGTATTCAAGTCTACTAGGTAGTAGTAGTAGGAATAAATCTAATTAGAGAAAGATAAATTTTGTTAGCGTGGACAAAGGTATTCGACATCAGACGACATCTAAATGATTTATTTGTAGTATGGTTAGTTAGTTTTACATAAACGGGGAGCAGTATAGAGGATAGTGGTCTGAGTCTTGTTTATCATCGGTAGAGTCTTAAGTTTGAATCCCAACAAACCACTGGATTACGGAATCTAAACACGGATTTATCCTCAGCGTTAAAAATAATAGGTATAGTGATAAAAATGCATATTTAGATAAAAGATGGACCACATCCCATGGATCAAATGTTCTGGTACCCCTGTGTAATGGACACAGAGGTCGTAAGGCAATCGCTTTACCTTAGTAACCAAACTTGCCCCATCTAGAATCATGTCCAAAACTACTAGAGACAGTCCAAAGAACTAGAAGGATAATCTTTATCCTAAGAATCAGAGCTAATCTGAAAATTCTCATGGCCAAAACTACCAGTCCAGAGAGCTAGAAGAAAAATCGTTATTCTAAAAATCAGAGTTGAGCTGGAAAGTCGATTGCGTCGCCACTCGCCACCTGGGACTGAACAGCAGGCGGAAGCATCACTGACCGTGAGCAATAGCTGTGTGCGTTTCCATTGTTAGATTAGACACGGCACGAGAATTATGAAGTGACGTATCTTTACTGAGTATATGATAGGGGCCATCCATAAATAATACGAATTTCATATTTAAATTAAAAATATATATAGTAATAAAACAACAAACTAAACTTAGCTCAGTAGTGTACTCATATTTCGTGGTTAAAACATAACATAATACATATCATAAAACAAAAAGATAAATGAGTATAAGTAAAAAATTAGTAATAATGTTTCCTAGAGACTGATTGGCAGAAGCAGAAGCGTTTCTTATGAGAAATTTAAGCTAGTAGGTTTCTATTCCGATATACGACACAAAACAGTTGATTGTTCATAGCTTTTTAAATAGTTAATTGATGAAAGAGTTTTGATAAAATCTTTGTGTCTGTCCTTTGGCAAATATAACAGTCGGGTTACATTTTGTTGCAGTTGCTAGATAATTTAGATTTATCTTTTGCACTAAAAGTTGTCTTAACCAAGAAAACTGCGTCAGATTGTAGTGTTACCGATCGCGTTCTCTATATTCTCTTATCTATCAGCAAATATATTGTTGTGACAAGGTTTCTGACCAGAACTAGGTAGATAAGCGTAAGTCGGAAGTAAAATACTGTTATAGACTGTATTTTTTTTGTAATAAGATTTTTAGTATTCAGCAACAACAAAAAAAGAGCAGCTAGATAACTAAAGCGTCAAAGTTGCAACAACATCACATGTGTTAAAAAAATTCTAACACACTAAATAAAAGTCGTGTCGTCCTCGTCAATGGAGACGCTCGCTACGTTCCCCTTACGCTTAAGACAATTGCCCATTATGCTTGTCCGCTGCGGCGTGCGCGCAGCTCGGCTGGATTTGATTAGGACTGAGACACTGTGGTGGGACAAGACTAGATGGATAATAAATATTGGACAACATCACATACATTGCCCTGATCCTAAGGTAAGTAGCTTAAGCACTTGTGTTACAGAAATCAGAAACAACGACGGTACCACAACACCCAGACCCGAGACAATATAGAAAAGTTCGTTTTCTACATTGAACCGACGAGGGGTCGAACCCGGAACCTCAGAGATGGCGGCGCCTTTATAGTCTCGCGTGCTCGCCTCTCGGCTACTGAGGTCGTCAAAAGATAGATACTCTTTATTGCACACCAAAAAAAAGTTACAGTTGATATTAACACAAAGATGTACAATTAAGGCGGCCTTATCGCTAAAAGCGATCCCTTCCAGACAACCTTCAGGCAGAGGATCTATAAAAAAACTGGTCAAGTGCGAATAGGTCTCGCGCACAAAGGGTTCCGTACTATTATCTATAGAAACGGCCAAAAAAAACATGTTTGTTGTATGGGAGCCCCTTTAAATATTTATTGTGTTCTGTTTTTTAGTATTTGTTGTTATAGCGGCAACAGAAATACATAATCTGTAAAAATTTCAACTCTTTAACTATCACGGTTTATGAAATACAGCCTGGTGATAGACGAACGGACAGACAGACAGACAGATGGACAGCGGAGCCTTAGTAATAGGGTCCCGTTTTACCCTTTAGGTACGGAACCCTAAAAAAGGGGAAAGTGAATAGTGTTTAGTGAAGAACTGAAGACTTTACCTGGCCTATAAAAGATCTGAGAGTACAAATGGTAGAGCCATGATAAACACAAAGCTGCTGGCAACGAACCGAAAAGAATTGCCGAGTTTTGGACTGGACTGGGAAAGGCCAATGTCTGCGAGAAGCATTCTCTGCCAGTCAACCATTAGGTCGGGCAGAAAGTTTTCAAAGGGTGCTGTGCAAGTTACTGATAAAATACGGCCAAAAAGTAAAATAATAGACAGACTAGACAACTAGATATTAATATTCTTGAATAAATAAAATAGATATAAAAACAATAAATATGTGATATTAATAGTTGATATACACAATATTATAAACCTTAAATAATTATACCTTAATTTATCTATTTTATGAATTGGCGAACAATCAAACTAGCAACTTTGACATGGTAAGTAGTTGGTTGGTACTTAAAATGACAAGCTATACTTTCGTTGCCTGAACTATCGAGGCTTTTCGACTATCGACGACCGTCTGGTGTAGTGGTTCGCGCTCCGGACTTAAATGCCTGGGCGGTTGCGGATTCGAATCCCGCAAGGGGCAAATGATGAGCACGAGCATTTGTACCTAGTCATGGACGTTTATAAACGTATTTAAGTATGATTTATCCGTTATCTAGTCCAACTGAACTATGGCGTACAAACTTTGCTTAGATTAGGGCTAGCTAATTGTTGTGATTGTGAAAACAATTTATTTATTTTGGGAGAAGTGTTACCCCTATTACGCAATAAAATAAACAAGTAATTTCCCTTATTCGAAACAACTTGTATTGTCCTGACTTTACAACAAGAAAAACCAGTTCATAAACTGGAACATGTGACCGTATGACGTGCCATCTCGTTGGACCAGAGGCCTCGGCCGGTAACCCAGGAAAGGTCGAGGTTCGATCCCCACTGCATTTTGAGATTTTATTGCACAAAGAGATTAAGACATTTTGGACATTGTAAATAACATGTCAAAATGAGAGGCAATGAAAAAACATACGGTTTTAATAAAATTACATTATATCATGTTACAGATTCAATGTCTACAAGACACGCAAACACATTTATTGCTTTAAATTGTATTATTTGTTATTTAAATTAAAAAACCGGCCAAGTGCGAGTCGGACTCGCGCACGAATGGTTCCGTACTTACTATCTTTGAAAACGGCAAAAAAAAAACGTTTGTTGTATGGGAGCCTCCTTAAATATTTATTTTATTGTATTTTAGAATTTGTCGTTAATAGCGGCAACAGAAATACATTACCTGTAAAAATTTCAACTGCCTAACTATCACGGTCAGACAGACAGACGGACAGCGGAGTTTCAGTAATAGGGTTTCAACCGTAGGGTACGGAACCCTAAATTGGCAACAAGTCGGATCAATTTGCAAATAAACTTTTTTAACCGTAGTTGAGTGAGGTGGACTGTGACGTCATAATCCGATATCGCCATACAAATTCTAAGGAAAAGGGTGCGTTTTGACAGCTCATAAAAAGTATCTCAATTGATTGGTGGTGTCAACTAGCCTATTAGCTAGCCTAGATAGTACATCTAGACGCTAGCCTAACCAGATAAGGATTTAAAATGATTATCATTTAAGTCAATTTTCTAAGCAACATTTTAAAACTAATTTTAATGCCTATAAGTTTTATTGTTTATTGAAACATAAATATTTTAACTATACGAGTGTTTTACTTAGGTTAGTAAATGAGTCATAAATATAAGCAAAAATATTACATTAGCACGTTGTGTAAGCATTGTTAATTTGTTATCATTTACAACTAACACTAAATCTAGGCTTAACTGTTCTGCAGATCGTAAATTACTCGTTAACAAGCAACTAAACAATATTATTTTAACATATTGAATATAATAAATAATAATAATAATAAATATTGGACAACATCACATACATTGCTCTGATCCTAAGGTAAGTAGCTAAAGCACTTGTGTTATAGAAATCAGAAACAACGTTACCACAACAACCAGATCCGAGACAATATAGAAAGTTCGTTTTCCACATTGACCCGACCGGGGATCGAACCCGGAACCTCAGAGATGGCGACGCCATATAGTCCGGCGTGCTCCTCTCGGCTACGGTCCTGTCGTCATGAATTAGGTCGTCGTCGAATAAGAGTTTAAAAGTCAGCATTTATAAAGATTTATTACATCTGGAAGACATTTTGGTATCATGACAGGTTCCAATCTTTCTGAAAGATAGACTAATAACTTCTGTCACTATTGTTGGACCCAATTGATAGTACATGACCTAGAGGGTATGTGTCAAACTATGTTTGCTTGTTGGTACGTCAAACTAAAGATAAATATTTGCACCGATATGATAACATAGGATTCACCTCTAAAATCTCACATTAATCTCGTGCCGTATGATAATTAAACACATTAACCATGGTTTATCTGTTAAACACACTTTTACATCTTTGTTAATATATGGATTGAACAATTTGAAATGTTGACAAATATGCAATGTCTCGATAATGGTGACATACATTCTAAATTGGTTTAGTAACTTATAGCCGTACAATAAAATATAAACGTAAATAATCAGCAAAGACTGAGAGAAAAATATAAGAAAAAGCCGGCCAAGTGCGAGTTGAACTCGCGCACGAAGGGTTCCGTACCATTATCTTTATAAACGGCAAGGAAATCACGTTTGTTGTATGGGAGCCCTCTTAATACTTATTTTATTTTAGTTTTTAGTACATATTTGTTGTTATAGCGGCTACAGAAATAAATCATCTGTAAAAAAATCATATGTCTAGCTATCACGGTTCATGAGATACAGCCTGGTGACAGACAGACGGACGGACAGACAGACAGACGGACAGCGGAGTCTTAGTAATAACACAAATTATTATTAAGCGGCGCGCATTTTGTGGTAATAAGGTCCCGTTTTACCATTTGGGTACGGAACCCTAAAAAGCGTCCCGGATCGTCAAAGATGCAAATAGTTTGACGATATCAATGATAAGCTGGGCTTATGCTAGCGTGGAAACAAAAACTCTAGCCTTTTTACCCGACTGCCAAACGAGGGTTATTGATACTGTTCTTCAAACTTAACCAAAAGATGGCACTCTATGATGATGATGATGAGTAGGTAAATTGACACATTCGTTTTCTTAACCACAGTTAAAAACTTTTTAATTTTATTATTATTATTATTTTTTTTATAAAACTTAATTTTTGATCTTAAAATCAACACCCACACGGTTAGATCACTGGCGCGATACAGGGTGCGCGCGCGCCGGCTAATTGTATACACTAATTGCACTAAACTAATTACCGACCAGCCCCTGGAGACTGTGCATATTGACAATACGGATTATCTCGATACTGACGCTACCGTGTTCATGTTGCAGGTAGAATATAAGGATAGGACATTCCAAAAATCCCAAGCAGGTGTAAATAAAAATGTTTACCTTTTCCTAGTTTCAACAAGGTTAACTTTCCCAAAAAACACTAACGTCTTATAAATAAATATTTTCTAGATTCAAACGCACAGGTCAGATCTGGTAGTCACTGGGGGAGGCCTATGTTCAACAGTGGACGTCCTGTGGCTGAAAATGCTGAAATGATGATGATGATGGCTGCAGTCGGGTAAAAAACGTTTATTTTCTAAAATACTTAATTAAAAGTTTATCTACGACGTAAGCGAGATAATAAAGCACGTCACGTTCAATATTGGAACTGCAATTTCCGAAATCTCTTCCAAGTGACGTCACACAGCACGTTACGTCACAGTTGCAAGACGTTTGCTAAAATATGGTGCATCTTATCTTCATCAAAACTGATAATTATTGTGATAAAGTTATATCGTAAGGTGAAGTTCAGTTACGAATGTGTAACATACGTAACAAAAATGGCTATATTTTTTTGAAAAATATAAATAAAATTTTTTCTTCTCCATAAACCAGTGTCAGCTGGCTCCCCGTAGGAGGAAGTGATTATTTTTTTAGGTTGGTTTGAGCATTTTAGTAATTTAAGTTTAACGCACCTTTCTAGAACAGAGGTTCAAATGAATGCTATTTCTTATTACGACCCCTGTTTCTTTGGCAAAACTTATTCAATTTCATGGGAACTGTATCCTGAAATAAGGCTGACCTTTTAAAATAAACCTTGTATAATTTAAAACTTAGTTTACCGACTTTAAGTATACCTTACTTATATCATTGAAATGGCACGACGTAAAATTTGAAAAGCAGGAATTCATGTCATAACTTTTAAGGAAACCAGACAATCTATGACTAAGACTAAACATTCACTATTTTCTGAATGTGCAGGTTTTTTCAACTTTTCCCTCATTGCTGCGTAACTCCGTGTAAGTGATATTAATCTGTAATTCAGAAAAACCCAGAGGCATGAGCGGTGATTCGTACTTACCACTCTTAAATGTAAGGCGAGTTTGACGACTAAGCTAATAATAATAGATAGATAATCGTGATATTATTTTACAATCAGTTACTTACAGAGTTGTTCTTTAAACCAGCAGTCTCAAAGTAAACATAAACTAGCAAAATTATTATCAAATGGTCCTCTTTTTTTCTCTAGCCGGAAGCCTCTCATTATATCAAAATAAGTCAAGATATATTGAACCTTATTTTAGGTGAAGAGGGTTTAAATTAGATGGATGGTTAATTGGTACCGGAGATCATTGCCTTAGTCAAAAAAAGTTAAAAAGCAATTTCTGTCAAAACAGCAATCTTACATTGTTGTACAGAAGAATTATTTGCAGACTTATCTAAAGCATTAGATATGGTTTCCTGTGGTAGCCACCCAATGTCCACCTCTATAATAGTACTATTGTGTCGTAAATATGGGTTGTGTAATTGAAGAAGTTTTAAATCTATTCACAAAGTGGCCAAGTATTAGTTTTTTTTAAAATATTTAATAATAAGGAGCAATGTGGATGGAAAGTAAGTAATCTCTTTTATGAAATCAATATTATCTATACTAATATTAGAAAGAGGAAAGATTTGTACCTATTTTTGTATGTTTGTAATGAATAGGCTCAAAAAGTATTGGGCCGATTTAAAAAAATCTTTCACCAATAGTATGCTACATTTTATTAAATTTGACAAAGGCTAAATTTCATTTTGAAAAAAATTAGGGATCCTTGGTAAAATTTGAACAATGTAACCGAAGGTGTAGAAAAATGAGTCTTAAAATGTCTTTCGTCGAATGCGCTGCCGAAACTATTAGCGATAATTGTCTACCCCGTGCGAAGCCGGGACGGGCTGCTAGTACATTAATATAGCTGTCCGGCGATCTTCGTACCGCCTAACAGTAAATTTTTTTTCGTCTGCTTTTCCAGTGTTTTTATTATTTATTCTGCTATTCGGGGCGGAGACAAATCCAACAAATTATAAACCATGAAAATTGGTTCAGCCGTTCTCACGTTGTAACAAACACGACTTTGTTTTATATATTAAGATATATATCAATTTAAACCAGTAAATATGCTCCACTTGCGCTAGGCATCACCCATTTGTCATTGTCTCGAAGTTAGTAATTATTTATTATCCATTTGTTACGAAGTACCAGAAAGTGATTTTTTTCTGTGGCATCCACAGAGCCACAAATTCAAGCCAATATAAGTTCGTTCCCAAAATTAACCTTACTCGGAAATCCCGGAATCAAACTTGTGCTCAAGACGAATCAACGTGCCATTTTGTGGCAACTACTCATTATTTTAACACCAAACTAAAAGAGATGAAGAAAATGAAAAAGCGTAAACTGAAAGTTACTTAAATAATATTGTTTTACTTTAAAATATTTTATTAATGACCGCACTACATTCTAGCGCACCTGCTATACGCTATAGATTTTTGGATACATCAAGATAACCCGCTACTGTTTGTCAAACATCAGATAAGAAAAGGAGAGATGCAAATATAAGCACAAACGAAACAGTAGCATACTAGCATTGCGAAAGTGAAGATAACACTTCCGAATAACACATTATTTTACAAACTTATAATTGATATTAAGCTTTATTCGTTTGAGTTTAGGTTGAAAATTGGTTGAGGAAGTTCGACATTTTGTGGCAGTAAAATGTACATTAGACTAACGATTCCCCATGCCACCAGTAGATGGCGCTGCTTGTACATTAGATTGCGGTGGCACGTCATTAGTCGCGCCATGGAATGGACATTCTCATCCGTGTTGTGTTGTAATTTGCTACTAACCCTATCGATAGACTGTTAAAGTTATTGACTAGTGACTACAGTAAAAATATCGATATTATTGTTAATTAAATTCATTACTCTTGAATTTAGTATCAATGATTAAATTTTTGACGATTAAATTCCTTGCTCTTAGATTTGTTATTAATCCAAGAGCAGGAATTTTATCATCAACTAATTAAGCCACATTCAGGTGTCGAAATAATGAGTTTTGTTCACGCTCGTTTCGCGACACTGAGTACCAGGACGTCTACTACGAAAAACGATATACGATGTTTCGGACGAAACGAAACACGAACGATACGCAAACGATAAGCCTACTACGAAACACTATCGGATTTCAATGCTTCGATCGGATCCATAGACACATTTCGGAATGACTTCGTGAAACGAATGACTAAGTTGCTATTTACCGAACTTATAGAAAAAAAAACGAAAATCATGTAAAAAAAAACAACAATAAACGTGCTTTTTTATTTTACTGCTTAAAACGATCAATACATCAAATTTTTAAGATTCTATGATATTTATTGTGATTGTTTAATGTTAAAATAAAACAAATGTCTTCGTCAAACAACGAATGTCGTCGCCGATATCGGATCCGAAACGTTTCATAGTAAGCAATCCGCAAAACGATTATCGTATTGACGGATTTCGTTTTTCGTAGTAGACGTCCTGGCACCAGCTACCAACCAATATAAATTAAATCCGAATACCGTTTTCATGTTTGCGAGTTCATTGGTGCTACAGTCATAATATCTTAACACGGTTGGTGTTCAAGACCCAATGTTGTGTAAATAAGTTTAGTTCTGTTTTGTATCATTAGATGGCGCTGTGCCGTCTTAAATCGCGCAAGTAGTGTATTTTAAATAAACATATAGGATTTGAATATAGCTTTTGAAGAAGATCTTGGGATTACATTTAATTCCTTATCCAGTTCATCTCAGGTCATCAATGTTACACGTAAAAAGATTTTAAAAAGTACTTCTTCATTGACAACCCGATGGGTGCAGTAGATATCGCGGTAAATGTGGTAATTCGCTTTACATGTAAAGTTCGATTACAGGTTAGGATAATTTCAGCATACGATACTATTATTATTTTATTGGACAACATCATTTACATTGCTCTAATCCTTAGAGTAGCTATAGCACTTGTGTTATAGAAAACCAAAAGCAACTTCGGTACAACCATTGGCTCGAGTCTGTGTGTTAGGAGAACCCTGGCAAAATTTGTCTGGTTGGGTGGATATACACAAATAATCCTACTAATATTATAAATGCGAAAGTTTGTAAGTATGGATGGATGTTTGTTACACTTTACGCAAAAACTAAACGAATTTGAATGAAATGTTGCATACATATAGAATATGATCTGGAATAACATATAGGATACTTTTGATCTCCAATAAATGATCCTGTGTGATACATTGAATAAAATAATGATCACGCAAGCGAAGTCGCGGGCTTAAATACGTATAAACATCCATGACTTAGGTTAGGTACCAATGCTCGTGCTCGTCACAGAAACATTTGTGCCTTGCGGGATGCAAACCCGCAACCGCCAGGCTTTGTAGTCCGGAGCGCGAACCACTGCACCATACGGTCGTCAAACACACAAGGATGTTAAATCCTTACATCGGGACCATTTTAAACGTTAAAATAAGCACACATATAAAATCATGTAAAGATCTCAGCATGACGACCTCCGTAGCCGAGAGGCGAGCATGCCGGATTGGGCGTCGCGGCCATCTCTGAGGTTCCGGGTTCGATTCCCGGTCGGTACAATGTGAAAAACGTAGTTTTCTATATTGTCTCCGGTCTGGGTGTTGTGGTACCGTCGTTGTTTCTGATTTCTATAACACAAGTGCTTTAGCTACTTACTTTAGGATCAGAACAATGTATGTGATGTTGTACAATATTTATTTATATTTATCTCGTCAAGCCAAATCAAATGAGCTCTAACTCGAGGGTTTTACTTATAGTCATAGTTCCACCTACATCCTGGCTCCATCATCAGATCAGCTTGATGGTATCTGTAATGTTGGGAACTTGGGACCATCGAGTGAAGGAAACACAGTTGTTATAACCAGAGACACGGAAGTTGAGCGCTTGGCGAAAGATGCGCAGGAGACCATTACAATTACGTGATTGGCGCCGACTTGATTGGTTGTTGGTTCTGCGCATACGCGTCTCTGATACGATGCTCGTCTCGTTGATGCGCAAAGCGATCCCCACTCTTTGCCCCATCACTCAACTTCGGTACCGGGTACTTTATGTCGAGTAACACCAAAATAATTATCATATAATTAGGGGTACTTACTAAAGGCGTTTGGAGTGAAGTGAGCTACATACTACGTAAGAAATTATTGCATTGTCATCCGAACGTCAAATAAAAACTTTCAAATCGATGCGACAGTTATAAAAACCGGCCACGTGCGAGTAGGACTCGCGCACGAAGAGTTCCGTACCATTATCTATAAAAACGGCGAACAAATCATATTTATTGTATAGGAGCCACCTTTAATATTTATTGTATTCTGTTTTTAAATATTTGTTGTAATAGCGGCAATAGATATAATATACATCATCTGTGAAAATTTTAACTCTCTAACTATCACGGTTTATGAGATACAGCCTGGTGACAGACGGACAGACAGCGGAGCCTTAGTAATAGGGTCCCGTTTTACCCTTTGGGTACAGAACCCTAAAAATGACTTCTAACATTTGATTTTATTGTTCGATTTACGAGTGAAGTTAATAAAAGCGTGTTAATAAAATTGTCGTAACGTTACAAAACTTCACATTAAAACAATATCATCCTCGTATAAATCCGCTTTTAGGCAATTAAATATACTCTATTAGACACGGATGGTGTGATGGATCCGGTAACCAGCAGATCCGGCAATTTTAGGACACATTCCGATACTGTATTACCTACTTCATTAAATGAACTAAGGCGGCCTTAGGACCCCCTACAAGACCTTAGGTACACAGGCTCTATCACCAGGGACTGTTTACCGGTATGAATATGGCACATTTTTTATGGCGTCATATACATTTATACAGGGTGTACAAAAAGGCTTAACGAAGCCTTAAACCACGAATTCTATACATAAAACCAAGTAGAATGCAAAAAAAATAATTGCTGGGAAAAGACTTTTATTTTTGGGTATCAAAAAAAATAACTTATTTCTAACCCGCAATGTATAGCGCGCACGGTACACACTATGCCTGTGTATGTAAGCGGATCCTGTTTCTTTGTAAAAAAAGTGTAGTATTATCAAACAGGAGTCAATTTTATAAAAAATCTTAAAAAAAATTGTAACTTTGACTGTCAATAACTCGGTAACCCGTCATTTCCCAGGTATAGTGTAAAAGAAAAAAAATATCGTAATAATACGTAGAATATGTGGTGTTCGGCTTCGTTAAGCCTTTTTTTACACCCGATATTTAGGTAAAAGACAATACCGGTTGAGTATGAGACCGCCCCGGCGGTCGCATAACAATGGAGATTCTATTGTGTCTGATATATCGATACGTGAGGGATTAATATTTATTTCTGTATGACATAACATTAACATTTTGATAACGTAAAATTTCAGTACAGATATTATTGATACAATACAGGTCTGTCTGTCACAATCTCACTATTATCTAGATCATTAGGTAGGTACATGAATTTCGTGCATGACAAAACCTAACAAAGCATGCAACGTCCACTCAAGCACTCTAAGCCTCTGTTGTTCAACAAATTACATTCTATCAGCTCGATATCGGGTGTAAAAAAAGGCTTAACGAAGCCGAATACCACATATTCTACGTATTATTACGATCATTTTTTTCTTTTACACTATACCTGGGAAATGACGGGTTACCGAGTTATTGACAGTTAAAGTTACAAGTTTTTTTCAAATATTTTTACAAAATTGCCTTCTGTTTGATAATACTAAACTTTTTTACAAAGAAACATGATCCGCTTACACACACAGGCATAGTCTGTGGCGTGCGAGCTATACATTGCGGGTTACAAATAAGTTATTTTTTTTTATACCCAGAAATAAAAGTCATTTCCCAGCAATTATTTTTTTTGCATTCTACTTGGTTTTATGTATAGAATTCGTGGTGTAAGGCTTCGTTAAGCCTTTTTTTACACCCTGTAAAGTTAAGTACATAAAACTAAAACTGTACGCTATTTATTTAAACGGTATTAATGCATCAAATCTCCTCTTTTTGCTAAAAAATACAACAAGAAAGTTAATTCTTTTATAAAACTACTGGAACCAGTAGCGATCATACTGCAACCTAAAACCCCGGACGTAATCAAGTGTGACAATGTCATTTTAGCTTTGCAATTCTAGGTCAGTGACTTAGTTTCTTCTTAATTGGTAAAAAAAATGCAGATTATCTTTCAGGAGGAAAAAGTAGGGGGTAAAAATGTTACTCCACCTGGCAACCCTGTTGCAGGATATCTTTCAGGAGGAAAAATAGAGGTAATTTACTTAGTGACTCGATCTGGCAACCCTGTGGCAATGTTATAATTATCACGGCGAGAAAAATAACTAATCAATCAGTTTTGCAATGAACTTGTGCAGTTGCATAAAAGTGCAGGCGATGACGAAACTCGGCCTAGATTTAGCTTTGAGAGACATCATGTATTATGAGTTTATTAGACCGATGTTTATTTAGTTTATAAAATCCACTGTATTTTACCGTGTAACGCTACCACTTAACTTTTTTATTTTAGTAAAAAAAGATTATTGTTTAGCAATATGGCGGAGATGTTTAGCAATATGGCGGAGGATAAATCTTCTTATTGATTTTAAATATAATGTTAGTTCAATGAAGGGAAGTGGACTGATGGAAGTCTGTGTTAAGTTTTTTATTTTTTAAGTTTGATGATATTTTTATATAATTTCAAATTTTTAACCACTTTTTGAACAAGGAATCGACATCCTTGTGTTAAAATATGTAGGTTTATCGTTGACCAAACAATGAATTTCCTAGCGGTGGCCAATTCAGAATAGTTTGCTTCCTAAATCGACCCGACCGGGAATTGAACACGGCGAAAGACCGCGCCACTAGGCCACTCGAATCGTGACTTTTATACATAGGCAAGCGCATTGTTGTGCTTTATAAAATAATTGCAACACCAAGGCTATTGTTTCCGGGTTCATTTATTTGTGTAAGTAATTTTAAAACCTAATAGAACAAGTTACTTTTTAGTCGTGATTGGATATTAAATTGGTATGTATTTTTGTTACCAGTTACAGGCACGGACTGGTATACGGAGTATGATAGACATAATTCGACACAGGGATAAAGAAAAAGTCTGTCTAGGAATAACAGTAGGTAACACCGCTAGGTACTTTAAATAATACATATTGCCTAACTACAAAAAGATAGACTAGGCTTAAACACTGTCTAAAAATTAGTCAACCAATTTGAAATATTGACACAAAGTCATTTGAGACATATTACAAACAAACATTTCAAATCGGTTGACTTATCTTTAGACAAGTGTTCAAACCTATTCTATCTTTTTGTAGTTAGGCCGATAAAGTCTAGTAAGTAGTGTTGATTTTTAATTTTATTTTAATTATTAACTATACAACTCGGAAATCGCGATTGCAAAAGAAAATACTCAAATGCTATCACAGAATTTATCAATTCGCAAATAGTCCGCAATAAATCTTTATGTTAAATAACAAGATAACACTCACATGACTATAGTCCAGAGTTTGATAGCGAATAAGATTAGATTTGAGTGATTAAACGTCAGTCAGGAATTGGTATCAAAACTATCAAAAGTCAATGTCAATGGAGTTTGTTGGTGACGATGATGACTTAGCTACTTCCTTATTCTTTGACGCGTATTAGTTCTGTCTCCTTTGTAAATTTGTGGGTGTTATACTTTCGGTATGAGTGTCTATCAACGTTTTTTAGGGTTCCGTACCCAAAGGGTAAAACGGGACCCTATGACTAAGACTCCGCTGTCCGTCTGTCACCAGGCTGTATCTCATGATCCTTGATAGTTAGAGAGTTGACAACAAATACTAAAATCAGAATAAAATAAATATTTAAGAGGGCTCCCTCCCTCCCATACAACAAACCAGATTTTTTGCCGTTTTTATAGATAATGGTACGGAACCCTTCATGCGTGAGTCCAACTCGCACTTGACCGGTTTTTTTTAATGCGCTTCAGCATTTTTTTTAATGTACATATTGGATAACATCACATACATTGCTCTGTTCCTAAGGTAAGTAGCTGAAACACTTACGTTATAGAAATCAAAAACATGATTGGGTAAACTTTAACGCTGTAATTTAAAGGTCGAATTTCCTTTAAAAAATCGCACGAACAGTTAACGACAATGGACTAAAGGGCCCCATATACGGTACAATTCGTCGTTTCGATTAATCTAACGAAAATCGTAACGATCAATTGTTTCAAAAATGCCACATCATACACGAAACGATTGGTCGTAACGATCGATCATTTACTTGTTTGAAACAAAAGGATATAGACGGCCTCTTTACGTTGTTACGATAATCTTTGTATTCTTTTCCTGGCTCTTGCACTCTAAATAATTGAATAAATTCAAATAAATAATCATTACTCCATGTAGCCATTTTGTTTGTTTTGTTGATCGAGTGATTCGATCGAAACACTGTCGATTCATCGTTATGATATTCTTGATTGCATGGATTTTTGTTGCGATTTCCGATATCGTCTTCGATTAAGTAAATCGTTAACGAGCTTGACATACACTATCGAACCGTCGTTTTGATCGGTCTGAAACAGCGGATCGTCAAGATCAATCGTACCGTATATGGGGCCCTTTAAACTCTGAGCAGTTCACACCACTGCAATTTCATTTGCAAAATCATATATTTTATCTGTAAAACCTACGCTACATGTATGGGGTGCATAGTTACGCAACTTACAATAATAATTGTAAACAATCATCAATGATCTATTTCTTAATAAAAATAAGATTTTTTGACACCTCTGTCAGTCGTATCACGAATTATTTCATTAGTAAACTCAATTTAAACCTTGTTGAATACTTAGGTGTTTTGTAGACTATTTTATCAATTAAGGCCTTAACACGCTTGAATGACCTTGACGCGTCGCGCCCATACAATTACGCGCGTGCGGATGACCTCTAAAAATCGGGAAAACATGTTTTTTATGAAATTAATGCCTTTAACGCTTAGAGCATTCAACCAACAGGAGACGCCATTGACAGGCATTCCCCTCTGCCACAAGTCTATGACCGTCGGTCACAGAGGTTATATAAAACTATTTGCAGCGCGTTCCGCCATCATTGGCAAATGACGGTGATCGTGGAAGGACAGCAGCTAAAAATGCCAAATTACGCCGTGTGCTCGTGTTAAAAAATATCAGAAATATTTTATGTGCTAAAGGACAACGTAAATTTTCATCTATAAGTATTATTGAATCTCAATATTAGCAAATAATGCCTTAAAATTGCAAAACCTTATAAAATTTGTCAATCAAAAAGTGATACCAGTAAAAGGTAAAAAATCCTATTAAGCGTAATTTTTTATACTGAAGTACCCAACTTTGAAAAAACACTGGTATTTCACGTTTGATATTGTTAATAATATTAATTACAACAGATGCTTATTGAATTAATAATATATCACAGTTAACAAATTATGATTCTTGTTTAAGTTTTGCGCATTTTTTGGACATTTTTTTTTTAATACTTACTGAATTAAACTACTTTTACGGAATATTTCGCGATTTGTTAACATTTTATTTAACCTGACGTTTCGAACACTTTACAGCGTTCGTGGTCACAGGTAGACTGGTAGACTACCAGTCTAATAATCCGTAAAAGTAGTTTCATTTAAATGTATCGTGTTCGCGTAAATAAAAGACAACATTATTAATACTTACTTTTAAAAGTATCAATACTATAAATATTTGCATTAATCGGTCTACTTCAATTATATAATATATTTGCGAACGTATTCTGAAAATATGAAATTTTTATTGATATACGCTGGCCACCCTGCATCAAAGTTGGTGATGGGATAGCACAAAAACAAAATATCGATATCGATTTAACCACTTGACCTTTAGGTCACCTAGATTTGGGATTCCACCTGGATGTATTTCCAAAATGGGAATATATTCGGGAACATTCACAATGAACCCACCTGTTGGGACAATAAACGGGTGGATTCGATTTTTATGTTTATATGAATTTATAAAACACAAAAATAATGTAAAAACTTACGTTACAAGCATTTTTGTTGTTATTTATTTACACATACAATAAAAAACAGTATGGTGTTATAAATTTTGTTTAATTTGGTTGCTTTACTGTAAGATTACGGATCTTATTTATATTACAATAGGCATTATTATAATGTGTCCATATTAAGATGTCAGTAAATATTAATTTTCATTATTTTTGCGAAAATATAACATTACAAAAGGTTACGACAAAGTCTTTGAGGCACCTAAAATATCTTATCATTTATCTTAGGCTCGGTCTATACCCAGCCAGAAACCGGACCGGGTTAACGCAGATTCAATCCATCGCTTAAGCAATAAGGTCGTTTTTTGAACGGATTCTTGCGGATACTAACGGATTCCGGCAGCGTATAGATCGAGCCTTAAACTCTAGAGAAACGTGTGTTTCGTGTATTTTTGGTGAACGAGTATAAAAAAGTCTTGTTGCTAAAAGTTAACAGATTATTTATTATTTAAGCGTATTTTATTGCTCGGACTATACCCATTCGAAAACCGGTCCTGGTAAGTATGGTTTCATTCCATGGCTTTAGCAATAGGGTCGTGTTTTGAACGGATTCTCGCGGATGTGATAATGTTTCGGATAATAATTTTTATTCATTATTATTTACCAACTTTTCAATTACTAATTATGTCATAAAAATGAATCCATTCCAAAGAAACATAACTTTATATTATAAAGTTTCCGAGCCAACCATCTCGAGTCACCACCACAGAAAGACCCAGACCAATAATATTTGAATTCATTTACAACATGTCTAAGCAAGCAAAAAAATAGGTATTATGTTTTTCTTATTTCATGATAGCACTAATATTTGTTAACTTTTTCTTATGCAAAAAGAAAATGTTTGAGAATATAGCTAAAATAGTTAACACCTTTTTCCTTTACAAAAAACCTTCTAACTTTACCTTCAGTTATATTTATGATTTTTGCGGATTATAGCCCAGTATTTTTCATCATAATTTATGACAATTCAAAACTGAAAACCAAATTATACAGGTATTTCTTGCAGTTTTAGGCTTGGACTTTAACCAGCCGGAATCTGTTAGAATCCGCTAGAATTCGTTCAAAAACGACCTTATTGCTTAAGCGATGGATTGAAACCGTACTTACCCGGACCGGCATCCGTCTGGGTATAGCCCGGGCCTTAGACTCAACCATACTGACGTATATTAATAAATAACCCTGTATATCTTAATGACAGCCAAAAGGAATTTTTCTATCTTACACATAATAAAGAGTCTGAATTGAATAAAACCTTATCATAATACTGGCAGAACTCATCGATAAAATTTATCGATAGTGTTAAGCACTATCTTCGTTTATTTAAAACTGACGTCACTCTCGTGCATGGATAAGTTGCCCTTGTGTGGGAATATATTTGTGTGCGTGTAGTTTAAGCTAGTGTTAGATATTTTTTGTTGTGTGCGAGCGTAACAATGTCATCCAAAATGCGTTAGTGTTAATTTACTATGTGTGCGTTACTCCCTGCCCCCCGCAAGAAATGGCAGACTTTTTCGCATAGAAATAAGCGCGCTTGTCGTCTCCTGTTGGTTGAATGCTCTAAGCTTTAACGAGAATTTTTAAATAAAACTCTCAATTTAAAACATGTATATTTCCAAAATCTTGTTTTGTGTTAAAACAGTACTGAAATAGCTTGTGCCGTTTAAGAGAACATTTGCAATTTATGAAAAAATAGACATTTTTTTGTGCATGTTTTAATCCAAGGGACTTAACGGAAAATCAAAATTATTCAATTCAAGATGTTTATTGAATCCTCTTCTAGCATATCGTATTTAAAATTTTTAGATTCAAGTAGCAGGTATTCTGACAATTTGATTTTCTTATTCGAGATTTTAGACACTTGGGTGTTGTTAAGGCCTTAATAAGGGCATCAATAAATCATAATGCTTGACTGAAATAGGCTAATATTGCGGAAAATATTCATTTTTTAATCCATCGTTATCTTAGCTTAAGTATTAATCAGTTGTGCGGTTCTTTTAGTGTCTCATTATGGAACTTTATACTAGTTTATCGAGTACTGGAATCGGGATCAGTTTTACAAGGCTCGGCCTGAAACCAAAAACGCTCAGGGGTACAGAGCGGAGTCATCGTGCCTGGAACCTGTGCATCGAAGTCTAAACAGAACCCAAGCCGTAAATCTACCTATCTATTCAGCATATTGCAGTCTACTGCTGGACGTAAGCCTACCCCAAAGAGCGCCAAAGAGCACGGTCTCCCACTTATTTCATCCATCCACTGCTAGTCATCTTCCTAAGGTTGTCGCTCCATCGGGCTGGGGGGCGTCCTACACTACGTTTGCCAAGGCGTGGTCTCCACTCGAGAACCCGTTTACTCCACCTTTCATCGGTTCTGCGACAGATGTAGCCAGCCCACTGCCACTTAACCTCGGTGACTTCAAACACCCCAAAAAAAACACTCACGAGTCCGAGCCGAGTCGAGCGAGTGATATATCTTTATACTTGTGTGTTAGTTTGAAAAAATGCAACACGAAAGTTTAAAAAGTTCATACAAATATTTTGACAGTCAAAGACTAGTTTGTTAACTACAGTTTAACACATGAGAAGTACCACATCAAATTGCATTAGGTACTTATCAAATACAAATATACGAATACAAAATACTTTATTTGCCATCAAATAGGGTGAGTACAAAATGCAGATGTTACAAATATTACAAGATCCTTAGCCTATTTAGCTATTTCCATTTATAGCATGCAAAATTACACAAAATGAATAAAATTAAATGTCAATAAAATAAAGAATAAAATGACACATGGAATTAAAAAACAATTTGAATGGTATAATAATGGTAATGGTATCTGATTCGAGCGCACAAAATACTCGAGTACGAATATCAAACTCGAGTCTATTTGGAGCCTCGATAATCTAGTGATTCAACGATCGATCGGTATTATTTTCTCTTTATGAACAGTCTAGCTAAATAATTTAACTCCTGAAACATAGATTCCTGGGCTTTTTACAACACAATTTCACACAAATCTCTGTAGCCGAGAGGCGAGCACGCCGGACTACAAATGGCGTGTTCTGAGGTTCCGGGTTCGATCCCCGGTGGGGTCAATGTAGAAAACGAACTTTTCTATTATGGTCTCGGGTCTGAGTGTTGTGGTACCGTCGTTGTTTCTGATTTCTATAACACAAGAACTTAAGCTACTTACGTAAGGATCAAAGCAATGTAATGTGATGTTGTCCAATGTTTTAAAAAAACAGACGCATCTCCGTCAAGTTGCTGATCAGTCGCCTCAACGTTAGGCTCGGTCTATACGCTGCCAAAATCCGTAAGCATCCGCAAGAATGTTCAAAAAACGACCTTATTGCTTAAGCGATGGATTGAATCCGCGTTAACCCGGTCCGGTTTCCGATTGGGTATAGACCGAGCCTTAGAGCCGTGACGTGGAGACGTGTTCGTAAAGACATTTGATGCCGATGAGCTAGGTACTGTATTCCTTAGGCATCGTTCACACCAAACGTATTGTCCGCCGCCGACTATGAGCGCGCGTTACGTAGTTTATCGCTTTTCCGTATATATTGTCGTTCACACCGAACCGACTATACGCTATTACGTAGTCCGTTGTCGCTGACTCTCGGTGGCTGATTATTGTACTACGCGTCTATGCACGGCGGACGCGGATTGGCTACGCGGACGCGGTAGCCGAACGAAACAGCGTATTAGATTGAACCTACACGAGCCTATTCTTTTGTTCACACATGTAGCGCATTGTACGATTTAGCGTATTGTCGGCTTAGTGAGAATGCGTACTGCAGACTGAGTCCACGTTCACACTGGGGCAGACAGTGAGCATGCTCACAGCCGGCGGCGGACAAAACGTTTGGTGTGAACGATGCCTTACAGTCGATTACCTACTTTATTGATTAGTGCTACTAAGCAATTTGCAACGTCCATCAAGTTGCGGCTTCGAATCCCGCAAGGGGCAAATGTAATGAGCATGAGCATTTGTGCCTAAGTCATGAATGTTTGTAAAAGTATTCAATTATTTGTCCTTTATTTGGCTGCCATAGTTTAGGGTTCAATAATTGACTTGATAGTCGAAAGACTTTATTATTTATATTAATTATAATAATAGCCAAAGAAATGGAAAATAAGTTTGTTTATCTGTCATGGATATTGTCCTATTTGATCATGGATTATCTTTTTAAAATGACAAACTAAAAAGTGTACTTCTGCATGAATGAACAATTATTTTTGCAGTGATAAGTAAGAAACAATTAACTTTATTTTACATTAATATTAGGCAGTACTAACAGTAGTAGGTACTATTAAATTGCATAATAAAAAATGCCAAACTATGACATTTAAAATTAACTATCTAACAAGTGTTTGATAAGATAGCACTCTTAAATCCCTAAATAATCATATGATTACAATAATTCGTTTTCGCAAATGTGAATTGAATAAAGCTTAAAGTTTTTAGAGTTCCGTATTCAACTGGTAGTAACCGAACCTACTTAAATCTCAAACTAAAATCATTTATTGCAATGATGTGGATTTTAATGATGTAATAGATCTAATGTCTTATGTGGTAATTATTGGAAAATTGGAGTAGGGGGAATTATATCAATATTTTGTACAAGAACCATATTTGGTGTGATTATATCTGTACGATTAAACAAAAGAAAAAGAAACCCTTAAATGTGCTCAATCGAATCATTAAAAACATCATCTTATTTCATCATGATAATCATTTCAGCAACAGGACGTCCACTGCTGAACATAGGCCTCCTCCAGTGACTTTTTATTTATAGTATTTATACTATTGTGACTGATAAATTAAAAATTAAACATAAACGATATCTTTCAGCACATTAAATCAATGACTAATATGTCACACCACAAAGTTAACACAGGGAAGTTCAGAGAACCCAGACAAGACGTTAGACAATTTAAAAAAAAATGTTTTCTTTTGATCCTACCAGAATCAAAATAAACAGGCAACTTATTTATTATTTTTGAATTCAATTTTGATGACAGTTCTGTTGCTAATTTGGCCGAATTATGCATTAACATACTGTCTAACTAGGTCAAAAATCTTACTATCTGTTGTCAGCATTGTTGACATAATTATTTTATCAATAAACAAATAATATTGCTTCATAGTTTAAATGCACTGTAACTACAATAGCAGTGGGTCATGTAAGTAGTTTGTTTCGGTTTAAAACCAATGTTTGATAAAACAACCAATGACACAGCACTCTCTAGAGCAACCTTTGTAACGATACTTATTAAAAAACTTTTGAATAAGCATAATAGTTGATAAATTAACATTTAAAGTAGCAACTGAATTTATTACAGAAAACAACTTAAAGTGAAAATGGTGGTTAGGTATAATATTAATACCTAGGTAGGTATGATAATAATACTATCTTCAAAAACATTTGTAATGTATGATAACTTTAATTAAACACAAATGGCAGGATTTTGAATGTTATATAATAGTAACATTTTAAAACAAACAAAGACCACTCAATGATCTATTTAACGCTAATTTAACTAAGTTTTCTTCAGAGCTAAATTGAATAATCATTAAAAAGAAATTTAATTACTATAATTTGACCTTTCACAACGAAATATCTAAATATTTATGACACAGCATACGGAGTAACTACCTAGCTCGGAAACTAGGCAGCCGACACGGCGGTCTACCAGAACTTTTCTAGAAATTAGAAAGTTTCGCAAAATAATTTTAAACACTTACCAGTGTGTTCTGATACCCCAATCCGGACTCGTCGTCCGAAGTCTCATCTTTGCTGTTCTGCACCTTCATTTTGATTGCAACAGTTCTTACGATTCAACACAGAAACAAAACAATTTTATCAAAACAAATCGCTGCACAGGTCGCGCGGGGTGCTAACTTTTTGTACAAAAAATTCAATCGCTGTCGCTCCGATCACTGTGTCCGGCCGTGGTCACGCATCTCCCGGTGGCTCCTGAACGTCCGAACGGCACTTATATGATAATGTGTAATTGAATAAACGCGATTTCATGCAAATTGCTCGCGCGCTAGCGGACAGCACACGTTCAAATCGTACGTCATCCAGTGACCGACTGCTGACATCATGACATAAGACTTGACAGGCCGGTGACAGCGAACCACACTTCGGGGAATGGAACGGTGACCATGAACTTGAACTTTGTAAATTGAAAATTGTGGAATTGAACTTAGTTATAGTTACCTACATAAAAATGTTTTATAAAATTTTAAAACTAGAAACTGCCATCAAGGCAGTCTTATTCACAGAACTCAGACGGCAACTGAGCTTCAACGTTCCGTTCCTCGTTTGATTTGATGAACTAGGTAAGATAAAAAAGGTTTTATCAAAACGATAAATCATTTGTAAATATTGTTTTGTAGAAACTATAATATAGCCCGTGTTTTCTTGATTGTTGTAAACAGTCTTGGCTTTTTACTAAAATACGTGTGTTTGAATACAAAGTGTGAGAATTTAAAAGAAATGTACTATAACTTTATTATCTGCATTACCTCAAGGTTGACTGGTAGATAATGCTGTAAGCTAGCTGTAGCGTTAATTCCGCCAACTGTACTCACCTGTGTAATAAAGTTTCACATCACCAGCATAGGCTGGTAATGTGAAACTTCAATATCAGTCCACTGCTGGACACAGGCCTCTCCAAAAGGAGGATTTTGCCATAATCGCCACGCTTGGCAGGCGGGTTGGCGATCGCAGTTTGGCCAATAGTGGCGAGGAGACGCTGCTGCCCGTCTTCTTATGGCGGTTCTCCTGTAGCCGCCTCTTACGACACCCATAGGAAGAAAAGGGGTGGTGTAATTCTTTTAACGTGCCGGCACCACACGACACTTTAACGGCAATAAAGTTTAATTAAATAAATAATTATTGATTACTTTAGTTAGTAAGTACTTATGTTATTCTTTTAACGTAGGTATATGAGGTACGGACAACAGCTCGTCGACCTACCACAAAATGTCAAATTTTCTTATTTGAAAATTATCTCTATATCTGGCTTAAAGTTGAAAATCTATTGGAGAATTTTTGACTTTTGGGGTAGGTCGACGTGCTGTTGACTGTACTTACTTAATTTGAAATAAATAATTTCGTATCTAAGTAAAGATAAATGGCTAGATTTTTGAAAATATTTAAATGCAAAGAAAAACTTGTGAGCTAAAATGAATATTCGTATATTTTAGTCATTACTTTATCTTATTTTTAATGTACACAACAATAACCCTTCGTAATATTCGTAATGTTGATACCTATTTGACGTCCACACCTACAAGGTGGGCAGACGACATTGTAAAACTCGCAGGACGACGCTCTGGTGGATGTAGGCCGCTTCCAACCGGCCGATCTGGAAGTCACTGGGGGAGGCCTATGTTCAGCAGTGGACGTCCTGTGACTGAGATGATGATGAAGATGATGAACCTATTTGATATCGAGATACCTACTTAGATTTTGAATGGAAGTCTTATTGTATATTTAAAATATTTATAAGTGTAGCGTACGAATCCATACTATTACCTATTTATTACCGTATTATTCTTCTGCCCTATCGATCCACCAGGTTAGTCGATTCAGGAGGCCTACTACGAAAGCACGACGAAAGTGGTTTGTTTGTTCGGACGTAAGTACTTAGTTATTAACCTATCAAATCAAAATAACCATTCACTTGTATCAGTTGTATCAAACCTTTGACAATTTGTGAACTATTGAAACCGGTCGTGTTTTTAACACGGCCCATTTATTTTTTCAAAGGATTGACACACGAGGGCCTAGTGCGAGTGTGCGCGGAGCTAACAACTAATCCCGGTCGGCGGTGCAGGCGCGTCGCTCGACTAGCCAATCACGTAATTGTATTGATCTTCTGCGCATCTTTCACCCAGCACTCAACATCGGTGCCGCTAATTATAAATATAAATAAATAAATATTGGACAACAACACATACATTGCTCTGATCCTAAGGTAAGTAGCTAAAGCACTTGTGTTATAGAAATCAGAAACAACAACGGTACCACAACACCCAGACCCGAGCCAATATAGAAAAGTTCGTTTTCTACATTGACCCGACCGGGGATCGAACCCTGAACCTCAGAGATGGCGGCGCCATTTAAAGTCCGGCGTGCTCGCCTCTCGGCCACGGAGGTCGGTCAATTGTACCGACTGAATCTGTAGCCAGCCAGATCCATCGAGTTGCTAAATAAAGTAGAGAAGGCGGAGAAAGAAGGCGATCGACTTCTATATTTTTAGGGCAAATATATTGTTTTTACATTTTAGAAAATTTGAGTTATAATTATTATCTATGATCTCCCTTCGCTCGCAGTGGCGGGCATTGGTTTCATTGCGAGGTAGGCAGTAAATACTTATAATGTGTTTTATTCATGAAAATCAATGGTTTTCATCAATTATCCACATTTGTAAGTACCTACTGCCTACCTCATTTCAATTATCAGATAGGCACTGCTTAATTGCCTATTTTCACAGCACGCCCGTGTCCCTTCGCCAATATTCATTCAAACCTGTTCAGCTGTTTAATGTGTAGGATAATTAAATTAATGTGTAACATACCTAAACATCTATTACCTAGAATTCTTAATAGTTTATTGATTGTATCCTCCATAAAATATGGCGTCGTTTTTATAAATTATGACCTAGCTTTTTTATTAAAGTGAGGTACTTCTTTTCAAAATCTTTGCATACAAAAAATAACACAAGAAGCTTGAACAAATATAGGAAGGCGAAAACAAAGGATGGTCCGTCTTTTGTTTAATTGAAACATACAATTGTTTGGATGGTCTCAAGTTACGCGCTAATTTTAACGCGTGACTATTTACATTCATTTACAACTTACAACTGCAAAGAACTAGAATGCAGTAGAAATTTTATTCTTAATCGTACGTAAAACGAACTTTTCTATATTGTCTCGGGTCTGAGTGTTTTGGTACCACGTCGTTGTTTCTGATTTCAATACCACAAGTGCTTTAGCTACTTACCTCAGAATCTGCATTGATCTGATTCTGAGGTCAGTAGCTTTAGCTTTGCTTTAGCACTGTGACGTTATCCAATATTTATATTATTATATTTAAACAAACTACCATAGACATTAAGTCCTAATGTATTTGTAGTAAAATTTGACTTTGATTTACTTTTGCGGCAGCATTTCTTTTTAACGAATTCACAGAGACATCAAAGTTTAATGTATTCAAGTTTTATTTAAGTATTATCTTCAGATAAATTCGTATTTTGCAGATTCCTCAGTTCAGACATTACTGGCAAGCTAAATCACCTTACATACCCAGCTAAAGCTAAAGTAGATAAACAATAACATTTACTAAGTTGTTGTATTTGACCAGAAGCACCTCAGATCGATCAGGGTTTTTTCACACATTGTACAGGTACAGATTTAGAGAAGGTAAATACCTACTCGTAATGAAAGGCCTGACAGCCTACCCTTGATCTTGACCAAACCAAGTGTTAAGTAACATTAACAAGTTTCAAAGGTTGTTGTGCCTTTCATGCTTCAATGAATATTTAAATGTACACTGATAAGAAATGACTAAGTTTTAAGTAATTCTAAAGTAATTTGTTTAAATTGCAATTTCAGTGTAACTTAGAGTTAAGTTTTAGAATTTTAATCAGTACTTTTTATTTATACATGTGACGTCATTAAGCATGAAAAATCCCAACAATTTTCTTTTTTTCTGTGGAAAAATTAAAATTGCGTAGTTTTCCAACCTGTGTCTTTGCCTGTATTTTTAAGCTACTTACATAGATTTATAAAAATGTCTACTTTGAATAAGTAGCATTTGCAATGGTTCATGTTGAAAAGATTTTAATTAATTAAATAAGTACGATACTTACTAGCTTTATACGCAGATAACATAACAGATGCTTCTTTCTATTCCGTCGTTTCCCTTATTAACTTAGCTTTTAATTTAGTTGTTTTAAAATTCGTTATCTTAGTACTCATACCAACTAAATGAAATTGCTTTGTTTACATTTATATTAGAGTAATAGTTATACAGGGTGTACAAGAGAATGGGACACTCCTTAAAACCACGTGATCAGCTGGTTATATACAACAACTTTACCTATGGGAGCAACATCGAAATCGTAATTTTATTTTCAGATGCTCCATACATTATCATCAAGGTATGCAAGAAGTTTGTTTGGAGAAGCTGAAAAAAATCTCGATTTCGATGTTGCTCCTATAGAGAAAGTTGTTGATGACCAGTAGATCACGTGGTTTTTAAGAAGTGTCCTATTCTCTTGTACACCCTGTATGTAGGCATATAAAAATAAAAAGTCAGAAAAAACGAATAATTAATTTATTCTTGTAAACCTACAACGTTGTTGGTACTATTCATCTTTAGCAATAGGCTCCATAGATCTCATTATCTTACCTTGCACATAGACTATAAACTACGATAAAACTTTATTGAAGTCGTAATGTAACAATATAATCTTTCTGTGTAACACTGGATAACAACTGCGGATAAAATGTTTACTAGGATTTTAGAAATCTAGCGGCCGACAAAGTCAACGTTAAGGCTGGGTCGCACCATCTTAACTTTAACCATAACTGTATCTATAACCGGTCTGTATGGAGTGTGACAGACTTTTGACGTTTGTTAAAGTTAAAGTAAGATGGTGCAACCCAGGCTAAGGCTCCGTTATTTTGCATGTCATCGCGACAAACATATTTTAGGTAAGTACTTAAGTTTTGGTGGCCTTTTTGCAGAAATAAATACATTTTAATTGATCAAAGTGATTTTACGCCGTGATATTTTAACGGAGCCTTAACTTTTATTTCTCGTTTCCTTCCTTATGCTAATCTGATCTAATAATTCTGAGTTTATTTTAGTTAAATGATTAAAACATAAATACCTAAATGGTAAAGTTTTAGTCAAACCGGTCAGTTGAGAGTCGCTTGCGCAAGGATTCCGTAGGATTCGTTTGGCTACGGATCCCTAAAAAAAACGGCCAAGTGCGAGTCGGACTCGCGCACGAAGGGTTCCGTTCCATTATTAATAAAAACGGCAAAAAAATCACGTTTGTTGCATGGGAGGCCCCTTAAATATTTATTGTATTCTGTTTTTTAGTATTTGTTGTTATAGCGGGCAACAGAAATACATCATCTGTGGAAATTTCAATTCTCTAACTATCACGGTTCATGAGATACAGCCTGGTGACAGACGGACAGACAGACGGACAGCGGAGCCTTAGTAATAGGGTCCCGTTTTACCCTTTGGGTACGAAACCCTAAAACTGGGACGTGTGAAAGCGCTGTTTATGCCTATTTGCAAAAATAGCCTTAACTTTTACGTCTCGTTTCCTTATGCTAATCTGATCTAATTATTCTGGGTTTTTTTATATTTAAATGATTAAAACATATAAATAGTAAAGTTTAAGTAAAACCGGCCAAATGGGAGTCGTTTGCGTACTTAGGGTTCCGTGGGTTGCGTTTGGCTACGGATCCCTAAAACGATCCATGACTGTTACTAATATTATCCTTACAAGTTAACAGGTACTTTCTACTCACTTTATAATAAATTACTTACAATTTAATAGAATAACATCATTAAAATTTGCTACAGTTTGTACATTTATACATTAATTAATTAGTAAAAACTAGACATAGTAGATTTACATTTAATAAAATGGACAATGCTCGTACTTTTTTAAGTTAATTGATAATTTTAGGAATTTGCTACATTTGAATATTTAAGAAAATTCATCATAGAAGACTCTAATTTCAATTATACTTTTCGAATTAAGTAATTATTGTTGCAGTAGTAGGTATTTATATAAGAATGTATATTTATTTATGTAAATTAAGGACTTACTCGTAGTAAAAGTTAAAATGACAAATATAAATCTATCTAAACATGACTATCCTCAAAGATACAAGCTTATTACGTTAGTACTTTAGAGTATGTAGGTAGGTATACGTCTGCTTGAAGCTTATTTTCAACATTTTTGTTGGTTTTTACGCAAAAAAGTCACGTTTGCTTCTTATGCTAGGGCTTCACCTGCGTGACGCCTAACGTTCAAATAAAGGCATGATTAGCGTTAACTAAATTAAAGCATTAAGTTACACGCTAAGTGCGTGGCCACACTTATTTGACGTTTGATTCTAGCGTCTAGCGACACGTTAGCGTGTGATCTGTGAGTGTGTCTTTAAAATAAAATAAAACGCTTCCAGTAACTCAATACTTTTCTCTTTTTGTCTACTCCATCCTAACTTAATAACTATGCACTTTAACATTTATTTCACAAAGAGTTTTTGAATGTGACCGTGTTTTAACATGTTTAGTGTAGTAGGTGTAGCCACAACAACGCACTAAACGCCCGCTTAATCCCTTTGATGTGTCCAAAGTTACCGCCGTCCGAGCTATCGCCTAACGTCTAATGTTATTGAAGCAAATTAGCGAACAAAGACCGGCCACACCTGCGTATTACGTCAAATAGAGCACTTATTAACGACATTAGACGCAGGTGAAGCCCCAGCATTACAGCAACTTTTACAAAAATGGAGGACAATTTTAGAGATTTAACCGCCTAGTCGTCTGCGTGGTTTAGAAACCGGCGATTTTACAAGCCCGGATTTTCTGTTTCTTGGTAAGTAAGCCAGGCCCTCGGATCAAAACATTTTAATAACCAATTGTTCTCAATGTCACGTGATTTGCCGGTCGATAAAATTTGTAATCGAATGATTCTGAATTGGGCCTAGATCTACTTATTGACATTCTGTGATAGGAAAAGAGGTCACTGAGTAAGTTCTGCAGTGTCGTTAAGTTTATATTATTGATTCAAGTCTGTTCTATAAAAAATAAAGAGAATAGGGTTAATCTTATGTACATAGAGTTGCTTGTGAGTCACGTACTAAGTAGGTAGGTAAATAATGTATTTAAATAGTAAAATTTCTTATGTTAAACATAATGACAGGTATTTTTTTTCATTCAAGCTTTAAGATTAGTTTAATGGTATCGTATTAAAAATATTCTCATGTTGTTGTAACTACCAAAGCTGAGAAATTATTTACAGTAACGACCAATTTTGCATATCAAGTTTGTTACATACAAACAAACAATTAAATCCTAATGAAGTTGTATTTTATTTTAATTTATGTTTAAAACATGTGTGTCCTTATACGACCCGTACCCGTATACATAGGTACTGATTAATTCCTAATGAGTGATTTAATGATCACCAAATGTCGTTGGTTGGTTGTAAATTAAAGCTGAAATTTTAGGAAAATAAATTTAGGATTTTTTTTTTTAGCGATTCCATGCAAGGTTTAATTGAAGATAAATAACACTTGACTAAATCATCGTCCCACCTGAGGTCGATGATTTTTTCCAGTGTTATTTATCTTAAAATAAATTTAATTGCTATTTGACTAATGGTTTCAATTGTTAGTGAAATGAGTAATGTTGCAACTTTATGTACTTATAGTTAAGTAAAACCAAAACTTATGAATACAAGTGAATTATCTACAATTGGAATATCGAAGTTTTGACAAAGATTATGTGAATCTTTTGTCTACTATACAGGCTGTAGAATAAACTCCTTAACACACAACTCCTTAAAACCACGTGATCAGCTAATCCTATACAACCACTTTTTTCTATAAGAGCAACATCGAAATCAAGTTTTTTTTAGGTGCTCCATACAAGCTTACTTACATAATATACCTAGAGATGATAATGTATGAAGCGTCTGAAAAAAAATTACGATTTCGATGTTGCTCCCATAAAAAAGTTTTTGTATATGAACAGCTGATTTGATGACGTGGTTTTAAGGAGTGTTCTATTCTATTGTACACCCTGTATACGTAGTATAGCAAACAAAGCAAAGTGTTGGTATCTCGATCTGTGTATTTTTTCTAGCTTCTTGTCGCTTTTCATAGCTCAACCCTTAGGAACTTTTTATTATAATTACACTTCTACTCTATTTATAAATTAGAATGGTCATTATTTAGTGGCGCGGTGTAGAGCAGCGCAACGCAGAAGAGTTTACGCCTACTTAGAGGTCCAGGGTTCGATTAGGTTTGTTTAGCTTCGGAGTTATCTAAATTTAAACTGAGACATAACTGTGCATTAAGTTCATTGTCTGATTCTTAGATTTTCAGTTAAACAGATATCTCAATGTGATAGCAGTTAAATCGTAGACTAAATGGTGAGACAAAATAGAGGCATCGTATCTTATATGACGCTCAAAGAAATACTAAATTTAAGTATTTAAGAATGTTCTTACTAATCTATCAGGTTTGAAATGCAGGTTCAGTAGTGCGAAGTCGGTAGTCGTGTCTTGCTGCAATGGAATTGCTTATGCCATGGGATAGTTTCTTTGTAAGAGAGCACAAGGATCTAGGATCTGCTGATAGTGCCTGTTTAATATAGTTTGAGTTTTCTCAAACTTAGATGCCTCTCGTCCTTAAGAGAGGCACATGCTAAACGTGGTTTTAACAAACCACAGCTACTAAGTTTTGCAGAACCGATTGAGCAAAAGCTTAATGATGACCACACCACAGCCAAGTGACTGTCTGAAACTGCATTTTTTCACAAATAAATCAACAAACCCAACAGTTTTTTCTGGACGTTCGAACCCGGGACCTCACAGCTTACTCCGTCGTTACAATCGACGGACCTACACCGAGGAATTAGCCCAGTCAGATGTACTGCGCGAACTGTATCCAGTAAGTAGCATTCAGAACGGAGAAGAGAAGCGGGAAGAAGACGCGAGAGAACCTGTCGATGTTGATGGCTCGTTGCTTCGCTTTCTCTGCTTCAGCTGCGTCCTGTGAAAGGAAGACCAGGGCATCAGCAAGCTGAAGTGGCAATTGCTTGAGGCAATACTGGAGACTCAACATCATGATCATTCCAGCCACACAGGACGTCTACTGCTGAACATAGGCCTCACCCAGTGACTTCCAGATCGGCCGGTTGGAAGCGGCCTGCATCCAGTGGCTTCCTGCAAACTTTACCAGGTCGTCTGTACCTTATGGGTGTGAGTCCTACGCTGCGTGTTACGTGGCCTCCATCCCAGAACCTTTCTGCCCCATCGGCCGTCAGTTCTACGAGCTATGTGCCCCGCCCACTGCCACTTCAGCTTGATCAGTGGGCTATGTAACCGACTTCTGTTCGTTCACAGATCTCCTCATTTCTGATTAGATCTCGCAAAAAAAAATACCGAGCATAGCCCTTTCTATAGCGAGAGGCGTGCTCACGCTGCATTTTTCAGTTCGTGGTCAGAACCTTTCGTGCTCAACATATGACAGCTTTTTAAGCTAATGTAAGCAGTGCGCATGCCATGCTTAAGAAAGGACCTAGCCCTCGTAAGGTCAGATTGAACTGATAAAGATTACGAGGAATTAGCAGCTAATGAACTTCGCTCTAAAGATCTACCCTCAGAAGCTGAAATTATAATGATGAAGTAGCATACCTTTGGTTTTCCACCATCACCGAGAACGATGTTTACTAGACAATACTCCATCAGCGCCATAAACACAAACCTGAAAATTGAAGCATTTATTGATAAATTGTTAATCAAAAAAGCACGTACAGCAACATGATAGAGTCGAGTATCTTCTTGATAATGACGACGTTATGCAAAAGGGTTTATTAACCGTATAAGCAAGCTGAAGTAAGACCAATGTGCTATACGAGTTCTTAAGTGAAGATCGTGACTGGCGTAGATTGCATGCCCTTGGACTAACTGGATGTGTCGAAAAATTACTTGGAAACGAATATCTCAGGAGTGTCGCGATAGCTTTCATCGGTTGAGAGACCTATGTAAAAATGAAATTAAAAAAGACGAGTAACAGTTTGGAAGCAGAACTGTAGCTGATTATGATGGTGATACTTACACTGTACAGACAGACATGAAGGCGTCCACGGCCTTCAGGTAGGACACCGGCGGCAGCTGCGCCTGCGACTTGGCGTGCTGCGTGGACAGCGTCAGCAGTGACGTCACGCCCAGCGTCACGCGCGCCGGCGCCGCGTCCGGCTTAATCCAGAAGGATACCCACTGGAAGAAATCATTACTCATGTTTTAGTTATTTTCCAGAACACTGTTATTCTTACTTACGTACATTGACATTTGAAAGGCATTCCTTGGAGATAGCTCGTGAAACGCCACAAGCGGACCTACAAGACCGCGTAACATTGAATTTCCGTTGTGTCTAGTTTTCCTATGCTAAAGGGCCATAGATTAAACATGACAATGCCCCTTTCGATTCGATATTTAATGTACCTACCTGCGCTATTATCGTTACTAGCCCAGTATCCCATTGCAGAGAAAAGGTACTCTCTCATTTTCTTTTATTCTTCTTCCCTCTTTTTCTTTCTAGAGAGCTAGTATTTCAATTAAAACTGAATTTAATGCGACCTTCCATAATCCTACGAAAGCGACCAATGTCAAGTTGACAGAATTTGGTAGTGGAAGGGAATTGTTTAAAGACACGTGTTAACAAAGGGTATATAATTATGGAAACCTATTCTATAGGCGACTGTCTGGTGTAGTGGTTCGCGCTCCGGACTACAATGCCTGGCGGTTGCGGGTTCGAATCCCGCGAGGGGCAAATGTTTATGTAATGAGCACAAGCATTTGTACCTAATTCATGGACGTTTATAAATGTATATAAGTATGTTTATCCGTTATCTAGTCGCCACAGCACAAGCTTTGCTTAGTTTGGGGCTAGATAATGGGTGTGATTGTGGAAACAATTTATTTATTATTTTTTCTATGAACTTTTCATAGTTCGCGTCTTTTAAAAGTCCCGTTGAAGAAACTAAACTACGAATAGGTAACTACTTAAATAGTGAATAATATTTTTTTGAGCTGATAGATAGTTCTGATGTATCTTACAGACATAATGACGATGAGGCAAGTAGGTATGTAAGTGTTGAAGAGGTGGTAGCCCAGCCGCCGCTTCAGCTTGAAGATCACCTCCAGACAGGTGAAGTTTCCTGGAACAAACTGTACCTAAGTACTTTGTTAATGGCTAAAAGTTGTTACGTTCTCTTCTTTATTACTTTCGTTTGTGATTTTGTCTTGAATAAATATAATAGGTACTATTCTCTGCCTGCAACTTCGTCCGCGAAGGCTACAGAATGATTTAGAATACTTAAGAAAAATGAAGAATCATCCCATGGTATCACAAAGTAGGATTAAAATGACTAAATGACTGCTGACTGACTAGGTATGTAGGTAATTTATGACAAGTTGCGGCACAGCTGTTATTACACATGGAGTGATTACCATCAGAACTCTGTTATTCCTAGCTATCTATCAGGGAACTGACCATTTTGGACTAAATCTAGTGGCCTTCATGTGCAGTTTCCTCGAGATATTTTCACTTACAAGTGGTATCAACCCGTAAGTATTTGGGGTAATCCAATGGTACTAACACGGATATGTATGAGCCTGAGCTAACATCGCTCGCTAAAAAGATTTAAGTATCAGATCAGACCGATCAAAGTAATATAAATATTATGTGATATGCAGCACTGTTTAGCTTTCATTTGACGTCATAATTGAGAAATTGCGGACTTTGTTCATTAATCCTAAGATTAGCGGTGTAATTATCAGGATTAGTCGTACGATTAATGTTGATACCACCATGAAATAAGCATAGTTAATTTTATAGTGCTTATTCGTATCTTCTACATGTTACCAATACATTAATTAATCCAATATTGAATTTCTAATTTATTTGTTTTACTAAGTTAGGGTATTGCAGACTTATCCCGCTTCTGAGCCATGTATACTCATCATATATCAGAGAAAGAATCCATTAATATTTATATGATTCAACTACACCCAACCTCTAGAGTAAGCAGGTTTCCGAAGCTTCAGAACTATAGACCACATCCATACGCTGCGGCAAGTTATACAGAAGACTGAGGAGCATTACTTGCTACTATGCTTGTTTGTGGACTATGAGAATTCAAGCCAGAGCGGTGCCATATTGACTATCGGTAAATTGATATTCCTAAAGTGCTTAAACAGAAACGCCACTTCGTCGTTCCGAATTTAGGACCAGAGCACGAAGGCTATTAATTCCTCGAGGCGTGAGGCAGGAAGACTATATATCACCGAAACTATGTAACTATTGGTAAACTTTCAAGCTCCTAGAATCAGCATTAACGGTAAGTACATGGGTTTTCCAGTTCGTGACCGCCACTCGAGAACCTTTGGGGATCCAACGGCTGTCAGCTCTGAGAGGAGGAAGGAGCTATATATGTTTTATCCACCCGAAAACCTTTCTTTCCCAACAGTTACCAGCTCTAAGAGTGTCAGGAGTCAGGTCTACGGATTGCAGAAGCTACGTACCAGTGGAGTAGACCTGTGTGCAGTCCGCAGTTCTGTTCTGAACCAGCTCCAGCTGCGGTAGCTCGATGTTCTCGTCTACCACCAGGGGCACGTCAGGGTCCCACTGGAAGATCAGGTCGTCTGTCGTGTGGGACACTGGAATCAATGATGACAATTGGTGAAAGTTAATCGTTTATCTGCTTTAATTAAATATGTGGTTACAGAGCTCCGAAAATATGGTATTACAGATTTCTGTTCCTTAAGACCTATATAGTCATAATCTAACATGCAAACGACTATAGGCTAGGGAGCGGCAACACTAACTTAGTGTTTTAGAGGTAGTGGGGATACCACACCCCTCCACAATATCACCCCCTAAATTACACCGCTAGTTTTTTTAGATGAGACAGATCATCTGCTAGAAATGCCACCGCAGTCATTTAGCAACATACTAAATACGAAATAGTTAGTTAAGAATGTTTTAAGAGTAGTTCTTCAAAGGCTGTTTCTAAGCAGTCACACACTCATAATTTCTAACTTAGCTATAGTTAGAAATTATGAGTGTGTAAAATATGAAATAGTTGAAAATGTTATAAAAGTTGCCAGTAAAAAGTGTTTCTACTTTCCAGAACCACTAATTAGAGGATTAACTGCCCTTTGGCGTCCAACGATTATTAAGAGACACATAAACCCGGCTTCAAACATATTTTATCCTTTACTGATCACAGAATTAAGTTCAAAGTTGTACAACTACGAATCAGGCTCCAGCAAATTCATTCCAGACTTAACTGCTTAAAAAATTAAGTACAAAGTTCTTTAATTATAGCATAGTTTTGCGGAAGACTCGTTAGCAAGTCTGAATTGGGTAGTTGATGATTTCAGTATAATTAGAGCAAACGATTTTGTAATTCATATTTTTAAGGATCTCTAAAATTATGTTCTAAAATATTATGGGCGTTATTTCATTTTATCCGAGCTTGCAAATAACATTCATGCTTTATAAAGCGCCTCTTCCCGCGACTGTATCAATAATATTTACAGTAATTCAAACAAGCTAGGTAGGTTAAGAAAATTTAAAAGCTAAGTATGGAAACCTCTTCATCGAATACACAAATCGAAATTGCTACCCCACGTCTCCGTGCGATCATCAACGTAATTATACAGAGGACTTATTCTGTTCACCACTATCTAAGTAAATTGGCACCGAAATAAAATGAAATCGGAATATTCTGTTCTCCCTCTGGCTAGATAGATAGATACTATCATTACTCTTTATGGCACACCAAACAAAAAGGGTCAATATTCGTTTGTAGTTAGGTCCGTTTCATATAGTAGGGCGGTACTTCTAACCCGTTAAGGCTAAGTGCGATATCTAATTTTATCGACAAAAATAACAATTTGGGGGGTCAAACCCTCACCCCCTATGAATAGCGGCCATTTTGTTTTTTTAACACCAGCCAATAACAAAGGATTTATGTGTCCTAGAAACATGTAAGAAGTACCACAAAAAAGCTAAAGAACAGAGTAACTGAACATAAAATTCATTTCTGGTGTTTAGGGTTTCTTTGGCTAGAAAAAAATAATTCATTAAATTAATTTCGATTTTTTTTTTTATGTAGATTTGTTTAGACCCTAAATTACTTTTTATTGTCATTATAATAAGATACAGAACTTAGCTTTAATGGGCTAGTAGTACCGCTCATATAACATTGTATATTTTTAAACTTTATTTCTCACTGAATCTTCGACGACATCCACTCGTGGTGACAGACATCTTTGATCTCCGATATATAGGGCAAACACAGTGTCCCTCGGATCTCAAGTGGGGTTTATAATTAGAAAGCTTTGCTCAGGGCTGTCATTCAACTTTTTGAAAAACATCAAAAGTTTTCTCTTGTCAACACCTGAGTTGCTCATTAAGGCCTTTGTAGGAATTGTAGGCCATCTTTTCTCTGTCTGGACATCATGAACAATTCTTGTGTCTGTTGGATTTTTTGAGTATTACTTAAAAGAGAGGTTACCCAACTTTGCTTTTAAGTATTGTTTTCGAGTTGTGGAAGGGGTAAGACGAAGGATTGAAAAGACGCATGTGAAATTGATGGCAGGCGCACGCTTAAATAAGCCCCTTTCCCCTCTAAGGCCGATTCCATAACCTCAGGAGGTGACTCACTTACTCTTGGGTGAAAAAAAATCATTCAAGATTCCTGTGAAAAAACGGTACAAATATTGCCTTGAATGCTTAGGTTATGGTAAGGGCAATTGAAAATAAGGGCAATTTGAGTCTTACGCGAATACAGTCGTAACATTTTCATTCATGCAGAAAATTTTTAAGTGTAGTATTAATTTTTTAGAAAGTTTCCTTTGTTAATGATAAATAACACTTGAAAAAACCATCGACCTCAGGTGGGACTCGAACCCACGTCCCATCGCATGCCGGGCGAGTGCCGGGTTAGAGTCCCACCTGAGGTCGATGGTTTTTTCAAGTGTTATTTATCTTTAATAAAAAAACCTTGCATAGAATTGCTAAAAACAAAAATTTACAAATTACCTTTGTTCATTATATAAAACATTAAATTAAAAGCCAGCTCGCCCATGCGCTGGTACTCGCACCTTGAACTCCTGCTTAGCACATAGTCACTCTACCTATTAACATACAGCAGCAGTTTGTTGATTTAATTAGTAGTCTGGGTCAAGAAGATAAAATTCTATTTAGTTAGTTAGATTATCAAATAAAAATGTGAGTAAAAAGTGCTCCATGGAGAGTTAAAATTGTGTGTTTATTCGCACCGACTCAAAAAATAACTGATTAGGTAGGTTTTAGTTAAGAATATATTATTTTCAAGTCGGTTCTTAGTTTTTTAACCTTTTCTATGGGAGCAACATCGAAATCGACAAATATTTTTCAGTTTCTCCATACAAACTTACTCGCATACCTCGATGATAATGTATGGAGATTTTGAAAATAAAATCACGATTTCGATGTAGCTCTCATAGGAAAAGTTGTTGTATATGATCAGCTGATCTCTTGGTTTTAAGGAGTGTCCCATTCTTTTGTACACGCTGTAGGTATTTTGATTATGAGAAAAAGAAAAAAAAAACATGTCTAATATTTTTATAATCTAACTGATAGACGAAGAATAAAACTATTTTCGTCCACAATTTGTCTACAGTCAACGTTGCCAGCCCTAGCGATCTAGTGGCGGCGTCGGCGCGACTCAAGAGCGGGCACTCTGAGCCACAATGAATGGGTAACGACCCTCGAGGGCCATCCACAGGATATTTTTGTGGCCATACCACTCTGAGCAGCTTGTCAAGTGAAAACGGATTCTGTATGTAGCTATCGCTAAGGTAGACCTCGCTATTTCGCTATAATATTGTGGCCTTATTGACCACTATTGACATTATTCACCAAAGACCAACAAAGGGATTTCCATGCCCACCTATAACCAATTAAAGCTTGAAATTTTTCACTAATAAACCAAGATGCTGCGCTTGCCAGTACGTGTCCTCCATTCCAGAACCTTTCTGCCCCACCCACCCACAAAGAGGACGGCGACCTGGTAAAGATTGCAGGAAGCCGCAAGATGCAGGCCGCGCGCAACCGGTCAATCTGTAAGTCACTGGGGGAGGACTATGTTCAGCAGTGGCCGACGTCCTTAACTTAGAAAATGTGATTGTAGAGTAAAAATTTCTTAAAATATATTATTCTTACAACAATATTGTAAAGAGGTTAGGAAATGCCGCACATCATGAAGGGAAACTTCAGAACCCTACATTGCGCATGGACCGACACGCACTTAGCTGTTTGAAATGTCATTGATCAGCGAGACATTGATCAGCGAGACGTGTGGCTGTGACATGTAGCTGTGACGTGTAGCCGTGACTTGTAGCAATGACTTGTAGCAATGACTTGTAGCAATGGCATGTAGCAATGGCCTGTAGCAACGGCTTGTAGCAATGCTTGTAGTCGTAATATTATTAAGATTAATGACATGTAGGTGTGTTGGAGATGATTTATAATAATTTTTGAAATGTCTTTTGCTTAATTTTAAAGTTTATGCAGACAACGTTGCAAGCAGAAGATAGCCTTACTAGGTATTAAGAAAGAAAACAAGACAATCCGCATTATTAGGTCATGTCGGTCACTGGACTACTTTCAAAGCCCTTTTCATAAGCATTGACAAGGAAAACCTGTTTCCAAGATGGCGACAGACTGTCTGCCCGTAACTACTTACGCTACGATACGAATTATAATGTTGGTGTCAACACCTCGTCAGGGTCGTAGTTATTTAATGTTATTTTATTGTTAGGTAGCATATGAAACTCATAATATTGTGTTAACATTATAACGTTAGGTAGGTGTTCGTTAAGCCACTAATTGAGTGGTGTCAAAGTCACCCCTTTATCTTGAGAGGGCGCCTTACTACACTAGGCGTTTGCCAAGTCACACGCCTTTAAGATCACGAAAGCTGAGTATGTCAGTAACATTGCAAGAGGCTAAATATATCTTTGCTGGCCAACACCGCCTTTGCTTTTCAAAACTTGTCACAAGTCGTGAAGCACATGATTGGCTCAGCCCCAACTCTTAGGACCCTCCGAACCTCCGATACACCCGATGTAGGCCAAGGGCCCTCGGCGGGACTGTGTCAGCGAGATTTTATCGAGACTTAATGTCGATCGGTATAAATAGACTACGTTGTGGACGAACCTTTCAAAATAATTAAAAATCATAGTTAAAAAAACCAGCCAAGTGCGAGTCGGACTCGCGCACAAAGGCTTTCGTATTATTATTCATAAAACGGCCAAAAACATGTCTGTTGATGGGAGCTCCCATAAATATTTATTTAATTCTGTTTTTTAGTATTTGTTGTTATAGCGGCAACGGAAATACATCATCTGTGAAAATTTCAACTGTCTAACTATCACGGTTCATGAGATACAGCCTGGTGGCAGACGGACAGACAGACAGATAGACGGACAGCGGAGCCTCAGTAATAGGGTCCCGTTTTACCCTTTGGGTACGGAACCCTAAAAATCAAAAACAATTTTATACAGGATGTACAAGAGAATAGCACCTTCAAACCACATGATCAGCTGGTCATATATGTACAATAACTTTTCCTATGGGAGCAAAATCGAAATCGTGATTATTTTTTCAGATGCTCCATACATTATATTATAATCGTGGTATGGTATACATTATAAGTTTGTATCCAATGGAGCAGCTTACTATGAAAGTGAAAAAAATAAAAAGTTAAGCTTTGACTAAATTGAAATCTTTACGAAAACACATATACCTGCAACTTAAAAAACGGCATTTTATATTTATTTACGACTATCTGATGGCGATAGTCAATCATGAAAACTAATATTTTCCGTCAAGTTTATGGTAAGTTTTAAGTGTTGTGGGTATTTTAATATTAATGGAGTTTATTTTAACTATTGATTACAATTCTGACCTGGCTCAATGAGCGAACTAAAAAGAGTACGGACAAACGGGTACATTGAAGGGGAGGGAGGCTGGTTTTAGTATATCCCGATTTTTTCATCCCATTTTATTTTTATAAAACTGTTATTTAATGTGTAAAACTGTGAATTTTGTGTAAAATAAAGAAAAACCAACCGGCCAATGTGGAAGTCCTGTGGCTGAAATGATGATTAAAAAAAAAATTGGATTTGGAAAGACAAGGCTCTACGATGGCTGAATTTGAAACTGAGTAAATTTTTACGACCGTCACACCAAATTTCTAGCCCCAAACTATTATCTAATACTACTATTATATAATAGCCATCATTACAGATTACAGACTCTTAGAAACATCTATAACTTAAGCAAATTAAAATGCTCCAGAAACAAACATTGTCCCCATTTGGGATTCGATCCCACAACTAGTCTTTTTTAGTCTAAAGTGTGAACCACTAAACCAGATAATTAATTATGTACTTAAAATATAATACATATTGCGTCATGGCTGTGAAGTAATTAGACGCAAAGATGAAAACTGTAATTCAGTGCTTAATATTTTTTATGAGCGATAGTCTTGCTATGTAATTAAAAACTTATAGCTATCGTTGCCATGGCTTATCTTAATTAACCTAGTTCCTAGTTCGATGGAAGTGGAAAAACTGGCTAGTTCGTTTTTTAGTCTTTTGGGTATTGTATTTATTGCAATGGAAGTTAAAAGATTAATATAACTATTTCCTAGCGCTTTGTTCCGTTTAAGGGTTCCGTGCCGCCTGTCACAAGGCAACATTCATGAGCCGTGAAGTTGGACAGTTGAAACTTTCACAGATAATGTATTTCTGTTGCAGCTTTAATAACAAATACTAAAAAACAGAATAAAATAAATATATAAGGGGGCTCCCATACAACAGACATGATTTTTGTGCAGATTTATGGATAATGGTACGGAACCCCTTGTGCACGAGTCCGACTCGAACTTAGCCGGTTTTTTTACTTTATCGATATTTGACGACCTGCGTAGCCGAGAGGCGAGCACGCCAGACTATATAAGGTCCGATTTTATTAGTGTTCATCCTGTTAACCTGTGACTATATAGGTAAAAAGCAATCGTAAAAACCAATTTTCAAATGTGTACCATAAAAACTAAAAAGTTAAAAATCAACAACATTGACTTCATATTGCATAAACTCGTCCTATCTTTGCTTCGTTTAACCATCTGATTATCAGTCTTATTCCTTATTCCCCTTGTACAGAGCGAGAAAGAGTTGAAGATAGGACGAGTTTATGCAATATGAAGTCGATGTTGTTATTTTGTAATTTATTTTTAACTTTATTAGTTTTTATGATAGACATTTGAAAGTTGGTTTTTACGATTGCTTTTCACCTATATAGTCACAGGTTAACAGGATGAACACTAATAAAATCGGACCTTATATAGCGTCGCCAACTCTGAGCTTCCGGTTTCGATCTCCGGTCGGGTCAATGTAGAAAACGAACTTTTCTATATTGTCTCGGGTCTGGGTGTTGTGGCACCGTCGTTGTCTTTGGTTTTTATAACACAATACTTCAGCTACTTACCTCAGGATCAGAGCAATGTATGTGATGTTGTCCAATATTTAGAGAAATGTGTTTATATCGATATTTATTACAAAAGCTAGGAGGGTAGTTAAACAATCCAGTACTCACGGCTCTCCATCTGCAGCTTGCACTCCTGCGTGTCGTGCGGGTAGATGAGGAAGTTCATCGCGCACGACAGCTTCAGCGTGAGCTTCACCATGTACAGGATCGTCTTGTCCTGGACCAGAATACATACAATTAAACTATGCACCAAACTAAGAAAGGTAATTGAGAGTGGCGGGCGACCATGGACTGTTGATTAAGTCAGGGTTGTAGTGTTATTATGAAGTCACGTTGTCTTTTTTTCCGGATATTTTAATAGTTTAAAAAATAAAAAAAACGATAAAGACGCACTTTTAAATTATACTATAAATCTTATTTTTAAAATTTGGCACTACCTTGCAAAGTAACCCTGTATGTCCATTTTTCATATATAAGGTGTAAGTGAATTAGTGTCAGATATTTTTAGGAGTAACTTAGACTATCACATGGATCACATATAAGATAAATATAAAATTATAACACAAACTGAAAAAAATCGAAAAAATAAAAAGTTTTAAAATAAAGAACCTACATCATCCTGTACATGAACCCAAACACCACAAGTAGACTACTCACACAACGCTAGCCGATTCATAACCTCTCCAGAATTACATTAATGCATTCAAATAATCATATTACACTGTTCATCGTAATATCATATTACTTGGAGCGTGAATTAAAGTTTGTTCTATAATTTTAAATTTATCTTATATGTGATCCATGTGATAGTCTAAGTTACTCCTAAAACTCCTGTTTTTCTTTTGAATTTTAAATATGACGATTTTATAATTAAATAATAATAATAGTAATATTGTATTTGTAAATATAAATAAGAATGCAATACCCTTACAGGGTCCATAAGTATGATCTCACACAATGTAACACCTTATGTATACACTTATGACGCAATAAATGAATATGAATATGAATATGAATAAAAATATCTGACACTAATTCACTTACACCTTATATAAGTAGACTAATATCTTGTCTTGTGAGTCTTGTGACTTAAAACTTTTTTTTAACAGGTCAGATTAAAATTGCAACCGCATTTTGGTAGAAATTCCTATGCAATTTTTTAACATACCAAAAAAAAAATGTATTCTTTCTTTTTGTACTTACCTTGTACAACCAAACGTAGTGATTAGGAATCGTCATCGTCTGGAATGTGACCGACTTGGCGTTCTTGAAGAACGAGTCTGGTCTCCACATGTGCTTCAGCCAGTCCAGGTCAATCAGCCTGCAAAAAGGACATTCTCAATAATAAGACAAGTCCATGATGGTTTACAGAATCTTAAGAGTCGAAGTGATTCTCATCTGACCATTTATTTAAATACATAAGACATTCTATCACTTAGGAACAAGACTTTTGGAAAAGGGAAGGACATTTTTACTATCAGTAGATTAATATCTGTTGTACTACTCTGTCAAGAAAGTACCTACCGAGAAAAGAATAAAAATACACAAAATGTTAGTTATTCATCCAAATTAAATTTTATCACCTTCAAAGTATGCTCCTTCAGAAGCGATACACTTATGCCAACGAATAATCCTATCATCAAAACATTTTTTAAACGCTTTTTCCGGAATCGAGTTCAGTTCTCGCCGCGAATTCTCCTTTATGTCGTCTACCGAATGAAACCGGGTGCCACGAAGTGGTAATTTGAGTTTAGGAAAAAGAAAGAAGTCGGCTGGAGCCATATCTGGTGAATAAGGTGGCTGCTAGATGGTATTTGTTGAGTTTTTGGTCAAAAATTCGTTCACAATGATGGCCTTGTGGGAAGGCGCATTATCGTGGTGCATAATCCAAGAATTTTCATTCCACAAATCTGGCCTTTTTCGTCTAATTAAACGCCGCATAATGCTTAAATAATGCTCTTTTTTATCGTTTGACCTTCTGGCAAGAATTCTGAGTGCACAACACCGCGACAGTCAAAGAAAACAGTCAACATGACTTTGACTTTCGATCGAGTTTGGCGCGGTTTCTTCGGTTTCGGTTCAGTTGGAAGGTGCCACTCCGAAGCTTATTGACTAGTTTGCATGTCAAACTCGTAAACCTACGTCTCGTCACCAGTAATAATGCGTTTCATGAATGTTGGGTCGGAATTGATTCTAGCATGTCCTCAGCGACTCTTTTGCGATTGAGTTTTTGGAGAAAATTCAGGTCTTTTGGAGTCCTAGCCGAGCGGCAACATTTTTCATACCCAAATGATTATTTAAAATGGTACCAATCGACTCGTGTGACACAGAAAGTTCAACGGCTAGCTCTCTCAAACTTGAATGAGGATTTTCAGTAACTATTTCCTTCACTTTTGCGATGTTATCGTCAGTAGCAGACGTTGATGGCCTACCAGAGCGAGGCAAATCTTCCATCACATCTCGACCGCTTTTGAACGCTTTGTTCCATTCATAAACACGTGTTTTTGATAAAGTCGATTCACCATAAGCCTTCTGTAACATCCAAACACGAAATCCCATTGGCGATGCAAAATTTAAGACAAACACTTTGTTCGATGTTTTTGTCCATTATGAAATTCGACAATACACACTAGATATGGTATAACTAAAAACAATACTGTATTTAATCTAATTATCAGATGTAACTCAAACTCCGCGCCAAAACAAAAAAAAATAATTTTGAATTTGGAACCATAAACAAATCATCAATTCCCGAAACTTTTTTGACAGAATGTATGTTTATGAATGTTCAATTATCTTCACGATGTTTTCCATAAAGATACGCATCGCAAGTAGACATTTGCAAAAATTCTATCCGTTTCTCGCCGCTCTGCCACCTTGCCCTCGTGCGATAGAGTTGCAAATTCTAGAAGCGATTGCCTACTTTTTCCTTCTGAAATATTGTTTCAGACGATACACAAGCAGACAAGACCACAGAACGAGTAAGACTCACTACGCTTCGTGTGGACAAGACAATAACTACTGCCACATAACTTTATTTTAATAGTTTCTTCTGCTGGGCAAAAAAAGTAGGTAAATGTGAGATTCTTACTACACACTACGAAAACAATACCGATTAATCATTATGTCGTCTATCAAAGATTTAAGCCAAACATATTGAGTGATTCATATGTCTGTCGCGAAATATTAAGGCCAATTTGATAGCAATATAAAAACACAGAGATTTAAAGTAGGCTCAATTTGTAATTCGTAAACAAATCGAAATCAATATTTTCTGGACTGAAACAGTTAGCATATGGTACTTACTAATGAGGTGTAAGTTTAAAGATGGGTTTTATTTCAATTCGAGGGTTAATGGGATTTTAGTGTTAAGCGTGTTACTAGGAGGTTTCTTCTTTTGTAACTATTGACATCAATTGATTTTAAGAATTTACCCAGACCAAAACTTGGCGATTACGTTATTTGTCGTTTCATTTAATATAAAGGATGATAGATAGATAGACTCTCTTTATTACACACCAAACCAAGAAGTAACAGTTGATATTTACAGAAATATGTACAATTTAGGCGGTCTTATCGCTTAAAAGCGATGTATTCCAGACAAAGATGATATAACTTAAAACTTAAAAGGTAGTAGACGGCTCTATCTCGTGCACAAACTCAAACTGACCTAGGAGCTGGAATGGCAATTGGAGATTATAGTAATAAAAGACCTCAACATAACTAGCTAAGCCAGTCCACTTCCGGCTTCAATAGGCCTCTTTATTTAAATAAACGACAGATAGTGAATGGCGTTGTTCAATGAACGGGCTAGTCGTTCAATTAAACGGCTATTCCAACCAGCAGTTGGCTGCGAAAGCTACAAGTTTGACAAGACATGGTTATCTGATCAGTGACGTGATATTGCTCAAGAAAACGTTTGCCTGATAGGAATGATCAGCCTACTTGACTGCCACTTCAGCTTCCATCTTTTGAGCTATATCGATTAAGAAAAATATAAGTAGTTACCTGATGTCAGACCTACCTCAATAAAAAGAACTCGTAATTGCTAAGCTATTAACATTCTGTTTCAGGGTCATGTCCGTAGAGTGTGCAATATTATTAACTGAATAACAAATGTTAGGCCGAGCCCGCTGACTATTGAGGTTTCAAGAATACTAAAGTTTGTGATTTTTCGCATATAGTTTCCGGACCATTTTCCAAACCTAACACGTTAATTTGTGTCATTTTTTGTGCTTACTTAGGTAGAAATTTAGGTATTTGCCATTTCGGCTATTAACGGACGAAAAGAATATTATAGATCAAAAATTTACTTTCATGTTAATAATGAAGTAGTAACTGATGTAAATATGACTTTTGTGTCACCTCTGTCCACAAAAATACTGTTATTTAACCAGTACCTAAAATGTTGCCGAAAAAGCTCTAAAAGAAAATTGTAGTAACTTAAATAAGTTTTTAGAGTTTTAGGTCATTGGTATCTTTTACTGGAAATGTTTTGTGTCGAATTCATCCATAATATTGGTTGTTTTTTGTTTTTTCATATAAAAGCTTTTAAAAAGCCCCAAAAGAAAATGCAAGTTTCTAGAGTTTTAGGCATTATTTTTGTTATAGTATAATGTTACAATTTTAAGAATTTGTGTCATTTTTATCAACAAAATAATTTTATTTGAAAAAACAGGTATGTTTACGCGCAAAAGTCACACGTGAAAGAGAGTTGCATGGACGCGCCGCCCCCCGCGCCCGCACACTTCTACCGACCGGTCCGGGCGCGAACGCGGTATTGACAGTATTGTTGTTTGTTTTCGGTGCGAGTTGCGTTGCAACATGTATTTACTTAAAATTACAAAAGGTGATGCATAGGAAATACTAAAATGGAGGTTGAAAACTATTAATGTGTTCAATATTATCATATATTGAACGTTAACCCTAAATACCATCGCAAAAAACCATGGTTATAATTAATTATTTTTTTTATGCGAAAATAGACCTTATCGTGCACAAATTTAAGAACAAAATCGCGTGATTGGAACTAAATAGTTTAAAACAGAACAGTTTTGTTGATTAGATAGTGGTAGCTGTAACAGATTTTTTATAAATAATTAAATGACAACATCACCTATAAATTGCTCGGATTCTATGATAGGCCAATTAGGGAAGCACACTTAGGGCTTGCGATCCGGATATTCAAATTATTCGAATATCCGCCGAATATTAGGTTGGGGAAAAAGTCTTTTCGCATTATAGTATGTATGAACTTTTAATAAAATCTCTTTGGCTGTACTATTTGTATCTGGCTGGTTTTGGTATCATTAAAAGTTTAAATTTTAAAGAAGATAATTCCAAATTCAAATTAGGAAAATGTGTGTTTTTCATTTGTTTTTAATACTGTCGAGATGATAACTAATGAAGAAATTCAATACATTTTAAAATTTAACTACAAAAAAGGTAAAAATGCAACGCAAGCCGCGAAAAATATTTGCGATATTTATGGACCTAGTGCAGTATCTGTAAGAGTAGCACTAATTCGGTTTAAGCGTTTTCAATCCGGAAATTTTGATGTCAAAGATGCACGTCGCTCTGGTCGCCCTATAACGGATAATATTGATGCTATTTTTGAAAAAGTGGAGCAATATCGGCATATCAGTAGTTACGACGAAGCTGAAGAACTGCGAATTGACCATAAATCAGTTTAGGCGCATTTAAATAAAAACTGGGTACACAAAAATGCTCGATATTTGGGTACCCCACGAGCTCACTGAAGGAAACCTAATGAACCGTGTACTCATTTGTGATTCTTTATTACGACGTTATACAACCGAACCATTTTTGAAGAAGCTGATAACTGGTGATGAAAAATGGATCACGTACGACAAGAACGTGCGAAAAAGGTCATGGTCAAAGGCCGGTCAGGCTTCACTAGAGACTGTGGCGAAACACGAGTTAACTGGCAACAAGGTGATGCTGTGTGTGTGGTGGGATTGGAAGGGCATTATACATTATGAGCTGTTACCACCAGGCAGGACCATCGATTCTGAACTCTACTGCGAACAACTGATGAGATTAAAGCAAAAAGTTGAGAGAAAGCGCCGGCCGCTTAATCAACAGAAGGGGTGTGGTTTTTCATCATGATAACGCTAGACCTCACACACCTTTAGCCACTTAGCAAAAATTAGGAGAGTTTGGCTGGGAGGTGTTAATGCATCTGCCGTATAGTCCTGACCTTGCACCTTCAGATTTCCACCTGTTTCGCTCTCTTCAGAATTCTCTAGGCAGTGTCAGGATAACATCACAAGAGGACTGCCAAAACCACTTGTCGCGGTATTTTGATTAGAAGCCCCAACATTTTATAGCAATGGGAGTATATCCCTACCTACAAGATGGCAAAAAGTTATAGAACAAAATGGTACCTACATAGGTACTTTAGTTAAATGTAAATAAACTATATTTAAAAATGTTTTGAATTTTCTTAAAAAATGCGATGAAACTTTTTCCCCAACCTATTATTTATAATTCGGATATCTAGTAAGTCAATATTCTGATATTTCGGTTATATTTTTAATTGGCATTCTGCCTTGACAGTAAGGAGCGTCCTACACTACATTGAACATACTCCATCAAAATTGAAATACATTGATTTTTTTTTACGGGAGTGTAATAAATTATACAGACACTTATACATAATAATATCTAACCGTTGACTCCACCTTGCCTTGGGTTCTGCGGCAAATTTGGCTAGCCCACTGCCACTTAAGCTTGCTACATGGAACACAGTGTCCTGGTCTCAGTGGTGGGGGGTGACCTCTCTCTGCCGGCGATCCTCGCGAGGATGGCTTCAAGCGTGAAACCGTGGCAGGCAATGCTCACCATCTGCGAGGCAGTCATCTCCCAGAAGGAAGCGGCGGAGAGGGAACGGGAGGCCTCAGCTTCCGCCCCAATGATCCACCTTAGGCGCGTTGGGTGTCGGAGAAGGGCACACCTCCTCCACCTGCTCCTTCCAGATGGGTCACGGGCTACAGACACGAGGGTGCCTCCGGGACTCACTTCGGCGCAGCATATGACCCCGCGTGCCGTTCACAGTAGAGTGGAGGTGACAGCTCCCTCTCCAGCCCACCATAAAGCGGGCCGCAGCCGAAGCCGAGTCAAGAACCATCCAGCGGCTGCGGCCAATGGCGAAACCCTTGGCTCCATTTCACTTAAGGCACCGGAGAGCACTGTGAGGTTTTAGTGGGTAGGCGGGCGCCTTCTAAGCCCGGAGTCCCGCACACCCCTCCAGCCGTTCCTCACCAGTTGGAGGACGGTGCGTTAATGTATTTCCTTACGTTAAAAAATGTTTGACATTTGTCGAACCTCGACGAGCCTTCATCGCCTGACCTCCGCCTAAGGAGGGTTCCGTACCATGATTTATAGAAAAAAGCAAAAAATCATGTTCGTGGTATCGGAGCCCCATAAATATTTATTTTATTCTGGTTTTTAGTATTTGTTGTTGTAGCGGCAACAGAAATACATCATCTGTGAAAATTTCAACTATCTTGCGATCACGGTTCATGAGCTTGGTGACAGACAGACGGACAGACAGACAGACAGCGGAGCCTTAGTAATAGGGTCCTGTTTAACCCTCTGGATACGGAACCCTAAAAACGGTTTCCTGGCAAAAAAAGGAACATTTATTCGGAACACTTTAACAACAATGATTAAAGAGGTGGAGCAGGAAGGTTCTCTAATGGAGACCAAACGTAGTGTAGGACGCCCCCCGGCTAGATGGTCCGATGACCTGAAGAAGGCAGCTGGCAGCGACTGGATGCAAAGGGCGGGAGATCGTGCGCTGTGGCGCTCCTTGGGGGAGGCCTATGTCCAGCAGTGGACTGCAACAGGCTGATATGATGATTAAAGAAGTTCGTCGCCTGATCAATAATGCGGTAACGTTTGTTCGCAGTATTATGTTCCCAACATTCATTACACCGCTGTTTTATTTGACAAAATTTCAATAAACGTGTAATTTTTATTTTGCAAGAAAGCAAGCATGTTTTAGAATTATTTTCCTAAAAATCAAAAATCCAAGAAAATGTCATCACGGGGAGCGTCATATATTTTTAATTTGAATTAATTTAGCTAACCCAAATTGCAATCCGGATTTCATAAACGGGTTTCGTGACTAATCCGGATAAATCCGAATTTATTGAATTTTGTTGGAAAACAAAGAAATGAAAAAAAAACCGCCCAAGTGCGTGTCGTGCCACGAGCAGTATAGGGATCCGTAATTGCCCATTGTTACCACAACATATTTCAGCAATTACTTGATTTAAGTCACTTTTAATGCTTTCCTCTAAGGAATTTTGGAACGACTAAGTTGAACGACTATTACTCTTAACTGTGTCCCTATTCGCGGCGGTTAGTGTGCAGAATAGGGACACAGTGTGACGGTACTTCGCGTGAAAATAATATTATAATAATTATGAAACACACTCGCAGGCTACAGTAAGATATAAACTTCTTTTTTGTCCATATTTACAAGGAGCAAACAAAAAAAAACTATAGACTGCGAGTGTGTTTCGTAATGAAATAAACTTTATATTCCCTTATTCCAAAAATATAGGACTAGGTTTATACTTAGATTAATATTACCCAATCAATTTTAAACATGATATATAAGATATATTATGTCAATATCACCGACGTATATTATAAATTAGCCGCGGCTACTTGTAAAAAATTGCAACTGGCCGCGCCGCAGGCCGCGTGAGCGCACACACCGAGCAGGGCGGGGAGTGGGCGGATCTCCCGGCCGCGGCTAGCCGCGCTCTGGCCGCGCGCAAGCCGCGTAGATTTCAATAGTGCTAAGACTTTCATACTATACTACAGGCTGCGGCCGCGGCCGCCACCTCAGGCCGCGTCTGTCTGGGACAATCCGTCAATTGGATCGTCACTTTTTTTTTGCGGAAGCATCTATAAATATTTAAAAAAATACGGTGTAATCCGGATATTTCGGATTACGGATAATCCGGACTGCAATCCCTAGCTTAAATCTATAAACTGTTCTATGTTTTAAACTAGTTAGGTCTAGACACGCGACTTCGTTCTTTAAATCTTGTATAGTAAGGTGTACTTTCGCATAAAATAAATATTTGCAAGTATTAAGAAACCTGGGGGTCAATTCCCGTAATTGTCATTAATTGGTTACAAAGATTTTAATATGATGCGATTATGATGTCGTATGATGTTACTAAAAATCTAAATTCTCGTCGCTATTAAAACGTGCGCACGAAATATGATCATGATCATGATTGTGTCAATCATGGACTTAGTAGTCAAACTGGATAGAGTAGGTACTTCTAAAATTTTGCAAGTAACTTACACTTTCGGTCTTAGTAGTAAACTATGTTTATTTGATGCTACCAAATTGAAATACTGGACGCATAGCACGAAATTGTATAAATTGTTCGGACGTTTATACCTAACAAATTATAATAACCAGTCTCATGTGTCAATCCTTTGATAAAATATGACTCAATCTAGCCGTGTAAAAAACCCGACCCTTTTCAAATGTTCATAAATTGTCAAACCTTTGATACAAGTGAATGGATATTTAATTTGATCGGATAATACGACCGAACAAACGAAACGCTTTCGTAATATTAGGCCTCTTGTTTCTAGTGATAGGCACAAACCAAATATTTTTTTCTCTGTTTATCGAATGCTCTATCCAGTTTGACTATTAAATCCATGGTGACAATTTTCACAAATCAAGTTAACATTTAAATTAGTAGAAGTACCTACTATTTGGCCATTTTCCACTCTAAATCATAATACGGTCACTTTGGGTTGCTTTGTCAATTTGACATTGTCATTTTAGTGTAAGAGAATATCGTTTAAGAGGTTGATGTTGGCAAGACAGGAGGCCTAATACGAAAGCGCATCGTTCGGTCGGTCGTATTATCCGATCAGATTAAAACATCTATTTCCTGCATCAAAGGTTTGACAATTTATGAATAATTGAAAACAGTCGGGGCTTTTACTCGACTAGATTGAGTTGGTTATATTTTATCAAAGGATTGACACATGCGACTCGCCATTTTAATTTATAAGGCTCATATATACGACCGAACAAAAGATACACTTTCGTGCTAGGCCCCCTGGATCGACACTGGATTATTATAACTAACTTTTAAATTACGGGAATTGGGTCTGATTTTTGACGCTGGTTTTAATAACGTAACCTACAAGGGAACCCTGTTTTGGATTTTGCAAGTACGACTCACTCCTAATTTGACGTTCCTCAATAATTTAAGAGTGAAAGACTCAGCTAAGTCACGATTATTCTTTAAGTAACAAGCTGACCCGGCTAACTTTGTACCGCCTAACAGTATTTTTTACGTCAAATTTTTAGGGTTCCGTAGTCCTGACAAGGAACCCTTATAGTTTCGTCATGTCCGTCTGTCTGTCCGTCCAAGATTTCGCTTGGAGACTATTGACCTTGGAGAGTTGTAACATAGAATATCATTTTTTTTTAAATGGCCCCGTCACAAATGTGTTCGAGAATTGAGCGAGAGTATGAAACGCATAAACGCTTCGCAGAAGAAATCGTACCATATGATTTATACCGCCCGCGCCTGTCACCGCCTCCTACCCGCCTGCGTCCGCTTCGAGCGCAGTTTTTTGTGTTCAATGAAATATATTGTAGTCTAAAGTGACACAAATTAACATAATCGATTTTTGATGCATTTGTGGTATGAAGTACGTTAACTGTAACAATTTGTAATTTTTTTTGATGCGTGTGTAGCTTGGATTATCTAAATATTTAAAATACTCAAAAGTTCATGCCTTACTATGGCACAAAATTATATAAAAAGCATATCTATATGAACTGAGATACATTAAGTAAACTTTTTTAATTTTAATTTTTTTTTTTGCAAAATTATTTGGTTCTTTTTCTTTGTCAGTTTTTACTGGACGAAAGTGACACAAACTAGGCTTGTATTCTATGTATGCTATATTAGGAACAATACAATTATAATTTTAAACTTTTAATTAATTTTGGCAGTTTTAAATCAAATTAAATAAAAAAGACAAATAAACATTAATTCCTAAAATAAGGATAGCAAGATCTGACACAAAACGCTAAATTAAGTTATTTAGGTATAAATGTATCTACAGAAAAAAAAAATAGAAACTTTAGAATTCTTTTAGGCGAAGACACCAATATCGCTTATCGGGCTCGGACTATGTTTGCTAGTTTCATTTACTTAATGATGAACCGATCATTAACACTGCATTGTCCCTCAAAGTATTGATTGGAATCTAAACTTGATGTCAGATTTTCGTGATAACATTAATCTAAGAGTCTTTAAAGATTATTTTAATTTGAAGATTGTTCCTTCTTCTTCTCTTTTTTCGATTTCGATCTTTAAAAAAATGACAGATAATTTTGTAACGACGACCCCAAATCGTTTAAATAATAAGTGTGTTGATTTCTTTGAATAATTTCGTAATATATATTTATGTATTTTTAATTTATAATACCTAGTTATTTTTGTTGTTACACCGTAGTATAGTAGCGTGACGATTATGGCAAAATCCTCCTTTTGGAGAGGCCTGTGTCCAGCAGTGGACTGATATAGGCTGGTGATGATGACCGTAGTATAAACAAAGATTCGTTTATAAATATGTAGGTAGGCATTAGATAAATAGAAGCCTTATGTGTTTTTAGTCAATAAGTAATTTCTTACCTGTATTCTGACGTCATGTTTTCAGGCAACCGCAGCCGAAAGTCTTTCCACGTCTGAGCAAAGAAGATGTCTGCGGCGTATGTCTAGGAAAAAGAAACAGTTGGTTCATTATAATTCAGTTTTTTTTCAATTGCGGGTTTAAAAAAACTGAACGTCCATTGTTGAACTATAGGCCTCCCCAAATGACTTTTAAATTGTCCGATGGGAAGCGGCCTGCAGCCAGCGGCTTCCTGCATCCTTTACGTCGTCTATTCAATACGCTGCTGTTGCCGGTAGGTGGCCTTCATTCTAGAACATTTTGGCCCCATCAGCCGTCTGTTCTGCTAGGTGCCTGCTGCCATATTAGCATGATTATCCATTTAAATATTTTTTTAACAATTACAGGCTAGCCGATTTCAAGATGATTACTTAATACTTAAAAAACCGGCCAATTGCGAGCCGGACTCGCCACCAGTACCATTTTCTATAAAAACGGCGAAACAATCACGTTTGTTGTATGGGAGCCCCCTTAAATATTTATTGTATTCTGTTTTTTAGTATTTTTTGTTATAGCGGCAACAGAAATACATCATCTGTGAAAATTTCAACTCTCTAGCTATCACGGTTCATGAGATACAGCCTGGTGACAGACGGACGGACAGACAGACAGACAGACAGACAGACAGACAGACAGACAGACAGACAGACAGACATACAGACATACAGACAGACAGACAGACGGACGGACAGCGGAGTCTTAGTAATAGGGTCCCGTATTACCCTTAGGGTACGGAACCCTAAAAAAACCAGCGAGAAATACTGGAAAGATTTCGTCAGGTCAGCTAACGTCTCGGTAGCAGGTCGTGGGTTCGGGTGATGTGAGGTAGTTTTTTTTTAACCGACTTCAAAAAAAGGAGGAGGTTCTCAATTCGTCTAAATTTTCTTTTTTCCCTATTTAGTAAAACAATTGTCTAAAAAAAAGGAGGAGCTTTTTTTGAAGTCGGTTAAAAAAACAATGATATTTTTTTTGATACTAATAGATTAAGAGATGAAATAGCTTGTAGATATTGCGTGCTACCATAGGTGCTACTCTGACCTAAATATCATACTTGGACTTACTCGACTTTACAAAATATTATGTTATTTTGGTTTCATTAAAATGTTTCAAGTTAGTTTAATTTTTTTATCACAACTATACGTGAATTATAATATAACGATTCTTGATGCAATTTTTTTTTTAATAAACTAAGAACTGACTTCAAAAATAAATGATTAGGTATGTTTTAGTTTCGAAATTAATTTTTCGCTTTTTAGTTTATTTTTGAAATCGGTTCTTAGTTTTTTAAAACTTTTTTTAATTCATTGATTATCCATTGGGCTTATCAGCAAGTTTAGTTGAACCTCCTCATTTCTGATTTTGTGCAGTACAAAAATGAACATATACCATGGAGTTCTCGTCGATAGAGTCGAGGCCCATGACGGTGACGTGGAAGTTGACTATGGTGGGCTGGTCGTTGATCTTGGGCGGGCGCATCTTGTCGTAGTGCCGCGGGTCGTCCGGGAGGAGGTCTTGGAAGGTCAGGAGGGTCGACCTGGGGGCAATAATAAACACATAACAAATATTGAACGACATGCATGCCTTCATGGATGGAAGGTTGTCTGAAGGATATCGCTTTTAGCGATAAGACTGCCTAAATTGTACATCTTACTGTAAATATCAACTGTAACTTCCTTGTTTGGTGTGGTAGTCTTTTATTGATGCGACTGGAACTGGAACTTAACTGGACTTTGAAAGTGGCCTGCGTCCATCCGCAGATAGATAGTACCTATATGGATGGTTGCAGGCTGCTTCCAACCGGCCAATCTGTAAAGCACTGTGGGAGGCCTATGTTCAGCAGTGGACGTCCTATGGCTGAAATGATGATGATAAATGATAGATCACCTTGTGTTATAGAAATCAGAAAAAACGAAGGTACCGCAACACAATGATGTAGGAAAATAAGTCAAAATTTAAGTATTTTCCTTTTAGCGGGATAAATCTCTCGCTCGGATTACATACATCAGGGTCTTTTTAGAACTCGCTGATAAACGGCCTCGGACAAGCATGGATTCAATCCGTCGCTCAGAAAACATACGATCCGTACTCTGATTCCGTATCTTGCAAAAGCAATGCGATAGCGAAAACTGTCCAATTCTGGCTTTGAAATCGCAAATTGACAGCAAAAAACAAAAACAAAGAAATCCACTGTTAGTGCTGCCCATAGGTTATGACACTAACCATCTATCGGGCAATGACTACGCGATTATTGCTGATTGCTAATTTTTAGGGCATAAGGGGGCCACATATGAATAATTCCGAACCTTCTTAGTCTTATCCATTATTACAAGTACTACATACTACATTTGGTGAGATTATCATTTGGTATACAAAAAACCATGTCTGTTGTATGGAAGCCCCCTTAAATATTCATTTTATTCTGTTTTTTAGTTCTGTTATTTGTTGTTATAGCGGCAACAGAAATACCTACATCATCTGTAAAAATTTCAAGTGTCTAACTGTAATTTTTTGTTTTTAGCAATTGCTATACGCAATATGTAACTATACGAACCTTGCATGGAATTCCATGCAAGGTTTAATTGAAGATAAATAACACTTGAAAAAAATCATCGATCCACCCACCTGAGGTCGATGATTTTTTTCAAGTGTTATTTATCTTCAATTAAACTGTCTAACTATCACGATTCATATTCAATTTAATTCACTAAATGATAATTAATGATTTATGTACGCTAGTAAAGTGGTTTAACCTTAGTCCAGGACTAGATAATGCACTGTGAATAAGACAGTAAGTATTTTAAATGCAGGCAGATTTTAAGTAACGCAACCTCTTTATAAAGCCTAAAACGGGTAGACCCGCGTGCACAGGTTCGTATTAAAAACAGCGCAATTTTATACAACAAACATGTTTGGTTCGCAACCTAAAAATACTCCATTCGTCAAAGAGCACATATTAGAAGTACAAGGGCCCATTCAGCGTGGAGGGCCCTTGCACTCATGTCAATATTTGAGCAGGGACAAAGACCCGCTGGCCGCATGTCTCGGTATGAATTATAAATTTTTATGAGGAATTATTCATTTTCTCATTAAACCATATGCAGCATTAACATCGGATTTCATCTACTCATCCATAAATTTAATAGCATGTAATAAACCTTAGGAAAAAAATCTCTAATACTAAAAATAATCTATAAAGCTATTTTTCTATGTGTGAGTGTTCACGCACGGGCCCGATCGGCTCTCTCCGAAATTTTTCGTTCGCGAGGCACCCCCTTAACGATAGGTACCTACTAAAATCCTTTGAAAACCTTTGTCGTAGTGACTCGGCGGTTTGGATTTATCGGAAAGTTTTCGATTCCTGGTCCGAAGCAATTCAGAATAACTAACATTTCTAAATAGGTTCGAGTCTGGGTGTGCTAGGAAACGATCCTGGATTTGTAGCGTACCAAGTACAAGGTGGACAGACGACCTGGCAAAGGTTGCAGGAGGCCGCTGGATGCAGGCCGCGCGCAACCGACCGATTAAATCCTACTTTTCTATGTTTGTTTCCACACTTGAAAACCCATGACCCACTTAACAAACCAATATTTTATAGTAGTGTAGTCTTTGCTTACTACTTCCAGCTATGAGAAATACATAACTATGTAACTGAAAATATTTTAAACAGGGATTTTTTTTAATCCTAAAGAGGCCCACAGTGATGTCACGTTTCGATTCCATAAGTCATCTCTGGTATTAATCAACACTAGTTTTAGACCTTAAAGTTTGTTTTTAGGCACTGAGAGTTGTTAAGTTTCTCGATCGCTGCTCATCATCATCATCATTTCAGGCACTGGACGTCCACTTCTGAACATAGGCCTCCACCAGTGACTTCCAGATCGGCCAGTGGGAAGCAATCTGCTCAGCCGAGTTGGATTTAAATCAAATCTTAGATAACATATACCGTTAGTAGGTATACATTTCAAATGTAGGTATTATTTAATAATGATGCTGTAGGTTCTACAAAATTTAAATAACGAGTAAAAATGAAATTTTGCAATAAATTCTCGAATTGGTAACTTGGCGACTACCTGGGTCTCTTAACCTCTGAGCCAGCTGGAATCTATGCCAATAAGTGCTCAAAGCATTTAAATTTTGTAAGACGAATGCAATTTATGTAAGTATACGAATACCTTTATGTTGTTCTTGGAGCGCTATTGGCATTACTTACGTTTGATTTAGAACCGACTTGAAAAGAGGAGGTTCTATGCTTTTTGCCCAGTTCAATGCATATTATATGATAGTGTATAGTAGTTTTAAAAATACTTCTTTAGTGTAATAATAGTAGTTTTCAAAAAACTTTTTTGTTAAGTCAGAATACTCCTACGAGGAACAACCAGCAAAGTTTTGTGCAGTAGTAAAGTATCTTTACTGTAGATACAAAATAGGAGACAAATTAAAAAAAAGTTAAGTAAGAGTACTTTTTTTGGCCAATTTATTTGCAGAAATAAATAAATAATAATAAATAAAATAAATATTGGACAACATCACATACATTGCTCTGATCCTGAGGTAAGTAGCTAAAGCACTTGTATTATGGAAATCAGAAACAACGACGGTACCACAACACCCAGACCCGAGACAAAATAGAAAAGTTCGTTTTCTACATTGACCCGACCGGAGATTGAACCCGGAACCTCAGAGATGGCGACGCAATATAGCCAGGCGTACTCGCCTCTCGGCTACGGAGGTCGTCGAAATTGGTAGTTATTATGGTTTTTACTAAAAAACTACTTGGGTTATGCACATATTTCTCACAAGGAACGCGGCGGACTCACTCGCTTATACCGTGGCTTCCATTTCCAGGTTTGATGCCTGGCGAGGACCCTGGGTACCGCTGGCGCTGCCTTAGTTACGGCACTGCTTCTAAGGCTTGGACTATAAGTAGCCATAATTTTTCAAAACCCGTAAAAAAACGGCCTTTGTCGGTACAAACACACATGATCGTGTGTAGTCAACGTCATAAGTTTGCACGAAAATTAAGTCCAGGCTTGTCCGGAGCCGTTTGAAGCCAAACCTAACCAAGTCATCGCATTCAACTGTTAATCCACATCAAAGCTGTGAAAAAAGGAGATTGTAGGTATAAAGCGAAACCATCAGAGGGCGAGTCCATTAGTGGTAGACCTCGGATTAAGGTAGACCCAGAGTTTGATAATTAAATATTGGACAACATCAATACATTGCTCTGATCCTAAGGTAAGTAGCTAAAGCACTTGTGTTACGAAAGAAACAACGACGATACCACAACACCCAGACCCGAGTCAATATAGAAAAGTTCGTTTTCTACATTGACCCGACCGGGAATCGATTCCGGGACCTCAGAGATGGTGCCGCCAAATCCGGCGTGCGCCCCTCTCGGCTACGCAGCTCATCAAATAAATAAATAAATATTGGACAACATTTAGGTCAATGACAACATCACATTTATAATGCTTGATCATATAGTAAGCTAAAGCACAGCAAAAAAAGGACAAAATTTAACAACTTATTATATCAACCCCCAGCCGCAAATATATGTTCAAGAAAAATGTATTCAACATGTGCATTATTTATAACTTACTACCTAATGACTTAAAAATACTTGAAGGTAGGTAGTATGTTTAAAAACAAATTGTGTGATTGGCTCTTGTGTTACTGCTTCTATAATATAAAAGAATTTATTGAATTTTGTAAAAAGTGAAAAAATTGACATTATAGATATTAATGACTAATTATTAAAAAATCAATGACAAAAATTACTAACAATATTAATTTAATATTTGCGCGTCTGCTTGCAGGCAGAATACTAATGACTTACCAAATATAATAAGACCTAAGTGTAAAACTGTATTCTTGCAAATAAATATTTGATTTGATTTGAATTGTGATAAAGAAATTAGAATCAATGACCGGTACCGTACCACAACACCCAGACCAAAAAATAATTTTACTTACTGAGCGTAACACAGGTCCGTGGCGCCCAACCAAAGTCGCAGGAGCACCGTTGTCAGCCATAATAATTTCTGAGCAGCCATTTTTTATTCGAATTTTTTTTACATAATTTATTTACATAAGTTTGTTTTTAAAACAATTTTTACATTAGAGTTTTATTGAGCAGTTTCAAAATTATTTAAATTCCAATTAATAGGTGTCTTTTTTGGCTAATAGTTGACCTACTACAATTCGGGCGAGGTGCCACATTAAAATTTAATAAAAAAAATGTTTTAACGTAATTTAGAAATGATTTTCAATTTTATTTCTTAAAATACACTTATAATAAAACTATCAATCCTAGAACATTTCTTATGTGCTTAAAATAAAATAAATCCCCTCCCAGTCCCAGCTCAAATAAAAGCGCGCGAACTTTGACAGCGACCGGTCAAACGCGGGAATCGTAATGACGGACAGCCAAAGTTCAAACTTGAGTAACTTGACCGATGCGTTTCGTTTCTCGTGACATGCGCAATAAAATATGACACAGTGAAGACTGCAGCACATTCTAGTACTTCTCTGCAGTATTTGTAGAATTCCTTTGCTGAATCTTTATGGTCTTGTTTTATTCAGTTATCTTTCTTTTAGAGGTTAAAACTTTAAGTTAAAAGGGTCTAATGTAAGGTGGTTGCTTCGTTATTAATACATTAAAATAGTAGTACTTTTTGAACGATTTAGGTGAAAGAATTGTTTTGTGGTAATAAAACTAACCACTACTTAGTCACATCAAATACAATCAATAACTTTTACTAACGAACTAAATAAATATTAATTTGCGATAATACATTATATTAAAATAGTTGATGGGTTTCGTTTTACTAAAATATTTTTTTGTGGTTAAAAAATTCAGTTTTTAAAAAAGTATTTTTTTTTTATTAATATCAAATTAAAAAAGTTTAAAAGCAGTAGAATTATCTCTCCAATAGAAGGAGGTTGTTAATTCGGATGTCCGGATGCTAAGCCCAGTTTAGAGCCTTCAAAAATCAAACATAAACCGATTTAAAACCTGTGCTAAGTTTAGACGTCCTAATTTCCGGCAATGAGGTTAATAAGTAGTGCGGAGTCACATCGGTGTTTGAGGTCGGCCCTTGAGCACGACTCACGATCGAGCCACCCCTCACTCGACGACTACAGAGCTGATAATACCACTCCGGTGAATTTATTTATTAAGATGTAAAAAAAAAACCTTGTTGCATCCAGGGGGTGATGTGATTCTTGTGCTTAAATACGAACTTTATTGGACCAACATCAAAATGGCATTCGATATGGATGTGTATTTTTGAAGCATTCGAATTCCAATTCGCATCTGAATTCACAAGAATCGCTACGAATTCCTACGAAATTGTATATGATTTTTAGGATTTTCTTAATGTCTAGCCTCACTACGTAAGGTGTTTCCATTTGTTTCCATCTTTTACGTTGGCTTTTTACATTACGCATCAATGTTTTTTTTTCGGTTTAATTATTTCGGTTCAGTTTAATTCAGTATCAGGTTTATTCAATCTTATATATAAAATTCTCGTGTCACAATGTTCGTTCCCGTACTCCTCCGAAACGGCTTGACCGATTCTCATGAAATTTTGTGAGCATATTGATTAGGTCTGAGAATCGGCTAACATCTATTTTTCATACCCCTTAGTGATAAATATTATTTATATGGCAAAACAACGTTTGCCGGGTCAGCTAGTTATTATGTATAATTTTGCACCTCCTTTAACATTCTGCACTAGTATCATTTATCTGCGCAATAAACATGCCAACATCCAATTTAATTTCACCCAAGCGGTGTCAAGAGACTACGTAGCAAGGGATTGTGAATTAAAAATAAATAAAATGTTGTATCATCTCTATCGCTATACCGTTGTGGCTACAAAGCAGGCGTGCTCAAGTGGCTGTAAGCCTGTGGCCGCCCGCCAATAATAGGGTTCGAAGCGCCTCGTCGGCGAATCAACAACCGATGCCTATGACGCTTTGGAGTTCGAAAGTTCAGCGCAAGTCTATGTACTAAATTTGGCACTAATGATTTGGTATTGATAGTCCAAAAATGTAGCTAGCTTAAGTGGCAGTGGGCTGGCCACATCTGTCGCAGAAGCATGAAAGGTGGAGTAAACGGGTTCTCGAGTGGTGACCACGCCTAGGCAAACGTAGTGTAGGACGCCCGATGGACCGACGACTTTAGGAAGATGGCTGGCAGTGGATGGATGAAAAAGCGAGAGATCGTGCTCTTTGGCGCTCTTTGGGGGAGGCCTACGTCCAGCAGTGGACTGCAATAGGCTGAGATGATGATGATGATGATTTGGTATTGGTACCAGGCATTTTTAATCGGATTATTAGCAAGTCGTCATAAACGCAGTCGTCACGCTAGCGCAGCTCGTCATTTTTGCATCTCCTCATTTTCGCAACTCGTTTAGCCCAGTAACTCAGCAAGCAGCCGTCTAAGTTGATGCAGTACTTTAATGATAACCGTAGATTGTAAAATAGGTGCTACCAACCAGCCCGATGGACCGACGACCTTAAGAAATCATATTTGTGCTCTTTGGGAGGGGCTTACGTTACGGTAATCTCAGTAGCATCGTGCTCACGTCCAGCACAGCAGTGGGCTTCAAAAGGCTGAATAGATAGACAGCAGCTCTAAAAGAATGTCTAATAAGTCAAGTTCAAATGTCAAAATAAAAAAACCTCAATTAATGTACTAATAACACCTACTTTTAGAACTGTCACAATTTTAAACTCGCACTTTAATCGCATTAAAAAGCAGCCCAATGATGGATCTATAGATGCGATTAAATGGGCTGCTTCGTTTTCGTTATCAACGCGTTTTTGTTTTCACGGTAAAGAAGTTTTTTTGTCACCGCTATCAACAGTCTGCCAATCAAATCAATTGAAGTTAGTGACGTTACTTTATGTGTTATTCCTAGTCCGGTATCTTCTACATATTTTATTTGATCATTGAGTACCTACATTAAAATAAAAATAAAAATTAGTCCCTTATTTGCTCTAATTTGGTCACCCTACTAGAAAGAGACAAACTCCTCGGGTTTGTCTTCTTTGTCGGGACGCTTTATTCGCATAGTGCTCAATCCAGTTCGTTATTATTAGATCCATGATACCTAACTACCTTGCACGAAATACGAATAACGAAAAACGTTTAAAAAAACTCACACTTGCTGGCGCTGCTTCCTTACCATACAGTCAATGCATATTTTTTCACGATGAAAAAGTATAAAAAATTACAACCCACACTAGGCGCTCAGTTCTGTACCCAAAGGGTAAAACGGGACCCTATTACTAAGACTCCGCTGTCTGTGTGAACAGACGACAGACGTGATTTTTTTGACGTTTTACATTACAGTTAATGGTTCGGAACCCTTCGTGCATGAGTCCAACTCGCACTTGTTTCTTTCCTTTTTTATTGTCACTCGTTAGCGTAACTGTACGGTTTACATACATTGCGAAATCACCGCGCTACGCGCCGTCATCATTTTCACGCGCCGATCGAATATTGGATTTTTGTATTATTTTACTTTTTTAACTAGTACCTCTACTCGATGAATTACGAAATATACCGCTCGTAATCATTTATACCATTAAAATTTGACCATTATAGTGTAGTAAGTAGTTTTAAGTAGTTAAAGTGAATACCTATAGTTCTACGTAGTTTATTTGAACAGTGAGTACCTACTTAGTTTTTGACTACAGAAATGCGGCAGTGTGTTGGCAGATTCGAAATGTTGACTTTCAACAAGGTGTTGATTTGTATTTTTGGGTCTATGTTGATCTACGACTATTATTGCGATAAAGCCCCGGTAATAATACGAGTTCCTGATCCTGAATTTTCACTACTAGGCCCTGAGAATGTCGACAACATTGTCGTCAATGACACCTACAATCAGTTGATAAATATGAGAAACTTCACATTTTTACTGAATCCCCAAACTTGTTCGGACTATCCTGCTGGATTGTTGTTAGTTGTTATAATATCGTCAAGAACGACACACTTTAAGAACAGGATGGTGATAAGGAATACTTGGGGAAGATCTGTAGATTCAACCAAAGTTGTGTTTATGATAGGCGAGTCTAGTGATGCGAGTGTATCACAGGCGATACATAACGAAAGTCTGACTTACGGTGATATCGTGCAAGGAAACTTTGTGGATACGTATCGCAATATGACTTATAAACATGTTATGGGGTTAAAATGGGTGGTTCATCATTGTCCAACTGCGAAATATATTTTGAAGACCGATGATGATGTGTTTGTCAATTCGCATGAGTTGAGGAGGTTCCTGGCTAAGGAGTTGTCTCCGTGGGGGGCCAAGGGGCTGATAACGTGTCAGGTGGTGCACCATATGCCTGTAATCCGCTATAAATCCAAATGGAGAGTTTCGCTAACCGAATATCCAAATCAGTATTATCCAAATTTTTGTTCAGGTAAATGATCCAACTTCTTATTAGTCAAAATTATTATAGCACTACTGGAACTAGGGAATGCAATCCAACACACAAAAGACAATCTTGCTAATCTACAAGATTGAGATAATCAGCTCCACGGATTCTCAAGATTTGCAGAATTTAACAATATTTTAGAATTATTAGCACTCAAAATCATTGTTTAAGTCAGACAGTGCAAATCTTGAATCTCTAAAGACATACACTACAAATATTGCGGATCCCGCACGTGTTATCCTGCATTTGTGAACCCGGTAATTTCATGCGGGATCCCGCATTTGCAGAATTGCGGATCTGCGTGGTTGCATTTCTTAATTAGAACAAAATATATTATAAGTGAAGAAGACTGGAAATGATGTGGAAAAAATAAATATCCAAGGGAAACAATTCTAATATGTTTTTATATTAAAATCAAAGTTAAATACATCACAAATTGGTAACAAAAGTATAAATAGTAATTAAATTTTATTTCACTTATTAAGGTTTTTCTTTTCTAGCTCGAATAACATTTTACCGATATTCATTTGCTAGGTATATAAACTTCGAAGGTTCACTACCTCGGTAGTTACAGTTAGCTCGAAAAATCAATAGCTGAAAGGCTTATTTGGTCGATGGGTTATTTCCTCGACAAAGTGTTAATGAAAAAAAATTACATGATTCAAGGATGAATTAATCAATAATGTCTAATATCTTTAGATTTTCTTTATAGAAGTCTTTCTTTATGAGAAAATCTAAAGACATTTTGTTAAGTTATAAATCAAGGGGCATTCGAATTTTACTATATTAATCAATATAGTAAAATTCAAATGACGATCAAATTAAAGAAGTTTGATCTTAGACCATAGCAATCCTTCAGTATTGATTAATTTATCCTTGAATCATGTACATTTTTTTTATCAATACTTTGTCGATGATTTAACCAATCGACGATACGAGCCGCCGAGCTAAAGACCCGTCGAGCAAATAAGCCTTCGAGCTATTGATCTTTCGAGCCAACGCCCTACCGCGGTAGTGAACCTTCGAGGTATAGACATCGAGCAAATGAACATCGGCGAAATGTTATTCGATCTAGAGAAGGGAACCCACCCTCAACACATGTGTGCGCGAACTGAGCGAGGGGACCACCTAATTGATATTTCAGGCTTTGCAATCCTGTACTCCAAAGATGTTGTGTCCCGTTTATTGACCACTGCCCAAAACCTGCCATACTTCTGGATTGATGACGCCCACATCACCGGAGTATGTGCCGAAATGATAGGAGTAGCACGGACACCTCTCTCTTCTCTAGTCCTCAGTAGAGAAAGAACCTATCTGCTGACTACGTTTGGACTACATTCAGCAGGTCAATTCTTGTTGGGGCCAATAAATTTGGCTCCGAGCACAATAATTAAATTTTGGGAAGCCATATCGGAGTAAATTTACAGTAAGTAGGTAATTGTTTTAACACATAACTAAGATTAATGTTTAAATTGTCTTAAGCTCTAATTTCCTATCATTTTAATAGAAAAAAAGTTTGATTTGTGAGGCCTGTTATTAGTATTATTGTCTATGATTTTGCCATACAACTTTACCATACAATTTCCCATACAACTTTGCCTCATTTCTTGAACCTTTCTGCGCTATCGGCTGTCAGTTCTAAAATTAAGTTGATTTTCTTACATAATTAAGCTCAGAAACCAAGACATTATTTACGCATATTGCAAATAAATTATTAATTACTTGGGTACGATGAATTGTTTTATTGATATATCACTAGTGATACTAATCTTACACGTTTATTTATCAAGACTGGAAACAGAACGACCCGAGTATGTATGATATGAATGATCAAAAAGACGGCGGCTGCAGCGGCTGAAAGAATAGCCAAACAATTCAACAATTTTGATTACAATAATAATCTTTTCGTTTTGTCGATTTTTTTCCTCATGTTGGTACTGCACAAAGAATGGGATTGGTACATTATCGTAACTAAAGATAAAATCGTGTAACTAAACATAAAATTGTGTCTATTTGTGTAACAGAATAAATATAACCTCTTACTTAAACTCTAACATAAAGCATAAATAATTTGCGAATCAATTATACTTCGAGTTTCACTTGAAAAATTCCAACTTATGAGGTCGATACCAATTAAATCACACGTGTGCATAGTAATTAAATTGTTAACGAGTGCCTCGTTTGTTTCTATCGGTGTTTTTATTGGTATTTAGGTGGTAAACATGAAACATTTCTTTTCTACAAGGTTTCATGATGCCGCGGCAAATAATAAGTGAGAAGGGGGTGGCACCTTTAAGGGTGACAATTGCAGAAGCCACTGGTCTATTCATTTGGGAGCTACGATGCCACAGAGCACAGACAGATATCACTATAAACTTTTATCACCCCTTTGTTGATCACGTGGTTTTATGTGTACTATTCTCTTGAACACCTCTGTTTTTCCCCATCTTAAATGTTTCGAAGAGAGACAGACAGTGTTTCGAAGAGAGAGAGACATTAACGATTAAAAAAAAATATTGTCCCTTCAAACTTGGTCACCCTCACCCTACTAGAAAGAGACAAACTTCTCGTATTTGCATGGATCCTAGGACTAAGTATCAAACAAATGGACTAGAAAAGCAAATAATAATACCACGTGTAAACGAGATCACTACATACAGAAATCGCCAAGAGTGACAGAGACATAAACACTGTTTTTTGTCCTTGTCAGAGTTTCACTTGTTGTTTGTGCTGGGCACAATCGGCAATTGTGCCCAGCAGAGTTACTTGTGTCTTCGAATATCGTGAATTTTGTGCTAAATTGTGGATTTCAATTGGTTAACTGTGCTTACAACTGAGTTATACTTGTTTTACATCTTTAGTACAATGGTGCATTGTTGTATAATAGGCTGTAATATCCGCAGTGAGCGAAAAGCTGAAAACATAACCTTTCATACGTAAGTGCTATGATTCGATCTAAACTGCGCTTGATTCTTGAAATTTTAAGTAGAACACAATTAATGGCTTGCTATAGTAGAGTCATTGTAATTTTTAATCACAAAATTTATAGTAATAACCACCCAAGTTCAGTAGTAAGGGTATTTATTACACGCGGGGCAGAAAATTCACATACGTCCGCCATTTTCTACTACTTTATAATTTGATTGGGTTAAGTTAAACAGATGTTAGGGATACCAGCTCTAAAATTGGTAGAGTACCCAAAATTGATGGAGTTTCGTATTTATTAAACTTTTTATGTTTTAGGTTCCCAAAAAATGACTTTACAACGTGTCAACTATGGATACGGGCGACTGGCCGAAAAAACTGGGAACCGACTAAATTTACTCGCATATGCTCTAGACATTTTCAAGGAAATTGCTTTCGAAAGACTCTACATATGACCTACCTAAATGCATTTGCTGTTCCAACGCTGCACGTTGTTGAGCTGGTGAGTTAACATGTTTTTAATTTCTCATACTTTGTTTAGAAATAAAGTTTTAAATAGGTACAATAGTTAAGGTTCTTTGAGTAAAACAATAAGAAAGTTGCACAGAAAACCCTTCATAAATAAAATAATGCTAACTAAGTCGCGGGAGACGGCTAGATAAAGAAATTAATTTTTAATTTTGTGCGCTTAAGTCCTATACTTACTAATATAGTGTTTTGACTTCATTTCTAGGATCCCGCAGTAAGTGGTGATAATACCACCATAGATATCCTAGAGCTGGAAAACCCTATCATGGCACCAAGTGTTACAGTCATGGACACAAAAACAAATGCAGTAAGTATCAAAAAACACATGCACAATTTGACTCACTCTTAAATGAAACTACAGTAGGTAAAGAGAGCTGAACTTCAAGTGTTAGTATTTAGTTTACCTATAAATTAATAATAGTAATTTTACTAATATTCAATTATGTTTCAGATACCGACAATAGAAAGACCTTCGACATCTACACAAGCAATGGATTTGGAGAGCTCTGTAAGTATTAGTCAGGCAAAACATAGGTCAATCAATAAAGATATCATTTCATTATGTGAGATTTCAATACCTCACTGTCACTGATTCTGGTTCATGATATAGATTTTTCTCTTCATTTCAGGACATAAACCTGATCCCGATTGGACAAGCAAATTCTACGGTGGCTGAAATAATAACACCGCGGAAACAGAAACTTGTCAAACAATTACGTCGACAAACAATGCTGGCTCAGACACGTAGGAGAAAGTTAGCAGCACTAAGATCGAAATATCGCCGCCTTGAAAAGAAAAATGCTGAACTGTTTGCTATCATCGAAAAATTAAAAACAAAACGGTATATCAACCAAGAAGCTGCTTCTTCTTCTTCTTCTTCTGTTAATCCCAACTACACACAGTATTTAAAATCGAACAGAAGTAAATTCTCACCGGATGTTCGAAAATTTGCACTAAATGTGGACTAACCACATGCTTACAATTTTGTTAGAAAAACATTTAGCACTTGTCTTCCGCACACTCGCACACTTACACGCTGGTATCAAACGGTAGAGGGCGTACCCGGTTTTTCATTGAGTCTCTTGGAGCTCTTAAGCTTTTAGCCGAAAATTCGACACAAAAGTTGATATGCGGGCTATGTTTCGACGAAATGGCCATTCGGAAAGCAGTTGAATGGAATGGAAAAAATATATTGATTTTGTCAGCTGCGGTACTCAACTAGAAAGCGATGTTCTGCCTGTCGCTAAAGAAGTTTTAGTGTTTATGGTCACCTGTCTAAATGGCAGCTGGAAGCTTCCGGTGGGTTATTTTCTTACAAACGGGGTAGCTGCAGAACAAAAAGCGTCTCTGGTCAAGATGTGTATTGATCTTATATGTGAATGTGGTCTTGATGTTGCTTCAGTAACATTTGATGGATGCCCAGCAAATTTTTCTATGTCTAAGTTATTGTGTCAGTTAGAAGGTGATGTGATTAAACCCGTGTTTTTGCACAAAGGCAAAAATATTGTTGTATTTCCTGATCCATCTCACATGTTAAAGTTAGTGAAGAACACGTTGGGTGACAAATCGTCGCTAACGAATGCTGAAGGCAAAACTGTTTCATGGGAGTACATAAAGCTGTTAGTGGAACTTCAGGAAAACGAAGGTTTTCATCTAGCTAACAAACTGAGAGGTGCTCACATCAATTACAAAAAGCAAATAATTAAACTTAAGCTAGCGTCGCAGTTGTTTAGTGAATCTGTAGCAGATGCCCTGGACTTCTGTAATAAGGATCTCGGTCTTAAACAATTGAAACAATGTGAAGCAACCGTAGACTTTGTCAGAAAGTTCAATACATTATTTGACATAGTGAACTCGCGCAATTTAAATGCCTATGGGTACAAGAAACCGCTAAAACCTAGTACCTTTGAAAATATTAATTTTTTTTTTAGAAAACATGTATGCGTATGTAAAATCCTTAAAAATAGGAACAACGAATATTTTAAACTCCAACAGAAAAACTGGCTTTATAGGGTTCATGACTTCTATAAAGAGCTTATTTTTTTATACGACGAATACGTCATCAACTCATCATAACAAACAAATTAGATTTTTTGACCACTTATAAAGTAAGTCAAGATCATTTAGATTTTTTTTTCTGCTATCAGAGCAAAGGGTGGTTTTAATAATAATCCAACCGCAACTCAATTTAAATCTGCATATAACCGTAAGCTGGTTCACGGAGAGCTAAAACATCTAACTACGGGTAATTGTGTACCTTTAAGTAAAGTAAAATATCTATATTAACATGTACAAAGCCTGAAGTCGCAATTAACGATACAACGGACCGTAACCGACTGATTCAAGACGATCTTCAGCAATCTCTGTACCTACTCCGAAGTGGTCTTATCTCATGATCACGATTACTTAGCCGATCCAACAAAACTGACGGAATTTGCTCAACATGCAATTATGTTTGTCGTAAAAGCATTGGAAGGGCAAATTAAATGTAAACAGTGCTTAACGTCATTACTTTCATCCGAAAAATTAGAGACAATAATACAGAGAAATATAAAAAAAGACAAGGGTGGATTACGTTATCCCTCTAAAGCTGTTATAAAACTGTGTGAAATAGCGGAAAAAGTGTATAAGAGAAATATAATCTCAAACAAAAAAGATCGAATGCATTATCTTCTGCAGAAATGTCTAAAAAAATGGAATTGGGCTCGAATTATTTTGTGATGATCATGATTTTTCAGATCGATCTGTTTTAGATAGTCATTATTCCCTTTTAATTAAGGCCATTTGTAAAAAATACTTAAATGTGCGATTACACTATGTCACGAAAACGATGTTTATTAAAGAAGACAATATCTGGAACATGTACTACACACTAAATTGATTTTGTTCAAAGGACAGTAAATAAATTAAACTATTATGTTATATTGATAAAATTGATTTATTTTTAATACCTACTAAAATTTTGGGTAATATTTGATTGACCTGGTAACCCTATGTAAGCCATGTATGTACGCTCTTGACGAGTCCATTTGATACTTGGTTTGGTCCTAGCATGGATCTAATATTAACAAGTTTGTTATCTCTGTGATCTGTCAGACTTAGCACGTGTATTTCGCATAGTGGTCAATCCAGTTTCAAAATTACATTCATGACAAATTTTGAGTACTTGCTAATTGACCCTCTGGTAGTAATGTTCCTTGTAATTGACACTTGATCAGTGATTTTGACTGAGTGTCAAATGGGTGTCAGCCAAAGAAAGAGTAAATTAAAATAGGGAAAAAGAGAGCCCTCTCATGACCTCTTTTAGCAAACCTATTTTACAGCAGCGACATCTGCAAATTGGCCCCGAAAAGGACTAGCCTTTTTAGAGGCGATAGCTACTTTATTATGGATGCTTTTATAATGTAAGCTGCCCTTTTTTGAAATTACTTTTTTTTAAAGGATATTTCATTTTTTTTGTATAAATTTTGAGCTTAAAACATTCGAGTAAAAACACAATCACAAAAAGAGTCATCTATTAACATTTAAATGAAACTCTTAGTTCGGGGCCAGTTAACAGATGGCGGAACTATCTTTCTACAAATGTCACCCAGTCACCAAGGAACATTACTACCGAGTACCGACCGTAGTATTATTTGATCAGTGATTACTACCAGAGTTTATTTGATCAGTGCCAGAGGCAGTCACCCACCCGTGGACCCCGTGGTGTGTCACTGCAGGCACCTGCAGGCACAGATTAATATATGTCTAAATAATACAGACTAATATATGCCTGCAGGTGTCATCAGCTGCTGCATCCAAAAGCATGAATTAGTAAGTAGGTGTCGTTCCTTCTGGTTGTACAAAAGAATGAAAAACTATTTTATTTAAATGAAATAATTTTCCATTCTTTTGTACAACCAGAAGGAACGACACCTACTTTATGAAAAATAATATTGAGTACCTTACTTTCAAATTTCCCGCCTCACAACATTTTTATTGGGTTGACAATAGATGGCGCGGTAAAAAAATGCCCCTAATTTATTTGTATGGAGTTGACATTCTTCCTCTCACAGATTAATATATGTCTAAAGACAGATAGGAAACGACCCTAGGATTGGATCTACGATAGTAGAAGTTCCAGAATGCACCACAGCCCAGACGCAGCGCTAGTAAACAAGATGGCGACTTTTTTAATTAAAAATACTTCATACCGTTAAGCGTTATTGGACAGTAACGGTATTCTACAGGACGGTAACGGTATTAATAAAACAAAATAATACACTACAAAATAATACTTTATTGTACACGCAGAATCACAAAACATACATTGCAAAAAATTACATGTTAAATACAAATTACAGTTTTGACAAACAAAAGCATTTTAAGTAACAACAACAGATATTCTTAATATTATTACATTCCATTAGTAGTAAAAAAAACATGAAGACACATTTACACAGAACTTATATATTTTAATATACAGGTCGAACAAGCTAATTATTGTGCAGGTAAGAAAGAACCTACAGAGAGAATGAAAAATTAAATCAGCTGATCCATTAGCCCTAAGTGCTACTCAACAAAAATGTTTGGTATACCCGAATTTTTCATTGTGAAACTATCGAGATCCATAGGATCTCAATAGTTTGAAGTTGTTAAATAGAAGATAAACCTGCAGATGAACTTTGCTCAACCTAACACCTGTTGATACAAAGACAAGTGAAATGTTATTACAATTAAATTCATAGGCTGTGAGTAAAATAGGTGTCAAATCAAAGTTTAGTAAACAAATATCTTGTCAAATGTTATTCGCTCAACAATGCATTTAAATACCACATTATCGAAGTCAACTTGGCTAGCCTTACAATGCAACTACTATTTTTTGTAGCTATCAGGTTATGATCATACTCTATGACCTAACCTAATTTGCACAAGCCTTGAAGCAATATAAATAATAAGTATTTAATAATATATTACATAACATTATAGCTATAATTCTTTTGACAAAAATGACAAAATAAAACAAAACTGTAGAATATAGATGAGATTTGAGTTCAAATACAATTAAATAGGTCAGCAACATGTTTTATTTTATTTAATTAGGACACACAACAGGTAACAGCGAAGAAGGTAGCACAATGTTTGTGTAAAAAAACTTACGGCCTTACTTATAAAAATCGACTAATCAACATCTTAGTAACTAATAAACTATTCAGTCCTTAACTTCTTAATTAGTGCTTAACTATTTTTCACTCATAATCGCTATTTAGGCGTTAGTTAGTTAATATGTCACTAAGACGTTGTTTAACTTTAATTAGCGTTTATAAATAAAGATATTTTTAAATAAGCTGTTTAGCAGTGTCTGAATTTTAATCAACGTTTATAAGAAAGACCGCCTAATGACATGCATCATAATCTATATATATAAAAGAAAGTCGTGTTTGTTACAAGACTTATAACTCGAGAACGGCTGCAATGAAAACTCGATATGTGTAATGAATACTTTATCATTTCAATAAATGCTGATTTGTTTATTACATGTCAAACATTTGTTGTCCAATCCTGTCAAATAGTGTAACAACTTTTTTTTGTTTGGAGCTTATGGCCTGGTTGCCGAGACCTTAATTTTTTTCTGAAGACATCATGTGTGCGTTCAGTATAAAAGAAAGTCGTGTTTGTTACAACACTTATAACTCGAGAACGGCTGGACCGATTGCCATGGTTTTTGATTTGTTGGATTTTTTTCCGTCCCGAATAGCAGAATACATCTTAAAATCAATGAAAACTCGATATGTGTAATGAATACTTAATCATTTCAATAAATGCTGATTTGTTTATCACATTTCAAACATTTGTTGACCAATCCTGTCAAATAGTGTAACAACTATTTTTTTTTTTTTGGAGCTTATGGGGCCTGGTTGCTGAGACCTTTAAGCCACAACTTTATTTTTTTTTGAAGACGTCATGTGTGCGTTCAGAAATTTATTTTTTGTAAAATGCCTGATTGCTGAGACCTTTAAGCCACAACTTTATTTTTTTCTGAAGACATCATGTGTGCGTTCAGAAATTTATTTTTTGTAAATTGTCTCCAAAGTTCAGGTACTGTTATATTTGTTTGTTTTAGACATTAATTTGTGAATTTTTTCATTAATTATTTAATTTTTAATTTCCGAAAATAATACCTAAGATTTATTCTACAGGTTTTTTTTTATATCGCACGGTTTGTGCACTGTGGCCTAAGTTAAAAACGAGGAAACGGGTAAAAACATTAAATCATCGGAAAGGAACGGAATTTAGGGAATAAAAAATCAGTTGGTAAAGGTTATAAGATTAAGGAAAAAAAATCTACAGGTTTAAAAAAGTGTAAATGTCGTTTTATAGGTTGTCTATGATTTTTCTTGATAAACTATTCATACGTAGTGGTTATATACTCTTTGAGCTATTGTCTATGTCTCGAAAGTTCAGGCACTGTTATTATATTTGGTAGTTTTATGCGAGTGCACATTTTAATAACAACTAGCTGACCCGGCGAACTTCGTACCGCCTAACAGTCAATGAACGTCGTGTTACTTTTTAGCTGAACTAATTTAGGCTTTGATGAACGTAATACAATGATACAATTTTTTTTTTATTCTCATTCTGTATGTATGTTTTCATCATCATAATAAAATACTTTTTTGTTTCTATCTATATTAATATATTATTTTGTACCATTGTATTACGTTCATCAAAGCCTAAATTAGTTCAGCTAAAAAGTAACACGACATTCATTGACTGTTAGGCGGTACGAAGTTCGCCGGGTCAGCTAGTCATACATAAGTAAAAAAAAACATGGCTTAATTTAAATATTGACCATTCTCAGTAATTTCTAATTAAGTAGTAATTAAGTATATTGGTGCCTTATTTAATCAATTAAGTATATTGGTATATTAATGTAATTAAGTATATTGGTTTTTGTTATCTAAAGGTCAATGACTGTTGCTGACATTGAATCAATCTTTGTGTTGCAGAAAAGAGCCGTACGTGCAAAATCTTCTCTTGAGATTGGGCCTTGCGAATCACTTAGGGAGGTTTTTAAAAATATTGAAATAATAATTAACAGTAACGTCATAATACATTTTTGAAAATATTATACATAGAAGTTAGAAAAAAAACCTAAGTTCATCGTTTAGCCTTAAGAATTCACATCATTATAATTCTAGAAATAAGAATTTGCCGTACCAAACTTCAGGTTGATAAAGAAGTTGGTAATTCATTTTTCGGAAATGTATAAACCTTTTCAATAAAACTTTTTAAAAATTCAACCGCCGAAAAACTAAAAACCAAAAATACAAACATTTTTTTTTCATTTACCTTTAAAACTAAAAAGAACTGATTAGATATATTATATTAAGGGTTTCGTACCCAAAGGGTGAAACGGGACCCTATTACTGAGGCTCCACTGTCTGTCTGTCCGTCTGTCACCAGGCTGTATCTCATGAACCATGATAGTTCGAGAGTTGAAATTTTCAAAGATGATGTATTTTTGTTACCGCTATAACAACAAATACAAAAAAAACAGCATACAAGGAATAGTTAAGGGGGCTCCCAAACAAACGTATTTTTTCAAATTTTCATAGATAATAATAGTACGGAACCCTGCTTGCGCGAGTCCGACTCGCACTTGGCCGGTTTTTTCGGCGGTTGAATTTTTTTGTTAAAACGTTATTATTTGATGATATTCTGCGGATATAAAATCAGCATTAAAATCTGCAAGAAAACGGTAAATCACTCCTATTTTCCCACCCTTAGGGTAAGTTTTTTTTCTTTAAATTTATATGGGACCAATTTTAAGGTAACATACCCTATCTAATAAAAATGGAATTATCAAAATCGGACTAATCTGTAAAAAGTTATGCTTTGTCAAACATTATAATCAGTGAGTGAATAATCAATCATCTCCTGTTTCCTTACCCTTAGAGTTGTTTTTTTTTTCAAATTTATATGGAACCAACTTCGGACTATACCCTTTCTAACAAAAGAAGAATTATCAAAATCAGACTACTCTGTAAAAAGTTTTGCGTGATCATATATAGCCCCGTAAATCAAGGTCAACCTTGTAACCACATATTCTATACATCATGGTGAACCAATTTTGTTTTATCACTTTTGCAAATTTGCATGAAAATTTATCGACTTCCCATACAAAATTAACAAATAAGTCAATTAGATTTGTAAAGACAGTAAAGAAAAACATGCATAATTTAAAAAGTGATAGAACAAAAGTTGTTTAATATGATGTATAGATTATGTGGTTACAAGGTTGACCTTGATTTACGGGACACCCTGTATAAAAAAATATACGCGTCGACTTGAGAACCTCCTTCGTTTTTTTTTGTCGGTTAAAAATACCATAAACTCTTGCTAAACCTCCGCTTCGGTGAATTCGGCTCCGTATGGCGAATAGTCATCATCATCCAAGGACGCTGCGCACAGCCCGCAGTCACCTGCAATTTCATTGAATTGTTGTCATTATCTTTATACACAAATAATTATGAAATGCTGCTAAGAATCTATAGAACTCAGAAACAACGGTAAACGGTACCACAACACCCAGACCCGAGACAATATAGAAAAGTTCGTTTTCTACATTGACCCGACCGGGGATCGAACCCGGAACCTCAGAGATGGCGGCGCCATACACAGTCCGGCGTGCTCACCTCTCGTCTAAGAAGGTCATCAATAGTTTTAAAACGCGACGCCTGGCGGTTGCGGGTTCGAATCCTGCGAGGGCAAATTTTAGTGTGATGAGCACGAGCATTTGCACCTAGTCATTTATGTTTATAAACGTATTTAAGTATGTTTATCCGTTCTCTAGTCGCCATAGCATAAGCTTTGCTTAATTTGGGACTAGATAATTGGTGTGATTGTGGAAACAATTTATTTATATTACATATTTATTTTATTGTGCTTACCCAAAAGCTAGAAATCCTGCCCTTCATTGTGTAGTCTACTATGCATGGCTGGATTGACCGGGCACATGTTCTACACGTGAGAGTCGTGCTTGCACCACCAAAAGAGGCATCAACATGCAAAATCTGGAGATCCGCTTTACAAATCTGAAAATAATTTAACACTTTTATTCACTGTAGGAATTATCCTATTACCTTTGCTAGTGTACCAAGTGTAGGTTACCTAAATAATATTTCCTCTAAATTTCATGTTTCTTGATAGGTACAGTGGTTTAAGCTGAATATTGCATCTCAATGACACAGTAAGTAAAATAAATAAATATAAATAAATAAAATGGCATTGTGAGTGCAAAAAATCTCAAAATTAAGAATAGTCATATTATAAGTCACAATTTAATGCCTTAAAAGAGAAAGAAACAATAATTGAAACACTTAAAGTAATTGGAGTCCACTGCTGGACATGAACCTCTCCCACATTAGGAAAAAAAAAAACAAAATAAAAACTGAACCGCAAGAACTTTTAGAAAGTGGTAGCCCTTTCTGTTATAGGAGGCCCTCAGCCGATGACCCCAGGAAATCCAAACTTCTCATTAAATCGGAAAGTAGCTTAGTATTAGGTACTTCAATATTTATTTATTTTAACTACCTATCCATTAATGCAGTTAGTATTATATTATTGCAGTTAGCAGTTAACTATTGCAGTTAGCAATAATATAATACTAACTGCATTAATGGATAGGTAGTTACAATAAATAAATATTGAAGTACCTAATACTAAGCTACTTTCCGATTTAATGAGAAGTTTGGATTTCCTGGGGTCATCGGCTGTATAGATGGGACCCATGTAGCTATCATAAGACCAAGCAATCATGAGGGCCTCCTATATGCAGTTAGCATTACTGCAAAAGATTCAAATTAGGTACCTCATTGCTAGAGACTCATTCAGTCTAGGATCATGGAAATTTAATATATTTCCTTAAAATATTCGGAGTGTTGAGAGCATCTGTAACATCACGAAAGCAATCAGATGTTCATCTTTTTCAGTCGCTCCTCCTCCGCAGCCACCATTAGCGCCACCCAAGCCATGGTTTTTTTCGCCGCCTTCCTTCTAAAAGACAAGAAAGCAAATTACTATTACAGCAAATTACTATTACACCAACTTTTTATTGGTGACATGTCAAGGGTGAAGGAGTGTTAGAAAATGAGGTCAATATTAAAATGTTATCTTCTTTTTAGAAATAAACTTTATTCCAATTTCTGTGCACGCTTAATCAATTTTTTTGACTTATAACATTTTTCGATTTTATACGGCTTTTATTATGCTTATTCTAAAGACAAAGGAACTATAAATTTTACTTTTTGTATTCATAATAAATTTAAAAAAATAGCCTTTATTTCCGATACAAGTGGTTGCTACAAAGTTCACAATATGTCTCTCAGCTCTGTGTGCCTTTTGGCATAGGCCTTCTCTAACGCTTTCCACTGCTGCCTGTCAGCTGCTACTCTTTCTATTCATACACATAATTTAATGTGTCCTCTTAAGAAAAAAAAACTAATACAAAACAATTTCTTACACAATTTTCTTTGAGTTTAGTAGTTTTCTACACTCTGATAGGCTTAACCTATCTCATCTGTCTCTTAAGTAATTTGTGACACATACGGGTAAACACCTGGTTAAATTCTTATCAATGAATATTAACTTGTAATCTACAAAATATTGACTGCTTAGTAGTACTATTTATGCATAATAATTATGTATAATCCAAGCTTTGAAGAACATCATCAAATGTTTTCAATCTTGATCTAGGCTAGGAAAGACTCTTAGAGTCTTATTAAAATCTAACTGATTGCAATCATGCGACTGACTAAGCGAGGATGTATGTACAGAGCATTGTAATATTTGTGTCTTTGTTTTCTAATTACTTACTGATTAATCTAAATTTATTTCTTCTGTCCTTATGTTTTAATTGTTTACTAATTAAACTATTATTTGAAGGAATCCATCCAAATTAATTTCTTTATAATGTAGACTGACAGGCCGGATCAAAATATTATGATGACATTAACCTCAATACTTGCTTGTATCTTCCTTGTTTCTTGGTGCAGAATGTATGCCTAGAGAAAACAAAACAATACTATTATTATTTCAGAGCACTATCACCATGATTTTTTTCAGATTTTTCAAGCCAGTAGTTTTAAGAGGACACCCTATTCGAGCAAAAATTGGCACTTTAAAGTTTAATATATCGCTAACGGATCCCTTAATCGAAAAATTGTCTTTGCAACCCTTAAGTCATACATATCTTTACAAAATTACAACTCTCTAGGGTCAACAGTCTCCAAGCAAACCCTCGGACGGACAGGCAGACGGATATGACGAAACTATAAGGGTTCCTTGTCAGGACTACGGAACCCTAAAAATCCAACAATTTAACATTATTTAGGTAAAATTATAACAAATTTTACCACTACTGGCTAGGGTCGTGGGTTCATCATAATGCTCGTTTTAAGTGGCAATTTGCAAATCTTACTTCATCTAAAGTAAGATTGATAGATTTGTACCATTGGTAACCTCTAAGTTTCTTTTAGCATTTACATGAAAATTATCAAGTTTTCGCTACCTCATTACTAGTGACTAGATTTGAAACATGATAACAGATGATTTAAGTTGCAATTAGCCAACTTTTATCCCCTTTTAAAAAGACTTTTCACCATGTGACTTGACATAACCTATTATCAAATATAAAACATTTTACAAGAAATTTGCCAATTTCTTGCTAAGAATAACTGGTCACTAGATTTAAAACATCATACAGATGTTTCACGTGCCAATTTTGCTGTTAATACTCACCTTTTATTATATATTTTTTCTCATTTTATCCAAAGAAACATTTTGCAAATCAATCACAAATTCCCAACGTTGCTTATGGAATATATTTAATGGACGTCAAAATACTTAGATATTATTATCAAACACTACTTAATACAATGCTTATCTCAATTATTTACCAATATTTAATTAATTAATTAGTTTTAATTCATTTTTTTATTGCTACTACTAAGGTTGCCAGCTTTAAATAATGTATTATTTCCCGACGATTACTTTGAAAATATTAATAAATTCGAAGATTATGTAACAAATTGGATTAGCCAAGGCCCTACTCAAAACGTAAAATGAAATTTGATGGTAAAAAGATAATTCGATTTTAAAATGACGGTACACAAAGACACGATTCTTATCTTTTTACATTTAAATGTTAGTAGCTGCTGCTATATTACTATTTCTGTTACAGGCAAGATATTTTGTACAACTGTTTTGTTGTTTTTAGGCCTTAATGACGATTTACAAAATTCAGCTAAAAACCCCATAGCTTTTAAGTTTCCCTAAATAAAAGGGGAAATCTCCTAAGATGGTAGTACTGATATGAATAAATACTTTTATTACAGACGTTTCGTTTTACGGTCCTAATAGGATCCTTGCTTGACTACGAAAGGATTTAAAAAGTAAGTAAAATTATTACCAGATGAGTTATGGTGAGGAAACAATCGTTGTACCTACATTTCGTCTTAAACATTCAAAGTATTTTTTCGTAGAACGGAATCGATAGATACCGAATGCATGTGAGTGACAGTTAATGACGTCAATGACAGATTCACAGATTATTCAGAGAACTGGAGAACTCAGACAAATAGTCTTTATTTTAAAAAAATTGCCGTCAACCTCCGTGCATTCCGTTTTTTTTTAAAGAGAAAACGTACTTCACTAACTAGCTGTCAAAATGTATGGCGCTTCCACCCCGTGCTTCCTCTGGTAGTAATGTTCCTTGGCTGTATCACACAACTTCGAAAAATCGTATTTATCTAGTTTCTTCGAAAATGGCCATAGTTTCAGTTCCAGTGTAGTGTGCAGGCAGATTGTTGCTGCTTGTTTTTACCTTAATATTATGACCGACACTCAACGCGAAAAATTCGACATGTTGACTCTACACAAAGTGTTGATTTGTATTTTCGGGTCTATGTTGATCTACGATTATTATTGTGATAGAACGCCGGTAATAGTACGAGTTCCTGATCCTAAATTTTCACTACTCGGCCCTGACAATGTCGACAGCATTGTCGTCAATGACACCTACGATCAGTTGATAAATATGAGAAACTTCACATTTTTAATGAATCCACAACCTTGTTCGGACTATCCTGCTGGATTATTGTTAGTTGTTATAATATCGTCAAGAACGACGAACTTTAAGAACAGGATGGTGATACGGAATACTTGGGGAAGGTCTGTTGATTCAACCAAAGTTGTGTTTATGATAGGTGAGTCTAGTGATGCGAGTGTATCACAGGCGATACAGAACGAAAGTCTGACTTACGGTGATATCATGCAAGGAAACTTTGTGGATGCGTATCGCAATATGACTTATAAACATGTTATGGGGTTAAAATGGGTGGTTCATCATTGTCCGACTGCGAAATATATTTTGAAGACAGATGATGATGTGGTGGTCAATTCGCATGAGTTGAGGAGGTTCCTGGCTAAGGAGTTGTCTCCGTGGGGGGCCAAGGGGCTGATAACCTGTCAGGTGCTGGAGCATGCGCAGGCTCAGCGCTCTAGTAAATCCAAATGGAGGGTTTCGCTGACGGAATTTTCTAATCAGTATTATCCAACTTATTGTGCAGGTAAATATGATCCAACTACTTAATAGTTAAAACAATTATAGAACGACATATTTTTAGTATATAAATTAGACTGAAAATGATTTGGTATAAAAATAATAAATAATATACCAGAGAAACAATTCTATTGTTTTGATATTAAAATAATTAAATGTACTATTGTAATAATTATTATTTACCTTAAGGAATTAATTAATATTCCAGGTTGGGCAATCCTGTACTCCAAAGATGTTGTCTCCCGTTTACTGACCACTGCCCAGAACCAGCCATACTTCTGGATTGATGACGTCCACATCACCGGAGTCTGTGCCGAAATGATAGGAGTAGCACGGACACCACTCTCCTCTCTCATCCTCAACAAACGCAGAACCCATCTGCTGACTATGTTTGGACTATATTCAGCAGGACAATTCTTGTTTGGGCCACCCGATTTGAATCTGAATACAATAAATAAAATTTGGAAAGCCATACCGGAGTAAATTTACAGTAAGTCTATAGTTAGTTATTTGATGCAGAAAACTAAGATCAATGTATGAACTGTTAATATGAATTTAAGCTTTATTTCTTAGCATATTAATGGTAAAGAACTTGAATTTTGCGAGGTCTAGTGGCTAGTATTATGATTTTGCTATAAAACCTCGGTTAATTTAATGGACTGGTCACATTTGTTAAGTAATTAGTATCACATCAAAGAATGTTACCAAAGATTTGTAGAACACTAAATACTATCATTTATTTAAGGATACAGATGGCCATAATTTAAACTACACTTTAGTAAATAATGAAAATGAAAATAAAAATAATAAAATAAGCCAATATTATGAGTACTACCTTTATTTTGTACTAATAACTGTTTTAAATCATACTTGTATTGAATGTTTGTTGAACATGAATAGTGTTTAACTGATTTCATTAGTCAAATTATGTTGTAATGGCTTATACTATCAAGCACTTACCCTTTAGGCTTGATCTACACGCTGCAGGAAACCGTTAGCATCCGCAAGCATCCATTAAAAAAACCGACCTTATTGCTTAAGCGATGAATTCAATCCGCGTTAACCCGGTCCGGTTTTCGGCTGAGTATAGACCGAGCCTTAGAGCAGTGTTTTTCAACCTTTTTCAAGAAACAACCCCTATAGTAAGACAAAATATTTTGTGACCCCTTGTCATTGGCATAACCAGGTTTTTGCGTAGGGGGGGCAGCCAAGGAGAGGGTGTCACATAGACTAGGTCCAGCTACGACAGGCTCCAAATGGAATACATTCAAAATTCTAAAATAAATCTTGTCATAGAAAAAGTATTAAATCAATATTATTTAAAACTCCGACTAATAGGACGCAAAATAGACAATTTGGGACGGATATTTATATTTAGTTTGTATTTAATTGATATAACTTAGTCAGTATATAAAGTGCCTATATTAAGCTTATGCTATGCCTTATAATCTAAGTACTTAAAAGTAAGAGAATTTCATTTTGAGAGTAGTTTATTCAAAGATTAAAATCGCTACTAGTCTAACTAGTTAAAAAGTCTAACTAGTTAAAAAATATATAGCATAAGTGTAGTTTACTTTATAAAATTCTTCAAGAAGTTTCACAATACATTTAGTGACGAGTACGCTTGACTTTGCGTCGCCGTGTCTAATGTCCCGGGTTCAATCCCCGGTCTCTGGTCTGGGTCTTGCGGTACCGTCATTGTTTCTGACTTCTGTAGCACAACCGCTTTAGCTGCATATCTTGGGATATTGGGCCCAAGTCTGCTAATAAAAAGTGGCTTAATTATATTATAGAATATCAATTGGATCTCATTGAAAAAAATAGTTTGACATATTTGTATTCTGCTTTTAATTTGATTATTAAATTAAAGTTTTTTATTAGTAGGAGAATACCAAATTTGCAAACAATTACAATGCTATCCAATTATGCCACTTTAAATTAGCAGACTTGGGGCCCAGAGCAATGAATGCGAGATGTTGCCCAATTTTTTTTTTTTTTTTATAAAGTCGCATAGACGTCGCTTAACATCACACATCTCTACCGACTAGTGTTGTGGAACATCTGTCGCCTACTGGATACGAGGCATTAACCCACCTTTTAATTGTACTAGCTTTGTAATGAAAGGTGATAGTGACCTTCTTAGACTAGGGTTCAGCCTGTCGATTCTGTAAAAAAAACCGCGCTCACTTCGTCGCTGCACTCGCTCATCAACGATAAATAATATGAACCTTCTTAATAACAAGATAGAGGCTATGTTCGTTTGTACGGCTAAGTCGAGTTTGAGAGCGAGTCCGTAGCGTTTTTCTTAGAGAATCGACCGGCTGATTGCCTAGTAAGAATTGCACAAAACAACCTAGGCACTTAAATCGATCGAAAAGTTATACAAATTAATATTGACTTTTCGAAAAAAGCAAGCGACGCGGCCATTTTGTCGCACTCGCACTAGGTCCTCTGGTGAACAAATGCTTAAACTGTGATCTACTAGACACACTCAACAGTGTATCATACTAAGTTTAAAAAAAAGTACGGGCGTTGCACCAGCCGTATGTTGTTATTAAAGAGCAAACTTAAATCATTCGTCGAATCTTGTTGTGGTCGGAGCATAAGTAAATTACAAAGAATAACAGAGTCAGTGTTGATGTCGTAGCCCGATCTTAGAATTAATCACTTCATGATGTGGCCAACCATTTCATAAAATGGTCGTTTTTCATGATGCGGCACAGTACCCGCTGGCCACATCACGATGTTAATAGGCCAGATTAATGAATCAGTCAGCGTTTGACGATATGACCGACTATTTCATGAAATGGCCAAACGTTGGTGGTCATATCGTATAACAGTTATATTATCCACCGGTAGAGGCGCTGATGTCGCTTTGTTATTGTGGTACAACATGACGGCGGACAATTATTATACTGTTCTTGTGAATTGTGAAAGTGAATAATAAGTGTAATTAGAAGATTAAATTGCAGTGTGCAATTATCGTTAAGACATCAAGCTGATTTTTATGAATGTCACTGGAAAAAAAGGCGCAACGTCAAATTATTGTGGAGTTCGACACGTTTGTGTGTTTAATAAAAAGTGTTTAATTTTAAGATCGGGCTACGACATTAACATGGAATCTATTTTCATTAGAATTAAAATTGTGTGATTAACACAGGCTAGCAACAAATCCATAAAATACTGATAATATCCAAAACCACAAACGAAATATAAATATGTTTGGTTAGTTAGTAGGTAGTAGGCCCTCCGCCCAGAATGTCTAAATGCTTAAAGTAGATCTAACAAGATCAACGCGAATAGACGAACAAACGTCTAATCACCCTTTTATTATTATTTACTTCTAACTAGGTAGGTCACTATCAGCTTTTATTAAGACACTATTATTATTATAACTATCACAGATTATGTATTGTATATTAAATGTTTTATACTAAATATAAAACTTGTTAATCAACACTTGTTTACATTATTTCTTAACTACGATATCATTTTTATTTAATAACGTCATTTGTACTTCTTGGTCCACCCTCTTCTTGCCTTTAAAGCTGTCTTCTATTTCTTGTAAAGTTCTATCTTTAGTTTCTGGTAACAATGCGTAAATTACTATTAAAAATACGATTAAAGTAGCTGAGTATACTAGGAAAGCACCTTCCACGCCAACAGAGGAATATAAATGAGGAGCAGTCTTCATAGATATCATAAATGATGGCGTCAAAAATAAAGTAGACAAAGTAGATCCTAAACTTCTGTATGCTAAAGGAAACACCTCACCACATATCACCCAGTTCAATGGGACTAACCCTAAACAAAACACTACTACATACACTGTCATTAATATCAATGGAACAGTGTCCAGTAACCATGGTGCTGAAAACAGTCCTGCCTTTCTCATATAGATGAAGACTGAAATAGACGATAAAAATAACACAGTGAATGCACCGCTCGTGAACAGAATAGTCCTTCGTTTGAAGTATTTGAGCAAGAATATGGCAAGCAGCGCGCACACTGTCCTTAAGAGATCCATCAGTTGGAACTGCCAGGCCACGTCTTTTGCGTTATCCTTGTCGAGAACAGCTTGTAAAATTATATTTCCATATGCTGCAAACATATGTGCTCCACCAAATTCAAAGACCACTAGCATGCTTATAGCAATAATAGCTGGTTTGTAAAATTCCTTCCTTTTGAAGATCCGCAAAGAATCTTTAATAGCATCAACGGCTGCCCTGAACATGCCATTGCATGTAAACTTCTTTATGTCTCGTCTCTCTATTTCCGTCTTCATTTCCTCTTGCTGTGCCGTGATCATGGCTTCTAATTCTGTGTTTTGGGGCTCGCCTTCGCCTCTCACCCATCTAAATGCCTTTTTCGCCTCCTCAAATCTACCTTTAGATACCAACCAACTAGCCGATTCTGGAGACAGACTGATAATAGCCATGGATATTAAAGGGAAAAGAGCGCAGACTCCAGCTGTAGCTCTCCACGTTAAATGAGCACCCCATAGATGTGATAAAAATATTCCTAACCCCAAAGAAATGGCAAACGTCCCGAGAAATGCTCCACGATACTTTGGATCTGTGTATTCAGCGACTAGTATAGCAGCTAGAGGAGTTCTAAGTCCAAGCGCCATGCCGTGTAGAAGTCTGGCTAGGATGAAGAGAGGAACGGAGTTTCCGACGACGAACAGAATCCATCCTAGTAGTGCTGGGACTGTGCTCATGAGGTGGGCTCTCTGACGGCCGAAGCGGTTCATCAGAACTGGTGAGATGAAGTTGCCGACGATCCCCATGGCGCCGACTGCTGATGCTGGAAACAAGTTGAGAGGGTAAGTTAGAATTGAAGCTAATGAAACAAGCATAAGATCTCGCGACCTTATAAATGGTTTGGTATTTTAACCCTATAATCTACCGAATAACTACTTAACTGCATAATTCGATACAAATGCTTGGTGTCCTTGTTTTGTATAATCGTAGACTAGTATATAGTTAACCATTATTCGTTTTTTTGACATCTAAATATGTGCAGTGCATTCTTATAATCAGTTTTGTACTTATGTTTTATTAAATATGAAAACGTGCGGAAATGATATTGTTTTGTGAATACTATAAGACAGCTTACGATGTTTGTTTAAATCAGTCATGCACGAGTGACCATTTAATTGTAGTTATGGTATCGCCAATTAGGTATAGTTTTTTATGTCTTCAGCTGTAACTTAAATGCTTGTAGTATGCATGACTTATGGCTAGACGAAAAACTTTATATTTGCAAGATAAAATAGAAAATATTACATGAGTTAAGCTTCTGCCCCCTAGCATGACCAACAAAACACGACATGACACGCCTCCTCTCTTTTTATTACGGCATCCGCATAATACCAGTGGCAGAGACGCGCTCAGGCCGTCCTCTGCCACATACTGAGCGGAGACCGTTTTAGTACCTACCTTAATTTGTTTAATTATTTTTTTTTTGTCTAGTTGTAAGGTTAATGTGTTTTTATTTTTGTATTTTGTAAGGTACTAAATAAACGTTTTTTCTTTCTTTCTTCTTTCTATTTATAGACACCCAACCCAACTGACAAAATATGATAAACATGCCGCCATGTTCAAGTTTTATCGAAATAGCGAGCATGTCCGTGCCGGTAACGTCATAAAAGTTCAACATATCGGCTATGATTGTTCATCATATTTTGACAGTTGGATGTCGATATATCGCTTTTCATAATATCGTGTTTTGTTGACTCATGCTAGAGGGTATGATACTCATAAATAACTGTTATTTTTCTGCGACCACAGATATTGTTAAATATTCACCTATCCAAGAAGTGTCATGGTCTGTAAGCACCACCTCCTGGCTGACCTTGAGCTGAGCAAATAGAACGGCAGGAAAGCCGTGCGCGCAGCCGTGCCCGGCTATGTTCAGCGCAGCCCCGCTCACCACGAACAGCTGGAAACATATAACATTTTAAACGTTGTTGTTGCATTTTTTAAACTAACACTATACCTACACATCACGGGTATTAAACTAAGGCAACACAGTTTGCATAAGTCGTGGTCATTAAAGACTTCCCGCGACCACGGCCTATGAAATTAGGTCGAAACGCCAGTAAAATAACAGTATGAGTATGAGAGTGGACTCCTTTTTCCGCGCTTAGACTCAAAGTCGGTCCTTTGTACGTGGGGGATGTGATGGTTACGGTTGCAACCAGCCCAGCTCCGCCCAGAAGCGGAGAAGTTTCCTGGGTTTTCCACAGGCTTCGCGGAGCGACCTTGGGTTTTCAAGGATTTCATTGCGATGTGATGCTACCGCTTCGCATTCCAGGACTACGTGGGCAGCATAGAGGGCTGTCTGTGTTGCCTATGGTGTAAAGGTGTTTGTTTAGGAGACAGTGACCGGTCACTGTCCCCACGATTATGCGCAGATTTTGTCTTGCGAGGTTGAGTATACGCCGAGTCAATTTGGGTATGTTACCCCTGAGAAAGTCAGTTTCAATTGTCTGCATGCTGTACTCAGAGTCCATCATTCATAATAATAACATAAAGAGGTAATGATGTGATACAATGTTTTGCATTAAACCCGTGACTTGTAGTATAGTGTTAGCTGGAAAGTAAACATAATCAAGTTAGACAACATCACATACATTCCTCTGATCAAGTAGCGAAAGCACTTGTGCAATAGAAATCAGAAACAATGAACGGGATGTGTATATGTTTAAATCATTAATCTTGATAACCATGTAATTTATTTGCGCATATATTGCATTGTCAGATTATTATAATATAACAAAATGAATTATGAACTACTTTGGTACGATTAATTGTTTTATCGATCTTTTTATCGATCGATTGTGATACTTATGTTACACGTTTATTTATCACGACTGGAAACGGAACAAGATATAATGTAATTATGTAAATATAATTCAAAACACGGTGGCTGGAGCGGCTAAAGGAATTAGCCAAATAAATTTTTACACAATAATAATAGGTACATACTACATAATTAAATAATTTTACCATATTAGGAAAAAATATTCAATTAAACCTAGTCAACATTTCGAATTGCATATTTTTTAAACATACTCGTATTATGTACGGACAACAGCTCGTCGACCTACCACAAAATGTCAAATTTTCTCATTTGAAAATGATCACTACATGTCAGGCTTAAAGTTGAAAATCTATTGGAGAATTTTTGACTTTTTGGGTAGGTCGACGTGCTGTTGACTGTACTTCAACTTTAATATTTTTGAATACCTAACTTTTCCGCTGTGTCAATTTTTTCTGGCATATACAGTGTTTTGAAAGAGTTGGTAAAAATCGTAAAGAAAAGTTATGTTATACATTTCATTAAAATTTCATTGAAGTCTATTTGTGGGACGGTCAGAATATAAAAAGTTAAACATAACCTATTACTTTTTAACTCCTATTGTAAGCATAAATAATATTTGACAATTAATTACCTAATCGACAAATAGAATTACCTTTATCTCGTTTCCCTGTTCATATTGATGCATAGATAATAAATAATATATCTTATTATTACAACTCTAGAACACGATAATGCATAATTAAGTTTACATCAAACGTTTGTATAGTAATTAAATTGTTAACGAGTGCCTCGTTTGTTTCTATCGGTTATTATAATTATGTAGTTAGATAGACATAAGAAATACCTGTTTTATAAACGGTTTCATGATGCTGCGTCATGCAGGAGTGTGGTGATCTGAAATTATAAAAAAAAAAACTATGTAAATTATAAACTTTTTGGTTTATGCACGCACGCTTTATCGAAAACTCTTGATTTTTCCGATTTGTGTATTCAGAACAATATCACTTTCTTAATTTAAAACAGTTTTAGGTATCTATGTAAGTTATCTATATCTATATCTATACTAATATTATAAAGAGGAAAGATTTGTACCTATTTTTGTATGTTTGTAATGAATAGGCTCAAAAAGTACTGGGCCGATTTAAAAAATTCTTTCACCAATAGAATGCTACATTCTTCCAATTTGACATAGGCTACATTTCATTTTGAAAAAAATGAGGGATCCTTGGTAAAATTTGAACAATGTAACCGAAGGTGTAGAAAAATGAGTCTTAAAATGTCTTTCGTCGAATGCGCTGCCGAAACTATTAGCGATAATTGTCTACCCCGTGCGAAGCCGGCACGGGCTGCTAGTCTTATCATAAAAATATTAGACAACATCACATACATTGCTTGGATCCTAAGGTAAGTAGCTAAAGTACTTGTGTTATAGAAATCAGGAACAACGACGGTACCACAACACCCAGATCCAAGACAATATAGTAAACGTTCGTTTTCCAATTAGACCCGACCGGGGATCGAACCCGGAACCTAGCTACCTAGCCGTGCTAGCCTCTCGGCTACGGAGGTGGTCGAAGGTATCTTTCTCTTAACGTGGCTCTACTTGCTCCATTATTCATGGTACACCTTATACAGGCTAATAAAAAAGTACAAGGGGTTGTCTCAGAATAGAGATTCCGAGAACCCTCTGAGACCTTTAAACAGGGTTATTTGAAAAAAATCAACAACCTCGCACGACTAGATAGCTAACATCATAAACAACAACATTTGTTTTACGAGTTTTATCATAACTCAATACATTAATTAAAAAAGATTTTCCAAGCTGTTATTGTACTGTCGTGACATTTGTATGTCTATGTTCCATTCACTACGAAAAGGCGGCGCGCGCGACGCGAGCGATTCTATGCGCATAGAGATAAGAACATTCAAACGTAAAATTAAATTGATATTTATTTTTGTATGAAAGTACAATGTGTCAAATTATTATAAAACTCGTAGAACAAATGTTGGTGTTTATGATATTAGCTATCTAGTAGTGCATACTTGATTTTTTTCAAATAACCCTGTATAATTGAGCAATACAGGGGCGGAACGTACTCGTATAACAAAAACTGACAGTTGTATGCAATAATTGCCGATGCATTTTCCCGTGTTAGTCATTCTGCGCACGCAGAGAGCACAGACAATGGGCGATGGGGTGTCTGTCGCAACTGCGCCTACGCAACTGTCCTGCGCAGTCGATCTATGACATCGATCGCATTGCTCGAATAATAAAATCAAATAATAAATATTTGACCACATCACTAACATGCTCTGGGGGCCTAGCGCGAAAGTGTATTTTTCGTTCGGTCGTATTAACCTAACAAATTAAAATGGCCAGTCTCATGTGTCAATCCTTTGATAAAATATGACCAATTTAATCTAGCCGTGTAAAATCTCAGGCTGTTTTCAATTGTTCATAAATTTTCAAACCTTGATACGGCGGAATGATTTTTTTTATTTGATCCGTTAATACGACCGACCGAACGATACACTTTCGCGCTAGGCACCCTGGTCCCAAGGTAAGCTAAAGCATTTGCAGCGGAAACAACGACGGTTCCACAACACCCAGAACCGAGACAATATAGAAAAGTTCGGGTTCGGGTCCATTGAACTCATGTATCGCCAATTCCTACTTTAATTGCGCTGCCTTCTTGCTACATACATAAACAATAATTACACTAACACATATATGTGCAAGTTTTCTCACGATTTAATTCATCACTGCCGACGAATTAGTATAAATGAGTTAATTTAGTAAACCTTTCTATACGTCATAGGGTAAGTACCTACCTACACTTGTATAACTAGTTTTTACCCGGGTACGGCCAAAGCCGAAGCCAAAAGGAAGGCTAATGATATTGGCAGTCTATGTATGTATGTTTGTATGTTTCACCGTAGCGCCTAAACTACCGAACCGATTTTAATGAACGAGGTGTCAATAGATTCGTAATAATAGCCCGGGTAACATAGGCTATATTAATTTAATCAAAATTTTTATTTCGGAATTAAACCTCAGATTCTAACCACGATAAAAAAAAACTGAGATAATCACCAGGTGTTTGGTATCAAAAGGAAGGTCTTGGCGGGCACATTAAAAATATAAATATATATTATATTGCTTAATTCAAAATATATCTTTAAAATGCGGTCGTTATGTCGTAGTCGGGTTATAGTTTTTAAACTTGATAATTATTTAGTACCAAAATGTACCTACTTCCTTACAAGGTATACTTGGCGTTACGTAAAAAGAGAGGTGGCAAAAATAGGAACTAACATTTTCAGTACTGCTGTAAGTGTTCGGTGGAGACAAGTAGCGCCACCCTCCAGCGTTCTTTTTATTTGACGAAAATTATAGTATGTACTTATTTCTAGACCTATTTTGCGTGTGGGATTTCAGGTTTTTAATACTATTGAATTTGCTCTAATTACACTATCTTTATCAGTGGAAGTCAAGTGACCTTTAAAAACTGTCCCACGCGACGCCGTGGTAATCAGATATAGAGTAAGAAATAAACAGAAAAACTAGGATAAATAGTTTGTGTCTATTTTCTCGTATTTGCAGTCGAGTCGAACGCCTTGGAGAAGTCGACAAAGCAGATGAATATTGGTTTGTTGAATTCTCGGGCCTTGTCAATTACCTGGCGAACAATTAATATTTGTTCCCGTGTGCCCTTTCCTTCCACAAATCCGGCTTGCGCGCGCTTACGCTGCACAATTATTGTAAAACCTAATTGATGTGGCCAGCTAACTACATTTTAGGACTATGATCTTTGACTAGTTACTTTGGTCTTGGTCTGACGGTACTGGTTTGATGATCTCGTTTCTGATTTTAAAGATGGGTAGCAGAGGCTGGATGAAAAAAGCGCGAGATTAAGCCTATTGCAAGGGGTAAGGCGTAAGAGCTAACATCAAGCGAGTTATTTTCAGTTAGGTAACGCAAAACCTCTTACCACACAATAACTTTAAAAGTTGTTGTTGTAAATGTAAAATGTTGTAAAACAAAATTTGTTTTAGCACCACAATTAGGTCACTTAATACTGATTCTGGTGCCTAAGATGTTTTAGTACATGTTTTACAAAGTCTTATTCAGTCCTCATGGTATTTTAATGGTGTTAATTTTCATAAGTCGAAGTTGTTTCGATAACGCCATTTAAATCAGGCAATTATTTCAATACCCTTGTTAGAGCTCTTGCAATAATTGTCTCATTAAACTACTTGACCGTCACTGGAAGCTTTATATTGAGATAGCATATCCGTTTCCGTCGTTTTTTACCAGTTTTCGTACTTTTATTCCTCTAGTTTCCGGCCCAGTGGCGACACCTGGCGGCCGCGCGCCTTTTTTAGTTTTCTTTAAACAGTGCGACGCCATTTTTGTTCATTGGCGTTTCGTATTCCGTCGAAGCAACTTGTACGCAGCAAGCTCTGTCTCTGCGTCAAGCCATAACCGTTTATTTTATAAGTTATTCAAAACTAGTGATAAAAGTGAGTGAATATAAAACCACGTAAGTAGAAATCAACTACCGCAATTGCGATGTTTAAATAAGATATTGTAATTATAACGAGATCTTTACATTTAACGGTTTTACCGTTCGGATCTCAGTTACAGTTTTATGTGTTTGCCACTTTTTACATGATAATTTGTGTCTAGATATTTTTTTCTTAACTTCCATTTACTAAAGTGAGATTATTTTCAGAATTAATAATAATGATACTTTGTCGGCTACCGAGCAAGCGTACTCGAAGTAGCTCCAGTAGTAGCAGTTCATCATCGAGCTCGTCCTCACCGAACAAAAACTACTCCAGGAAATGGGTGAGCTCCGCAACATTGTTTCGAATCATATTGTTGCTACCGATAATTAAAATATTGTTGATGTAGGTTATCAAGACGGGGCCTAGATTTGTTCAGAGGTTAGTAGGGACCTTTTTAACTAGGATTTCGTCACTGACAACAATCATGACAATGCACAGCCGGGTTCAAATCAATACTTTACATTTGATATTGAAACGAAATTCAAGGAACCAACTGTTCCAAAAGCCCCCTTAACTTTTAAAAATGTTACTTGATGCCCAACGTTTAGATAGGTCCACTTGGTCAGATGTTAGATATGCTGAGACTCGCGGTTTCATAGAACTAGAAACAAACGAATAGGTAAAAATGTATGACACCTTCTGTCACCAGGCATATCCCGATAGGTCTTATGCAGCCAATACCTATTGCAGAATGAAACAAATGGAAGCATTACACATTTGTAATCTTCTCTCGTGGGCCAAAAATACCGACATTAATTTTGAAATTTAAAAAAGTTGACTAACTATTTCAAAAAGGTGATCTTCTCACCTCTTACAATTAGCTTGTGGCCACAGAGCAGAAGCTATAGAAATGCGACGATAGACTATTACAAGCCAAGATCGTGATCCTTTAGTTAAAGCTACACTGAACCGAATTCCCCCGCCTAGTCTGCTACAAATATATTTGAGTCTGAACCATTTACGGCTGTTTTGGAAAAGGCTGGGGGTGTAAATCGATTCTAATTAATAGCCGTCCCTCGTGGGAGCATGGCTTGTGAAAATCAGTAGCTTCATCGCGTGGAGCTCATACATAACATGGTTCATGAGCCAAACCTTCCTATGCACAAGCAGTTTTACGCATGTAACAGCCCACCCTCGCGGGGTGAATACAACCAAAGTAACTAGTGTTCGTAAAGCATTTCGGCCCTCCAAAATTGATGGTTCACGATCTAAATCGATTCTAACTAATAGCCGCCCCTCGAAGGGGCATGGCTTGTGAAAATCAGTAGCTTCATCGAGTGGAGCTCATACATAACATGGTTCATGAGCCAAACCTTCCTATGCACATGCAGTTTTACGCATATAACAACCCACCTTCGCGGAGTGAATACAACCAAGGTAACTAGTGTTCGTAAAGCATTTTGGCCCTCCAAAATTGATGGTTCGCGATCTAAATCAACTCTAACTAATAGCCGCCCCTCGAAGGGGCATGGCTTGTGAAAATCAGTAGCTTCATCGAGTGGAGCTCATACATAACATGGTTCATTTGCCAAACCTTCCTATGCACATGCAGTTTTACGCATATAACAACCCACCCTCGCGGGGTGAATACAACCAAGGTAACTAGTGTTCGTAAAGCATTTTGGCCCTCCAAAATTGATGGTTCGCGATCTAAATCGATTCTAACTAATAGCCGCCCCTCGAAAGGGCATGGCTTGTGAAAATCAGTAGCTTCATCGAGTGGAGCTCATACATAACATGGTTCATGAGCCAAACCTTCCTTTGCACATGCAGTTTTACGCATATAACAACCCACCCTCGCGGGGTAAATACAACCAAAGTAACTAGTGTTCGTAAAGCATTTTGGCCCTCCAAAATTGATGGTTCGCGATCTAAATCGATTCTAACTAATAGCCGCCCCTCGAGGGGGCATGGCTTGTGAAAATCAGTAGCTTCATCGAGTGGAGCTCATACATAGCATGGTTAATGAGCCAAACCTTCCTATGCACATGCAGTTTTACGCACCCACCCTGGCGGGGTAAATACAACCAAAGTAACTATCCACACATGGTTCAACACATGAATCCTCAACCTCAATACGAGAGTCAGAACTTTAATGGAAGGAGTTTATTTCACAACCGAGGTTTACGGCCCGCCCGCTGTGGTACCAGAGGACGCTCAAATGCTCCGAGGGACTCTAGAGGGAACCAAGGGTCAGTCCGTCCTTTATTCAATCTCAAAGCGCTAAACGACTATGTAATAGCAGAACCGCTTCAATTTAATAAATATGTATCGCATCCCAGACTTAATCAGCCCCAAGACTGGCTCTTCAAGGTCGATCTTTTACAGGCCTATTTTCATTTAAAAATAGCAGATTAGACCAGCGCGTCGACGCCTGGTATACAAACAAGAGTTGTTAGAAATGATGTGCATTCCATTTGGTTAGTCCAAATGGCAATACACGGCTCCGAGAACCTTCTCGATTCTCACAAATTATTTTTAATTTTTATATTTTGAAAAGGTCCAGGTCCTTATTGAATAAATGTTTACAATTTACACAATTGACTTTCTTTAGGTTTATGGGGTCTGAAGACCTATTATAACAGCTAAAATGAAATCTCGGTATACCTTCATTGCAAAATAAATTAACTTCAAAGTAAATATTATTCAACAAGGACTTTGTAATAGTGCTGGTTTAGTATCACCTTAATATTTAAAACAATGTATACAACGAACTCAACTGGTGGACTCAGAACTGTCAACTGTCAACACCACTTCATTACCCTCCTCCGACAAATTAAACCTATCAAATCTTGAGAATACTAGATCAACATCAAATATACTTTAGCATACACCACATCTCGGGAAAGTACAACAACGATGCCGATCACTTGTCGCATCATCGCCAACCTCCAGAATGGCACCTACTACCAGCTTGTGTGGAAATAGTGTTTGCCAAGTTGGGAATCCCTACAATAGATTATTTTGCCTCAGATACCGCGCATGTTGTTTACAATTATTTGAGTCGAGATCTGAAAGACCGTCAAGCTCTGTTTCACGACGCGTTCAGCGTCCCATTAAACATCCAGCTCGCATGGGTGTGTTTTCACCACCGTTTCTGATCCCCAAAGTTCTAACACACCCAAATCAGTCAACGGGAATATTTCAACTAGTGGTACCTCGGTGGGAAAAAGTGTTTTGGCGCTCGGACCTTGCACTGAAAAAACTACAAAAACACCTAATCAATACTTCGACCGGTCTTCCTCCAACGATAGTCGAAGACATAACACTCGAAGTCTGGAAATGTGGGGATGGTCAGCAGCGATAGAAACATGGAACCCTGAGCAGGTGTCCTTACTGCAAAATTCCTGGCGAAAGTCTACTATAAACCTACGACGTAGCTTGGAATCGTTGAACGTCTTAGTAAAAAAAAAAAAAAAATTAAAAACATTTTAACATAAATACCGGTGCGTAACTAGCACAATATTTTTTGTTGTATTTTCATTTAGTTAATCACTTGTCATACAATACAATACTTTTGCACAAATCTGTCTTGTCTACACTCTGTAACACTGAAGCATCACCTACCTGGTAAAATATATTCTAAAGTCTATTAAACTAAAAATGCTGAGACATCCAAAGCGCATATTTGGGACGTCGGTTAACTTACTGCGTTTCTTATTTATTACTTATTTGACGTCACAAATAATTTTCAAATATTACGTCATACTGCAAATTTCTTGCCTTTGCTTGGGTAGACGTATACATAACATGACTTGACGTTACTGACAATTAATAGATTTCAGTCACTGCGTTAGATCTGATAATCATGTAATATTTTGGCCTCCGTTTGGCTCGAAAACGGACAGCAGTACATACAGACAGTCCGGTTGGAAACTACTATCAAACTATAATGACTCTAACTTAAATTCTGTGTTTTGGGTTGACAAAACAATTGATTTGCTAAAAGAAAGATGTGAAGCCGCTAAATCATTTAATAAAAACCAATAAACCATTAAAACCAATTTATTTCTGTAAATAGGCTTAAACTAAGCGCTTTTACACGTCCCAATATTTTTTTTCCCTACCTAAATTGTTTGTTACGATAAGGGGCATAGTTAATCCCGCCTCACGTACTTTTATAGCTGGTTGGATCTACTGAAAACTTTTTTCAAGGAAGCTGGCATTACAGCAACACCTGGAAGTGTTAGATCAGCCGTGGCCTCTAAAAGTTGGCTTAAATATCATTCCCTGGACGAAATTCTAGCCCGCGGAAATTGGCTGTCAGCTAATACGTTTCAAAACTACTACAAGTAGTAATTGAAAATAATAATTTAGAAACTGTCTTAGAGTTGTTCGAACCATTAAATTGACTTTAGTTAATATTCTTATCATATAATAATTTTCTATAAAATTACATTGATGAAACACTGTGTTTTACTTTATAAAGCTCTTTAATCACATTGGCGTAAATAAGGTTTCCTATTAGGTACTACTAAGTGGCGGCACCAGGCGATAACAAACAGGTCTCAATATAAAGCTTCCAGTGACGGTCAAGTAGTTTAATAGCAGCGTTTTACCTGAAATAAAACGCATATTAAAATACTTACCTCACTGGAAGCTTCTACTTAATTTCTGCCTGGTGTATGTGAGCCAATGAACAAAAATGGCGTCGCACTGTTTAAAGAAAACTAAAAAAGGCGCGCGGCCGCCAGGTGTCGCCACTGGGCCGGAAACTAGAGGAATAAAAGTACGAAAACTGGTAAAAAACGACGGAAACGGATATGCTATCTCAATATAAAGCTTCCAGTGAGGTAAGTATTTTAATATGCGTTTTATTTCAGGTAAAACGCTGCTAATTAGAATAGTTTGTTACGGGATTGCTACCATGTACATTATTTTTGAGTTCCCGATATTTCGGCACTGTTGCAAGCGCCATGATCACGGAGTAACTGAAGATCTTGCGGGTAAGTTGTTAAAAGTTTAAATTGTCAAGTGTCTGGACTGTCTGGAATCCAGTGATTCGTATGTGCAAAAACCGGAAAAAACAACAAACTGCTGTTTCGCGGTCAGATACTGTTAGTGTTGTGTGTCGAGAACAGATGCGAGAAAATAGTGAGTTTGTAGACAATGGTACCGACGCGTGCAATAAAAGACAGCGAAAGAGGGTAGACCGATATGTTTGCCCTTAACAACTTACCCGCAAGATCTTCAGTTACTCCGTGATCATGGCGCTTGCAACAGTGCCGAAATATCGGGAACTCAAAAATAAGGTACATGGTAGCAATCCCGTAACAAACTATTCTAATGTTAGTGACCATGAAAGTTTAAAACAATATAATTGTCTCAAGTCACGGGTCGTAACAATGGCTTCATTCATTACCTATCGCAACTGTGCGTAGTTAAACTACTATACTATTTTTTTCTTGTGTTCTAGAAGTATAAAGAATCGACACCAGTACTTCTACATAGGTAGAATAAACAAGTAGTTTCTCAGCAGCGCGGGAAAGCTAGGCAGTTTCACGTAATTGCAATTCCACGCAAATCTGTGTTCATGATACTTTTTTCCGATTTCGATGTTTGATGCAAAAAAAAGGTGATGTTTATGAGCAGCTGATCACGTGGTTTTAAGTGTCCTATTCTCTTTTAAAGTCTGTATATCTTAAATTAGTTTAGTGATTTCGTACCCAACTACATACTTCTAGTTGTCTTATAAAGAGAAATCTCGCGATGCAAAATAAAAAGGCAGACAATTGTTCTGTATCTGCCTCTATCACCCTAAAACGTATTTAGACTTTAAGTTCATATTAATTTAATAAATCTAAGCATTAGAATAAGAATAATTGTAACACAAAAAAAACAACATTGATTGACACAATACAATAATAAATTAGTAATAACTAATTTAAAAAAAGGCGATTTACACTCTAACTATATAATTTTACAAACCACCATCCATGTAAAACTAGCACATAAGGAGCGACATATAATATATTTTATAAACTTTCAGAAATTTTAAACCAAAAAAAGTGCGGACCTAGAGTTTGCAGACTGTAGTTTAAATAAAAAAAAAATAAACGAAAGTACTTTTAGCAGTTATACGATTTGTGAATCGGCCTTATAGCTTACTCTGGACTTTGTTTACTTAACAGTCACTCGGAAAAATACTTATTACATTGCAAACTAAGCTTTTGTTGGTGTGCATAGTTGCACATTGGCACAAAACAAAGTGCATTAAACATAATAAAAAAAAACCGGCCAAGTGCAAGTCGGACTCGCGCACGAAGGGTTCCGCACCATTATCTACAGGGTGTAAAAAAAGGCTTAACGAAGCCTTAAACCACGAATTCTATACATAAAACCAAGTAGAATGCAAAAAATATAAATGCAGGGAAATGACTTTTATTTTTGGGTATAAAAAAAAATTACCTATTTCTAACCCGCAATGTATAGCGCGCACGCCACAGAAGAAAGAAGTACTGAAAATTTTTATCATGTTTCTTTGTAAAATAGTTTAGTATTATCAAACAAAAGTCAATTTTGTAAAAATCTTTATAAAAACATTGTAACTTTGACTGTCAATAACTCGGTAACCCGTCATTTCCCAGGTATAGTGTTACAGAAAAAAATGATAGTAATAATACGTAGAATATGTGATATTTGGCTTCGTTAAGCCTTTTTTTACACCCGATATACATACAAAATCATGTTTGTTGTATGGGAGCCCCCTAAGCTACCTACTATCGCGACTCGATAGTGGATAAACAAACTATACTTAAATACATTATCCATGACCTGGGTCACTGTTCTTTGAAATGCTTGTGCTGTTTGATGATAATTTGCCTCTTGCAGACTTCGAACCGGGTTCAATGGCTTTGTTTGAAGTCCGGAATACGAACTATTATGGCCGTCGTAACACGACTCAGTAGTATAATCCAATTTCCCATCATATCCTCAGTTTTTTTCGTGAGAACACCATTTACGCGAAAACACTAACACATCATGAACATCAACATTATTTGAGAACATATACACAGGACATCCACTGATGAACAAAGGCATTCTCCATTGACTTTCAGATTTAATCATCATCATCATTATCACATCACCAGCCTATATCAGTCCATTGCTGGACACAGGCCTCTCCAAAATGAGGATTTTGCACTAAACGTAATTGGATTTTGCCGCTTGGCAGGCGGGTTGGCGATCGCAGTTTGGCCAATGGTGGAGAGGAGACGCTGCTGCCCGTCTTCTTGTGGCGGTTCTGTAGTCGCCTCTTACGACACCCATAGGAAGAAAAGGGGTGGTGCTATTCTTTTAACGTGCCGGCACCACACGGCACAACTAATTACTAACTAAATGATAGTTTAATCAAAATAAAAGTATGAATCACACTTGACAATGATGTTCGAACCTTTTTAAAGTAACAAACCATTGGCAAGTTTTTTCAAATGATTGTAAAATTTTGTACTTGCTTAATTAGAGTGACGCGTACAGAAGATTGTATGGATTTTTTGCTTGATTATATCAAATCAAAATCAAAAATCAAATTCTTTATTTGCCTTTAAATAGGGTGTTTACAAAAAAATGTGGATGGTTAATTAACAGTAAGGTTCATGCCTATTTAGTTATGCAGATTCATAACATGCAAATTATTAGTATACTTAAAATGTGCTATTATTACAATTTAAATTGGTTCATATTATTATTATTAAATTTATTATCATTCATTTCATACATTTATTCGTCTTAATTAAATTTATACTTATTACTTACATCTCGTATTAATATTTTAAACATATCTCTATAATTAACATTTTTGTAGACACTTTATTACAAGCGCCATGATCACTCCGTGATCATGGCGCTTGTAACAGTGCCGAAATATCGGGAACTCAAAAATAAGGTACATGGTAGCAATCCCGTAACAAACTATTCTAATGTTAGTGATCATGAAAGTTTAAAACTTTATTTGAAAAATATGAGTATTTATTATTGTGCCAACACGTCACATTAATGTATTAAGTATCAAAGGTTGGACTTTTTCTGCCTATTGCCTGATTTGAGAAACAAAAAATAGGTTTACAGATTGTCTAACTAAAGTATACCTATGCCTTTTAAGTTTTTTTTTTGTGTGGTCATTTTTTTGAGTGAATATTAAAATTTTAAAGTTGAAAGAAAGATCCGGACCGGAAGCATTTAATTTTATCGAACCACTAATTGAGGCTTTAATGTGTAGTTAATTATTGTTTAAATATTAGTGTTGTGATACCTATAATCGGCATATGTTTTAGCACACACGTGCTTTACCTATTTTGTATAAATTGTGTTATAATTGCTGGCTTTTTTTAATTATAGACCATCATCATCATTTCAGCCACAGGACGTCCACTGCTGAGCATAGGGCTCCCCCAGTGACTTCCAGATCGGCCGGTTGCGCGCGGCCTGCATCCAGCGTCGTCCAGCAACCTTTGCCAGGTCGTCTGTCCACCTTGCGAGTGGACAATAATAAATAATAAATGCATATTAATATTTCAGTCTGAAAAAATTTTCTTACCTGAAACTACTCCTCTGCTTTACTAAACTAAACTTATTCATACATAAATTATGTATTTTAACTTTTTATTATGAGCTAACTGAATTATTTTAACACGCGGTAAAATGAAATATGTTAAATATACGTCAAGAAGCCTTATTTTATGAAACGAAAACTAATCAAGAGCATTTCTCAATAATAAATTAGTAACACACCTAATATTTGATCACTGCTAATTGACACGTTTTTGCACTTATTATTGTATACAGTATTTTTCTTTGTATATACTGAACCACAGACCAATGTAGACTAAACCATTTTCGATTCACGATCACGGTTTTAAACTGCCATTTTTTTACTACTTAACCTTGACATTGGTGATAGCAAAATAACCAGTTTGAGCTGCCCTTCAATTTGTATGTAACTATTTATCGACCCAGATCTAAATATAATGGACGAACCGTCCAAATTAGATAGACCTGTCAATTATATAGAACGTTTGAAGCTTGAAGGGTCAAGATAATTTGGAACTAGTTTTAGAAGACCTTTGCGTTAATATCAATTGTTACTCGTTAGAGTTTGATTACGTTTGGTTATATTTTCACATAAGATGACCTCTGATTTTAAGGCGGATATTATGAACGAATTGTCTTGATGATTTTGTCAATTTTAACTAGTTTACATTCCAGCACGTATTTTAAGGAATATTAACTATGTATGTATTGTGTTTACCTTTTAGGAAATGACTAATAATAAGTTTGTTTATTGAAATAATTTCACGCAATAGGAAAAAGAAAAAAAATCTAATTGTTCGACTAAATTATTTCTACTCATATATAGGAAGTAAGTAAGTAAAATTAAGTTCTTGATGACGATAAAGAATTTATGGTTTGCTATACCTACGTAATTATTTAAATGTTGTTATATAATAAGACAGGTTAATGTCCTTTACTCAGAACATTCGATTCGATAAATTAGCGAGAGCGCGTTTATGTCTTTTTTATGAGACGGTATAAAATTAACAAAAATATTATATTATGATAACATTTTGTAAATATAATAAAGACTAAATTAAAGAATAAAAAATAATAATAAAATATTGGATAACATCACATACATTGCTCTGATCCTAAGGTAAGTAGCTAAAGCACTTGTGTTACGAAATCAGAAACAACGACGGTACCACAACACCGAGACCCGAGACAATATAGAAAAGTTCGTTTTCTACATTGACCCGACCGGGGATCGAACCCGGAACCTCAGAGATGGCGACACCATATAGTCCGGCGTGCTTGCCTCTCGGCTACGGAGGTCGTCATAAGAATATTTAATGCCAACATAATATTATTTAATATAGTCTTAATTAATTATTTTTTTATTTTTACATAAAGTTAGTCAGGTACTTTTTAAGATAATTAAAGATTTTCTAACCGAGCCTTTTTCATTGCGGTCCAGTGTATTATAGACGATCGTCAGTTTATTTGCTATTATATCTTTAATACTGGGGGAGGCCTATGTTCAGCAGTGAACGTCCTGTAGCTGAAATGGTCATGATGATGATGAATATCTTTATCCTTGTTGAACACCATTTACTTAAGTGTTTGTACCGTTAGTACTTGAGACAAAACTACGGAACTTGGTTGTTTGACAAACGGTGTATTGTTAGTTCAATATTTAATTTACGTGTACAATTACTTAGTGCTTAGTTAGTTAGTTTACCTTGTTACCTATCATCCATTATTATAACTACGCGTTTCAGTTTTTAGGGTTCCGTACCTAGCGTAAAACAGGACCCTATTACTAAGGCTCCGCTGTTCGTCTGTCTGTCTGTCCGTCTGTCACCAGGCTGTATCTCATGAACCGTGATAGTTAGACAGTTGAAATTTTCACAGATAATGTATTTCTGTTGCGGCTATAACAACAAATACTATAAACATCCCATACAACAAAACATTGTGGATCCCATACAAGAAACGTGTTTTTTGTTGCCGTTTCTATAGATAATGGTACGGAACCCTTCATGCGCGAGTCCGACTTGCACTTGGCCGGTTTTTATTTGTATTCAAGAGTTTGAAATCTAAGTATCTTACGATAGGAAATTTCCTCGTAAGACACTGATTAACAAAGCCATTGGATACATTTCGACGGACATTGAGCGGGATATGATAGATAGATACTCTTTAGTGCTCTCCAAACAAAGACGTTACAGTTGATATTATATGATATGATTTCTCAAGTGAAATTACTACGTCCCGTAAAAGTTTACTTCCCGACAACTTGGACCTATGTGGGTATATTAATAATAATAAATTGTTTCCACAATTACACCAATTAGCTAGCCCAAACTAAGCAAAACTTATATTTATTATGGCGACTAGATAACGGAAAAAACATACTTAAATACGTTTATAAACATCCATGACTTAGGTGCAAATGCGCGTGCTCGTCACACTAACATTTGCCCCTCGCGGGATTCGAACCCGCAACCTTTGTAGTCCGGAGCGCGAACCACTACACCAGACAGCCGTCCGTCTACTTACCTACAGTAAAAGGCGCAATACGCTAATTTTCATACCAGTAAGTAGATCTTACTAATAGTTACAAACCATAATTAAAGATAGATAAGGTCCCACTTTTTATTTAAGTTATTTTTCTATATTAAGGATACAAACAGCTGTCAATATTACATTTAGCTAACGAATAATGTTTAGTACTAGAGCATTACAAGTTTCCACCAGTAATTTTTACAGTAAACAAGTTGACGAGATAAAAAGTGCGTTTAAACTTACAATACATAGGGACAAAACAAAAATAATGTAGGACTAATCTTACTAGAGCACAACTACAGTGGCCCTTTTAACAAAACCGGCCAAGTGCGAGTCGGACTCGCGCACGAAGGGTTCCGTACCATTATCTATAAAAACGGCAAAAAAATCACGTTTGTTGTATGGGAGCCCTCTTAAATATTTATTGTATTCTGTTTTTTAGTATTTGTTTTTATAGCAGCAACAGAAATACATCATCTGTGAAAATTTCAACTCTCTAACTACCACAGTTTATGAGATACAGCCTGGTGACAGACGGACAAACAGACAGACAGACAGACAGACGGACAGACGAGCCTGAGTAATAGGGTCCCGTTTTACCCTTTGGGTACGGAACCCTAAAAACTACTTAAATGCATAGCTAAAAGTGAGTTAGTTGACGATTGCAAAAAGTTTGCCGTCAGCGCACTATAATTAATGTAATTATTTAATTGCTGTTGGTTATTAATTCACTGTTAAACAATAGCAGCGCCCGTGAAGGCACGGGGCAAGGCGATTAAATTGTATGCAAATGTACCTATAATTTGTCGAGATGAACCAATAATCATAGTATCTTTCTGCGTCAATGGAAGAAAGTCAATTGCTTTTGAGATGTCGGAAAATTAGATTTTCTATTTATTTTTATTGGTATTAGTTTTAAAATCTACCATTATATTGATTTTATGTGTAAATAATTTACATCAAATAATCGGAAGAAAATAACTTTTTTACATGCTTTTTTAGCTGCACTTGTCTCAATTGTTTTTCAACTTTTGTAAGTTTTTTTTCACCTATTTTTACTGTCTTTTAACTTTGTAAATTTAAACTACGTATACGTATTTTACGTTTTTTTTTTTTTTTTTTTACGTTATTTTTACGTTTACTTATTTTGTAAACTTTCGCATGACTGTGCAATAATTTCACATCATCTAGTCTGGCTGATCTAATGACAGAGCCAGGGTGTCGATATTAAAATTATTTAATGGCCTAAATGGCTCTTTAATCGAAAAGTAGCTATCACTCAAAGTTAACTAATGAGGGCTACCGTTTTTGTGCTCACTAGTTGGCGTCTCTGTCTAGTGAGGAAATTACCCTCAAAAATAGAATAGAATAGAAAAATATTTATTTGACACACACATCATACATAGAATACAAAAGAATTAAGATAAGAAAAAAAAAATGTGTCAAAAAGGCCCCCGCTCAGCATTTGTCGTGACAGCCAGGGACATATCACGACGCTGATTTTCAGCAGGGACCCTGACGTTAGGGGTACAAAAGCACGGCACTAGAGACAGGAAATAATATTGACAGTAGAAGAAGAATAATAATAATAGTAACAGACAGAAAAAAGACACAATATACATATATAATTAGATGACACAAATACAATCATTTACTCAAGATCTAGGCCCTCTTCCGGGCACTTAAACACGTCTTAAAATATAGCTTCTGACAAGGCAATTATTAAGCCAGCCGGGAGTCGTGTAATTCCTAAAAGCCTTTTTGCACCTTTTTTTCTTAGCTGCGCTTTTAAAGCACTGGCATTCATTAACCCATAACTCGTATTTTCCATTCTAAATCGCAGGTATCGCAAAGTATTCACAATTATTTTAATAAACCCGCGTACGTAGCCACCCATACTGACGTTTCGTTCGTAGACCTCACGCGACACTAACCCCTGTAGCGGAAAATTCACACGCCCTCATTGGATTTGTTTTGACGAGTTCCATACTCACTCTTTTGTTTTGTGTTTTATAGATTTTATAATAATCAAATTAATTGTTTTTTTTTTGGTAAAAGCAGTCAAAAATATATATGTAACGTCATCATCATCATCATTTCAGCCACAGGACGTCCACTGCTGAACATAGGCCTTCCCTAGTGACTTCTGTCATCGGGGGGTTGTTGCCATACTCACCACGCTTGGCAGGCGGGTTGGCGAGCGCAGTTTTTTTATTATTCCGCACGCAGACGCTGCTCCCCGTCTCGTGCTACAGGATTTAGTCGCCTCTTACGACACGCCTCCTGTTGGCGGTGGGGAAGTATATTCTTTACAGCCGTCCCCACACGGCACGACATATGTAACGTACCTAAATCTTTAGATATTTTATACTATTTTGGAACTAGCTTATGATTCGGGATGTACGATGGGAGTTATGCCTACTGCTTAGTGCTTACACACGAGTAAGATATAATAAAATCTTAAATCTTCGACTCCATAACTTATTGTAACCTACACACTGTACATTGAATAATTTAAACGAGTTTTCGACTTAATGGTTTTTGTAAATTTTTGTTTTTTAGCAATTCCATGCAAGGTTTAATTGAAGATAAATAACACTTGAAAAAAATCATCGACCTCAGGTGGGACTCGAACCCACGTCTCATCGCATACCGGGCGAGTGCTTTGACCTCTAAGCTACCGAGGACGTCACGTGACAAGATGAAATTCCTCAAGTGTTTTTTCTCGCTGTCAAAGCCAGCGTATTCTGATCAATGTTGTAGCTATATGTATAGCTGAGTAGTATACTACCGTCAACACCCTATAGAAATATTTTTACAAATATTTGACTATTGGTTAAGATCAGAAATGCTTAAACACCGTAAATTTTTGTTTTTTAGCAATTCCATGCAAGGTTTAATTGAAGATAAATAACACTTGAAAAAAATCATCGACCTCAGGTGGGACTCGAACCCACGTCTCATCGCATACCGGGCGAGTGCTTTGACCACTAAGCTACCGAGGACGTCACGTGACAAGATGAAATTCCTCAAGTGTTTTTTCTCGCTGTCAAAGCCAGCGTATTCTGATCAATGTTAGATCGGTAGCTTAGTGGTCAAAGCACTCGCCCGGTATGCGATGAGACGTGGGTTCGAGTCCCACCTGAGGTCGATGATTTTTTTCAAGTGTTATTTATCTTCAATTAATGGTTTTTGTTGTATGATTAGAAAAACTTCAATGCTTGATCTCGAAAGTATCAATTAAATTTTCTGGAACGTTCAGTTTTTTTGTATTAAATGAAATACCAACCAGTTTTATTATGATAAAAACAAAATAAGGTTTTTCGAATTGCGGAAGCTAAAAATTTTGAGCTATACTTGCAAAAACTAATTTATTAAATTATTCTACTTCTATTGTCTAAATATTAAACAATTAAATAGGTAAACTAATAAAAATGATTACCAAAATAAGGTCATCCAACAGAGAAGTAGAATATTAGGTTTAATGCACAGATAGGTAGATCATAAATACATATCTGGCACAGCCGTGTCGTTGAACTAATTCAAATGTCCATGCTCAATATTAGAAGATGTTTTAACTGCCTAAATCTGAATAATTATCTTATCCACAAAAACTGTGTTAAGTTCCTTAAAAGTTAAAAATCGCTTAACTTAGAACGATAACTAATTTGGTGCCGAATTACGACACGTACGGCCACCAGATGGCGTTGAATAGTTTACTTAAAGTTAAAGATCCCTTAAATGGTAAAACAACTTGAATAGTCAGAGTGTTAGTTTCAAATTCCCATTAGCAATTTCCTCAAGAAATTTTATGCTAGGTAAGTACTTCCTTTTATGAGTAATTAAGAATTTTCTTTAGGGTTCAGTTCCCGGTCGGGTCGATGTAGAAAACAAGCTTTTCTATGTTTAGGTACCTAGACTGTTGTAGTATCGTCGTTGTTTCTGATTTCTATAACACAAGTGCTTTAGCTACTTACCTTAGGATCACAACAATGTATGTGATGTTGTCCAATATTAAATACTAGCAGCCTGTCCCGGCTTCGCACGGGGTAGACAATTATCGCTAATAGTTTCGGCAGCGCATTCGACGAAAGACATTTTAAGACTCATTTTTCTACACCTTCGGTTACATTGTTCAAATTTTACCAAGGATCCCTAATTTTTTTCAAAATGAAATGTAGCCTATGTCAAATTGGAAGAATGTAGCATTCTATTGGTGAAATATTTTTTTAAATCGGCCCAGTACTTTTTGAGCCTATTCATTACAAACATACAAACATACAAAAATAGGTACAAATCTTTCCACTTTATAATATTAGTATAGATTTAAAAAATAAATAAATCTTATTGAATCTGAATTAATTATATTAATCAATTAATTATATTATTATTAATCTTATTTAATGTAATTGCTGATATGATATTTTAAAGTAGCCTTATAAATGTGATTGGCTGTCAAAAAGTATGTTTAATCGTAGTTTGAACTGTAATGTCTGTAATGTTTTCAAAGTATTTTTCATGTAAAAAATTACTGTGCGTACAAAGTATCAGTTCCCAAATAAATAAGTAATATTATAAATCTTATTTATTTATATGAAAAAAAAAAAAAATTAAATCCTTACGATGGAAAGAACCTGTGTTGTGAGTAAAACAAAGGGTTTGCATACGACCAACGTAGGTAAGTACCTACTTTGTTTAAAAACTTCAGGACATAAACCGACTTCTTATCACATTACGAGAATTTCAAATTCAAAGTCATTTATTTCTGTAAATTGACCATCAAAGGTACTTTTACTTGTGCCAATATATTTATTTCCTTATCACCGCATCGGGACTACATATCAGCAATACAAGTTAAATATTTTTATAAAGTAGGGAGTGATTATATTGCTCAAATGCAGTACCTTTTTATGGGGCAAAAGTCGAAATCCAAATAAAAAAACTCTCCATACAAACTGATGCCAGCCGCCGAATAGATATATAAGATTCAACGATTTTAGTTACATTCCTTTTAATGGGGGTATCTATACGTCATACCAAGGAGCCTGACAAAATTTAAGGGAAAAATTCAGGCTAGTTTCGGAGATATTCATCATAACAATCTCATTTCGTAACTACAAAATTCCACATCCTTTACAGCTGATTACTACTACAATGACACACTAAATACGCACACAAGCAAACCCAAAATCCAAGAATCAAGCGCGGTCAGCAGTGGGGTGAGATGCCGGGTCAGGAATACCAACATGAAAAAATTTTCCCTGTTTTTAGGGTAAATTAAAGTTTTTGAGTTGTTTTTTTTTCGATAAAGTAATACGACTAGGTTTGTAATTAATGTTGTGATGCTAAGTCATTAAAACTTAACGAACGGTTTTTTACCCATGATTTTTATGTTCACACTATCACGTAGCCAACGCGGTTGCGAAAATAGGTACGCAAAATTGAAGGGATCAGGATGCCGCAAACTGACCAAAGAGTGTAATCTGAACTTGCGACTTGATTCACGTCAAAAAACGAAAAGATTCACTTCTTTGATAATCAAAGCTGTTCTTACTTACGTATCATTTTGAATTATTTAAAAAAAAACCGCGGAGACAACGACAAGCTAAGCTACTATTTTATTGTTGTCGCAAGCTCAAGTAATGTTGCGTAATCAGCTTTAATAAAACCACTTAGGTACACGATTAATTAGTTATTCATCACGGCCGCCAACTTGTAGTGTAATGAGTTATTAAATTTTATAAACAAAACTACTAATATTCCAGATTTATGAAGTGTCGTTTAATAATATCATAACATTAAATTTAACAGCTAGTCTCAATAATAAACAAAAAATTACAATATCATTAAATCCAAATTTCTTACCATTCAAATTCCACTTTATTTTTTCAATAAATTTTAGGGGTAAAAGTATGACAAGAACAAGTCGCAGAGTATCCGACTGGCCGCTCGCGCCGAAAGGCCGCCGGTGCCGCCGGGGCACGTGTCGGGCAAGATCAAAGCATGAGCGAGCTAGAGATGTGCCACAGCCCACATTAGATCCGATCTTAGGGCTTAAAAATTTTCGACTCACGGCGGAGGTCGGACTGGAATTTTATTCTTGCACTATCTGAAAGTTAGTACTGTTAACTTTTTTAGGTACATTTAGTAACAAATATCAACGAATGCGATTTATTGTTATTATTTTAGTCTTAATGACGACAACAATGTTTTATGCGTCTTCGTGCTAAAAAATTATACATTTTATAAGTGTTTTGATTTCTCTAGAAATCCCTTACTTTTGCCGCTAACAATAAAACCTAAGTGGTTAAGAATTAAAAAAAACCTTCACGTCTGTAAGTTAAGAATAAAATGTCTGATACAGTTCAATATGGCCTAATTTGTTAAAACAATAGTTAAAACGTCCTTAATTGTTATCACTTATCAGTGCGTGTGTATCTTTAACACACACATTTATTATTATTGGTTTGGACTGAATGAGTTTGATAAAACATTGATGCAACTCGGACTCATAGCCCGATGGAGTGTAAAAGAGAGATAGATGCGTCACAAGCTGAAAGCTTAGGCCGATAGTGCCTCTCTATCGCTTGTTCCGCGCTCTCGCTCGTACGCGAAACGTGAAACTTTCGTGCGTGCAGTCGTGGTGCAGTCGGTCATCGATTTATAAGACGTTATCACGTCAAAATCTTGTGTCGCACTCTCGATTTAGTTTAAAACGGGGTGTCAATTCCCAATTCACGATCCGCTATCAATCAGGCATGTTTTCGTATCTTACAAATAATCCAATCATAAGCGCATCCCTAGCTGGCGTTTTTTCGGCTTTAACAAAGCGCGCGCGCTGCAGTCTTTGTGTATGGTGAAATAAATCAGTCATTCACTCAGTCAGTCTCTTACTTGCTTCCTTGCGTGTGTGACGTGTCAGTCAGGTGCAACACGATGTTCTATCGGTATACGATTTCGACGATCTGCATAACAAATGGTTATGTACTACCCTATTGCCAATTACCAACTTGTTGATGAACTAATTGGCGCAATATTTTTGGAGCGTCTCAATGGACACAGCTACCTCGAGTGTCTTCAAGGAACCTTGGAGGAACTGCTATCTAACATCCCTCTTCATCTCCGCCGTGGATTGCAGTACTTCTAGCAAGATGGAGCCCCGGCGCACTACGACCGCGTTGCACGTACGTGCGTGCCTGCTTGCCTGCCTGCCTACATCGCATCGGCATCGCGCGAAGGATTGGTTGTGCTGGGCCGGTTCTCTGGTCGGCACGTTCCCTGGTCCCTATGCCTCTCGACGTCCATGAGAAGTGAAGGACTTAGTGTGTGATGAAAGTGATCTTAACATTCAAAGTGCGTCACATCACAATAACGAAAGCGAAAAGTGGCAGTGACACGTGGCGTTATTGCGCGTAAAAAAGGACGTCAGTAGGTGACCTTTGGTCTGTAGGCGTCAGTGAAGGATATTTTCATTTTTTTTTTTATAAATTGGTGATTTGTAAATGCCTTTAAAGAAACTGACTCCTAATTAAGCAAGGTAAGGTGGATTGGAACCAAGCGGCACCTACTTACGCGATTGATTTGTAATTTATTTAGTTGTTTGTCAAAAAACTTATTTAATAGATAGGTACCTAGGTAGTTACACTTACAAAAACGCTTAACTTGCAAGACCGTAGCCTGTGAAAATGTGATAGGGTGTCATAATAAAATAAATGTTATTAAAACCTTGTATTTTATTTTTTATTTCTATCCGCCTACTGACTCTGCTAAGGAAAGATAAAACTTTAAAATTACTAATTGAGTACAACAATTAAAATCAAGTAAATACCTTATCTACTTAAAATAAGGATGCAATCTAAGTCATAAAACATTGAAATTATCTTTTCTTAAGCTTCGAAGTTCGAACAAACAAAAAAACAATGTTGGCTATTAATTTAATTGGCATTGGTTTTAATGTTTGATAACAATCATTATTATTATGATAAGAAGCGCATTCTACACACACATGTAGGTACATGTGTGCATGAAGAGGAGCAGATTACAATTGGTCTGTGATTGGTCGACGAGACAGCCCGGCCGTGCTGCTAAACCAATCGCAGATCAGCTGACTTGACAGTTAGTAAGTATACACACAACTAACTTGCTAGTGTGCGCTGTGTACGTACACTACGTACGTACACAATCTGTAAACTACAGCTTGCACATGTGTTGGAAAAGATACAGAGTGTTTCAGGTTTGACTGTGATTTTATTGAATAATTTTGTTAGAAAACATAACTTTTAAAAATGACTATGAAACAGTACCTTATTTTTTGGCATCGTATTTAGTATAATTTTTAGATACCACCCTATAAAGGAATGTAACTAATTTCGTTAGATCCTGTATATCCTAAATATACAATATTATATATATCCTATTGAACTTTCCGAATAGATATTTATAGCTATACCTATATCCATTCGGAAAGTTCAATAGGAAAAGAATTATCTAAATAGGTAAATCAAATGAGTAGTTCCAGAGATTCATATAGACTAGAGAGCATGAAATCAATCAAATCAAATCAATTTATTTCTCTCTCGCAACAGGACTTAAAACTGTAAAGCATTTACAGTAAAAATACAAAAATGTGTCCTAAGGTGTGAGAGTCTAGTGCCTGAGATGGGTTTTAAGAAAACCTGTGTTACAGGCCACCATCAACAACTACATGCAAACTATTTTTTTTTTAGTATATTAGTTAAACAACATCTAAGTACGACGATTTTTGACGACGTCCGTAGCCGAGAGGCGAGCACGCCGGACTATAAATGGCGCCGCCATCTCTGAGGTTCCGGGTTCGATCCCCGGTCGGATCAATGTAGGAAACGAACTTTTATATAGTGTCTCGGGTCTGGGTGTTGTGGTACCGTCGTTGTTTCTGATTAGCATTAGTGCTTTAGCTACTTAGGATCAGAGCAATGTATGTAATGTTGTCCAATATTTATTTATTTATGTACGATTGATTAGGCATTGAAGGAGTTTTTTAAATATTATTTGTTTCGAAGAGAAAATGTCTAACCAGAGATTAAGCTTAAAAAACTATAAAATTTATGTAACTACTAAGTACTTGAACCGAGCGCTTAAGAAAGTTGCGCTAGTACTTCGAAGTTCATTGGCGTTACTGATCGTGTGTGCGGGTTTGATTCCTGGTTAGGTCAAGTATACCAAAGTTTCGTAATAAATAATGTTGCAAGCCAGTCACGGGTCACAGGCCGCCCAGCTTGTTAATGTGACAAAGTCAATTTTATAAGCAATTTAATAAGGTATTATCGAGCTAAACAATTAACAACGACAGCTACTTACGTTATACTGCAAATTTCACTTTCACATTGTCTTTAAGATGACATAAGAGTTTAAATATCAATCGCACATATTTAAACTAACACGTTTTCTTAAACACGATTATTAAAAAAACTAAAATTAATAAAGCACTCAATTGACGCGGAAGTTCACTATTATTTTAAATTGCACAATAAAGTTTGGTTCTATTTATGAAAATTTAAAATTTAAACGCGACTAGTGCGGGGAAAGTGAGTCGAGTCGAGTCGTTCGTTTTCTCTCGGGCGACTGTTTGACTGGAGTGATGCATCGGTCGAGGTTGCGAAATCGCTGTAGTGATGGCATAACGCCATTCTTTAACGAGCTTATCCAATATTATCTTTTTTTTTGTAAGTCAAGGGGCACTTAAGAGTGAATGATCAGACGGACCAACCAAAAGAATGTAATAGTTAGCTTACTTTCCATTCGGTTTCTTATTTGCAATATAATGTAATAATTCTGTAGGAAATCATTTTACTAGTCAAACCTAATATTGGTTGGACATATTAAATAGACGCGTAAGCAATTTAGTCTTTACCCCACATTCAATAGAATCAACAATTGCATTGCAGTTATATTTCGCAAACTCAGTTTTTTTCTGAAGAAAGAAAGCGTTTTCCAAAATATGAATGTACTAATTACAAAGGGCTGTTATACTTTTACTTACAAGCAATATTATTTTCAAAATTTATTATCTACTCTTAACAAGCATTTTTGGGGTATTTTTATACAATTGACATAGGACGCCCTTCAACTCGATGGATCGAACACTCTAGTAGCTGAATGAAAAAAGCAGGAGATCTGGTTCTTTGCCGCTCTTTTCCAGCATCGAAAATGATATGATGATTATGATAAATTGACGTAGAGATTTACGGATTAGTTCGTCGAACTAATGATTTCAAAATAAATATATATATATTTTTAAAATATCGATAGCGTCGACATCGACATGTTGTTCTGTTGTGCCGCATCACTACAGCAGGGCGCCGCACGCGCAGCGTTCTCGTCCGCAATCATCAACCAGACGTTTGTGCAACTCGTACGTCATATTTTGCACAAGAACCTCTGACATAACAAGGGCTGACGGCTGACCACAATTGGCCATTATGAGGTGAAGGTGACAGGAATGCCTCAGGCTGTTTGTCGCGAGTCAAGACCCTCAGAATAAGTATTGAAAGGTTACCAATTAATTGAAAGCCTTCAGAACATTATTAAATATAGATTTATTTTTTTATAACAAAAAATGTATGAGTCAGGCAAACATTATGGTCTCAAAACAAGGAAATACGTTAAAAAACCTATTTTTATTGATTCTTGTCCCAAACCATTTAAGGCAAAAATAAAGTTAATAAAACTAAGAACCGGCTTCAAAAATAAATTAAAAAGCGAAAAATAAAATTTTAAAACATATGTACTTACATAATCAATTATTTTTGGTGTCGGTGCTAGCCATAGAGAGTTAAAATGTGTTTACTGTTAATTCACATCTACTTAGATTTCTGAATCTAAGACAATAGTTAGGCCGACAATTACTCAATAGTTAGGCCTATGAATATTTTCGTAGTAAGTACTACGAAAATATTTCGTTTGTTTGGGCGTATTAACCTATCTATGTATAAAAGAGCTTAGTTTAAACCTATTTACAGAAATAAATGGTTTTATTGGTATCTAATTAAAATGAATACCTATCACTATTATTGTATCAATCCTTAAACCCTTTGACAAAATAATTAACATCTAAACTAGGCAACTAGCCGTGTACAAACGCGATCGTTCTTAATTGTTCTTATAATAAGGTTTGACAAAAGTTTCCGGATATTCTAATTAGTAGGTTAAGGTACAGTAAACAGCACGTCGACCTACCCCAAAAGTCAAAAATTCTCCAATAGATTTTCAACTTTAAGCCTGACATATAGGATAGAGATCTTTTTTAAATGAGAAAATTTGTAATTTTGTGGTAGGTCGACGAGCTGTTATCCGTACGTCTGAATGAACGAACCATTTTCGTAGTAAACCTCCAGATTCAGAAAAAAAACTATATTGACCCGATTTGGGATACTAGATCCCTCTTTACGTTCAAGGTTCATCACACCACTAAACCAATTTGGTCGTTAAAAGATAAGAATTGCTTCAGAGTCGTGTGTGTTTCGTTTTGAATGTCTTATGTCTGAGCTATAGTTGGGCCAAGATAGCAAACCTAAGTAGGTACCTACGTTAGTTTAAAAAAACAAAATTACATTTCGTATTGGTTTCTCTTGGATACCATAAACTTAAAAACTGGTAACCTTACTGGGTAGGGTATTGCATCTCTTACACTTTTAGCCTTCAAAAAGGAGGATTTTCCATGTTCGACGGTTTATATTTATCATCATTGAGTAGAGACCACGCCTTGGCAAACGCAGTGTAGGACGCCCACCAGCCCGATGGACCGACGACCTTAGGAAGATGGCTGGCAGTGGATGGATAAATAAGCGGGAGATCGTGCTTTTCTGCACTCTTTGGGGGAGGCTTACTGCATTGATTTGGACTGCATCAAACTGCATGCAATACGCTGAATAGATAGATATTATCATCATCATCAGCCACAAAATCGAAAATAAAAATTATATATTTTTACACAGTAGGTACGTCTACCTATTGCTGAACATACATAAGTCCGCCAATGCTTCCTATTCCAGATTGGCCGGCTGGAAGAAGCCTGCATCTAAGTAGATTCAGCATTAGGAATGCTTTCTTTAAACCCAGGTCGTAGATGCACCTTGTCATTTAACACTATCAGAGAAATGCATTTATAATTATAAAATTTGTTCAAAAACATTGTATTTTTAATAAATATTTTTAAAACATCCTGTAATATCACCAAAATCTATAAAAGTTTAATGAAAGCACTTTGAACAATTAAAGTACATACTGTTTATCGGACCAACTCTAACCTTTTGCGACTGAGGTGGTAGTCTCTCAGACATCGCGAAACACTTCCGATGTTGCCAAACCACTGTATCTCGTGATGTACCGTTGCCGCGCTAAGTACCTTCATGAAATGGTTCACGCCAACTGCCAGTCAGCCGATTGCGGCCGAGCAGTGCACAGGTGCAGACTTATGAGATGCCGGTGTCCCAAAAACGTCAGTACAGCAATAAATGTTGATTCTAGGAGACGTCACCTCATAAATAACTTTTGTATGTCATAGTGTCTGTCAGTCGTTATCTCACTTAAATATTAAAACTACCATAGAGTCTCAGACGTCATCATCATCATCATCATCATCAGCCCACACTAGTCCACTGCTGGACATAGGCCTCTCCAATTGCACGCCACTCTGCACGATCCACGGCTACTCTCATCCAGCTCCTGCCAGCAACCTTGCGAAGATCGTCACTCCATCTAGTCTGAGGGCGTCCCACACTACGCTTGCCGACACGCGGTCTCCACTCAAGAACTCGTTTACCCCAGCGGTTATCGGTTCTGCGACAAATATGGCAGGCCCACTGCCACTTCAGCTTGCTTATTCAATGGGCTATGTCGATGACTTTTTGTTTTCTGTCGGATTACCTCATTTCGGATCCGATCCCTCAGAGAAACTCCGAGCATAGCCCTTTCCATAGCTCACTGAGCGACTTTAAATCTGTGGACCAACCCTATCGTGAGTGTCCACGTTTCGGCTCCGTATGTCATGACGGGTAGGACGCACTGATTGAAAACTTTCGTCTTAAGACTTTGTGGAATGTGCGACGTAAATACTCGATGTAATTTCCCATATGCTGCCCAGCCTAGCTGTATTCTTCTACTGGCCTCTCTCTCGAAGTTGTTTCTGCCCAACTGCAAAATTTGCCCGAGGTAGACATATTCCTTAACAACCTCGATATCACTGCCTTGCACTGCAATCGGTTCCGGAATGATGTGGTCGTTGAACATAACCTTGGTTTTGTCCAGGTTCATCCGCAGACCGATGCGTTGAGAAGAATCAACAAGGCCGTTCAGCATGGATTGTAGATCCTGCAACGTTTCGGCCACGATGACGATGTCGTCCGCAAATCGCAAGTGTGAGATGTATTCACCGTTGATGTTGGTGCCTTGTCCTTTCCAGTCCAGCATTTTAAACACATCCTCCAAGGCATTTGTGAACAATTTGGGGGATATAACATCCCCTTGTCTCACACCTCGATGTAAGGGGATATGTTTAGTTTGCTGGTTCTGTACTTGGACGGCCATTGTGGCTGCATTGTAGAGACACCTCAACACTTGGATATATCGCCAGTCGACTTGGCATCGCTGCAGGGATTCTAGAACAGCCCAGGTCTCGACAGAGTCAAACGCCTTCTCATAGTCCACAAATGCTAAGCACAGAGGTCGATTGTACTCTTCGGACTTCTGTATAATCTGCCGCATTGTGGTCTATGGTTCCATATCCTCCTCTCAGACGTGACCTCATGTAAACATAAAAAGTGATACTTAGTAATTTAAAGTGTAAAACATGATTCTTGCCTTATTGTTGTAGATTTGTTTTTAGCAGAAACGAAATGTTTAAAACAATAAAAAGTAGTCATATCCCTATGGTTTAACAAGCAAAAATGACAGTGGGCGGGGCACATATCCCGTAGAACTGATGGGGAGGACAGATTTTAGGATTGAGTCCATACACAAGCTGCGCAGCATAGGACGGCCTGGTGAGGAATGAAAAAAGTCCCCGGATTCAGGTTGCTCCAACTGGCTAATCTGTGAATCATTCAGGAACGCTTATGGTCAGCAGTGAACGTCTTGTAGCTGAAATGATTATGATGATGATTTGCCTCCCTCCTCCTAGCCAGAAACCCAGCCCCTAGGGTCACGAAGCATACATCCTACCTAGCAAATTAATAAGACAGAATACAACTGATTTTCTTGCAAAAAAACAATATACCTGCAGTGTTCCTCTCCAATACGGTCAAATTTGTGACTGATTTGTGCATAATTAAACCGTATGATTTTGTTGATTTTTGTTATTTTACTTAAAAAGAGGCTATTCAAGAGAAAATCATTGTTAAACAAGATAAAATTTCGTTCTTCTATTTGTTACTTCTGTTTTCGAATATTAGTCCAAAAACGTCCAAAATTTTGTTTTTGTGAAATAAATGCATAATTAAATAATGTTTTATTTTATGAGTTTCATTTTTCTTAGATTTTTATAAACAAAGAATCTTTTGAATAAATTCACATGTACGAAATATAAAATATTTTACATTTTATAAATATAATGTGCTATTTAAAATTACGCCTGACAGACTACGCCTCAGCCGAAAGTTACCAAGAAAGTGACCTCAGTTACAGAAGGTTAAACTAGATTTAGTGGTGCTTAATTGAATTCCATTTCTACATAGACTTTATGCAGGCTTAATTCCGAGTTGGATTTGCGTGTAGGTAATAATACGAACAAAAAATGTTAACTGAAAGCCTCGTCTCAGGCCAATAACAAGATCAAGGTCAGCCATTGCTCCGATTGGTTTTGAATAAAGCTGCGCAAAAAGTTTATTCTCCACCTCAGTAGTCAGGAATGTAGAAACGGCGGCTTGTCTTCATACTGTTTGTATTTAGTGCAAGTGCCTTATCTAGCCTAACTGCTAAGTTGCGATACCCTTATGTTACGACCACACTACCGTGATATGGCAATAATTATGGCCATAATTAAAACAACACCTAGGTATAGCCACGATTTATGGCCATAATTTTACAATGTTAATAAATATGGCATAAGACGGTAGGCAGTAGCTTCGGTGTCGGTCTTTTTCGCACATCAAAGACGATTTCCGCGGTATTTTTTGCGTGAAGTGGCCACACTAACGTTTGTTCAGTGTGCGATGAGCTCTCCTTGTGAGTATATTATTCTATGCATGAGCTCGACCGAAAAGCAGTGCTGACCGATATATGGAGTGGTCAAATGATAGGGTGCAAATATTAAGGAATGCTTAAGTCTTGGTTTAGTTTTGTAATAGTGTAAAAGATTCATGTAATAATGATTGACAGCCATAAAATACAACACCGCCGCAAGTTCAGCCGCTATCTTGAAAAATGTCATATTTATTTCCTAGTTCATTGCCTTATCTCGGTAATCTCTAGTGTATCCACACCACTTAAGGCGTTAATTTGGGCAGTAATTTAATGCCATAACTAATGCGGTAAGTGGGCGGTAAACGGTAAGGTAGTGTGGCTGTAGCATTACAGGGTGTCCACGCACGCACAGGCATCGTACTACAGGGCCCTAACCACTGATCAAATAATACTACGTCTGCCTGCGTCTGTATTTCCGAGTGCATATAACCTGACTCTCTTTAAGTCCAGAGTGAATAGGCATCTCCTGGGCAAGCTCGCTCCATCGTAGATCCCATCTATGCTCTAGAGCAAGATTGGGGTCAAGAGTAAGCCCATCTTAAGTAAAAAAAAAAAAAAAAAAAACAGCCCTAACCATGAACTGTTAAAACCATAGACTTAGGATTCGCTACGCTCTTAAAGACTGACAAAGCGTGGAAAAGAGACATCATATCCTTGCGGGCACCCTACAAGATAGAAAAAGACAGATGTCAATGTACCTATGTGACACAAAAAAATTATTTAACTGACTATAAATGACTTCAATTTCAAACGTCAAAATTAATTGTATTAAAATATACAAAATTACAAACGGAAAACTTATTTAAATATTTCTGTAGACATGGGGTGCTGTTCAATTATAAATTGTGATATGACAAGAACATATAACCCAAATAAATACACATTTCACAGGTAAATACATTTTTTGATGAAAATATTTTGAAACAAATTTGTGTCTAATTCGTAATCATAATCGACAAAGAACTTGGATTTATCAGAAGAATATGAACTTTGTTTGGTGTGTGTTTGTGTATTTCGTAGTTATAGACATAATCACAATAAATATTAGGTAAAATAGTAAATTGTATGTTTACACTAGGGATTGAACTAGCGGTGACGTCATAAGTATCGATAAAATATCAACAGCCATTTGTGGGTATAGAAGATTAGTAGCAATTACTAAAAATATATTTATCATGTTTGTTTACAAAAAAAAACACTCCAATACTGTTTTTTTGTGATTACATTATGTGATTTTAGTTTTATTTTTGGGCATCTAAAATATAACTTGTTTATAAACGACTAAAAGAATTCTGTATAGTTTAGTCAAATATTTAGTGTAATATAAAATATTTTTTTAAGAATACCATCTAATCCTAAAATACGCGAAAAGTGATAAGATGGATAAGAGTTATAAACAGGCCAGATTGGACTCCGCGGAAACAGTCAACAGTTTGCAGTAAACATTAATGTACATTGTATAAAAGTGTAAATATGTATAAAAATAAATATTTTGATTGTTTTATTTATGTTTTAATATGCCTTACATAGTTTTCAGAGTTTCCATTGATTTGATTTGATTTGATTTACAATTTTAAAATAATATTTTTTTTGCTTGATTTTATTATAAGTTTTAATTTTCAATCCAATTTATTTATATAAAATTTAAATTAACTTGAAATTAAAACCTGTTGTAACTCTATTATTGGTCGGTTTTACATTATGTCGTTCTGTGTCAATAGAGTTAGGAATGAAACTCAGGTGTCAGTTAAATAAAATAAAAGCATTTCAAGAATTGTGACATCAAGTATGTTTTAATTTATTTAGAGGATATTAAATAATTTTGATATCATAATAATATTATGGTAAGAAAATAAGGAACAAAATTTAAAAAAAAACAGAAAAGTAACAATATTTTCTCGTCAAAAACAAAATTAATAAAGATATATTTAAAAAAAATATTACAAATAAACAAAAACAAAATTAATCAATTAATCAGAATACCTACTTAAAAATAAATACATACTTTATGTCACGATTATAGAAGTGCATTTATTTCATTTGATTGACACCTGTGTTTGATGCCAAACTCTATGAACACAGAACCACCTACTGTAAGTAGTATAATATTAACTCTGTGATTATAAGGAATATGTTGAAATGAAATTATGATATGAAATTGTTTTAAATAGGTTACATATTTAATATTTGAGCAGACAACCCGGTAAAGGTTGCAGGAAGACGCTGGATGCAGGTTGCTTCCAACCGGCCGATCTGGGAGTCACTGGGGGAGGCCTATGTTCAGCAGTGGACGTCCTGTGGCTGAAATGATGATGTTGATGATGACATATTTAAAACGACCGTTTTCTTGTTTTCCATTATATAAACTTGTTCACAGTATTCAATTACTCATTTTTCGATTTAATGCGAGTAAACTTGTTTTTCAGATTTCTCAGTTTCCAGACTGTGAAGTTTGCATAACAAAAATATGACCTTTTTTCGACCATATCTCAACTTTACACATACAAGCCCAGAAAGCCCCGTATCCTTTCCGTGATACTGATTTTCACCTCTTTTTTGTTTAAAGATTAAGTTTAACTTTAGGTGCTTCAATGTCCGCGGCGATTGTGACTTGTGCCAAATCAATTTGATGCCGGTTGCAATTTATCGATAAAAAAATTGTGGCTTGAACAACACTACTACACACACACATACGTGTCACATTTTTTGTATCATTTGCAATGAGCCTTTGTCTATCTTGTACATTCTATATCTATGGTTAAAACAATCACAAATCTGTCATCATTTCTGTCAAATTTTGTATGAAATGACGTACCAAAATTGACAGATTTCACAACTTAGATATTGTTTTATGAGTTCATGGTTATGGCCCAGACCGGGGATGTGAACAAGGAGCGGCGAACGGCGGCGAACGACAGCGAGCAACATTCGGTCCGCAAGCGAGTACCGATGCTCGGTCGAACACTCGCTTCAATATCTTCAGTGTGCGGTCACTGTATTGCTGCTATATGATTATGAATCTTAGATTATATATTTTTTATTATACAATCCGCTTTTTAGGGTTCCGTACCCAAAGGGTAAAACAGGACCCTCTATTACTAAGGCTCCACTGTCCGTCCGTCTGTCTGTCTGTCTGTCACTAGGCTGTATCTCATGAATCGTGCTAGTTAGACAATTGAAATTTTCACAGATGATGTATATCTGTTGCCGCTATAACAACTAATACTAAAAACCAATAAAATAAATATTTAAGGGGACCCCCATACAAAAAACGTAATTTTTTTTTGCTTGTGTTTATTGTTATGGGTTCGGAACCCTTCATGCGTGTCCGACTCGCACTTGGCCGGTTTTTATTTAACATCTAAAATAATTATACATCTACACCATCGAAGGAACCTAACACAGGGTTTTGTACCCTGTTTGTAACTAACAGGGTAACAAACATGGTACACCTCCAGCCCCTTACCCCTGTTTGTAACTAACAGGGTAACAAACAGGGTACACCTCCAGCCCCTTACCCCTGTTTGTAACTAACCGACCTACATCACACGGTGCCCAAGTCAACCTCTCCTGCACGCGGTACACCCTGCTATCTAACGAACGAGGCTCTGACGACAAACCGACTGATGGCGGGATAACCATCACAACTCGAGCGTAGCAATTAAATACACAGACCGGTGTCGGGCAGCAGCGACACCGGTAAAATTAGCTACGAACTGCGATTGCCAACCCGCATGCCCAGCGTGGCAATTATGGGCAAACCCCTCCAAACATGGCGACACAGACCGGACCACGGCCCCTAGTTCCCGGCCGCCCTGCTATGCCTGACCACGGCGGCGGTCATGGTAAGTGCAGGGCAGGGGGTGCGAAGAATCCCCGGGTTAGATGGAGTGACGATCTTCGCAAGGTTGCTGGCAGGAGCTGGATGAGAGTAGCCGTGGATCGTGCAGAGTGGCGTGCAATTAGAGAGGCCTATGTCCAGCAGTGGACTAGTGTGGGCTGGTGATGATGATGATGATGATGATTGTAACTAACATTGTGCAATGAACAATGAACTGTCCCTGGAAGGACGTGGAAATGCCTAGGCCAGACTGCTTGCAGCAATGCCACATCGATTACTTTGATTATAAATAAGTCTAGATAGAACGTGGTCTACAATTGTCACCAAAAGAACAGGCCAGATTTGAGTGAGTAACAACTATGGTTACTATGGTAACAATTATGGGTTGCTGGTAAAAGCGCGCCACTGAGCGGGTGAAACAAACTTTGGCTCCAACAGTTGGTGTATATATATTTGGACGTGTATGACACTCGAACAGGGAATCTAAACACGTATATAATCAAAGATCGATTATAGATAGGTACATACCTATACCGAAGTGATTTTATAGCAAGGGTATCATGCCACTATGTCAGTCCGTATACAGCAAGACCAAAACCCAAAAGCAATCCCCTCGTAGCGTTTGGATGTGACAGGGAGACGCAGGGGCCTTGGACAGTGTGAGCCACTCGGGCCTCAGATGTAATTTGAGAAGACTTCCTTAAGGGCGTGGGTTTTTTTAAGTAGGAAATAGGGTGGTAGGTTTGGTTTTGTAGTGTCGCTTAAGTACTTGCCTATTTCCTATTTATTTCAAAAGCAATCTACGTGGAAGGTCCCTAAAATAGCTTTTACAAAACGAAATGTTTCAGGGGATAAGTACCCCGAGGTTAAGCGTATTAAGTTAAGTTAGTATGGGATTAACTAATATTTTAAACAGTGCAGACGATGCTTAAAAAGAATTTCTGCTTTTGTTTGTGCTCTAGTAGCTCTTCTTTTGCTATTTTTTTTAAAATTATTTATTTGACGACCTCCATAGCCGAGAGGCGCCGAGTATCGCCGGACTATAAAACCATTAAAACCAAATTATTTCTGTAAATAGGCTTAAACTAAGCGCTTTTACACGTCCCAATATTTTTTTCCCTACCACTACTTCGGGACAATTTTGGGCTAGCGCCGAGAAGAAGTAGCGCAAGAAACTAGGTCACTATTGTCAGCCTCTTTTTAAATAGTATATATTTTACATTACAAGATAAATGTACCTGTGCGAGCAGGGCAGTATTTATTTCCAAATATTTTTATCATTTATATAATCATTTACAGTATAATATCCTTTTTTCATTAAAGTTGTTTTAATATGCGATTTAAATTTTAACAGGGGCAGTTCTACAATAGACGCTTGTAATTTATTAAAAAAGCGAATACATTTTCCCATAAACGAATTACCCACTTTATGCAGTCTGAAATTGGGAACGGCAAGCTTTTCTTATTCCGGGTGTTACTGTTAAGATTATGAATGTCACTTTTCTTAAGGAATAAGGATACGTTAAGTAAATATGGAATGTCTATCAACACTTAAGTAGGTACATTATTCATAGATAGCGAAACAAGTAACGCAGCAGTAGGTAAGTACAGTCAACAGCACGTCGACCTATCCCAAAAGTCTAAAATTCTCCAATAGATTTTCAACTTTAAGCCTCACATATAGAGTTCATTTTCAAATGAGAAAATTTGCCATTTTGTGGTAGGTCGACGAGCTGTTGTCCGTACCTACTACCTAATGATTATTTTTTGTTCATTTGTTTTATTGTTGGGTGCTAAAACGTGAAGTATGCGTAAGCGCCACCATTTCAACAAGTCACAGTTTAGCAATTACGAAAAAAATGCACAAATCGAACAAAAGCCAACCAGTAGGAAATGCTATAATATTGATTCAAGGCTATGTCAATCAGAATGTATATTACTGAAATTAAATCGTTTTTTGGCAGTTTTTTTGGGTTATAAAATTTTTGTAGCAAATCGTGGCTTCCATTAAATCTTATTTTTATCATAGATAAAAATGTTCAAATAATGCAAATGGTTTTATTATACTTGCTTTTAAAGTCATTTAATTATTTATTGGATTTGATATTATTTCCGCTTTGTAAGCAAATTATTGAACAAATACGATAGGTGTACGTGCGATGGTTAAATATATACAAAACAATAAAGTTAATGGATCTTTAAGTAGGTACTGCGAAATAAAACAGAAACTTAAACTCAAAATGTTCATTTGTTGTATTTTGGGATTTTGGGTTACACAAAGTACCTACGTAGGACGTTAGAAGAGGGGTACTTAGGTTTGATAAAATGTTCACTTAGATAAGTTTCACCTACCTATTTAATTTATTTTTTCTAATAAATTAATAGTGTACCATAATTATAAGGTAAATAGGTTATGAATACAAAATAATTAAGAGTCCTAACAAGTGCCTGACATTTTTATAACTACATTATCATCTTGAAGTTTATCATAAGTAATTATGAACTAGGCGTTACATACTTGCAAAACGTGCTGCTTTCTAAAATCACTATTCTGATATTAAGATTATAGTCACATTTCCATAATTTTAAATAAAATAAAATATTGATGTTCACAATATTTTGTAGGTATTGTATTCATCCTAAATTTTTATAAAAAGTTATTTGTCTATGATACCTCGAATTGCTCAACAACATGGCTTCCCACTTCCCAGTCCCGAGTCAACGTGGAGTGAAAAAAAAAGAAAGAAATTGTCTATTCGCCATCAAAATGGCGTCATCGAAGGAAACCTATTGTTTGTGTGGTCAACCATATAATATTGGACAATTTATGATAGAATGTGACTGCTGTCGTGAATGGTTTCATGGCAGGTAACGTGAAATCTGTATAAATTTTCCCGTGAAAACCTTGTTGCGTGTGAAAAAAGATGTGATTAAGTTTGACAGCACTCGGCTGTTCGGCCATCATTTTTCGTGCGAATGTTTTGTTTAATTTTTGGTGTTTCTACTCTATCCAAGGACTGGAATTAGTGTTAAAATGCATATTTGCAGTATAGTGTTGATTACGGGTAGTGATTTTGGCAAGTTACATGTTGTTCTCGTTTGTTTACATTTATGGTCACCATGGGACTCAGTCGCGGTACTTGCATGCTCTTCTTTGTGTTTATTTATATATTTTCCGTAATAAAACGTTACTATTTCATGTCATAATTACTTACTAACGTTTCTAAAAGTATTACTGTAAGTATTTTTTACTCATTGTTGGTCCAAGACAATTTTTATTTTCCTGATTAATTTAGGAGAATAAAGAATAATCTCTGTCGAATAATTAACACTGCACTGTGAACGTTCTTTTGGGGCCCATGGTCCATTAGTTGCCTTTATTGTGTAACATTAATCACAGTGAGGGAACATTTGAAACTATGCAATAGCTTTGGCTCAGTGGTTAAACTTTATGTAGTTTAATTAAGTTAAATCTATTATTTTCTAGTCATAGCACAACCTTCACTTAGTTTGGGGCATAATTACTTGTTTTTTTAAATATGGGTATCATAACATACAAAAAAAATGTTGTCAAGATTTAAAAAGTTCATTCATTGCAAGTACCTATTAAAAAAATATATACTTTTAGGTATTCATAAGTTTAAATTATATATATTATGATAAATGTTGAACTAAAATAAACTGTTCTTCTTTTCAGCTGCGTTGATGTAAAGATTTACCACTCGGATGACATAGACAAGTACCACTGTCCAAAATGTGCACAGACTTACGGACCTTCAGTGTGTAAGTACTGAATCTCTATACTTTATTAAATTATATTTTGTTTTATTAAATGTAGAAAGCACTGATACACTGATATTGTTGAAACCATTCAAGCTAGGTTCATAAAAGTCAATTTATACTGTAATGTGCATTCTTTTTACTCCACACATGGTCTGAACTATTATTTCTTAAAAACTTAAATCACATAAAAGTTATGATTATTAGAAAATAAAGTCTTGTTGTGAAACTGTTTCCAAATTTATTTCTGAATAAGAAATCAGTGGCACAATATTCTTGCTACTTAGTTTTTTATAAAAACAACCTTGAGGTGTGAGAAAAACTGGCATTAGATGCCATCATTATTTGTCAAGTTTATTTTTTGTTGCATCTTTATTTCAATCATCAGTACAACCAGTACAACACATAGTTTCTTATAACATGTTAATATTCTATTGCTATTTTTAAAACCAGTTTAGAATTGTGAACTAAACTGATTTATTTTGAATTTTATTCTTTTAAACATGACTATAAATCTCCAGCTTATGCAAAGATTCCATTTGAGCTTGTTTATTGTGTTTTATACACATACTATACCACAGAGGTGTTAATAAATAGCCACATGAAATATATCATTCGACATTTAACTAAGTTATTTAAGTTACCTAATATTGTATTGTATTGTCAAAAATATCTTTTTTAACATCTATCCCGTTTATCTTGCAATATTATTTTACTTCGGGTTGAGCGTATTGGGAGAGTATGTTGTTTTGTCAGCTCGTTTGCCGAATTAGGCCTCCAACGATTTCAATTCTTCTCTCATTTCGAATTGCTCCCTAAGGTGTCGTAAATAATATAAAGTTTATCATTAGTTTAGTATATTTTGATATTTTTGATACAATGTAAACAGTCTATTGATAGGTCTTTTGTGGCTATTAGTCATAATTTTGGTTTTGGTGATGTTCATTTAGAACAGCCTATTAAACCACTATTGCTCGAAATTATAATCCTCACTTACCAAATGATCATATCCACAGTAAAAATCCCCACAAACAACCACCGAGCGGACCGATACGAGCTCGGTGCGGAGACCAGACCCTCGCAAGTGGGCACCCCGGCCTGGGTCAGAGCCCTAGCTGCGAGGCCCCTACGGCCAGTACCTGCGGCGTTACACCGCATGCGCGCCAACCACTTCACCGAAGAGCTGGTCCGAGATGACGGGTTCAACCGCCCGGTCATATTCCACTCGGGCGAAGGCCTGGATATGAAGGTGCCTAGTGCGGCCACCTTCACAGTTAGGTCTGTGCTGAGGTTCTGCGGGGCGCAGCTAGAGGTGAGTCAATATATCTTTATCACTATTATCAACTTTTGCTTTTGGAAATCCACCGCTAAACCAGCGCCTGACGTGAGGGAATATGCATATTTGATTTGATCAAAATTTTGCAATTTACGCTTCCCTGCAATCAAAATAATGAATAAACAAAACAAAACGATTTATTTCTGCAAATTGGCCATTAAAAGCACTTACAATCCTTGGAATAACATCGTTTTGTGTTGTTTTTGTCTTTCGAAGATTGACTTGCAAAAGCTGTAAGGTGCACAGAACCGTAAAAAGAAATACTAACTAGGTATTTCATCTTAAAAATAAATTCAGTCGAGTTGAGAACCTCTTTTTGAAGTCGGTTGAAATTACAAAACCTACGAGCATGTGCTTGCAGGATGTCTGCACTCTGCCTCAACTGCCTTGATTTGCAATTGAAACCTGTACTATCCTTAGCCTAAATATTAGACAGCATCACATACATTGCTTTGAAGTAAGTAAGTAAGTAGCTAAAGAACTTGTGTTATAGAAATCAGAAACAACGACGGTACCACAACACCCAGACCCGAGACAAAATAGCAAAGTTCGTTTTCCACATTGACCCGACCGGGGATCGAACCCGGAACCTAAGATGGCGAGGCCATATAGTCCGGCGTGCTCGCCACTCGGCTACGGAGGTCGTCAAGCCTAAAACTGGTAACTCTTTGTCCAGGTGGAGGTGATAGACGTCCGCAAACAGTCCACCCTGAGGATGCCGCTGGGCGACTTCGTAGACTACTTCGAGACGCCGCCGGAGCATCGCGACGAGAAAGTCTTGAACGTGCTCAGTCTAGAGTTCTCTGATACCAAGTAAGTGCAATACAGAATGCTTATACTTTATTGCACAGTAAACCAAGGTAAAAAACTGGCCAAGTGCGAGTTGGACTCGCGCACATACCATTATCTATAAAAACGGCAAAAAATCACTTATGTGAGCCCCCTTAAATATGTTTTGTATTCTGTTTTTTAGTATTTGTTGTTGTAGCGGCAACAGAAATACATCATCTGTAAAAATTTCAACTCTCTAACTATCACGGTTCATGAGATACAGCCTGGTGACAGACAGACAGACAGACGGACAGCGGAGCCTTAGTAATAGGGTCCCCGTTTTACCCTTTGGGTACGGAAACCTAAAAAACCCTTCTTAATGCCTAAAAGTATTCTTTACCCGCCATTTACCCAATTTTTATGTTTTTAGCCAATTGCTAGGTATATCGAAGGCGAGGCGGTCATAAAACATGATAATTTACGTAACCACTTGTTCCAGCCTCTCTCCCCTCGTGGACCCCCCCAGCGCAGCGCGCAAGCTGGACTGGGCGGAGCGCGCGTGGCCCCCCGCCAGCGGGGCCCCCCGCCCGGCGGTGCAGAAGTACTGCCTCATGTCCCCCGCCGGCGCCTACACGGACTTCCACGTCGACTTCGGCGGGACTACAGTGTGGTACCACGTGCTGCACGGCAGGAAGGTAACCTACATCAACATCATCATCATCATTTTAGCCACAGGATGTCCACGCTGAACATAGGCCTCCCCCAGTGACTTCCAGATTGGCCGATTGAAAGCAACCTGCATCCAGCGGGTTTCTGCAACCTTTACCAGGTCGTCTGTCCACCGACGTCCCACGCTGCACTTCCCGGCACGTGGTCTCCATTCCATAACCTTTCTGCCCATCGGCCGTCAGTTCTACGAGCTAATTGCCCCGCCCACTGCCACATCAGCTTGCTAATCCGTCAGGCTATGTCAGCGACTTTTCGTTCACGGATCTCGTCATTTCTGATTTGATCTCGAAAAGAATCACCGAGCATAGCCCTTTCCATAGCGCTCTGTGGAACTTTGGGCTTCCTAATAAGGCCCATAGTAAGAGGCCACGTTTCTGTTCCGTATGTACAGGATTTCATCACTGGTAACACACACTGGTTGTAGACTTTCGTCTTTAGGCACTGAGGTATTTTAGAAGAAAAGATGTTGTGTAGTTTCCCGAACGCTGCCTCAAGGATACCTATCCCTATCGAAATACCTATTTGGACTTAGATTCGTCATTATACTATGAATATAAATAAAATAAAAAATAAAAAAAATTCGGCGTTTAAAGTCCGGCGTGCTCGCCTCTCGGCTACGGAGTTCGTCGAACTATGTATTTATTTGTTAGTATTCGTTTTATAACTGTAAGGTTGGGTTGCACGAACTTACTTTAACTTTAACTGTTTAGTTAAAACACCAGTTAGGTAAAAAATGCGTTGCACCATTTTGACAATGGTCAAATGACGTCATAACTTAACTCTAACCGTAACCGCCCAAGATCGACCAGTTAAAGTTAAAGTTATTGTCAAGTATCTGTCATGCATGTCGAATATTCTAACCTCCAAAAATGTCGATACGAGAAATATTCGCGGAAACTACTTCTGAAGACGATAGTAATTTGGTGGTCAATATAAGGCACAGAAAAAGAAAAGTATATATCCCAAGAACCGATCGATTTGCCTAATGTGGCGAAGATTCGTTCCTAGCGACATTTCGAGTCTCAAAAAATTATCATCCGATGAGGAACATGTTGTGTTTATGTGTTGTGTTTAGAGTGGGCTAGAATGATGATTGCAACAGTTTACTATAGTAGGCTGAGCCAATAACTTTTGTGTATGCGAGCCGAAGTGATGGTTTTTTTGTTTGATACAAATAAATATAATTTATAATTTACTTGTAGTTTTATTACATAAATTGCTTTTACCCCGTGGATTTCATTTCATGGGTTTACTGAGATAAATAGTAATTTCGAATATACTCTATCTGTGCACCAAATTTCATCTAAATCCTTTGAGCCGTTTTAGTATGAACCAGGCACAAACAAACATGATACTTTACTAATTAAACTAATATTATAAAGCTGAAGAGTTTGCTGGTGACGGATTTGCATACCTTATAATAAATATAAGACAATATCACAAAGATTGCTCTCATCCTATGGTAAGTACCTAGCGAAATTACTTGTGTTACAGAAATCAGAAACAACGACGGTAGGAACCATAACACCCAGAGCCAAGACAATATAGAGAATTTCGGTTTCTACACTGACCCGGGAGTCCCGGGACCTTAGAGATTGCGACGCCTAATCTGGCATGCTCACCTCTCTGCTACCGAGGTTGATAGCGATATTCATCAGGAAAGGCTATATATGTATAAGTAGTATCCCGAAAACCCACGGGAGCGAAGCCGCAGGGCACGGCTAGTTTCTACTATTAATATGGGATAAAAAAATAGAACATAGGTACTCATTAATATTTACTTATTTAATAATTCTATTTCTAAATGTAAATTTTCGAATTGTAATTTGTATTTCTCTTCATTGTAACGTCATGGACCTCCTGAGCGTGTCTGATTGAATCCCTTATTTTCTAGAGCTCCAGCTCCTGCAGGTTAAGCTGTCTCATTGTGTGGAATGTCTCCGAGAGCATTGAATTCACAATGGATCACACTCCACACACTGTCTTTTTGTTTCGAGCTAACACCGTCTGTCTTTTTGCAGAATAATATGTTTTTATGCTTAGCAACAATTGATTGCAATCTCTCCATCTCCACTTTCCTGAAGTTCCCTGAAACGTTAAGAATTAAATGAATGAAGTTACAATACATAACAGTGCAAAAAATAACACGCAACTCATAGATTCTTACTTTGTAGGAATGTTTGTGAGCAAGGTGTCCATTAATTTCCCTACCTAGCGTCGATTTGATACAATTTATTTTATTTAACAAGTCTCACGATGCTCTGCGCAAATTTAGTGGTTAAATTAGTAATTATAATAAAGAAATTGAAAAACTTTGTTATAGTTTGACAGCTGAATGATTTGACAATTCAATGACTGATAACACCACTGATCAAATAAACTGATAACACCGTATTAGCTTTTTGACGTTACGTGGAACATTGCCATGTCACAAATAGTTTTCTACAATGAGTTAGGTGTAAATAAGGCGTCATTAGACTTGTAACCCTGGTAACTTTAACTATGCTACCGAATACGATGGTGCAACCCATGTCGCTCAAATAGTTAAAGTTAGCGTTACAGTTAAAGTTAAATTTAACTTTGACCTTAACTTTAACTGATGCTATGGAGCAACCCAACCTTAATTGTTTTCAAAAGATGCGTTTTTGTTTGTTCCAGATATTCTACTTAATACCTCCAACGTCAACAAATCTTGCCTTATACCAGCAGTGGAGTGCTTCAAACAATCAGAATGAACGCTTCTTCGGCGACATGGTACGTTACTATCGTTACCTAGGACTTAAGTAATGATTTCTCTTTAGTAGTTAATAAATTACTGGTAATCGATGTTTTAATTTCGGTTATTAATAAATAACGAACTATTTTTATTATTGTAACTGGTAACTTAACTGTCCGTTAGTATATTCCCTCTGTTTAGCTGATTAATAGTTAACGCTTTTAATCTGGACTTCAGCGAGGCTTTTAACAATGTTGACTATTACTCGTTTACTAAAGCTTGCATATTATAGGATTAGTTTATGTCTGCTGAGGTTAATAATATCGAGCTTAATTTGCAATTTAAATTTTATTTTACTTTGCCTATACTTTCATGGTTTTACCTAAGGCGTCCCGCAAGGTTCACTCCTCGGTCCATTCTTATAAGTCATATACATTAATGACGCTATAGTTTCCCAGCATTTTGAAAACAGTTTTACCCCTCTATAGGGCACAGGATGTTGAAACATTTCGTAGATTTTCGACCTTAAGGCAAAGGTTCAAAATATGGTGTCCAATGTATGGACAGAGACCTGGTAACTTAAAATATTTATTCTCAGGTGGAGTGGTACGGAACAGCAGAGCTGTGTGCAGGCCAGACGCTGTTCATTCCGAGCGGCTGGATACACGCGGTGATGACTCCGTGCGATTCCCTCGTCTTCGGAGGGAATTTCCTCCATTCGTATGCTATTGAGATGCAGTTGCAGTGAGTGTTATTTAGTACCTACATACAGGGTTACTTTTGGACCCCCTGCCAAAATATTTAAATATAAAAATGAATGCCTCTGTCCTTTGGTCACGACGGCATCACGCGTGAACGGCTGGACCGATTTCGCTCATTCTTTTTTTGTTGTGTTTGTTATTGTCAGGAGAAGGTTCTTATCAAAGAAAAAACTAAGAAAATTGCGCGGAAAATTAAAAACATTAACAAAACTAAAGATAACGGGAACGAAGTCGCGGGCAACAGCAAGTTTAATATAATTTAAGGGAATAATTTAAAAAAAAAAACATTTTTGCCCCTGGCGCTTGACACGCCGCGGCGCCTACGCGCGACAATAACTGGCAACAATTTTGTTTTGTGTTTGAAAAACAGGAAATAAAAGCTATTAAAAATAGATGCTCTTCATTTCATAAATTTGATGTGCTGCTTCTAGAGGATGACATTAAAAAAATATGGCGGGCGGTCCAAAAGTAACCCTGTATAAAACAGAAATGTCACATACTGATGATAATATTCGTAGGGTAAATCACTGACGACAAAAATATGGTTGGATTAGACAACATATTACTTGAAGGGTGTGGGTAATTAAGAATTTGCTTGCGCTGTTTTTTCTCAACTTTATCCCACAACATTGTCCCGAGGCAGTTATATGGTGGAAAATTATTGAGACGTGTATGTATAGTGCTTGATTTTGGTCTATTTGCATTTGGTTTTTAAAGGAATAAGCCGTAATCTAAACAAGGTATTCTTAAAATCGTCTATTTAATGGCTGATGTACAACATAAAAATAAAAAATTATATATTTGACTGACACAAGACACAACACAGAATAAAAAAGAAAAAAAACATTAAGAAATATTTCACTCAGCATTTTTCGTGATTGACGACGCTGATTTTCAGCTGGGACCCTGACGTTAACATCTTTAAATCCTGAAAGAGTACTAAATAAATCATGTTGTACATGATTAATTTCAATTCCCAGAATCTACGAGATCGAGCGTCGAGTGGAAACCCCAGTAATGTTCCGCTACCCGCTGTTCGAGGCGATGCACTGGTACGCGGGCGCGCACCTGCTCACCATGCTGCGCCGCCACAACGAGGAGACGCAGGTACGAATAACTATACTGCTTTCAGGATGAGAAGAGTTCGGTGACATGACTGTTGACACTTATATCTCATCACCAGCCGATATGTAGTCCGGTGGTAGGGCTAAGTTATATTTTAGGACGTGTATAAATGCCCGGAAGAGGGCATATATACCAATAAAGAATTTAAATTTAAATCCGGTCGTTCCTTTTTTTGAGTTTTAAGAAAGTTTATAGAGCGAGCTTAAACCATTTACACTAAGATAAATTATCATTATAACAGAAACCGCATACGAAACAGACGCATTCTTACGGATGCCAACGCCATTGTTAGGTTTTTACAAACTGACCGCATCGACTCTGGCGATTTATCGATTAAGTGTTATCGATCTGTTTAAGAAATCACTTAAGCCAGTGTCAATCTCTTTAAGAAAACATTTCGTTCCACGAATCAAGTATTTTAAGACATTTTTGTTCCTTTTATTTTATAAATTTGGAAGCTATAATAAAATAGATTAAAGTGTTCACTTACATTAAAATTTCTAGAGGCTATATTTTGAAGATTTTTGTAATGATCTAAAAATATAAAAAGAATTTTTTTTTTGCAGAATATTAAATTTTTCATTCAAAGTCAAAGTCATTTATTTTTGCAAATTGGCCATCAATGGCACTTTTACATGTCCCAATTTTTTTTTTCCTACCACCGCTTCGGGACTACATATCGGCTGGTGATGAGAAGAAGCGGCGCAACAAACTCAGTCACCTTTGTCAGCCTGATTTTATTACAGGAAATACAATTACAAGATAGTGTAAGTGCGAGCTAGGCAGGTTATTAAGTCCATGCACTCTTGTCGTTTAAGTAATCTTCAACTTTGTAATATCCTTTTTCCATAAGGATTTTTTTAATGTGGTTTTTGAACTTATAAACAGGCAAGTCAACAAGAGTTTGTGGTACTTTATTAAATATTTTTATACATTTCCCCAAAAAAGAATTACCTACTTTCTTTAATCTGAAGCTCGGAACGGCAAGTTTATTTTTATTTCTAGTATTATAATGATGTGAATCACATTTAAGGCTAAAAGAACTAATGTTTTTTCTAACATACATAATATTATCAAAAATGTATTGTGACGCTACTGTTAATATTTTAATATCTTTAAAGACCTCCCTCAGAGAGTCGCGAGGCCCAAGACAATATATTGCACGTACAGCTCTTTTCTGCAACACGAAGATTGATTCGATGTCAGCAGCTGAGCCCCATAGCAATAGACCATACGACAATAAACTATGAAAATAACTAAAATATACTAGTCTTGCCGTTTCGACATCAGTTAAAAGCCTTATTTTCCTCACAGCATAAGCCGCTGAACTGAGCCTTCCTGACAAGGCAATTATATGGGGACCCCATCGCAGTCGGGAGTCTATAGTAATTCCCAAAAAGGTTGTTGAATCGACTGCGTCTATGTGATCGTCTGACATATTAATATGCGTACTGACCTGCCTCACATTGGGCATAGTGAATTTGATGAGCTTGGTTTTTTTTGCATTAAGTAAAAGATTGTTAGCAGTAAACCATCGTAGTACTTGAGAGAGAGCATTATTTACATCGTCAAAGGTTGCTTTACCTCTGTCAGTTTTAAAAATCAATGACGTATCATCTGCAAACAATACTATCTCACACAGATCTTTAGTAAAGTAAGGAAGGTCATTTATATATATCAGGAATAATAAAGGTCCCAATATAGAGCCCTGGGGCACACCCATGCGTAATGGAGCCCCGGATGAGTCAGTTCCATTGACATTAACTGTTTGCGTTCTATCTGTGAGGTATGACTCTAACAATTTTCCTGACTCATTTGAGACACCATAATGCCGTAATTTCATTAATAACGTTTTGTGATCTACACAATCGAAAGCCTTAGACAAATCGCAAAAAACCCCTAAAGCATCCTGCTTACTTTCAAATGCATCAAAGATGCTTAATGAGTGCAACTCCCGCATCAGTTGTGTTTCTCCCCTTTGTGAAACCAAACTGATTCTCATGCAATAGTTTGTTTATTCTGAAGTGTGATAAGAGTTGATTGAAGATTAACTTTTCAAATATTTTACTAAGAGCTGGTAAAATTGATATCGGTCTATAGTTAGAGGGATCACTTTTATCTCCGGATTTAAATAAGGGTATGATTTTGCTGTACTTCATCAAATTAGGAAACGAACCTTCATCAATACTCTGATTAAATATACAAGCAAGATGCGTTGCTATACTATCAATTATATGGTTGATTATATTAACTGAAATGCCCCATAAATCTTCTGTTTTTTTCATATTTAACTCTTTAAAAGTTTTTACAATAACTTCGGGATTTATATGCCTAAAATTTAGAATAGAAGTACATTTTTCGACATTTGATTTCAAAAAAGTTTCCGCAAGACCTTGTGAAGAGTTTAAATTACTAGTTGTAGCAATAGGTATATTAGAAAAAAAATCCTTAAACGCGTTTGCTACCTCATTGTCGGATTGAATAATTTTATTATCAACGTTAAGGCTTATTGTGCGATCTAATTGTTTATTTTTGCATGTTTCTCTATTAATAATGCTCCAAGTGGCTTTTATTTTATTTTTGGAGCTAGCAATAATATCACGAATGTAATGTGATTTGGCTACTGAACATACTTTTTTAAAGATTTTAGAGAATTTTTTCACATACTCAATAATTTTAGGGTCTTGAGTTTGAGCTTTAAGTTCATATAATTCATATAATTTTCTCCTACTTTTATGAATACCGGTTGTGGCCCAGTCGCTGAATTTACATTTATTTGTATTTATTCTAAGGTGTTTTTGCTTAAATATATTGTTAAACTCATCTTTAACAAATCCAAACAAATTTTCATATGACACATCCGTATTAGCGCTGTTGAATGGCAATATATTTATTCCATAATCAATATTTTTCTTAAATCTATCTAATTTATTGGTAGTGACTGGCCTACAAACAATATCCACTATTGGTGAAACATGATGGTGCTCAAATGTGGCTATTTGTCCACTATGATCTGATCTTAGACAGTTTATAATAGATTTTTGCATAACTTTACAATTACAGAAAATATTATCTAAGCAAGTAGCTGTTGTAGGAGTAATTCGTGTAGGTTCATTAAAAAGATTAATTAAATTAAAGGATTTAAAAAGATTTAGGAACCTTATAGAGTTTTGAGTTACCTCTAATAAATCAATGTTAAAGTCTCCACATACAACTATCTTCTTATTCGTTTTTGATAATTTTTTTAATACCTGTTCCATAGTGGACTCAAAAAGAAGGTAATCGGCAGATGGGGGTTTATATACACTAACAATAATATACCGCTCCAGCTCAGCACACGCTAGTTCAATAGTTTGCTCTATAGAAAGTGCCACGATGTCTTTACGATCTTTTGACTTAATATTATTTTTAACAAGAATTAGTGATCCCCCTCGTTGAGCTGACTCTCTACTGAACAAACTAATGACTTCCCAATTTTCAATCCCTATGAGCACTTCACATTTCTTAAGCCAGTGCTCAGTAAGACAAAGGACATGTATATTCATTTCCTGTAAATAAAGAGTTATTTCCAGGTCTTTGCCGGAAAAGCCTTGTATATTTTGATGTACAATATTAAGACTGTTAGTCTTTTCCTTTGTGGATACAGGTGGAGTGCAAGAGATTTCCTCTATTGTCTTATTAATTAATTTAAATTATTATTATTTATTGGAACTGATTCCAACGTATCAAATAATATGTCATTTTTCTGCTCAACAAAAGCAGCTTTTATAGCTTTTATAGCATTCGTAACTACTTTATTATTATACGTATTCGTAACTAAATTAACCAGAAAATGTAAAGTGTCACCTAACTCATCTTACCTTGAAAGGGGTATAGTGATCCATTTTTTTACTTTTATCTTAACGTTAAATGTACGTGGATGTGATGTGACTTTCTGAATTTAGTGCTCAAACTAATAAGGCATGTCCATCGATTTTTTCTTTGTTGTCAAAATTTTCCCATTTTGTTTTGTTCTTATAACTATGACAATTCTGACTACACCTTGTATATGTTGTTTCCAGGACGAAGATTTTACTCTAGGCGAGAGTGTGGTAGTGGCCCCGCCAGTGCAACTGCCGCCATTGCTGCTACGCGGAATCAAGATACTGTCCAATGCGCTTAAGGAATGGCATGCTCTTAAAAGTGTAAGTTTTTGTTGTTTTTTTTCCTAAAATGTTGTTTGTCTCAAAATACACGATCAAGTACTCACCAGAATACGGACGCGGCGGTTAGTTTGTAGAATAGGGACACAGTGAGTGTAGTATGTGACGGTACTCGGCTTTTTTACACACACATTACCACCAAATACTATGCTATAATATATGAATGAAATGGGGCAAGGTTCAAGTAAACGACCGATTCCGCCGAGTGGCTTGTTTGCACTGATATTTTATTACATACTGATTGTCGAAACATGATACTATGACTCGTATATTGACCTTCTTTGTAAATAAAGGCTCCTAGCGACTCGCCTATGTCCAGATGCCTCGAGAGCGGATACCACGTATGCGTGAACCGTGGCTATAGCTAGGCTACTTAGACGAATATGCTTGATACTAGAAGCTAAATATTTATGAAAATGTAATTATTTTGTTTACAATTTCCGCTCAGTTACCCCGGCATAGGAATCACACCACCTGTCACCTATAATCTGAGAACAAACAGACATAAAACCTCAATTGAGGTTTTTATGTCACTCCTATAACCCATAACATGAGAACACACAGACAAAAAACCTCAATTGAGGTTTTTATGTCACTCCTGTAACCCATAACATGAGAACACACAGACGAAAAACCTCAATTGAAGTTTTTATGTCACTGTGTTGGGTACTAACTTTTGCATTCATCTGTTTTACATGCAATTTGAGGGAGAGAGGGCGGTGCTCTTTTTTTTGCCCCACGTTGGGCGCCAGTGTTACGTTTTACGTGTGGGTACCTACCTATTTAAGGCGTTGTAAAGAAAACCCACAACGTACACACAAAATTTATTGGGGTATCAATGTAGGTTTACAAGGGCCCGACTGATAGCTACTTCCGCAGATCCGAACTTCCCTGTGGTGTGTAGGCCGAAGGTGGCAAGTGGCTAGCCGTAGACTGTGCTGGTGCAATCCTCCGTGTCCGAAGTCCCGTTTCCTGATTCCAAATCTCTGACTCCTAATCTGGATCCCCTATCGGGGAATAGCACAACACACACAATTTAATTATTTTCTAAGATTCGGATTGTCAGTCATTAAGTGACCGTTATAATATTAGTTTACTTTCCTTACGGATAACGTCCGCCGAAGGATTCAATATGTTAAGCGCACAGAACGCGAGCTGTACGGTGAATGCTCATACGAGCGCGGCGCATCTCCGCCGCCGTTGCCCGTCTCGAATGTTCGAGAGAACAATAGAAATTCCGCGCCTGTGTTAGGGTCCCGCGCAGTAACCAGTGAAATAATAAAACGGTTGATCGTTTTACTATAATATGATTAAGTCAATTATTAAGACAAATTTAGGATAAAATTATTTTTAATTTTATTGTAGGTCAGTTTTAAATTATTATTATATTATATTATTGTTATAAAATATGCAAAATTATATGAAAATGTACGTGCAACGTTACATTGCATGTGTTGTGTGTGCCTATGGCCGGCGTAACTGAGCGGAAATTGTCAGCGAAATAATTACATTTTCATAGTTATTTAGCTATGCATTTCCACAAAATATTAAAAATTACCTGATTCTATCAATTTTACTAGAAGCTAAGTTAGGCGCTTGCATTCTAGATGTTTTGATGTCAACATTTTTGTTTTATCCGGACAGACGGACGCGGCTAAACGCGACAACGTACCAAAGTGTCTGAACTCCGGTCAGTTGGTGCGGGAACTGTGTAAGGAACTGAGGACCCTCGAGAAAAGGTCTGCCAGCGCCGCTAACAAGGATAAGGTACTTAAATTGAATTTAATCTATTTTTATTTCAGACTTGGTCCACACGTGGGATTAGTAACAATTAACTTAAATGTAAGGGTTACTAACTATGAACACTGAATTTTATAAATAATTACTGTTAATATTTGCACCTTCAATCATCCATTTGAGCGTTTCCCATTCATGTTATATGCTTTTTAACGTAAAGATATTCGATTTCAGAAAGCCACTCTAAATATATATTTATTATATCTCCTGGGTCCTTACCAACTACAATATTTAATGATATTTATTACAAGCATATCCTTGCAAGGCTCTTTAAAAGCTGGTCCCGGCTAATGTTGCATGATACTATACACCGTGACTTTTTAATTACCCGAGAAAACTAAAATTTGCGTTGATAAAAATATGTATATCAGTAAGGAACACACAAATATTATAGCGTTCATACAAAAATATCGTTTTAAAGGACTTCAAATAAATCCTGTTAATGCACCAAAAACATGGAAACCATCTTCGTAGTATTTGTTGAATGAGAGAGAGAGAGACGCAGGCATTCATTCAGACTCGCGCGGCACTCGCGCAGTCTCCCGCGCATGCGCGTCTGCTACGTCTGTAGTGCTAACGATTGTCAAGATCGCCAAGCATCGCGGGTTCGCATCGCATCCTGCACTAGCATTTAATAAACGTGATATCTGTTGATTTGTATGTCGTGGCCATTACGAAGTAATAAAAATAGCACTTTCCACGAGTTTTTTTTATCTGCTTAATAAATTGTTTATTTTAATTACTTAGTTAAGGTGTATTTTAAAATATGAAATCCACTAGGTATTTACAAGATTAACAAATGATACAAATACCTAAAAACCTTAAAACTAATATCAACGTACCTTACACGTATTGCAGTATTTTTTCAAAATGTCCTCCTCTCTCCGAGATACAAACACGAGCTCTTTTCCGCAAGTTATTCTTCAAAGAAATAAGCACGTTTCTTTGAGCTTGAACCTCTTGAAAAGCCGCAATGATTCGGTTTCGCAAATCACCAACACTAGTAGGTTCACTCACAAACACTCGGCGCTTGATCTCGCTCCACAAATAAAAGTCCACTGGCGTAAGGTCCGGGGACCGCGGAGGCCAGGGCACGGGCCGTTTAGGTACGCGCGCACTGTACACAGTACTGATAGGCCATCACTGTATTCGTCACTTCACTTTAAAGTAAACACAGGTGCGGAGGTCGCGTGCGCCGGTGACCTTGCGTGACACAACCTTGACCGTTTAAGATTCGCGACGGACTGAGCTGAGGTCAATGATGGCGCGGGCGGGCGGGGGATGCTCGTGAGACTCCGCCCGCCCGTTCATTGATGAAGGGACCCGCCCGGAAAAGCCCGGTGGACTACAAAGTTTGAACGGTGAACAATAAAGAAGCAGTTTTGACAACTTCAATTATTGACACTGACTGAAGCATTGTAGTCCACTGGACTACAATGCTTGACTGAAACATTTAGTTCTAGAGAACCACCACCAACGTACTAGAGAACAATGCATATATCATTGATACTAGTCACTAAACACTAAATGGCATGGTCTCAAAGTAAGAAATTGATATGTTTGTGTTACGAAGTACCAGACAATGTATTTTGCTAGAGATTTCTTCAATCCACGCAGATTCGAGCCAATTCAGAAAAATAACTCAAATACTATTTATGTCACAACCATTTTTTTGTTTTAAGGATCCAAATCGGAAATACCATTTATGTCACAACCATTAAAGACTGAAATAAATGTATTTTGATTTATTGCCCCAAATCGGGAATCTAACCCCGGACCCTTTGTGTTCAAGCTACATTCCTCATTGTATAAATAATTTCCCAGGACTTCAAAGTAAAAAGCACATCGCCCAACAAATCGCAGTCCCGCAAGCAAACCGCCAAGAAATCTCTGAAGCTAACTCTGCCCAAACCGATCATGCACATGGCGAGCGAAGCCGACAGGGAGGAGGAGAAAGTCTACGCGGATAAATTCTACATTGACAACAAGGAGGTCATATATACTGACGCGAGGTGAGTCCTGAATTGATTAGGGACCCCCAACACTAGCGTCTCTTTATCGTCATTTTATTCTGGTTTTTAGTATTTGTTGTTATAGCGGCAACGGAAATACATCATCTGTGAAAATTTCAACTGTCTAACTATCACGGTTCATGAGATACAGGTGATAGACGGACAGACAGACGGTCGTAGTAAGTAATAGGGTCCCGATTTACCCTTTGGTTACGGAACCCTAAAAACGAGTAAATAATCACGTTTGTTGTATTGGAACCCCTTTAAATATTCTATTCTGGATTTTAGTATTTGTTGTTATAGCGGGAACAGAAATACATCACCTGTGAAAATTTCAACTGTCTAACTATAGTCCAATCAATAAAATAATTGCAGAGTGCGTGAGCGGGAACCTAAGCGATTTCTTCAGAAACTTATTCAGGGTGCTTATCATATTCCCAACCATTTTTTAAACTACACGCTCCAGAAATAGCGGTCCCGTTTTACCCTATGACATCGAAACCCTAAAACCGTGATATAAATATATTTTTAAAACCATAACGTTGTTTTCATCAGGTACATAACCCAAGACATCAAGTACGCCAACGGCATACCAGAGCCGAAGTTCGTGGCCGAAGACAAGAGTCTGCTGCTGCCGGACAAGTTCGCGTACCAGGGCTTCGACGAGACATACGACGAGGGGTACCTGGACAGGCCGGATAAGAAAAACGTGCTTAAGATTAAGATGAAGTAAGTGTTAAAAGTTGCACAGCGCGCTATGGACAGGGCTATGCTCGGTGTTCCTTTGCGCGATCAAATCAGAAATGAGGAGATCCGTGAACGAACAAAAGTCGCTGACATAGCCCGACAGATTAGCCAGCTAAAGTGGCAGTGGGCGGGGCACATAGCACGTAGAACTGACGGCTGATGGGGCAGAAAGGTTCTGGAATGAAGGCCACGTGTTGCCAAGCGCAGCGTGGGACGTCGGTGGGCAGACGACTTGGTAAAGGTTATGCAGAAAGACGCTGGATGCAGGTCGCTTCCAACCGGCCAATCTGAAAGTCACTGGGGGAGGCCTATGTTCAACAGTGGGACGGTCAATGGCTGAAATGATGATGATGATAACCAGCAGTGGACTTTTTTAAGGCACGATGATGATTGACTCTCGCCTACCAAGGTTTGACGACCTCCGTAGCTGAAAGGCTAACCCCGGGCTATATGGCGTCGCCATCTCTGAGGTTCCGGGTTCGATCCCCCACCGGATCAATGTAGAAAACTAATTTTTCTATATTATCTCAGGTCGTCAAACCGTCGTTGTTTCTGATTTCTACAACTTGCGTGCTTTAGCTACTTCCCTCAGGATCAGAGCAATGTATGTTATTTTGTCCAATATTTAATATTGATTTCTAATATCTAGTTTCTATTCCAGCAACTCCCCGTCCTCCTCCCGCGATCCCCTGCCTCCCCCCTACGCCCCGAGCGAGCACTCCATCCTCAAGTCCCACCTCATCCGCGCGGACCGGCCTCCCCTCAAGCCCATCCACCAGTGGACCATCTCGAAGAAGGACATCGGCGACTACCACGAGGAACAGATACTCTTCACCAACGAAAACCTGCACGCGAACATGCGGATTGATGCGCAGGAGATCAGCTATGGGCCTGGTGAGTGCTAGCTATTAAGGAACCAAAATGTTTTTGGATACAGAAGACTGCACTCAAAAACAGCCTGTTGATTCTCTGAACAAACTTTGATACCGAGCTGACTTCGACACCAGGCTAACTTCGACTTACTTCGACTCCTGACTAGCTTCGTCACTTGCCTAACTTCGACACCCGACTAACTTAGAAATAATTTCCCTAACATAAACAACCAAACTCACTTCGATCACCACCGAACTCTCTTTGACATTGAACTCACTTCGACGCCGAACTCACTACTCCATCCTCAAGTCGCACCTCATCCGCGCGGACCGGCTGCCCCTCAAGCCCATCACCAGTGGACCATTTCAAAGAAGGCCATCGGCGACTACCAAAATGTTTTTGGACACACGAAACTGCACTGAAAAACAGCCTGTCGATTCTATGAACACACTTTGACACTCAACTCACTTTGACACCGAACTTACATCGACACCGAACTCAATCGACACCGAACTTACTTTGCCACCGACTCCCTTCGACACCGAACTTACTTCGACATTGAACTCACTTCGACACTGAACTCGCATACCTCATAGACTAGCGATATAGACTATCAATCCGAAACATGTTAGTGACTTTTCACTTACATTCCGCGACGCGCGTTTAGAATCAGTCTCGTAATTTATCAGTTTCTCAGTCTCAGTTTATCAGTAGCCCAAATTTGTCCCGAAGCAGTGGTAGGGAAAAATATTGGAACGCGTAAAAGAGCTTTGTTTAAGCCTATTTGCAAAAATAAATTGGTTTTATTTGATTTTCGTCAATTCGTAAACGTAGTTTTTTTAGCTGATTTAAACGTAATCTTGTTGAAAAATTCGCGATTTTTGTATTCATAGAATATACAGTTATTTTTAAACTTAAATTTGTTACAGGCATGTATTCAGCAGAAGATATCCAACCCGACTATCAGTATTCCGAAACGGCTAAACCCGGCTCGTATCAGCCAGAGTACACGTACCAGCCCGAATATGTGGATACGTATCAACAACGGTACGAGGAACACATACAGCCGGCCGTACATCAGGTATACTGTAGTTTTTTTTTCTCATTGTTTTACAATCGAGTCTGCTTACTCGAGTAGAGATACTTGGCAGTCGAGTAAGTTGGTTTTTAAGAAAGGGACCTCAAGTATTATAAAAATAATAGTATTTGTCGTGACGAATATTGTATTGTATTGTATGCCAATTAGCAGGGTAGCTTAGTGGTTGAAGTCTCGCCAATCGGCCGTGCGTTTGAATCCCAGCATACATCAGCAAGCAGCAGCCTACCTCTAGATTAAATTTAAAATAAATTTACAAAATTATACAATTTCCTGCCCGTTCAAATAAAAGTGCCTTTTTTGTACATGAACCACCTTTTTTGACAGTTGGGTGTCGATAAATTGCTATATCTTATCGTGTTTTGTTGGTCATACTAGGGGGGCTGGAAACATAGTGGTTTAGTATTGTATTCTTTGGCTAATACCTGTCTTAATTTACCTTAAAGATAAATAATACTTGAAAAAAATCGTCCGCCTCAGGTGGGATCCGAACCCACGTCCCATCGCATTAATTTACTTTCTCATGCTCGTGAAGTTCATCTATATGTTTGGTATAGGCTGCATAAAATCGCTTTTTATGCTATACTAGTGCATAAAGTAAAATCTTTGTCCTATGTCTCAGACTCTAAGACAAAGTTCGTCAGGTAAACAGCCACACACGCAATCAAACTTCGTTAAATAAACTTGTTATTTCTAGATTTTTTCTGTTTCTTAATTTTTGTACATAATCCATGAAATAATACTAAATTAATGAAAGTAGGCAATATTTATGAGTTTTCTAAGAAATAAGTATTTTAAGAGCATTATGGACTACGACCAAAGACATTATTACAAGTAACGATGTCTTTGACTACGACTTTTGCTGAGTGCCACTGCTACGTATTAAAAAAAAAGTATATTGGCGGAAAGTCCTTGTATTTTCTTTGTGTTGCAATTTGAAATTGTTTTTATGATATTTTTTGAAATTGATATTGAATTTCCTTACAATCGAAGTGAAAAGCAGAGTGTATAACTTGTACATAAAACCCATTTTACCCTCGACTTGAAAAAACGTCGTCTCGGGTAAAATGGTGCGTTTTATGCACTTGTTGTACAATCTTCTTTATGATTTTTAATACTTTTAAAAAATCGTCCGCCTCAGGTGTGATCCGAACCCACGTCCATCGCATACCGGGCGAGTGCTTTGACCACTAAGCTACTGAGACGTTAGTCAACTCGACGAAATCTTTCAAGTGGATATCGCTGTCAATTTCGACGATTTTTTTCAAGTATTAAAAATCTTAGATAAACCTAGCATGGTAATTGCTAAAAACAAAATTTTAAATCTACTTTATATTGTGTCGTTTGCGGCCAGACCGCCAGCTATAGCAACGCGGCCCCCCTGCCTGCCCCCCCGCCGGCCGCCTACCACGCTCCTCTGCCCTCCTACGACGCAGCTATAGCTCAGCAGCAATTCGCCACTGTCAACTACGTGAGTATATTGTACCGTGTGTGTCTGGAGAAGTAGTATTCAAACTATAAAAGCGTGATGGGGTGTACAAAAGAATGGGACACTCCTTAGAACCACGTGATCAGCTGGTGATATAAAACAACTTTTCCTATGGGAGCAACATCGAAATCGTGATTTTATTTTCAGCTTCTCCATACAAACTTACTCGCATACCTCGATGATAATGTATGGAGCACCGTTTAAGTGACACTGCGCTCGATTGCTATACCATTTTCAAATGAGTTAGGTGACACTTCAGATTTTCCGATTCACCCATAGTTGTACTTGGTTATTAATAATAATTTATAAAAAAAATTGTCACTGTAAAAATCTTGATATATACTTGATGCATAAAACAAAACGTTTTTTTTAAAGAGGCAATGCCCTTCGACACTAAATCGATAAGGAAATTTTGTGAAAACCTAACTGAAGTGCATCTGTCTTCTGTGCCGTTTCTGTTACAATTTAACCTTATTTAACTGGTACGTGTACGTTACTTACCGACATTCACACCAAGCAAAGTTCACTCTTGTTGCATTATAACTATGTTATCAGTTCTATAATCATCCCTTTCGTCAACCCATCCAGACAAGCGAAGTCCCAAAAGCAGTGCGTCGGTCGGAGCGTCCGGTCCGGCGGCGCGTGTCCAACACGTACGACTACGAGGACGGAGACCTGTACATAGACGACGCGCCCGCGCCGCGCCGCCGCCGCCCCGCCAAGCACAAGCATCATCCGGCACACGCAGGTATGTGCTGTGTACTGTGTGACAGTTGGCTTGTATGTGTGACCGTCTGTACTGCCCCGATATGTAAGGCGGCTAAGCCTCAACACGTAAGCATCATCCGGCATACGCAGGTAATTGAGTCACATACATCACCAGCCTATATCAGTCCACTGCTGAACACAGGCCTCTCCAAAAGGAGGATTTTGCCATAATCGCCACGCTTGGCAGGCGGGTTGGCGATCGCAGTTGAGCCAATGGTGGAGAGGAGACGCTGCTGCCCGTCTTCTTGTGGCGGTTCTCCTGTAGTCGCCTCTTACGACACCCTTAGGAAGAGAAGGGGTGGTGCAATTCTTTTAACGTGCCGGCACCACACGACACCACAAGTAATTGAGTAAAAAAGTTGAATACATTTCGCAGAATGGATGGTCAAACAACGAAATCGGTAGTAGCTCATCTTATCTAAGTAGCAATTTCTAGGGTTCATCTAGCAATGGAGATCAACGTTCTTTAGTTCCATTCGGAGTGAACAGTCTTTCTTGATGGAATATGTCAAGTCCGTCTTCTATACAAGTCTAACCTCTTACCAGAGACTGAATCCTAAGTCAAAACAACGATTTTACAAAACAAAACATTGCTAATCATTCATCACTCCTTCATTTCTCCAAGATCACAGATTAGAGAGTATAGCACCTTGTTCAGAGACTATGCCTGTATTTCCGACAGTGACAAACAAACATCAATTGGACTTATAAATGGCGGTACTTCACTCGCTTAAGAATCCAAGAAATAAAGAACGTTGAATAAGTGAATTCATATGAAAATAGTGTGTATTCAACTATAATATTTGTGCTCAATCCTTTCAATTTAAAATTGCTGACATTTATGTTAGGTGTGTTGTAACTGCCAAATAAAAATAGATTTAATATATTTTGTGTTCACTGCTCGAACGCGCGTTGTATAAAGCTTAACTTCCAAATATTTGTACCCAATATTGTTATGTGTAATTTATCAAGTCGAATAACAGAGTTCGATTCCGGGTTCGTTTTCCGTTTTTGGTCAATTTAGAAAACTATATTTTCTATATTGGCTTGAGTATTGTCTTTACGGGTACGTATTATAATTCCGAAAGTTCATAATACCTACAGCTGAAATAAATACCTACGCTTGCAACGCCGAAATTCAAAATACCGAATGTATTAAATACCTATGAACGATATACCAAAGCTCAATAGACCTATTTTCAAAATCCCGAATGTTCAAAATCCACAACGATCAAAATCCCTAAAGTTCAAATACCGAATGTGCAAAATCCCGACGGTTCATATACCTACAGTTGGTATGCCGAAGTTCAAAATTCCGAAAGTATTATATTAGGAGTGCAAGGCAGATTTGGAATAGAGCGCTCGGCGGCCGCTACCGCTATTCGGCATTTCAATATTCGGCGTTCCATCCATAGATCTTATGAGATTCGGTATTTTGAATTTTCGGGATTTTGAACTTTCGGTCTTAAAAACATTCAGCATTTTAATTTTCGGCCTTTCGTCCATATCCATTCCATCTTATGAAATTCGGTATTCTAAAATTCGGGATTATGATTATTTATGATACGTACCCGTCTTTACAAAAGTAACGTTGGTATATAATGTGATGGCACTATAGAAAAGTTGTTGTTGAGGAATCTTCTTCGGCAACCAGGGGTTCCAGGAACACGAGTAATGAGCAAGACTGAATTAACTTTTAACAATATTTACTTTCGACAAAATAAATTACAAACAAATATAGCACTATGTAGGTAAGTATTAGTCGGTGTAGTACGTGCGTCTTGCGCGGTGTCGTGAGGCGAGTGGCTGGAGCGCCGGTTAGCCGGCCGGTCGGCGGTCGGTGTCAAGTTCACGAAACCAGTTCCCTGCGCCGGCGCGCGTTTAGCTTTAACAGTTGTATTTGAGCACCAAAAAAAATAAGGATTTTGTATTCTGTTTTCTGTCTCGTGTCTAATAAATATTTTTCTATTCTATTCAAAATCAGTCCTAAAATGCTTCCCATACTCAAACAATATACACAACAAACAAACGATATATTTGTTCCAGCATCAAACAGCAGCAGTAATACGTACCGGCAGCCCGCGGCCCGGCCCGCGCCCGCAAACGGGATCGAGTCGCTCATACAAGCGTCGGTATTAGCGGAGGAAGAACAACCGGACAACTCCACGTAAGCACAGAATAATAAAACACTACAGAAATCTTACTCTGCAATGGTGCCAAAAGAAATGACTACTCAATGTCTTCAACAATACGGTGTAAATTGGCTCGCGTCAGATTACAGCTCCATTTCGTTTAGATATCTACAGAAATCCATTGCATACGAATTTCATTCTTATAACTCTGGATCACGATTCATAATAGACTAAACCTAACTAAACTTATTCAATGATCGACGCGCTAGGGTTAGGTGAGGTTCCGGGTTCGATCCCCAGTCGGGACAATATAGAAAACGAACTTTTCTATACTGTCTCGGGTCTGGGTGTACGAGTCATCGTATCATGTTTCGACAATCAGTATGTAATAAAATAAAATCAGTGCAAACAAGCCACTCGGCGGAATCGGTCGTTTACTCGAACCTTGCCCTTTCACTATATTATAGCATTTCTATCAAACCCTATCATTATCATCAATCACTATATGTAGATCACACTACACTGGGTGTTGTCGTACCGTAGTTGTTCTTAATTTCTATAACAAGTGCTTTAGCTATTTACCTTATTTATTTATTTATTATACAGTGAAGACGCAGCAGTAGCCGGCATGCTAAGCATCAGCGAGCGATACAGCGCGCCGCCGCGAACATTCGGGCTAGCGGCCGACACGCCGCACGAAAACGCGCCTACTACGCCCACTACACCTGCCACGCCCGCCGCTGCTGACCCACAAGACAGGTATGAAATCATCGTAATACCTCCCCTACACTACCGTCTTTCGAGCGTCGACGTCATGGCAGTGTCCAAGCGTTGACTCGGCAACAGAAATAAATACATCATCTGTGAAAATTTCAACTGTCTAACTATCATGGTTCATGAGATACAGCCTGGTGACAGACGGACAGCAGAGTCTTAGTACTAAAACAGAGTAAGTATTATACGTAATAATGTCCCCTTTTACCGTTTGGGTATTTAATTTTATTTTATTTTATTAGGAAGTTCAAGGTTTACAATTTTTCAATAATTATACACAAATAACATTTAAAAAACCACTTACAGGTCCACACAGATAGAAATTAAGTATTTTTTAAAAGAGAATAAAAAAGTATCGAACCCTAAAACGGCCGTCTCGCTCGAACTTATCTTAAATCTCTTTCTCTCTCTCTCTCTGTCTAGCGGCACCCCTAGCAGTAGTAAACGGACGCGGAAGGCCGCGGCGGCGGTCAGCAGCGCGGAAGAGGACTTCGCGGATGAGGAAGACGTCATCAAAGAGGTGCATAGGGACGAGGAGTATGGTGAGTTCATGTCTGAATTAACAATATTTACTTCTCGAATCATAATTATCTTTCAGCTACAGGACGTCCACTGCTGATCATAGACCTCCCTTAGTGACTTCCAGATTGGCCGGTTGAAAGCGACTTGCATTCAGCTTCCTGCAACCTTTACAGATCGTCTGTCCACCTTGTGGGTACATCTGGACGTCCACGCTGCGCATTACTTTTCGAATGGCTATAGATAATTCGTCTATCCTTATAAATAAACAAAGAAAGCAATTCTTCCATCATGTCCAAAGAGAGCTAAGAGCTGAAAATTTACAATTTGATCCGGAAGATGGCACTGCAATCGGGTTCTAGAAATATTTGATTGTCTTTGGAGAAGACAACAGAAATCAATTATTTTAACAATTACACTTTTTACCTAGCCTCAAACTAAGCGAAGCTGTACTAGGGCGACTGGAAAACGGATAAACGTGTGATTTTGATGTGCGTTGTATGACTACTACGGAGTTTTTAGTAATTCATCCCTTAGAAGACTAAAATTTAGATAATAATTTAGGTTCAAAATCTGGAAACAAGAATAAATTGGTTTGAAATAAAAATGATGTCCTCTTCCAGTATACCCATCGTTAGAGATGAGCTCTGACGAAGACGAGGAGTGGACGGCGACGCGGCGGAGACGGAACTCTAGGAATAGGGTCGACCCCAAATCTAAGGGAGACAAGTAAGTTTTAGTATTCTTTTAAACGTTCTTGTTTTTTTTTAAATGGCCTAATTATCTTGGTGATCTTGGTTCACACCGCTGAATTCTGCCAATGTCACGTATTTTTTGTTTTTTCCTATGGCAACCAAACCTCTGTGTGCGAGGTTTATGTTTATAAAACACAGGTGTTCAGTGTTTTATTGCCTTTTCTGGATTCCTTGAAGGCTACTCTTCACCTAGAAGCAGGTTTCAAACGCCATCGGGTTTAAAGCAAGATGTCTACAAGACAAGTCACTCAACGATGCTTGTTGAATACAACCGTATTTCAATGGTTGCATCTCTATCACTTCACCAAACTCAAGAACACAAACTACACCAAACTTGCACTCTAAAGCTCTATAAATGATAAATAAAAACCATTAAAACAGATCGACCATGCTTTACGTTCGACTACCCTTCACCGAATCCCTTTTAAACGTTAATTTATTATAGCGTGCTAGACGACACGACAAGACATGACAGTCGGTCAAGCGAGTTCGTCCCAAAATAAAAAAAACCGCCCAAGTGCGAGTCGGACTCGGGCACGTCGGTTTCCGCAAGATTATCTATAAAAACGAGCAAAAAATTACTCGTTTGTTGTATGAGAGCCCTCTTAAATATTTATTTTATTCTGGTTTTCAGCATTTGATGTTATAGTGGCAACAGCAATATATCACCTTTTTAAAAAAAAAATACTGTCTTACTATCACGGTTCATGAGATACAGCCTGGTGACAGACGGACAGACAGACAGACAGATGGACAGCGGAGTCTGTTTTTCAGAAACAAGTACTGTCTCTTTGTTCCAAAGTAAAAAGAACAAGTTTTAGTTTTTACTATTCTCAGATATCATAAAATGATGTAGGTGTGTGGAGCAGGCGAACAACATATTTTATTTGATGTTTGTCTGTCTTGAAAAAACTACTATGGGAAATTTCAAATTTTTGCCTTTTATACAGGGTTACATTGCAAAGGGGTGCCAAATTTAAAAAATAAGATCTTGAGGTGCACTGCTTGCGGTATTTGTTGTTAATTTGAACTTCCGGTATGCGTGGACGCTCCTGCTGTTAGAAATGTACCTTACATCGAAAAGGCTAAGGTTTGTTTTTGCGCGCTATTGTAACTATTATTGCATTGAACTTTGCAATTCTAGGTCGCACAGAGATAGTGCGTGCGTATTTTTTATAAATGAGGCAAGATTATCCAGGCGTACCATCTTTGAACAGCAGATAGTAAAAATAAAATATAAAAAAAAGTTTGTTTTTTAGATCGTATATCGTAGAACGATTTGGTTACTGATTCTGAGTGGTCCCTGAAAATTTAGCACCCCTTTGCAATGTAACCCTGTATTTGGATATTTTGGAATGATGTACAGTTTTATAGCACTTGCTCAGCGGTGAGGGAAAATATCGTGAGGTAATTTGTACATTCAGACAACACTGGACGCAAAATGACAGACCATCTGGACAATTGCTACACGTGATGTGTGGATGGCAGACCAGCCATTCTGGAAGTCAAAGAAACCAGAGTTTTAGTCCGAAATGGTCGTTTTAGTCCGAAATGGTCTAGTTGCTTTGACTTCTAGAATGACTGGTTGGAAGCTGTTTGCGTTCAGTGCCTTCCTGCAACCTTTACCAGATCATCTGTTCACCTTGTGGCGTGTTGGTACGTGTCCTCCGTTCTAGAACTTATAGGTTTTCAGCTCTACGTGTTATGCCCACTGCCATTATCTTGTTAGCATCTCGGTCTATGTCAGCAACTTTTGTTCCTACTTATTTTAGGATCAAAGTAATAATAATAATTAAAATCTTTATTTCGACCAACATAAGATCAAAGTAATGTATGATGGTATTCAAGCCCGTCTACCGTCACTAGTTTGCTAATTTATGTCAAAAAACCAATTTCTATTTCATTTCCGATTTGACCTCGTAAAGAAACACCGAGCATAGAGCATAGAGCATAGCATAGCCTTTCCATAGTGCGCTGTCTTAATGCGTGGCGCTGTAAAACTGAGTGTCCGTTATTCTTCTTTGCGTGTCGACTCAGGTTTTCATATATGTGAGGAACTGAGGATCAAAACAGCCACATATAGCACTATCAGTGGCCTTGTAAAGATCCTCGCATGTGCAGGTGTAGACACGCAGGGCATATCAGAAGATATGCCATTGTCTGGGGATAAATACCACATAGACATGCACCCTCCAAGCTGTAACCCCACCTGTGTATGTTCTCACTGCTACGGCCTACTTGGGTCCGTAGCCTATTCAAGGACTTCCAGGTTGCCCAAGGTAGGTCATGTCCAGGGGAGAGTCGCTCTGATAGGTCTATATTCAGTCCGCTTATTCCCTAAAAAATAGGAATCAGCAATAATCGCGCAGTCATCGCCCGATTGATGGTTAGTGTCAAAACCTATGGGGTAGCACTGACAGTAGATTGCTTTGTTTTTGTTTTTTACTGTAAATTTGCGATTAAAGCCAGAATTGGAAAATTTTCGATATCGCATTGCCGCGGCCGTTGCAAGATATAGAATCAGGTTACGGATGGGAGATTTCTCCTTCCATAGCTTTTAAGAGGGCGCCTTTAACATCCAGTTCAGAGGAGAAACTTTCTTGATAAAGTTCTGGCGACTTTTTAGCCTCCGGGCCACTTGTACGTGGTGGTGTAAAGGTGGCTACGCGTAGTCGGGATACAGTGCCCACGCGTACATTGGATATGCGAACAGCTCATGTACGAACCGCAGCGAACCTAAACGCGAGGTCAATCGATCCACATCGCCCTCAGTCCATTTTGCCATCCAAATATATATACCCAGGCGTGCGCGTCCCCTTTGACACGCGATCAAAACCCGAAAGACGGCAGTTCGCTGCGAGCTAGCTTACGCGGCACGCGTCCCCCAAAAGTATACGCGTAGCTGCGAGAGTGGACATGGCATTCCAGGACACGCGAACCAATGTACGCGCTATCCGTACGCAGCTTATGGGGTGCAGTGTCCGTTGAAAACTAGCATTTCCCATTTTTTCTTCATGTACGTGATGTTCTCCAATATTGATTATTATTAAATCTTGTAGGGACGAGTGCTGGTCCCCTCGAGCCCGAGTGGGGCGCGTCACACCGCGCCTGCGCGGCCCCGCGCGCGCCGGCGTGCGCCGCGAGTGTGTGCGCGCCGCGCTACACGCCGCCGCGTCTGCGCAGGCGCACGCGCAGGCGCACGGGCCTGCGCAGGCGCAGAGTGCGAGGCCGGAGCCGCAGGTATGTAGCCACTACTGTAGGTAGCCGCGAGTGTGTACGCGCCGCGCTACACGCCGCCGCGTCTGCGCAGGCGCACGCGCAGGCGCACGGGCCTGCGCAGGCGCAGAGTGCGAGGCCGGAGCCGCAGGTATGTAGCCACTACTGTAGGTAGCCGCGAGTGTGTACGCGCCGCGCTACACGCCGCCGCGTCTGCGCAGGCGCACGCGCAGGCGCACGGGCCTGCGCAGGCGCAGAGTGCGAGGCCGGAGCCGCAGGTATGTAGCCACTACTGTAGGTAGCCGCGAGTGTGTACGCGCCGCGCTACACGCCGCCGCGTCTGCGCAGGCGCACGCGCAGGCGCACGGGCCTGCGCAGGCGCAGAGTGCGAGGCCGGAGCCGCAGGTATGTAGCCACTACTGTAGGTAGCCGCGAGTGTGTACGCGCCGCGCTACACGCCGCCGCGTCTGCGCAGGCGCACGCGCAGGCGCACGGGCCTGCGCAGGCGCAGAGTGCGAGGCCGGAGCCGCAGGTATGTAGCCACTACTGTAGGTAGCCGCGAGTGTGTACGCGCCGCGCTACACGCCGCCGCGTCTGCGCAGGCGCACGCGCAGGCGCACGGGCCTGCGCAGGCGCAGAGTGCGAGGCCGGAGCCGCAGGTATGTAGCCACTACTGTAGGTAGCCGCGAGTGTGTACGCGCCGCGCTACACGCCGCCGCGTCTGCGCAGGCGCACGCGCAGGCGCACGGGCCTGCGCAGGCGCAGAGTGCGAGGCCGGAGCCGCAGGTATGTAGCCACTACTGTAGGTAGCCGCGAGTGTGTACGCGCCGCGCTACACGCCGCCGCGTCTGCGCAGGCGCATGCGCAGGCGCACGGGCCTGCGCAGGCGCAGAGTGCGAGGCCGGAGCCGCAGGTATGTAGCCACTACTGTAGGTAGCCGCGAGTGTGTACGCGCCGCGCTACACGCCGCCGCGTCTGCGCAGGCGCACGCGCAGGCGCACGGGCCTGCGCAGGCGCAGAGTGCGAGGCCGGAGCCGCAGGTATGTAGCCACTACTGTAGGTAGCCGCGAGTGTGTACGCGCCGCGCTACACGCCGCCGCGTCTGCGCAGGCGCACGCGCAGGCGCACGGGCCTGCGCAGGCGCAGAGTGCGAGGCCGGAGCCGCAGGTATGTAGCCACTACTGTAGGTAGCCGCGAGTGTGTACGCGCCGCGCTACACGCCGCCGCGTCTGCGCAGGCGCACGCGCAGGCGCACGGGCCTGCGCAGGCGCAGAGTGCGAGGCCGGAGCCGCAGGTATGTAGCCACTACTGTAGGTAGCCGCGAGTGTGTACGCGCCGCGCTACACGCCGCCGCGTCTGCGCAGGCGCACGCGCAGGCGCACGGGCCTGCGCAGGCGCAGAGTGCGAGGCCGGAGCCGCAGGTATGTAGCCACTACTGTAGGTAGCCGCGAGTGTGTACGCGCCGCGCTACACGCCGCCGCGTCTGCGCAGGCGCACGCGCAGGCGCACGGGCCTGCGCAGGCGCAGAGTGCGAGGCCGGAGCCGCAGGTATGTAGCCACTACTGTAGGTAGCCGCGAGTGTGTACGCGCCGCGCTACACGCCGCCGCGTCTGCGCAGGCGCACGCGCAGGCGCACGGGCCTGCGCAGGCGCAGAGTGCGAGGCCGGAGCCGCAGGTATGTAGCCACTACTGTAGGTAGCCGCGAGTGTGTACGCGCCGCGCTACACGCCGCCGCGTCTGCGCATGTAGCCACTACTGTAGCAGGACTAGCACTGCCGATACAGACAACCTTAACACTTTACTTGCCCAAGAGTAGCGCTGTGAAAACTAGTATAATATGTCCCGGACGTAGCTCGCCTAAAGTGTGATCCGCATCCGCATTTACAGTCGTATCTGCAAGCAGGTGTAGGACAAAGCCGTAGGTATGTAGGATAAATGTAGGCGTGTGTACCCGTGTAGGCGGGTGAGGCCGGAACCGCTAGTTTGTAGCTACTATGGCTCGACTGGCACGGACTATAAAGACAATATACCGACACTTATAACTTAACTAACTTACTCTAGAGTGCGCTCAAAGCGCTTGACACTTTACTTGCCCAAGAGTAACGCTGAGAAAACTACTATAATATGTCCCGGTCGTAGCTGGCCTTCGAGCTCAACTGACACTGACGATACAGAGAACGTTGTCACTTAACTTGCTCCAGATTTGCTCTAGACTGGACCACACAACCATTAATAATTAATGAATTACAGTTCTAAATATACCAGTATGCCCTCTCTAAAATTATTTCTAAAAAGAAACAGAACATTCCTTCTTTCACTCTTTTGTATTCTATATATGAACAATTTAAAATATTTCAACAAAAATCCCTTATATACAAACTGAGCACTTGAATGTGGTAACCAAGTGAATAAAAGTCACTATTTCTGATACTGATACAAGTCAATTTGTTCCAGAATGCAAAGAGGGCAGTGCTAGCAACAAAGAGCAGGCGGCCGCCGCCGCCTGTACAAAACACGCCAAATAACAAGAGTGAGTATTGTCTATGTCTATAGTCTGTAGTCTTTGGTATCTAATTTAGAGTTGGATTTATTAGAGTAGACTAACGGAAGCACAGAAGTGTATTTTATTTATGCTTGTTGGAATCGCTTTACTAATTTAATGTTATAATTTTCGTCAAATAAAAAGAGTACTGAAAGGTGGCGCTACTTGTCTCCACCGAACACTTATATCAGTACTGAAAATGTTAGTTCCTAATTTGGCCACCGCTCTTCTTTATGACGCCTAGTATAAACTTATCTTTTTACTTCAGAACTAGATACGCCTTATTTGATTAATTTAATGTATCTTTGGTTCGAATTGAATAAACTGAACAAATTCAAATGCACAATTTAGCGTCGGACAAATCAAAGCATTAACGAACTACAAGAAATATTTAATTATAGCTAGCAACTAGCTAACTCAACTTTATGACGTAAAAACGTCTTATAAATCGATGAACGCCGGCTGCACGCATGAAAAAGTGTCATGTTCCGCGCGTGCAAGCGAGAAAGGAACAAGCGATAGAGAGGCACGATCGACCTAAGCGTTCGGCTTGTGACGCATCTATCTCTCTTCTACTCCATCGGCCGATGCGTCCGGGTAGCATAAATATTTTCTTATGACGTTTTAACGTAAAATTATCGTCCGTAAACCGACTTTACAGACAACCATTTTTTTTACAGATCTAAGACTGAAAAAGGGTATGAAGACGGCGAAACAGCGTTTAGGTAAAATCCTCAAAATACACAAAATGATTTATTGAACGTAGCGTAACGTATTGTAAATGTAGTAGACTAGTTTAGCGTACTTGGACAGACGCGCGGTGTGCGGCCGCTTTGATAGTATACGACAAGAGCGTTCTTGGGACCGATTCTGGTGCGAACAGATTTTTTTTTAATTAATTATTGAATACAGGTTGACTTATTTAAAAAAATCAGCTGTTCCATAAAAAATATCAATATTCATTCGACCAAAATGTATGGAACCGCTGATTTTATTTTTTGCAGTTAGAGAGTTGATCCAATAGAAATAGTTGTTCGTTTGTATCACGGGAGTCTTAGAAGGTTTGGATGGTGATAAAAAAGTCAACCTGTATAGGTCCTCTTCTAGGCACTAATACACGTCACAAAAATATAGCTTTTCCCTACCACCGCCTCGGGACTACATATTGGCTGGTTATGACACAAACGGCACAACAAACTCAGTCCCCCTTTTCAGTTTTTTTTTACGGGGAATACAGTAAGAATCTAGAATCGGACCTAAGATATGACTATGTCTACATCTGGGCCTTTCAAAGCGGCTTCATACCGTTGTATATTTTATATACGTGTTAGCACGGACCAATGTGTGTTGTGGTTGTAGGTCTTTGATTTTGTCTGTGAATTGACGCGTTCCCATAACAAATGATGGATAGAAAATTGTGTTCTTGAGACACAAAACACGTGTAGTAACTATCTCTGAGTAGATATATGGCTGCGAAGAAAATTCGCAACGACGCGAGCCAAGAAAAAGTATATCGGGTGTAAAAAAAGGCTCAACGAAGCCGAATACCACATATTCTACGTATTATTACGATCATTTTTTTCTTTTACACTATACCTGGGAAATGACGGGTTACCGAGTTATTGAGAGACAAAGTTACAATTTTTTTTTTAAGATTTTTACAAAATTGACTTCTGTTTGATAATACTAAACTTTTTTACAAAGAAACATAATAAAAAATTTTAGTACTTCTTTCTTCAGTAGCGTGCGCGCTATACATTGCGGGTTAAAAATAAGTTATTTTTTTTGATACCCAAAATAAAAGTCATTTCCCAGCAATTAATTTTTTTGCATTCTACTTGGTTTTATGTATAGAATTCGTGGTTTAAGGCTTCGTTAAGCCTTTTTTTACACCCTGTATAATTGGGTTTTAGCATGTCCCAATAAAAGGTTATAGAGTGGATAGAGTGGACAATTAATCAATCTTAAATCTTCATACTTCATACTTCATACATAGCCATCCATTTTTCGGTAAGTTGTATGGGAACATATATTTGAGTTTTCGATGTTGGTCTCACAGTGAAACTTGTCTTGATGTGTTTTTGCAGTTTTATCACTTTCTTATAAGACGTGACTCATAGTTTAGGACCCTGAATAACGTTAAAGTAGTAATATTCTGATACGACATAATTTTATTTAATTATTCTCCTGACTCCAATCATGACATCCCACAGGGTACTAAGCTTAATTTTAAATATACATTCAATAATACTCATAACGTATTTTGGTAATTCACTTGACATTATTCATTTATTGAATATTAAGCTACTTGTAATCCTTATGACACACTTGGCCTTTTTAGAATAATAAAATAGGATTTACATTTTTAAATAAAAACAAGTCATTTCATCAATTTGTTTAATATTTCCATTTTAAATAGTAAATGCGAACGCGTCATTGCACTGTGAAATCCAGTATGGTCATATACGTGATAATAAAACATAACACAATATTAATAAATATAAAAAAATGATTTACCCAAGCACTATTTGACGTTGGTGAAATTTGTAGAAAAGTAAGGGATGTATGACACTACTTAAATCCACGTTATCAGCTGCTGATATAAACAAACAACTTAAAGTGTGAATTAACATTTTTGTTAGTTCAATAATGGTATTTATTTGTATCGGCTTAGAATTACAGGGTTTCATTAAGTAACCATTAAAGTTAAATGACGTCTCTGAGTGCGGCAGTTAGACATTCAAACCCTATCTAGATATACGAGTATATAGGTAATTGGAACATCTGATCATCACTGTTACATGATTTCATGTACATTAACCCCTAAGGAAAAGTTTATGTATAGGTATCAGCAGCTGATTCCGTGGTTTGAAAGAGTCCTATTCAATATTACTAAATATGAATTATTTTAAAAAATAATATATTTTCTTTATAATTACTGCCTTTCTCCAATTTTTCTGTGCATTATATAAACATAACGCACTTCAATGATCTCATTTATCTGAAATGTTAACGATATCTACACAATTCGCAACGTGAAGTAGTGCCTTACAGTCATCTATAGGAGTAAGATTTTATTGTCGTTTTGTTAATGTTTTCCTTTGACTGGTACGTTTCGTACTTGCTTCTAATTCTGTGTTGAAGTCTGTCAATATACAGGGTGTACAGAAGAATGGGACACTCCTTAAAACCACGTGATCAGCTCACCAGCTTTTATTTTCAGATGCTCCATACATTACCATCGAGGTATGCAAAAGTTTGTATGGAGCAGCAAAAAAAAACTCGACGTCTATGTTGTTCCCATAGAAAAAGTTGTTGTATATGGTGATATACAACAACTTTTTCTATGGGAACAATTAAAATTTCGATTTAGATTTTGCTCCCATAGGAAAGGTTGTTGTATATGATCAGCTGATGGTTTTAAGGAGTGTCCTATTCTTTTGTACACCCTGTATCTCAACTTATAAGAAAGAGACGACGGCCTGCCCAGTAAACATTTTGGAGCATCCTTCCATTCTGATGTGATAAGCAGATTTGTATTTTTCGCCGCGTTTAAACGCCTTAGTAACGCGCGTTTCTTACGAGTAGATGTGCTATCAACTCGCGTTCGGTTTATTAAAGCCCGCGAATGAAACATGCGTTTTGCTCGTATGACCAATTGAGCGTAAAACGCGCGGAAAAAACGCTTATCTGAAACTATAGCTGACAGAGTCGATGTTCTACGCGGAATCGTTTCTCTTTCTTAAAGTCACTGGCTATTCATTATTGACAGATAATATAAATTTATAATTCAAAAAGACTGTTTTACATGACAAGGGAAACTGCATTTTTCTATGTATTTTTGGTCAGTACATACAGCATTTGCTAACAGATAATTTCCATTTAACGCTGAGCTTTTAATGTAAAAGAAACCCCTTTTAGATAGAGTTCGGCTTATAATAGAATTTAGTTAGTTGTCATGCTGTTTGTACTAATTTGTTGCTACGTAAGTTAATTGATGTTTTTGCTATCGTTTTTAAGTTGTATCTCGGTCATGTAAGACAATCTTAACTTTTATGTAAGAGATCTGATATCTTAGCATATAAATTGGTTTAGTAAATTAGTTTTCTAATGATGTGATAAAATAATCTTTGATGTGACAGACAGAAAATTATATAAAAAAATATATCTAAATCATAATAACATATTTCCTTCTTTCTACGTGTCTGTCGTGTTGAGAAAAGTATAATTAAATTGATTCACGATTTTCACGAGAAAAATTAAAACAAAATTTAAAAAAGACATAAAAAAATTGATTTAATTTTTTTCATTAATCTCACCACCGAATCATATTTGTATGTACATAGCGGTAAATTTAAAGTTTAATGTGACATTGCTTTCACATGGTTTGTTATGTTTTTTTTTAGTATTAATGTAAGTATGAGTTTTCTAACTGTTATTTCGTTGTACAAATAGGGGCAGGTGCAAAATGAGATTCCACAATAACACATGTATTTCTTTAAAAAATATATAAGTTACAGTTTTTGCAATGTGTAAAAAAAATCTTTAAAATATGTTTCGAATTCGGATTAAATCATTTTTGTTATTACGTAATTTAGTAAAAATATGAAATTTAATTTCTTTAACTGTGATTTCTAAAACTACTTAGATACTTTTTCAAAACAAATTTATTTTCTACATTATCTAGGCATAATTATATGATATTTTTTAACCCACATAACGATAGTGACAGAGTTGGATAATAGTAGATTTATATTAAATAAATTCTAATACATTTGACCGTTTAGTGTATAAATTAACCTTAAAGGTAATAAATATATTATTAATTATAAAAAAGTCTAAAAATAGAAGTTTTGCCTCTGCCCCCTCCTAAATAATTATGGTTTCTCATATCTATACAGGGTGAATTTTCAATGTGGAAATCACAAATTATTTTGATAAGGTCGTATGTGGAGAGTGCGCTATAGTTCTATATTATTTCATACTAGAGTATTATTGTGGCGCGAGTTTTCTACAATAAATAGTAATACTTAAAAGTACTACCTTAAAGTTTATTTTTGATTGCACATATCCTTGTCAAAGTGCCAGTGTCCTCGTAAATCTAGATTTCTAGTAAAAGTAATATTACGATGACTTTCAGTGAGACTCGACAATCACAAAGGACTTTTCTTCCATTGGTTTGATTTAAAAACAGTATTTCTATTTTTCTATGTCTTCAAATTTGGATATTTTTCTTAGTGTAATACGCTCGGAAATTTGGCACATCCTTAGAAAATGAAATGTACTCTACAATCTAATGCCCTTAAAAAATCAATAGTAAAATAAAATTCAAATTTTTAACAATGAAATACTGGTTATAAATCAAAACCGTTGCAATATCCACAAATGTTATTAATTTATTAACGCTTTTCGTTTTCTAGCACTATGTAGATTTAATATGAAGCGCCTTTTTGCTTAAGTATAGTATATATAAAGTATGTCGAATGTAACGGACGTCTTATCGTTTATACCGTGCGGTTCACTTTGTTTATTAGAAATTCCCAGACATATCTATAAAACGAGAAAATTTTCAAAAATAATGAGTCACTGTTTTATGCCATATATCAAAATATTGTCACTGGGGATACACCCTGTACATATACATATATAGGTGTGACATTATGTTTACATCTTGCCTGTAGTGCTTACAACTATTACGGATGTTGAGCGCTGGGCGAAAGATGCGTAAAATACCATTACGGTTACGAGATTGGCTAGTCGCGTGATGCGTCTGCACCGCCGGCCGCGATTGGTTGCGCGTCTCTGATACGATGATCGTCTCATTCAAAATCGGTGCCGGGGATTGTTTGATGGTGATTCTGTGGTTCTGTCACTGTGTCATACTGATCAGACTACGCCTAGTATCTATGTTGTCAAACGTGTATAGAACTTTCATCCTACTGACGATCATAAAAAATATAAACATTAGCATTGATGTTGACAACGGACAACAGCAAACACGTTTTCGCCGTTTAAGATACCTCTGCGTTCCCATTGATTGATAATAATGAATATGAGTTTATTCGATTTTCTTAGGCTCGGTCTATACGCTGCCGGAATCCGAACGCAACTGCGAGAATCCACTCGAAAAACGACCTTATTGCTTAAGCGATCGATTGAATCCGCGTCAACCCGGCTCGGTAAAAAACCAGTAAAACCAATTTATTTCTGTAAATAGCCTTAAACTAAGCGCTTTTACACGTCCCAATATTTTTTTCCCTACCACTACTTCGGGACAATTTTGGGCTAGCGCCGAGAAGAAGTAGAGCAGTAGGTTTTCGACTGGGTATTGACCGAGCCTTAGAGCGGCCATACACAAGCAGACAGCATATAGGATAAAGTAATTATTACCCTTTTAAACGTACATTCTCAAGAACATCGAATTAACACGATTTCATATCGAACTTTATATAAATTAATGTATTTTACCTTAGCTTACATTCATAATATTTTTTTGTAAACAGTATTCTTAGCAACAATAGCAAAATTGTATTAATCCATTAAGTTTCTAGAAATGAATGGCTGCCATTGAATTGTAATGAACTCTGTTCTACTTTAAGTTGAAGGTTGTTTGAGGTGTGGCCTCTCTTTTTTTGGTGCTTGTGAAATATCAATAAAAGTCATAATAATTGTCCGCTTAAGCGTATCTACGATGAGACGTCACGGATGTATGGACGATAGTGTAACAGATATATTGTAAATTATGAATTATGGTGAATGTATATTGATGTGACGGAGGAAGAGTTTTCTAGACGTATCCACATACACTGTGTTTTATTTGCGTAATTCCCTGAGGCCTAAGGGGCCGCGCGATGGCACGGCAAGGCATGTTTTGGTGACAAATAATAATGTGCCTTAATATTATAGCACTTGGGTTAAAATTGCAAGGATAGTGGTCTCAGCAAGCCGCGGTAGGCTTAGGAATACCGAATTATTAATTTCAATTTTAGGTGCATAATATTAAGTTACATTATTATTCGTCACCTAAAAATCCCTTGCCCCGCCGTCCCGATAGTGAGCGCAGTCCTTAAATATTACCTGTCAGATAGTTCTTGAAGAAGAGTAGATGATCTATAAACTGACAGATGTCAAAATGGATTTAATCTATTGTATGATCACGTGATCTAATGTGACGGCTTATGTCAACTGCATACTAATTAGAATTAGTAGAGAGCGAGTTTGCTATGACTTATATTAATATGGATATCACAAGTACAATTTCTTATTGTAACAAGTTGCGTCGGGCATACTCCATATTTGATTGTTTTTTCTTTGATCCGATAGTACAGGTTGTACATAATTATGAGATTCATAGGTAAAAAACCTCTAAGTTGACTGAATTAAATTTTATACTGAAAGAAGTATTGCTAGTTAAAAATCAGGACGAGCTAAAGAAGTCTTCTTAAATGTGTAAATAGTTGCCTTGTTTATGCGTTGTTTAATTTAGCAAGTCATCTTGCGTCATCCGTCAAATGGTACACAAAAAACAAATAGACGGTATGATGCTGTCTCTTATTAAATCCTTATTGTTCTGTGGTGAACTGACATTACAGAACTATAGACTATTTCTAAGATTTTAACTTTGATTTTGGATGATAAAACAATTCTGTTTTTTTTAGTGCGGCTTCATTGCGATGCGAATAGTTTCGGGGCTAGTATGGAAAGATCTTACAAAATCGACTGAGCCGTGTTTGGGGTGAGCAAAACAAGTCTAACAGATACTTGATAAAAAAGAGGGATTGTACAAACTTTTGTATCTCACTTCTCCATCACCAATTTCACCTTCTCGGCATTCATTGTTGAAGTATTCTTCAATCTCTAACAACGTCTTATGTTTCGTCTCCGGTAAGATAAAGCATAAAACTAAAAGAGATACAGTCATTAATGCTCCGAATAGAATTAAAAGTCCTTCTAAATGTAAAACTGGTAATAAATAGGCTATAGATCTTAGACCTGCTGACGACGAAACCGAAATTAGCACTCCAGAAACTAAACACCCGATAGATTTATAATCCATTGGAAATACTTCTCCTATTAAAGCTAATGGAATAGATGTACAACCTAAATTCGAAAAAACTACCTGCAAATTGAATAATAAAGATCCCAACCACGAAATGTTGCCACTTATAAAATTGTTACTAGTTAAAAATACATAAAAACTAATCAAAAACGTAGTTGACGCTGCAAGGCATCCAGTAATCAACAGTTGCGTTCTATGTCTTAAAATTAATACTAAACCAAATGTTGCTATCGAACTAAGTAATATCACCATTTGATAGTCAATTCCAATAGTTTTTACGGTTTTAATCGAAAACACTGGCAATATATGTTTTGCTGACGATTCCATTAGGATGACTCCGAACACAACGATAGTTAACGGTCTCAAAAATGCACTGCTTGTATACTTCTTGAACAGATTGACTGTCATTTCGAAACTCCCCTTTTGGGATTTGTTTCGCCGTAATGCTTTCAAATCTGTGATCTCTTTCTTACACGTAGTGCGTCTTAAAATCTGACATGCTCTTTCGCTCTCTTTATATTTCTTCTTTGAATTCAACCAATAAGGACTCTCTGGCCACGTCAAAGCCAGCCCAAAAGAGACCAGTTTGAAGAATAAAGCGGCCAAAATAAGCTGCCACTGATAATTTGGACGCATTATCAGACCAATTGTACTGCCTATGTTCATCGATGTTGTTATAAGATTCAGGAATACTCCTCTGTATTTAGGTGATGTGTATTCGCCGATTATAACAGTGCCTGCAAAGAAAATACAATTTCGTCTTTAGTACATCTGGAAGGTTATATTAAACTAATTCGTAAAATAATTGTGGGGAGTGCAAATCAAAAACGAAGATGTTTTTTTGAGATACGACAATGAGTTGGGTGTTTAACCTAGCAAGGTAAAGGTAAGGACATACTTGCAATGGTCAACGACCATTAGTCTATCTATACTAATATTATAAAGAGGAAAGATTTGTACCTATTTTTGTATGTTTGTAATAAATAGGCTCAAAAAGTACTGGGCCGATTTAAAAAAATCTTTCACCAATAGAATGCTACATTCTTCCAATTTGACATAGGCTATATTTCATTTTGAAAAAAATTAGGGATCTTTGGTAAAATTTGAACAATGTAACCGAAGGTGTAGAAAAATGAGTCTTAAAATGTCTTTCGTCGAATGCGCTGCCGAAACTATTAGCGATAATTGTCTACCCCGTGCGAAGCCGGGACGGGCTGCTAGTTGCAGATAAAATGGGAATCACTAGGTAGGTGTTGTCTCAGCAACCAGATAAATTAATAATAAATCAAGAGGTCCCATCCTTGATAATCATTGCAGACTAGGCGAAGGTATCGTGTACTTCCGGCCGTCTGAGCCAGAGTCCTAGAGAGATCTCGCATATCTAGGCTGATAACGAATCGTAGGTGACGCCAATATACCTAGGTTTCATCGTTTGTGACGCAATAGATTTATTGAAAATTGAAAAAAACCTGGCGCAGACAGCCAGAATTTCACGTTTTACGACACTCTGGATCTCAAATTCTAGAGGGTTTTAGGGCCCCGTTTCTTATCAAAAGTTTAGTGACGCGATATGTGACGGCATCTAAAGTAGTTTCATCCATTTTGATGCAATGGTTTTCGCGGAATCATGAAAAACGTGTGGTCAGACAGCCTGATATCCGGCTGTCTGAGCCATTTTGTTTTCGCAGATATATAACGAAATATCACATTTCAGACTCATCTTTATGGATTTTACTTTAGTGACGCGATATGTGACAGCTCTCGACCAGATTTGAACCTTCGTTACCCACGCGTTTAGGAGACATTCTGAAAAAACTGTTGGCACAGACAGCCGGAATCCGGCTGTCTGAGCCATCCAGTTCTACCACTTCCAGGTGTTCTTGGTAGCTGGAAACTCATCTAATCTTTAGTGACGGTGATGGTTAATACGAATTATCGTTTGTGACGGCTCTATATGCCGGCAAACAAAAGATATAAGCAAATCAATTGTTCTCCATACATCGCTGCATTAGGGTGACCACACTTCCCACTTTATTAGGTTAATTATGCAAATACTAGTATAGTAGAAAATCGAGGCAACTCGTTTTACGACAGCTGCTTGCCGTGTTCTTTAAATACGTATTTATCTGTGATTATTACCATGTCCATTTTATCTGTGAATGTGATATTTGATTTAACAATATTTACCATACTTTAGAAATAGCACTAGCACTCGCGCACGAAGGGTTCCGTATCATTTAAAAACGGCAAAAAAACACGTTTGTTGTATGGGAGCCCCCTTAAATAATTATTGTATTCTGTCTTTTAGTATTTGCTGTTATAGCGGCAACAGATATACATCATCTGTTAAATTTTTAACTCTCTAACTATCACGGTTCATGAGATACAGCCTGGTGACGGACGGACAGACAGACGGACGGACAGACAGACGGACAGCGGAGCCTCAGTAATAGGGTCCCGTTTTACCCTTTGGGTACGGAACTCTAAAAAAACATGAATTTCTTATTTTCTGCATCTTGACCCAAATGGGCCGTAGGCATGTGGGACGAGTTGATAAATTACTCAATGAAACGGGAGAACGACTTGCAAAATAAAGGTATTATTTAAATTCATTTTTTGCATCTTGTCCCTAATGGGCCGTTCCAGCATTTCCAGTAAAACACAGCAAATTACTCTGAATAAGAGTGGTCAAACAAATTTTCCTCTTGAATCACTTAGGGTAAGCCCTAAACAAGTCACACTTAACCCAAAAAGCAATTATTAGTGTTGATTGGTCCTTCATACCAACGTATACGCAAATACGTATTTAAAGAACACGGCAAGCAGCTGTCGTAAAACGAGTTGCCTTGATTTTCTACTATACTAGTATTTGCATAATTAACCTAATAAAGTGGGAAGTGTGGTCACCCTAATGCAGCGATGTATGGAGAACAATTGATTTGCTTATATCTTTTGTTTGCCGGCATATAGAGCCGTCACAAACGATAATTCGTATTAACCATCACCGTCACTAAAGATAAGATGAGTTTCCAGCTACCAAGAACACCTGGAAGTGGTAGAACTGGATGGCTCAGACAGCCGGATTCCGGCTGTCTGTGCCAACAGTTTTTTCAGAATGTCTCCTAAACGCGTGGGTAACGAAGGTTCAAATCTGGTCGAGAGCTGTCACATATCGCGTCACTAAAGTAAAATCCATAAAGATCAGTCTGAAATGTGATATTTCGTTATATATCTGCAAAAACAAAATGGCTCAGACAGCCGGATATCAGGCTGTCTGACCACACGTTTTTCATGATTCCGCGAAAACCATTGCATCAAAATCGATGGAACTACTTTAGATGCCGTCACATATCGCGTTACTAAACTTTTGATAAGAAACGGGGCCCTAAAACCCTCTAGAATTTGAGATCCTGAGTGTCATAAAACGTGAAATTCTGGCTGTCTGCGCCAGGTTTTTTTCAATTTTCAAAAAATCTATTGCGTCACAAACGATGAAACCTAGGTATATTGGCGTCACCTACGATTCGTTATCAGCCTACATATGCGAGATCTCTCTAGGACTCTGGCTCAGACGGCCGGAAGTACACAAGGTATCAACATCGGTATGAGGCGAGGGGCGTCAGTTCCCAGAGCCAAAAGCTTAATATACTCGTAACCCCTCAGCCCTACCAAATAAGAGAATATAAATTTAATTTGAAAGAAGGATGGAAGATTACTCTTCGGTATTCAATCAAGTAATTGGACATACTCTATCTCATCAGTGTTACAACTATCGGCACGGATGTTGAGCGCTGAGCGAAAGATGCGCAGAAGAAAATTACGATTACATGATTGGCTAGACGTGTGACGCGCCTGCACAGCCGGCTGTGGTTGGTTGTTACCTCCGCGCAAACACGTCTCTGATACGATGATCGCCTCGTAAGATGCGCAAAGCGATCCCCACTCTTTGACCCAGCGCTTAACATCGGTGTCGGGCGAAAACCATCCACATGTGGCCTCGAAATTTCTATTGTCTCTATTCCGATGACTGACCGGCTTAACCAAGTATCATAGAGAAAAAAAAATACTCTAGTATTGACGTTATGTCGCGTTTGGCCTTGGTCCTAATTTTTTAACACTCCTAGCTTCACTGGTAACGTAATCTCATCGTAACTATGTAATCACTTCTTGGAAGTAGTTTTTGACCTACTTTTATTGTATCGATTTTAAACTGTAAGTATCTGACATTCATAATATGCTAAGATATAGGTACATTCGATACCATAGTGCAGTGCTGATGGTGGAGCCAGTAGGTGAATAATAGAACTCTTCAAAAACTGATAGTAAAATAACTACAAAACCCGAAGGGGGTTTGAGTATCAAAGTGTTTAGTGGTTTTTTAAACGATCGAAGGATGCCCGCCCACGTCTTACTTTTTAGGGTTCCGCACCCAAAGGGTAAAACGGAACCCTATTACTAAGACTCCGCTGTCATCAGGCTGTATCTCATGAACCGTGATAGTAAGACAGTTGAAATTTTCACAGATGATGTCGATATTTCTGTTGCCGCTATAACAACAAATACTAAAAACAGAACAAAATAAATATTTAAGGGGACTTCCATACAACAAAGGTGATTTATTTGCTCGTTTTATAGATAATGTAATCGTATTTTACCTTACCTAAAATGACAGTGAATCCAGTCGACAATCCATTCAAGGTTATTCTCCAGGAGTTTGCCCTGGTGCAAGGATAGTAAAGCATACAGCAGCCAAATATCCCAGGCAGAGTCCCCAGGATGAAAGTCAGCTGTCGTCCCAGTTGGTCCATCAGGATCGACGAAGCGAAGTAGCCAAAAATGGTGGCCATGTTATTGTATGCTGTGGACAACAAGGTAAGTTGTTTTTAAATATTTCTTTCCCTTAGTTATTATTTCTTATATACCTAAGTAGTAGTCTAAAATTGGTTTTATGTATTAACTAAACTAGCTGTCCCGGCGAACTTCGTACCGCCTAACAGTTTTTTTTTTCGTTCGCTTTCGTAATGTTTTTATTATTTATTCTGCTGTTCGGGGCGGAGACAAATCCAACAAAATATAAACCATGAAAATCGGTCTAGCCAGTCTCGAGTTATAAGTGTTGGAACAAACACGACTTTGTTTTATATATTAAGATAATTTGTAAAAACTTACGTATCCATATTGGGTTCGGGTGTTGAAGGTACCGTTTTTGTTATTTATATAACAAGAAATTTATATTTACTTATCTTCTTACCCTAACATCAGCGTTGTATGTATGTATGCGATGTTGTCTAATATTTATTTATTTAATTCTTAACTTCTAAACTATTTCCGAGGGGGAGATTACCAGGGGGTAGTCTTCTCTCACCCCACCCCGCAGCCATCCCATTCACTCCCAAAATTGTGGGTAAATAATCTATTAAGGGGTTGTCCATTAATCACGTGAGGCTTGAAAGGGGGGGAGGGGTTTGATAAAAATCACGAAAATAACACAAGGGGGAGGGGAGGTGTAGTAAGATATCTCGTGTATTTATTTTTTCGTCAAACGCGCGATTTTTTAACAAATATTAAGCGGCACGGCGCGGCGTGTAGTGTGGCTTGATGAAACCGATGTTGATTTTCAACAAAGCACAGTGCCAACAACTGACCTGCAAGATGCTTATCCAGTTGTTAGTGTTGAAGAATGTCTTGCTAATCCGTGGTCCGAGGACAAAATACATTAAATATATTCATGTACTAGTACAATACATGTTTTTCCTATGATTACACTCTTCGTTTATTATTATTGTTATGGCAATCAAAAAAAACTTGCAACCTGGTGTAGATATTTTTATTATGGTCCTTAATTTCAGAATAAAATAAGATTATAGTTTATACCTGTATTTAAATTAAGATAATATTCAGAAAATTTTAAGATTCGTTGTAGGTACTAAAAATACACGTGATGTTGAGAAGGGGGAGGGGGGGTGGTCTTAAACCTCACTACGTATCACCAATGGGGGAGGGGGGGTTAAAAATGCTAAAAAAAGATCACGTGATTAATGGACAACCCCTAAGAGCCACATTAACATGCAAACCTAATGGAGATGATGCACTGTATAACTCTTCAGCAGTTAGCGGATGCTGCAAAAGCCCAACGCTCAGGACACTGAGGAACACTGCTGACATTGCCCATGCCTGGAATAGACAAAGAAGGAAATCAATTTTCTCAATTAACCTGAATTGAGGAATCGAACCCGAGACCGCGTCGTTAATCATCGTTTAATGGTAGGAATTTAACCTACTGTAGCGCTTAAGGCGCTAAGGCACAAGGTTATCACACTATTGCATTTGTCCTAGTTGGTGTACCTAGTGTCAAGGTAATTCGCGTTGAACGTTGGATTCCCGGTTTGGGTCAACTCGGTATACGACTAAAGGTGTAAGCTCATCATCATTTCAGCCACAGGACGTCAACTGCTGAACATAGGCCTCCCCCAGTGACCTCCAGATTGGCCGGTTCCGCGCGGCCTGCATCCAGCGGCTTCCTGCAATATTACCAGGTTGTCTGACCACCTTACCTTTACCAGTTTGTCAGCTAGAGGCAGTAAGCGGGACACATAGAACGTAGAACCGACCGCCGATGGGGATGAAAGGTTCTGGAATGGAGGCCACACGTAGGTACCAGCAAGCGCAACGTGGGACTCACACTTTGCTTAATAAAATAAAATATTTCTTAAACTTTACTATTCCTACCTGTTTAAAAAGCGGTGTACACTTAAAGCCATCGCTTCTTATCAGTTGTTTTACTGCGGCTTGTGTCATTACAGTAACAATATCGCAATTAACAGCACACGCCCGCACAATTGGACCACGAATCGGCACTAATCAGTAAATATTATTCACATAACCGAGAACTATATGAATTGTCTACGTTAATTGTTATTTGCATGTGGTTACGAAAATAGACTTGGAGACAGTAATAAGACCCTTTAACCCGACTACGGTGAAGCTAAAAGTAAGGAAATGAGCATGGTCCGGGTGATTCTATCCTCAAAAAAATAAATAACTGAGCTAATCAATCATTACGTGTTTGGTATTAAAAATATATTACAAATATATACAGGCTGTCTATCTAGTTTTTTAAACTTAGGATTACTTATAGGATCATTACGCTGAGTACTTAGTCAACCTTCTAGTGAGGATAAAAACTTGCTTAAATTGCAATATAGGTAAATATTTACCAAAAAAATATATGATTAACGTTTCAAACGGAATCGACATTTAAATTTTATCACAGAAAAGAAGCTATAGGTAGGGTGGTGTAAGATTGCGCGGGCGGTAAGATTGCGCACAGGACAACTAGGGTGGAGTCTCCTATTATCGGCCTCCTCCTAATATCGGCCTTTTCGAGAAAATGGAACATAACTATAAAAATAGCCCTAAAATCATATTAGTTTTTATGCAAAAAGCGACTCTATATCCACACGCATAACCTCCCATATTTTGGTGCGGGTGCCTCAACATTTGGACGTTCAGTTGGCACTAGAGCACGCGCAGGTACGGACGTGCGTCGTTTGGTGGCATTGCTGAGTCAAATCCCTGAGTCGACGCATTGCGTTGGTAAGTATTTTAATGGAATTAAACATACCTATGGTATTTTATTTTATTTGTTCTTATTTAAAAACAGTTAAAGTACCGTTTAGATAGTTTTTTTTTACATTTATTTGTCTTTTTTATGAAATAATCGTGGGGTCGAGATTAGGGATATGTATTATTGCAAAATCTCAATATCGGCCGGGTGGCCGACATTAGGGAAATGCATGAAAACGTTAAACCACATGTTTAGCTGATTCGTATGTTAGCAGTAACATTAATAAGGTTAAAAAAGAAACAACAGCTCAGTTTGATCACTAGATCCTAACGTCGGCCGCCTAAAAACTATTTTAATCAGCTACGGCCGATATAAAGGAAATCAATGCGTAATATCGGCCACCTTATTTGGGTACCTACTTTCCTACTACCCTCGAACTTTACAATAAACATCATCATCATCTCAGCCTATTGCAGTCCACTGCTGGACGTAGGCCTCCCCCAAAGAGCACGATCACCCGCTTTTTTCATCCATCCACTGCCAGCCACCTTCCTAAGGTCGTCGGTCCATCAAGCTGGGGGGCGTCCTACACTACGTTTGCCTAGGCGTGGTCTCCACTCGAGAACCCGTTTACTCCACCTTTCATCGGTTCTGCGACAGATGTGGCCAGCCCACTGCCACTTAAGCTTGCTACATTTTTGGACTATGTCCGTTACTTTAGTCCTCTGCCTGATGATCTCATTTCGGATTTTATTCTTTAACGAAATCTCAAGCATCGACCTTTCCATAGCTCGCTGAGTGACATGTAGTCGGTGGGCCAGCTTTACTGTCATATTCCACGTTTCGGCTCCGTAGGTCATCACCGGTAGGACGCACTGATCGAATACCTTGCTCTTCAGGCATTGTGGCAGTAGCGACGAGAAGATATGACGCAGCTTCCCAAACGCTGCCCAGCCAAGCTGCATCCTCCTAGCGATTTCCCGCTCAAAGTTGTCTTTACCCAACTGCATCACTTGCCCGAGTTAAACATACTCATTGACAACCTCGAGCCCCACGCTTTCGACAAAGACCGGTGCAGGGATGGCATGATCATTGAACATGATTTTGGTCTTGTCCAAGTTCATCCCCAGGCCCACGCGTCGCGAGGCAGCGTTGAGACTTTGCAGCATTTTTTGCAAATCCTCCAGCGAATCCGCCATAATGACAATATCATCGGCAAAACGGAGACGAAGACAGACTTCATGGAAGAATAGACACTAATTGCACAGTTGGTCGAGATACCATCCATCCATCCATCAGCCGAAAGACGTCCATTGCTGGACATAGGCCTCCCCCAAGGACTTCCACGAAGATCGGTCCAGTGCCACCCGCATCCAGCGGCTTCCCGCGACCTTCACCAGATCGTCGGTCCACCAACACTACGCCTTCCGGCCCGCGGCCACCATTCAAGGACCTTCCTGCCCCAACGGCCATCAGTCCTGCGAGCAATGTGCCCCGCCCACTGACACTTAAGGTTTGCGATTCTGAGAGCTACGTCGGTGAGTTTGGTTCGCCTTTGGATCGACTCATTTCTGATTCGATCGCGAAGGGAAACTCCGAGCATAGCCCTCCATCGCCCTTTGAGTGACCTTGAGCTTTCTTATGAGGCCCATCATTAGCGGCCACGTATGATCCGTATGTCATCATTGGCAACACACATTGATTCCTTGACACCTTGGTCTTGAGGCATTGCGGTAGTGTTTGTGAGGAGCTTCCCGAACGCTGCCCATCCGAGTTGGAATCGACGATCGACCTCTTTGTGGAAGTTGGACTTACCTAGCTGGACTGTTTGTCCAAGGTAAATATAGCGGTCAACGACTTCCAGAGTAGAGCCTGCAACCATAAGAGGAGTGGGTGCGACATGGGAGTTAGACATGATTTTCGTCTTTTCCATGTTCATTTTAAGACCCACTCGTTGGGAGACTCTACTGAGGTCATCGAGCATTGCCCCAAGATCCTTCAGGGTCTCAGCCATGACCACGATATCATCGGCAAAGCGAATGTGAGTCAGGAACTCGCCGTTGATGTTGAAGTCCTCTCTCTCTCTGAGTTGAAATATAAAACGTTATCATTAATTTTTTTTATTGACCTTACTTCACCTTAGAAAAGGTATGCCGATATTAGGGTAACAGGCGGTGGATATTAGGGCATTAGGGGCCGATATTAAGGGAAATCGGCATACTCGGAAAAAAACATCTATATTATCAAAAATAATAAAGGATTCGTAATTTTGCGAATGTAGTAATGGAGTTTCAGTATCCCTCTACCCAAAAAAGGCATTACAAAAAAGCAAAAGCTATTAACGTAAAAATTACAAGCAGTCAAAGTTCAAAAAAAGTTGACACGGCCGATAATTGGTGCCACCACCCTACGTGAAGTTTGTAGCTAACTTCAGTTGTGTTTTGATTGCTAACAGACCGTTTCTGTGCTCCCGAAAAATATTTGGATTTCCTTGAAAAACACAGCAATTACATAAGTTTAAAGTTTTTGAACACTTATGATCTTATTTTTCAACAAAATAAAAGTGATACTGATATAAAACTTGTTACAATTTTAGTATTTATCTAATGTTTTTGTATACCAATACTCTTCATTTAACCGGCAAGTACGAAATAATTAAATAAAAAACTAAGTAATGGCAGTAGTATCTCGATGTTTGGGCTGGTATCGAAATGTGTAAGTTTGCGCACCATAAAAAATCTGAGGTCATTAGTAGCTCACCTTATAAAAATGACCTAGAAAAGCAAAATGAAGAAAGGAAGCAAATTAAACAGACACCTGAACAAAAAAAGGTTACGAAATATACAAAAAACCAAAATAATAAACTAAAGGCAAAGTGTGGGAATGTGGAGGATGTAAACAAAAACATGAATACCAATAAAAGAAGTTTGGATTGAGTGTAGCTCCTGTCGGGAGTGGTGGCATGAGGAATGCTCGGATTACATCGGTTCTTGGGCTTTTATTTGCGATTTGTGCAATTAATATGCAATTTTTGCATTTTCAAAATCTTACCGATCTCAACGCGCTATCTTACACACCAGGATGTGTAAGATTGCGCAATTCCCAATTGTTGATTTTTATTTAAATACGAAGAATGTTTGTTTATTTTGTTTAAAAGAATTATGTTGATTTGTTGCCAAATAACTAGTGATTATAAATAAAAAGTTTAGTTATTATAGCTAACATATTTTTTATTTTATGAGCCTCTAATTTCAAACTGCGCGAACTTACACCACCCTACCCTAGTACTTTTAACCAGTATTCAGACTTCTCATGAGAAGTCTGCCACGTTACCTTAATAGTAAGGAAAAATTGGTATTTGAACGTTAAATAAATAGATTTTTAGTTTTTACATAACACAGTCAACAATTTAAAAAAAAACAGGCACCATAATTTATTTTTGCAAAGGGACCATTAAAAACGAGATGGTGAATATATCTATTATCAGTTAAATTTAACTAATAAAAAAAAATATCACATTTATTCAATAAAAATATTATTAACCCTCTCGAATAAAAATATTTATTCGAGCCGTTGATAATTAAACGCAACTTGAAGTTTTATTCGTATAGATAAATCTAACCGATTGATAAAATTACGACTGAAATGAATATTTACAACGCTAGTCCGCAAAGAATAAAAATATCATATCCAATCTTTCTTATAAATTTATTGGTTTATTGAGTAAGTTAACTTAAGCATTAAAAAAACGGATTAGAGCCTAAATTAGAATGCATTATTTAGGACACGAGTGGCGTCGTGAGTGAGACGCGGTGTAAAACGATAAAATGTGCGAGCCAAACAAGTAGTAACAGTTGCAATGAAATTAAACTCTATTCCATTATCATAAGGAAGAATGATGTTACTGCGTATGGAACAGCTTTCTTTTCGATGTATTCAACTGACTGTTATTTTATGCGGATGCATTTTTAGACTTTAGGCACTAAGTATTTATCCATTTCGTTTTATGCTAGACAGTCCTAAGCCTGTTAAAGTATGACGGAAAGTTCATCGAATAAACCTATAAAAATAAACGCGTAATAATTATATTAAACTACAGTGAAAAATATTTAAAAAAATGTATGTGCATAGATATATTAACTTATATTTTCAACCACATTCAACTACAGATAAAAATATCAAAATAATGTATCTGCATAAAATATTAACTAACATTTTCAACCATATTCAACTACAGATAAAAATATCAAAATAATGTATTCTGCATAAAAATATTAACTAATATTTTCAACCATATTCAACTACAGATAAAAATATCAAAATAATGTATCTGCATAAAAATATTAACTAATATTTTCAACCATATTCAACTACAGATAAAAATATCAAAATAATGTATCTGCATAAAAATATTGATTACTATTTTCAACCATATTCAACTACAGGTAAAAATATCAAAATAATGTATTTGCATAAAAATATTAACTAATATTTTCAACCATTAAAAATATCGATATTTTTATTCAACCATTAACTTTTAACGAATATTTTTTTTCAACCATTAACGCCACCACTACATTACCTAAAATCACTTTTTCACGTCCCACTTTTTTTTACCCTACCACTGCTTGGGGAGATAGCATACGCCAAGAGAAAGGTTGGTAGCCCAATGTTGCGCTGGAAGGACTGCGTAAAGCGCGATATGAATGCCTTCCAAGTTGCAAGATGGGAGAAACTCGCAGCTGACCGCCTTTGCTGGAAATGGCTGGTGTCCGAAGGCAAAACCCGGCATGATGAAGTCTGGTTCGAAAATCTGACATCAAAGCGCATAAAACGACACTTTGGCAATCCCCATCCTGACAATGCCCGGTTCGCTTGCAGTACGTGTGGTCGGAAAATCTACTCCCGCTTTGGATTGCACAGCCATGAGCGTAGTTGTCGTGCACGAACTTAAATCATCTGTTAAGATGTAAAGGCTAAATGATGACTGCTTGGGACAATAATAAACTAATCTACAACAAAATATAATTATTCGAAGGTTATACTCACTTAATCATGGAGCATGTATTATTATAAATAAAAACCAATAAAAACCATGACCACCACCAACCACAATATATTGACATGTCATTAACGGTAGTGCATATGAAACAGTATAAGGCATATGCCTACTTACTTAGCTCCAACACCTTGACATGCTATTGTTTTGAGTGCATTAAGAGAACGCGGATTCGAATAAATGCTATTGTTAATGTGTAAACAAAATAACACTATTTAACGGAAATTATGCATAAAAGGCAGAGCAGTAGTGCAGAGCTGACTGACACTAGTCTATTTTATTTTAACCTAACTTTATAAACAACATGTCTACATAGGTACATCATACATCACCAGCCTATATCAGTCCACTGCTGGACACAGGCCTCTCCAAAAGGAGGATTTTGCCATAATCGCCACGCTTGGCAGGCGAGTTGGCGATCGCAGTTTGGCCAATGGTGGAGAGGAGACGCTGCTGCCCGTCTTCTTGTGGCGGCTCTCCTGTAGTCGCCTCTTACGACACCCATAGGAAGAGAAGGGGTGGTGCAATTCTTTGAACGTGCCGGCACCACACGAAACAACATGTTTGCCTTAAAGAAAATCGAATCATTTTGACCGTTATAATTTAGGCGCTATGCACACGGAGTAACTGCAGTTGACGCAACAATCAGTGTGTGTTGCCGTTTGCGGTTACTAAAAGCAACAATTAAAATTGCAGCAACCGTAATTGCTGCAATTTTAAATCAACTTTTGAAATCTTAAGTTAGTATTACTACAACTACGGTACTACGGTTCGGATGTTGAGCGCTGGGCGAAAGATGCACAGAAGACCGTTACGATAACGTGATTGGCTAGTAGTGGAACGCGCCTGCGCCGCCGGCCCGGGTCTGTTGTTAGCTCCGCGCACACGTGTCTCTGATACGACGATCGTCTCGTAAGATGCGCAAAGCGATCCCCACTCTTTGCCCCAGCGCTTAACAACGGTGCCGGACATTGTACTTGCAATACTTATACTATAAGTAATTACTAGTTGGTTACCGAGTGATACACTTTGCTGGTTGCAGAAAATAGCAACTCATCATAACTGGTACAAAGTCAATTGCTAGTTTAGGCAATTAAAATGTCCGATTGCAGTAACCGGGAAGAGTTGCGATTGCCGAAACTTGCGACTAGGGTTACTTCGGGTGCGCAGTTTTTCAATTCAGCTCTTGGAGTATTTATTTTAAAAAAACCCAACAACTTACCTACTTGGTTGACAAAGCTTGGTTGATGACGATATCAAATTTCGGACTTCACATAGTTTTTTTTTACATATTGGACAACATCACATACATTGCTCTGATCCTAAGGTAAGTAGCTAAAGCACTTGTGTTATAGAAATCAGAAACAACGACGGTACCTCAACACCCAGACCCGAGACAATATAGAAAAGTTCGTTTTCTACACTGACCCGACCGGGGATCGAACCCGGAACCTCGGAAAATGCGGCGCCATATAAAGTCCGGCGTGCTTGCCTCTCGGCTACAGAGGTAATGCATGTGCACAAGCTAGTTTCGGCTTAATATATTAACACCCTGTATGATCAGTATCAAATAAATGTAAATAAAAGTAATATAGCAGGTTACCCCATTATATTTATTACCCACTGAAACGTAGACCCAACCTCTACCCTAATTTACGCCGTCCTTTAGTTCATTTCAGGCTATTTAAGTTCAAATTATGTAGAGATTTTAGTTTACTATTTCCTTCTAATAATGGCCCAAACACAACAATTTCTATAAAACTTGACGACCTCCGTAGCCGAGAGGCGAGCACGCCGGACTTTAAATGGCGCCGCCATCTCTGAGGTTCCGGGTTCGACCCCCGGTCGGGTCAATGTAGAAAACGAACTTTTCTATATTGGCTCGGGTCTGGGTGTTGTGGTACCGTCGTTGTTTCTGATTTCTATAACACAAGTGCTTTAGCTACTTACCTTAGGATCAGAGCAATGTATGTGATGTTGTCCAATATTTATTTATTATAAAAACAACATAAAAATCTATAAACCGGGCAAGTGCGAGTCGGACTCGGCACGAATGGTTCCGTACCATTATCTATAAAAACCGGCTAGGGCGAGTCGGACTCGCGCACTAAGGGTCCCGCAGTCCCGCACCATTATCTATAAAAAAAAGAGGAAGAAAAAATACGTTTGTTGTATAGGAGCCCCCTTAAATATTTAGTTTATTCTGTCTTTTAGTATTTGGTGTTATAGCGGTAACAGATATACATCATCTGTGAAAATTTCATCTGGCTAACTATCATGGTTCATGAGATTTAGCCTGGTGACAGACGGCAGACAGACAGAGAGACGGACAGCGGAGCCTTAGTAATAGGGTCCCGTTTTACCCTTTGGGTACGGACCCCTAAAAATAACCAAGTACTTACCAAGCAACCAAGCATTCGGATGTTTAATTGTTACTTATCGATGAGTAAGCAAATTAAATTCGATGGGATAAGGGTTAAAGATTCCAATGTTTGTCACATAATATACTTGTTGTAACTAAGTAATTTAGCACTGGAAATCGTTAGGCTTGCCAATTTATTAAGCCTGGAGATATAAACAGCTAAGCACAAGGCGGTTTGTGTGGCTTTGGTCCCATAACGTTTTATGTAAATGGTTGTGGGACCAAGAAAGCAGGAAAAAAAGAAAAAAATACCATAATTTAACTAATCATTTTTAATCTAACTTCATCATCATCCTGTCCAGTCTTCACATTTCTAAACTTCCCGTTGTTCAAATAGTATTCGATCTCCTGCAGCGTCCTATCCTTAGTTTCTGGTAGCATAAAGTACAAAGCTAATAATGCAATAGCCATAGCCCCTGCGAAAACTGTAAAAGTCCCATGAAATCCAACTTCTTCCATCAGATATGGCGTCACTTTCAGGATCACCATCAAATTCAAAGCTAAAGTCACCCCAGACACAGCAACACCTGCTCCTCTATGAGCTAGTGGGAACATTTCCCCCAAGAATGTAAAAGGTATTGGGGTACACCCTAAGTTTGCTAATATAAAGTACAAGACTAGCAGAGTTAATGGAACCCATGAATGGTCCTTTGGGATAACGGATTTGAACACAAGAAACTGGTATCCGCAAACACTCAACAGCACAACAATTGAAGCGATACCTGTTGAAAATAACAATGTTCTTCGTTTCATCATCTTGACAAGGACAGAGGAAAATAAGGCACTGGCCGTAATAATCAGATCAATGCTCAAAGTGTAAAGGAACGACTGTTCCTTACTGCCACTGATCTCGCTGATGATAATCGACGCGTACGCAGGGAATGTATGTCTACCGCAAGCTTCTATAAGAACAGCTCCGAAAAAAACGATGAAAACCGGCTTCACGAAGTCCTTCCTACTGAATTTCTTGAAAAATTCTGTCAGTTTTTTAAATAATGTCGTTTTGTTTGATAAACGTGATCGTTGAGAATTTATCAGTTGGATGTGCTCCTGCTTTGACTTCTCACTACTGCCTCTCAACCAAGTAAATGCCTTTTCACTCTGATCGAACTTCTTGTTAGAGGCTAACCATGCTGGACTCTCAGGCCATGTGCAAACGTTAACAAAAGACAAGATATGCGGGATCAATCCAAAAATAGCCACAGTTCTCCAATGAAAGTAATTGCTTAAGATGTGCATTACGGTGTTTCCTAAGCACACAGCAGCAGTTTTTAGGTTCAGAAACATGCCCCTATGCTCTGGACTTGAGAACTCTCCAATTACAACTGCTCCTAGCGTGACGGTAGCTCCTGCTGTGATGCCACCTAATATTCTGCCTATCATGAGTGTGGTGACGTCTTGGGCGAAGTATATGATGATCCAGCCGCTGGTTCCTGGTAGGATGACCAGAGCATGGGCCAGCCTCCTGCCGTAGCATTCCATGAGGATGGAGGAGATGAAGAAACCCAACATGCTGGACAGGCCCACCGACGACGCTGCGAAAAATTAAAACTACGTTTTACTCAGATATTAAGGTTACTGGGTTTTGAGCTGCAAATCATTTAGATAAAAAATTCGCTTATTATTCTGCATAGTTTTGTATTAGTTAAGTATATAACAACTGGATTGTTTTGTTTGTGTAAAGCTTTGCTATTTAGGCTGTGGTTTTATAGCCATAAACTTTTATGGTTTGTAAAGAGATATTAAATTTATGTTGCTTTGGCTGAATCCATCTCCATTTACTGCATTGCGGTGTGGGGTGGCGCAGCTAAATCAAAGCTAATTGTAGTAGACAGAGCCCAAAGGGCCCTGCTTAAGGTATCCTACTTCAAAAAACGTAGAATCGCAACGCAATCTCTATACATTCTGGCTGACACTCTATCTGTCAGAAAGCTCTTTATACTACACATTATCTTAAAAAAACACCAAATATTAGACTATAACCCTGATGCTAGTGGAAAGAGAAGACATTTTAATGTAGCCGAGAGTATACAGACACGAACACAATTTGCCCGCTCACAGTTTCAGTATCTAGCATCGTATCTGTATAATAAGTGTAATAAACTTCTGCAAATTCACCCCCTGACACAACGCGAATGTAAAAGGAAGGTTGTAGCTTGGCTAAAAACCTTGGACTATGACGATGCTGAATGCCTATTGAAACGTCTTGTGTGAACTGTGTTTTATTAATTATATTTTAAAAGGATACCGTCTTTACACGTTTATTTTACTAATAACTTATGTACACTTTCAGTTACACACACATACACACACACACACACACACACACACACACACACACACACACACATGCACCTTTTTCTTTGTTTTCTGTAACCTGTTTTTTTGTTTAAGTAGGTAACTACTATGTTATTTCGTTTGTAACTTAGACGTAAGAGTGTGTTGAGGAAGAGCGACTTCTTCTGGCACAGGTGCTCTTCGCACTTAATAGAAGAAGTCAACCTTTATGTTTGTAAAAGACTATTGTGTTTAAACGAAATAAAATTATTATTATTATTATTATTATTATTATTAAATGGCTGAAATTACTGAATTTGAGACGATTTATCTCTAGATCTAGACCGGTTATTTATTTCTGATTGACAAATATAGTTTTTCCTGTTACAAATTCCAAGATAACAAGACAATCGGTTTTATTTTGTCGTGTCTAATTGCACGATTATAAATTGTAAAATCGTTTAATTGTTTTGCACTGTAGTAGCCTAGAAGCAATGTCTGGGTTACGCGAGGCCATTTATATCAAGTTCCGTTGATATCGATATACCTAGCTACACTATAAAAGTATACAATACATACTATAAATAATCAAAATTGGAGATTAATACAGACAGGATTATCCTGGCAGAGACGCTCCATGTAATCATAAGAAGCTAATTAATTTAATATTATTTGTCGAGTCTAAAGATAAGGTATTTTGTTCTTGAAGGCTACTCAATCAACCATGATCCAAAGCCGATATCAAGGGTCGTCTGTCCTTCACGCAGTGGAAGTGTCTTAACTAAAAATGAGAACAAATGAAAGCCTACATTACACATTGACTACTTACCTAGCCAAGAAGCCGTGTCCAGGTCGACTTTGATAGTTGAGTTGGGGTCTTTAAGGCCTGGTAGAAGACAAGAGGGGTAGCTCAGCATCATCCCCTGCCCCAGCATGTTTAGCAGCACTCCTAACACCGTCCATGACTGGAACAAGATGGTTTTAATGTTAGCTACTATCTATTTTTCCATCATCAGAGAGCCAACCAGAGCGACCTGGAAAGCCTTGAATAGACGAACCAAAGTTGGCGTTTGTACGCGTTGACGATAACCTGAAAAATTGGATACTGGTTGCCATTTTGATGCTTCCTCCTAAACCATGGGCCAGCTTCTCTCATGTCTGGCATGTTCTGATCTGACAGCTCCACAAGTCCAGACCGTTAAGAATGCGCCACCGGTAGTGGGATCGTTTGGGGGATATGGGTCATCAAAATTTTAACAGAATTTTTATCGACACGAAAGTAAGGAGTTTTGTAATTCTTTTTTTTTATTTATTTAGGAAATCAGCGGCGATAAAATTATGTTCTAATACTTACTGCGCGTAATTAATCGTGCGTGCATACAGATCAGCCATATTACCGCAAATACACGCGTATTACGTAGTTACGTAGTAACGAACTGATACTTTTCAAATTCAAATTAAAATCATTTATTTCAAGCGACACATGGCTCATAATAGTAATCAAGACAAAACAAGAAACAAACAAGAAAATACTACATCTTACGAGGTGAGCTTCAGTTGCACAAAAGAGGGCCTGCCTAACTTAAAAGTTGGTATAATATATGATGAGTGCTTGACTTCCAAAAAGTGGTACTATCCTAGAAGATGTGGCTTAGCAAAATTATACATGTCAGATATTTATCTTAATTTGCTTTTAAGTTCGAAATTTACAACGTATACTTATAATGGGTCATTTTTGGTGCTTTACGTATTTTAAATTAAATCAGGCACAACCGACTAAATGCATTTGACACACCTAAATCGAGGAAAGTCAAATACAGGTCACTAGAGATTAAAAAAGGACATGTCACAAGGAATGTAAGGGGCCAATTCTATTAATATTTTATGAGTAAACAGGTTGAAAACGTTTTCAGTGTTATTGGTTATTGCTATACTAAATTTTCTAGTTTTTTTTTCAATAATAGCCGATGTACTCAAGATTTGCTTATGTTATTAAATTAGGAAAAAATATTTATTTGAAAAAGAAACTGGATAATGATATCTTTGGATTTTCCTCCTTCCATATTTTCTATGTATACTATGGCTAAGGTGATTAATATGTATCTAGTTTTTTTTTCAGATAAATATATTAAATTTGAAGTAATAATAATTACTTCTAATTTAATAAGCTAGTATGGCACTTTTTATATCACTAATAAGTTTTTCCATATCACAATAAAACGCAATTAAACTTTTTCCCGGTTTCAAATCATCTATACCTACCTACCTTAGGTTCTCGATCATTCGATACACTTATGGTTTTAAACCTGATGGGTCAAAATGTCTGAATTTTTCCTACCTTTCTGTCACTCATGTATTTGTAAATTTAAGTACTTTTTGGAAACACCACTCTTATTTTAATACACATTTTTATCACACCACCTTTTTAACACACTTAAATTTCGGGATTTCATCCCTACACGCGCACCAAATAAGTGAGGCTTGTGGGAGGTAAACCTTACGCAATTTCTCGAAATAAAAATTACCTGTTTTAAGAAAGGAGCGACCATCCTTAGCGTTCGTTACCATCTGAACGGCAGACGGAGATATTATGATCGAATCTTATATTTGATTCAATAAATGTAACGAGTTGAAGTTATTACCATAAAACCTTAAGTTTAAATACTTATGCAAACGCTACGTTTACCGGGAAGTTATAAAATGAATAAAAAATAAAAGGGTGAATATGAAATACCTAAGTTGTGTTATTTTGGTAACTTGTTTGCATTCTATCATATAAGTAAAAATAACTTCAGCTTTAACCATTGCTTAAGCAACCGTTATGTTAAAGAAACCGGTCGGGTCAATGTAGGAAACGAACTTTTCTATATTGTCTCGGTTCTGGGTGTTGTGGTACCGTCGTTGTTTCTGATTTCTATAACATAAATACCTTAGCTACTTATCTTAGGATCAGAGCAATGTATACAATGTGATGTTGTCCAATATTTATTTATTTATTATTACCTATCATTATTAGTAAGATTTCTAAATACCTAGCTACCTACACGGTACACCTATAAAAAATTCAGTGAAATAAGCTTAAACTTGATTTCAAAATGAAATAAATTAATTTAATTATTTCTTCCCATTATTAAAAAAAAAATGTACCTTCCCATCCAACCCAGCAAAAAACAAAAAAATATTTCTGAAATCAATACAAATAACAAACTAAGCTGTCGTTGTTTCTGATTTCTATAACACAAGTGCTTTAAGTACTAACTTTAAGAGTGTAAGCAGCATGTAAGTGAAGCTGTCCGATATTTTTTATTTTTATTTATTTAAGGCAGTTTTTCTTATTTGTCGGCGCAGCAGCGGCGCGACATCAGCATGCTTGGTGTACGCGGTACAGAAAGTATGGAATCTGTGCCGCGCTGCTCCTGCGCATGCCGAGCCAATCAGGAACGATCCATTATGATATAGGCGTTCGGTAAGCTTTCTGTACCGCGTATACCGAGCATGCTGATGCCGCGCCGCTGCTGTGCCGACAAATCAGAAAACTGCCTACGCCTTAAAATAAAATTCTTTCTTTCTTTCCGTCGCTAAATCTCAATCATTTAGGTTTAAAATGTGTGATTAATTGAATAGGTTATAAGTTGGTATTAATTATAGTTGACTCGAATGTATCAGCAGCCCCCTTGCCAAAAAGGTAAATCTACCCTGAAATTGTGTGTTGCGTTGCGTTAGTATGAACAAAATTGTTTCGTTTATGAGGAAACGGCGTAAAAAAACCGGCCAAGTGCGAGTCGGACTCGCGTAAACTTCTGCAAACGGACAAATTCTGCAAAGTGCTACAAATGCAATTTTTTTAGGTTTAATAGTTGACCCCAAATTGAGTTGGAAAGACCAGCCCCCTAACCATGAACTCTTAAAACAATCTCAAAGTTGTCAAATTTGTCAATTTTGGTACGTCATTTCATACAAAATTTGACAGAAATGATAATGTTTGACAGATTTGTGATTGTTTTAACAGTTCATGGTTAGGGCCCTGATAGATAAAGTATGCAACAAATTAAACAGTTTTTCTTTTGCTTTATACAAACCAGAGCCAGAGTCGCCAGTCTGCAGACAGCAGTTACAGCCTACTTTGCATATGTCGAGTCAGTCCTAAGATACGGTTTATTGATTTGGGGAAATGGTCTCGACATTGCCAGGTTGTTTATAGCGCAAAAATGATGTATCAGATCCATTTGCAATCTGAGATCTGACATATTATCATCTCTGTTTAGCCTAATGGTCGACTGGTAGAGAATGCCTCATGGCATTAAGTCCACCTATTTTATGATTTTTCTTAAATCTGTGCAATAAAGTTTAAATAAATAAATAAATATCATGCAAGCCTTACTTCATCTCCCTCAATATATTAACTCTGCCTTGCCTTTATGTACTTGAAGAAGGAATCTTTGTCAAGCAAAATAAAAAGTTATTTACACAAGCTTGGCAACTGCATCCAAGAAATACACGTAAACCCAATAGGCTAGTATTAGAAACTGCTCTAAAGTCAGCACGATTTAGAAAGAATAGTTATGCTATGTGTGTTAAAATATTTAATAAAATTCCTGACCATTTTAAAGATGTTCCGATTAGTCGCTTTAAATTCCTTCTTGGGAAATGGTTACCTATTGGAAAGGGCTTTTTATTCGATAAATGATTTTTTGGAACACTAGCCTACATGGCAATATTATGTCACATAGTTATTATTATCATTATTTACATTTGCATTGCTTTATTACATGCTTGCTATTTAACATATGTACTTATCTTTTGTTTGAGCAGTTGACATTTCGAATATATTTTTTTATGACATTATGGGTGGTAAAAATATGTAATCCTTATATCATTATTTCAATAATTTATATCAAACTTGTTATAAATTTGCATGCTGTGTAGAATGGCTAAATAGTTTAAAAGTACCAATTTTTTTTTAGAACATCTGAATTGTAATCACCCTATTTACAGCAAATAAAGATATTTGTATTTGTAAGAAGGGTTCCGTACCATTATCTAAAAAAAAGGGAATAAACACGTTTGTTGTATGGGAGCCCCTTAGATATTTATTGCATTCTGTTTTATAGTTTTGTTGTTATAGCGGCAACAGAAATACATAATCTGTGAATATTTCAACTCTCTAGCTATCACGATTCATGAGATAGGAGGTACAGCCTGGTGTCAGACGGACAGACAGACAGACATACGGACAGCGGAGCCTTAGTAATAGGGTCCCGTTTTACCTTTTGGGTACGGAACCCTAAAAATTAATGCTACTCGGACGCATCGGCCAATGGAGTGGAAGAGAGATAGATGCATCACAAGGAGAACGCTAAGGCCGATCGTGCCTCTCTTCTCTATCGCTTATTCCGCGCTCTCGCTCGAACGCGGAACGTGATAATTTTTCGTGCATGCATCCGGTCATCGGTTGACGTTGTTTGCCACTTCAAAAAAAAAAAAAAACCCAAATCTCTTCTATGAAACCTGATATCCACCAAGTGAAGAAGTATGAAGCAGTTTCATACCTCCCATCAGGGGCGTGCGGTGCATAAAGGCAATTAGGCAGTGCCTACCTGATAATTAAAATGAGTTACGCAGTAGGTACACTTACATATGTTGATTATTGATGAAAACCACTGATTTTCATCACTAAAACACATTATAAGTATCTACTGCCTACCTCCAAATAAAATCAATGCCGGCCACTGACTCCCATTACCGGTGATTGTAATAATCCGAAGGGTTCCGTCAGAAAAAAAGTTTGAGCACCGCTGTGTTAGGATATTGCTTTTTAAAATTGCTTAAAAACTAGACTCGTGGCTAAGCCATTGTCTCTCTCTCTCTTTCTCTCTTCAGCGTGTCTGATTGATCGCGTGATGCCATTCTATTGGTCTGAACTATTTACTATTGATATTGGCTAATAAAAGTACTAATCTAACAATTATCACCCGGCTTCGTTTGTGAGTGATTTAGTTTAGCGCAGTTTTTTGCGATTTTCCATCATTTAATATTTTTTAGCGCTGTGACAGTAATTACTAAAGTTAAGGAAACCATGCCGTGATTGTGAGACATCATAATTATCCTACCGACCATATTATTTAGTGATATTTATCAATTGTGCCGTGGGACGGCCGTAAAGAATACACTTCCCCACTGCCAACAGGAGGCGTGTAGTAAGAGGCGAGTTAATCCTGAATACGAGACGGGGAGCAGCGTCTGCGTGCGAAATAATAAAAAAACTGCGTTCGCCAACCCGCCTGCCAAGCGTGGCGAGTATGGCAAAAACCCCCGATGACAGAAGTCACCGCGGAGGACTATGTTCAGCAGTGGACGTCCTGTGGCTGAAATGATGATGATAATGATATCACTTGAAGCTGCATCTCCGTGCTTTGGAAGCACGTTATAGGTAGCTAAGTTGATCCCCGCTGATATCGCTTGATAATGGTCGTGAAGCCTAGTCGGAGGCTTTAACGCGGTTGACTACATCTGCCAGTACCTCAGCCTCACCCCCTGGTCTTACAACACCCTTTCATTATTCCGCACTGGAAGCCCCGTAGTGAAATAAGGTCTGGAGCACCTCATAGTTGAGGTAACTCCTGGAGAGTTGTACTTTACTTTTCATCTGTGGTTATTAAGCAAATTAATTAATTAACTAATCATACCAATGAATTAATTCTTAGTCCCAATCTAAAGGTGACCGCGCAGCTATGAACACTGCAAGACCCGCAACCACCGCTGTCATTGCATTTTAGAATTCTTTGTTTGAAATCTTATGAGGTGCGCCCAGCGTGCCCAGCAAGCGTATAATACGGCCATAACGTCATATAAGTGTATGCGTGGACTTTGTCCGATGCGCGAGCGCACGGTTAGGTTCGCGTACTACTACTACTTTGGTAATACACGTGTAAGTTTATTTACACTACTGAATGTAGGACTAGGTATAGAAATCGTTTTATTTTCTTTTATGCTAGACCATTTAAGTTTAATGCAAGGTAATTACCAATTGTATTTATTATAATAGTATACACGTATTACTAAAAGTATTACACGTCATTAATATATTTTTTATTCTAACGTTTAGCTAAAGCACTTGTTTTATAGAAATCAGAAATAACGACGGTACCACGACACCCAGACCCGATACAACATAGAAAAAATAGTTTTCTACATTGATCGAACCCGGAACCTCACAGATGGCGACGCCATAGTCCGCGTGCTCGCCTCTCGGCTACGGAGGTCATCAAACTGTTTCCTATTCTGTTATCATGACCCATCATCGTCATCTCACCCTTGAAAGTCCACACCTGCACATGGCCTCCCCTACAGAACAGAACGCAACAGCGAGTGGCTCTGGGCTGTTGCATTCCAGCTGCTGCCCGCAACCTGACTAGGTCATCAGTCCATCGTGTGGGGCCGGGCCAGGCCTGCGGGGGTTCTATATACGCTGCACCTTCCGGATCCTCGTCGCCACTTGAAAACCTTCCCATCGCTACTTTAGCTAAGCAATTCTAAAAGATGCGTGACTTTGGTTTTTCTACGAATCTCCGAAATAAGGAATTTCGGAGATTTCATCCTATCTTCCAGAGAAACGCGAATTCTATTCTGTGCTTTGTAGGGCCTGTGCCCGCTTTAGTTAAGCTGAGTCTATATCCTCTAATCCTAAGAAAATAAGGTACTAATATTACAAATGCGAAAGTTTGTAAGTATGGATGTTTGGATGTTTGTTACTCCTTCACACAAAAACTATGACTAAGATGAAATTTTTCATGCATATAGAATATGATCTGGATTAACATATAGGAAACTTTTTATCCCGGTTATATTTTTTTTTTTTTTTTACCACCGCTTCGGGACTACATGTCGGCTGGTGATGAGAAGAAGCGGCGCAACAAACTCAGTAACCTTTGTCAGCCTGTGTTTATTACAGGAAATACAATAACAAGATAGTGTAAGTGCGAGCTAGGCAGGTTATTAAGTCCATGCACTCTTGTCGTTCAAGTAATCTTCAACTTTGTAATATCCTTTTTCCATAAGGATTTTTTAAATGTGGTTTTTGAACTTATAAACAGGCAAGTCTACAAGAGTTTGTGGTACTTTATTAAATATTTTTATACATTTCCCCAAAAATGAATTACCTACTTTCTTTAATCTGAAGCTCGGAACGGCAAGTTTATTTTTATTTCTAGTATTATAATGATGTGAATCACATTTAAGGCTAAACGAACTAATGTTTTTTCTAACATACATAATATTATCAAAAATGTATTGTGACGCTACTGTTAATATTTTAATATCTTTAAAGACCTCCCTCAGAGAGTCACGAGGCCCAAGACAATATATTGCACGTACAGCTCTTTTCTGCAACATGAAGATTGATTCGATGTCAGCAGCTGAGCCCCATAGCAATAGACCATACGACAAAAAACTATGAAAATAATTAAAATATACTAGTCTTGCCGTTTCGACATCAGTTAAAAGCCTTATTTTCCTCACAGCATAAGCCGCTGAACTGAGCCTTCCTGACAAGGCAATTATATGGGGACCCCATTGCAGTCGGGAGTCTATAGTAATTCCCAAAAAGGTTGTTGAATCGACTGCGTCTATGTGATCGTCTGACATATTAATATGCGTACTGACCTGCCTCACATTGGGCATAGTGAATTTGATGAGCTTGGTTTTTTTTGCATTAAGTAAAAGATTGTTAGCAGTAAACCATCGTAGTACTTGAGAGAGAGCATTATTTACATCGTCAAAGGTTGCTTCACCTCTGTCAGTTTTAAAAATCAATGACGTATCATCTGCAAACAATACTATCTCACACAGATCTTTAGTAAAGTAAGGAAGGTCATTTATATATATCAGGAATAATAAAGGTCCCAATATAGAGCCCTGGGGCACACCCATGCGTAATGGAGCCCCGGATGAGTCAGTTCCATTGACATTAACTGTTTGCGTTCTATCTGTGAGGTATGACTCTAACAATTTTCCTGACTCATTTGAGACACCATAATGCCGTAATTTCATTAATAACGTTTTGTGATCTACACAATCGAAAGCCTTAGACAAATCGCAAAAAACCCCTAAAGCATCCTGCTTACTTTCAAATGCATCAAAGATATGCTTAATGAGTGCAACTCCCGCATCAGTTGTGTTTCTCCCCTTTGTGAAACCAAACTGATTCTCATGCAATAGTTTGTTTATTCTGAAGTGTGATAAGAGTTGATTGAAGATTAACTTTTCAAATATTTTACTAAGAGCTGGTAAAATTGATATCGGTCTATAGTTAGAGGGATCACTTTTATCTCCGGATTTAAATAAGGGTATGATTTTGCTGTACCTCATCAAATTAGAAAACGAACCTTCATCAATACACTGATTAAATATACAAGCAAGATGCGTTGCTATACTATCAATTATATAGTTGATTATATTAACTGAAATGCCCCATAAATCTTCTGTTTTTTTCATATTTAACTCTTTAAAAGTTTTTACAATAACTTCGGGATTTATATGCCTAAAATTTAGAATAGAAGTACATTTTTCGACATTTGATTTCAAAAAAGTTTCCGCAAGACCTTGTGAAGAGTTTAAATTACTAGTTGTAGCAATAGGTATATTAGAAAAAAAATCCTTAAACGCGTTTGCTACCTCATTGTCGGATTGAATAATTTTATTATCAACGTTAAGGCTAATTGTGCGATCTAATTGTTTATTTTTGCATGTTTCTTTATTAATAATGCTCCAAGTGGCTTTTATTTTATTTTTGGAGCTAGCAATAATATCACGAATGTAATTTGATTTGGCTACTGAACATACTTTTTTAAAGATTTTAGAGAATTTTTTCACATGCTCAATAATTTTAGGGTCTTGAGTTTGAGCTTTAAGTTCATGTAATTCATATAATTTTCTTCTACTTTTATGAATACCGGTTGTGACCCAGTCGCTGAATTTACATTTATTTGTATTTATTCTAAGGTGTTTTTGCTTAAATATATTGTTAAACTCATCTTTAACAAATCCAAACAAATTTTCATAGATTATAGATGGAGGAGTGAGGAGGGAATGTATGGTGGACATTTCTGACCTACAATAGAGGACGCTGTAATCAATAAACAAAGAAAAAATACTTAGGTAAGGTTTTTATTTGACAGATATAAAATAATATCTTAGTTAGAAATTAAGGCATTGAGAACTTTCAAAGATGTATCCTCCGATTCTAAACAATTTGATAAGGTTGTGTAATCGCTAGTTAATTATTATTTCTAGAATATAAATAACTTATAATATTATAACTAACTAATTATACATTTACATTAAATTCGTTCTTCCGCTGACGCTACTCAAATTATTTTTAAAATCCAATTGTAAATAGGTACCAAACCTTTTTTTTGACGTTGAAATCGAGAAAAAATATCGATAATATTTTTTTCCCATACTAGTGCCAAATACCTAAGTTATTTACTCTTTAAAATAACTCTTAGTAAAAGTTATTGTACTTATATTAATAGTAGAATCAACGTTTCTTAAATTAAAATATTACCGCTAAGCTTAACATCAAAAAATAAAAAATAAAAACTATATTTTTACACATAACTAACAGCTGATCCACCTAATCAGTTATTACTTAACTATGTAAATTAAAAAGCTGTTGCGTTATATCAGTAGGATCGAACCATAGAAATATTATCTCTAATCTGAGGATCAAACAATAAAAGAAAATACACCATTTGTTCAGTGCACCCCACGAAATATTTTTTTTCATAATTCGATCGAAGTTCATAATCAACAGAAGTAATTTTTCTGTAGGTACGGTTACTTCTATATATTTTTATCTCAAATAGATAATATCGAAATCAAGATTTTTTTTTTGCTTCTCCATACAAACTTCTTGCCTACCTCGATGATATGTATGGAGCATCTGAAAAGAAATTTACGATTTCGATGTTGTTCCCATAGGAAAAGTTGTTGTATATGACCAGCTGGTCACGTGGTTTTAAGGAGTGTCCCTTTCTCTTGTACACCCTGTATAATAATCAGGTAGATAATTTATACATAACAGAAAGTCTCTCGGCTGTCCAATGACTAGAAAACGGTGAACTAAAACAATATTAATATAAATTTACAAAAACAAACGTACAGCACGTGGCACCGAAGTTGAGCGCTAGGCGAAAAGTGCGCGGAAGATCATACGATTACATGATTGGCTAGTAGTGCGACGCGCCTGCACCGCCGACCGGGATTGGTTGTTAGCTCCGCGCACACGCGTCTCTGATACGATGATCGTCTCGTAAGATGCGCAAAGCGATCCCCACTCTTTCCCCCAGCACACTTCGGTGCCGCGTACTGTACCAGAAAGTAACTTTCTGATATATTTTTTATAGCTTATTATACATATATTTCTGATTCACCGTTAGGCTAATATTTAAATTACGAGCTATCCTTATATATCACATTAACTTTCTACTAATTACAAGAATTTTTCCAAATTTTTGCTGTTACAGATTACTTCTTAATTTCCACAAGCATTCTCTCTTTACTTTCCACGTCTCCGTTATTATTATCTTCGAAGTGACCAGTTTTGAAGTAATTCTCTATTTCTTGTAACGTTCTATCCTTCGTTTCTGGTAGAACGAAGAACAGAATAATAAGGCACGCGGATGTAATTGCCCCGAATACTGCAAAAGTGCCATACACCTTGACAGTGAGCATCAGATAAGGGGTAATCAAAAGCCCTATGTTCACACAAATAGAGATCACAATTCCCGATAAACATGAACCTACACTCCTGTGTTCTAAGGGAAAGATTTCACCCAACAAAGCTATGGGGATCGGGGTACAACCCTGATTCGCCAAAATGAAATACAAAACGAACAGTGAAATAGGTATCCATGTCCTGTCTTTAGATATCATGTCATGAGAACTGAAATACAGATATGCGCAGACCAAAGCCAATACTATGACGGATCCGAAACCTGTGGTGAACAGCATGAGTCTTCGTCTCATGATCTTGACGATGACTGATGAAATGGTAGCACTCAATGCAATGATCAGATCAATGGCAAGAGTATAGTAGAACGCTTCTCCCTTATTTTCTGTGACTTGGATGATAATTTCCGCAGCATAAGCCGGAAATATGTGGCGTCCGCTGAACTCGAGCAAGACGAAACTGACCGTTATGATGAATAATGGTTTGTAGAAGTCCTGTCTTCCGCATTTCTTAAAGAAGTCCAGAGCTATTGATTTAATGTTCATATTCTTTTGCGGGGTTTGAATGCGTTGGATCCTGATCATATCAGTCATTTCTCTTCTAGACAGGTCGTTGTCGCCTCGAAGGAATATGAAAGCATTTTCGCTTGCGTCAAACTGTTTTTTGGAGGCCAGCCAAGCTGGGCTTTCGACCCAAGTGCAGATGATGGCAAACGAGATGATGTAGGGAGCTGTAGCTATCAGTGCGAGTGTTCTCCAATGGTAGAAGTGTCCGAAAGCGTGTACGAGAGCGCTTCCGATGCAGACTGATGCGGTTTTAAGATTGAGGAACATGCCTCTGTTCTGTGGGCTGGCGTATTCTCCAATGGCGACTGATCCTAGCGCGACGCAGGCGCCGCTGGTGAATCCTCCTAAGATTCTGCCAAGCAGAAGGAAGCCGACGTCGTTGGCGAAGTAGATGCAAGGCCAGCCCAGGATCCCGGGCACCTGCACGATGAGGTACGTGATGCGGCGGCCCCACACGTGCATGAGGTAGGAGGAGACGATTATGCCCGGAATAGCGGAGAAGCCAACTGATGACGCTGGAAGAAGAAAAATAAGATTGTAATAATATAATTTAAATTAAACATTTTTTTAGGGTTCCGTAGTTCTGACAAGGAATCCCCTACCCTTATAAGAGTAGTACCCATGTATGTGTTTGTTTGTCTTTTTGTCTAAAATCATTCTACTAAACGTGTGTGTACAATTTAAACCGCCCCCCCCCCCCCCCCCCTTCTTAAAGCTAAACTATTGGCTTGAAAAATCTGGAAAAAATCATGATAAGAGTGCTTTTTATGATCTTTCAAGGAAGATAATAACGGTTAAAATTGATCAGTTAGTTAAAGAGTAATAGTCCTTCAACTTAGTCGTTCAAAAATTCCTTAGAGGAACACAATTAAAATGACATAAATGAAACAATTGCTGAAATATATTGTGGTAACGACGGGCAACTACGGAACCCTATACTGCGCGTGGCACGACACGCACTTGGCTTTTTTTAGTTCAGTCCTAGTTGAAAACTACCCTTGCAGTATTTATTATCTTTGTGGTCTATCTATCTATTTATTTAAAGGCAAATAAAGAATTTGATTTGATTTGATTTGGTAATACATGGTGACTAGATAACAGATAGTCTAATTAAACATACGTAAATGCGTTTATAAACATGCATGACTTGTTACAAATGCTTGTTCTCATCACACAAATATTTGCCCCTTGCGGTATTCAAACCCGCACTGATCGTCAATAGTTAATATGGAAGTGGTATAACATTATTCTGTCTCATGAATCGATATTTTGATTAACACTGTTCAAATTGTATTTGAGGAGACAACAAATAAAAAAATGAGACGGACGAGCTGATAATATCTGTCAAACACAAATCGTAAAATTAGTCGGTTAAAAAACCACAGTATAATTATTTATGTTACAGAGTTTTTTTACTTAATTTTAATATAATTAAAAGGTGCCCAAAAGTTATTGGCGGAGGTTTCCATTTCCTATTTTTTACTTACTATTGTTATGTACGAAAATAAAAATAAAAATGCTGATATCAAATTTCTGACTTCACCATAAAGGTATATTTTACACCGAGACATTTTAGTGGTTGTATTCCCGCGTCAGAACGATTTAACTTTAGTAGTACTATCAAACCATGCGAGTTTTTATTTCTTAAATAAAAATGTTTTTGTTCTTTACTAATCAAAAAATGAAGAAAAGAAAAGGCCGTGTGGTGCCGGCACGTTAAAAGAATTGCACCACCCCTTCTCTTCCTATGGGTGTCGTAAGAGGCGACTACAGGAGAACCGCCACAAGAAGACGGGCAGCAGCGTCTCCTCTCCACCATTGGCCAAACTGCGATCGCCAACCCGCCTGCCAAGCGTGGCGATTATGGCAAAATCTTATCTTTTGGAGAGGCCTGTGTCCAGCAGTGGACATCAGTCCACTATATCACAGCCTTTATCAATAGGCTGGTGATGATGATGATGATGAATCAAAAAAATAATCATCAACTCGAAAGCGTGAGAAACGATAGTTTCTTTTACGAGATGTGACGTAGGTATTTGGGTACTGCCTGCCGCACAAAATAAATGTTTAAAGTAAAAAAAGCTCCCGCACAAAGTAATACAGCATAAACTGCATCGCACGCGCTGCAGGCGATTTGAATTAGAATGCCTACAGGTGATTTGAATCCAAAAAAACCGGCCAAGTTTCGTACTATTATCTATAAAAACGGCAAAAAAATCACGTTTGTTGTATGGGAGCCCCATTGAATTTTTATTGTATTCTGGTTTTTAGTATATGTTGTTGTAGCGGCAATAGAAATACATCATCTGTGAAAATCTCAACTCTCTAACTATCATGGTTTTTTTTTTTACTTGAGATGGGCTTACTCTTGACCCCAATCTTGCTCTAGAGCATAGATGGGATCTACGATGGAGCGAGCTTGCCCAGAAGATGCATATTCACTCTGGACTTAAAAAGAGTCAGGTTATATGCACTCGGAAATACAGACGCAGGCAGGGAATTCCAATCTTTAGCTGTGCGCATTATAAAAGATGATGAGAAGCGCTTAGTGCGGATTATGGGTATATCAACTAAGAACGGATGGTAGCCGGCCGTGCGTCTGGATGTCCGATGGAAGAAAGGTGACGGTGGTATGAGCTCATGCAGCTCATGAGCACACTCTCCGAAGTACAATCTGTAGAAGACCGATAGGCAAGCAACTTTGCGGCGGTGAACCAGGCTGTGCAGCTTGGACGCCACCAGTTTTTTATCGCCTATTATTCTCTTGGCTCTGCGTTCCACCGAGTCTAGTGCAGCAAGTTGGTATTTCGCCGAGCCGTCCCAAAGGTGGCTGCAGTACTCCATGCAAGATCGGACTGGGCTTTGTAAAGAGTTAAAAGCTGTCCAGGCGTGAAGTACCGCTTGACTTTATTCAGGACGCCCAACTTTCTAGCTGCAATTTGAGCCTTAGACTCGATGGTGGTGCCAAAGTTGAGGTCAGAGGACAACTCCATGCCAAGAAGTTGTAGAGTGTCGGTCACTGGAACAGATGTACCTCGGAAAGTAGGAGAAAGGGTGAAAGGACTCCTTTTTGTAGAGAAAAGACACGCCTGCGTCTTAGAGGCATTGAAGCTGACGAGATTGTCATCGCCCCACAGGGAGACATTACTTAACGTCAGGCTCGTACGCTCAACCATGGCCTCTCTCAGTCTTTGGACCTCAACTCCACTGGCTCCTGCACTAGACAGATACTTCTCCGTGACAGTACTGTCATCTGCGTACCCAACAATACCTGAAGATAGCAGGTCATTAATGTGCAGCAGGAAAAGAGTCGCAGAGAGCACAGACCCCTGAGGAACTCCGGCGTCAATGGCCTTGAGGTCAGAGGAGCAGCCGTCAATGACTACTTGGATCGACCGTTCTCTCAGGAAGTCAGCCACCCAGCTACAGAAGCCAGTGGGGATACCGTACGCTGGAAGCTTGCTCAGCAGACTCGCATGCCAAACCCTGTCGAAAGCCTTCGAAATATCCAGCGACACTGCGAGAGTTCATGAGATACAGCCTGGTGACAGACGGACAGACAGACAGACGGACAGCGGATCCTCAGTAATAGGGGACCCTAATTACCCTTTGGGTACGGTACTTTATAAACTTCATTAATCTATTGTACTACTAAAATAGAACCATTTCACTTCGGGGAAAAAACCACTAAAATGTCTCGGTATATATTATGCATGCATGTGTTAACACAGGCCTTTTACCTAACATCCTGTAGTAAGTACTATGTAAATAAAGAAAGCAAATAAAGAATTTAAATTTGAATGTATTATCTGTTGTTTACCAAATAACTTAAACGCCTTGGCAATAAAACTTAGGGCGTTAATTTATTTACTTGTATGTTTAAGTTTTATTTACTAATTACGCGTTGATAAGGTGTTTTTGCATTCGTTCCGCATTAGCCTTGAAATTACAAAATCATTGTTTTCATTGTAACTCTAATTAAATTTACCATACGCACATAATTCTTCCGTAAATACAAAAGTTTATCAGATTGCAAACAACTCGAAAATTAATTAACTAAGCGGTAATCATACAACACAATTTGGTTTGAACAAGAGTTAATTATAATGATCTGATAGTGATTATTAGCATAATATTTATTTAAAAAAAAATTGTAATAATAAACTGTTTTTAACACGACTTGCCCTAGCCATCAAATAAAAAGTTTGGAAGTTTTTAACCGACTTCAAAAAGGATGATGTTCTATTATATATGTTCGACGGTATACAGGTTGTACAAAAGAATGGGACACTCCTTAAAACTACGTGAGGTAAGAATTAAAAAGAAAATACTGCGGTTTGTTGATTGGGATGACGTATGCATAACTGAATTAAATATGGAACGTAAGACCTTATGAATAGTTACAAAACCAGAATAATGTAGGTTTACATTTAAATAGACCTGGGCGGTAACCACAAACTCTTAAAACAATCTCAAATCTGTCAAACTATCATTTCTGTCAAATTTTGTATAAAATGACGTACCAAAATTGACAGATTTGAAAACTTTGAGATTGTTTTAAGAGCTCATGGTTACCGCCCAGGGCCATAACCATGAACTCTTAAAACAATCTCAAATCTGTCAAACATTATCAAATCTGTCAAATTTTGTATGAAATGACGTACCAAAATTGACAGATTTGACAGCTATGAGATTGTTTTAACCATAGATATAGAATGTACAAGATAGACAAAGGCTCATTGCAAATGATACAAAAAATGTGACACGTATGTGTGTGTGTAGTAGTGTTGTTCAAGCCACAATTTTTTTATCGATAAATTGCAACCGGCATCAAATTGATTTGGCACAAGTCACAATCGCCGCGGACCGTGAAGCACCTAAAGTTAAACTTAATCTTTAAACAAAAAAGAGGTGAAAATCAGTATCACGGAAAGGATACGGGGCTTTCTGGGCTTGTAAAGTTAAGATATGGTCGAAAAAAGGTCATATTTTTGTTATGCAAACTTCACAGTCTGGAAACTGAGAAATCTGAAAAACAAGTTTACTCGCATTAAATCGAAAAATGAGTAATTGAATATTGTGAACAAGTTTATATAATGGAAAATAAGAAAACGGTCGTTTTAAATATGTCATCATCATCATCATCATTTCAGCCACAGGACGTCCACTGCTGAACATAGGCCTCCCCCAGTGACTCCCAGATCGGCCGGTTGGAAGCAACCTGCATCCAGCGTCGTCCTGCAACCTTTACCAGGTTGTCTGCTCAAATATTAAAATGTAACATATTTAAAACAATTTCATATCATAATTTCATTTCAACATATACCTTATAATCACAGAGTTAATATTATACCACTTACAGTAGGTGGTTCTGTGTTCATTGAGTTGGGCATCAAACACAGGTGTCAATCGAATGAAATAAATGCACTTCAATAATCGTGACATAAAGTATGTTTTTTTTAAGTAGGTATTCTGATTAATTGATTAATTTTGTTTTTGTTTATTTGTAATATTTTTTTTAAATATATCTTTATTAATTTTGTTTTTGACGAGAAAATATTGTTACTTGTCTGTTTTTTTTAATTTTGTTCCTTATTTTCTTACTATAATATGATGTCAAAATTATTTAATATCCTCTAAATAAATTAAAACATACTTGATGTCACAATTCTTGAAATGCTTTTATTTTATTTAACTGACACCTGTGTTTCATTCCTAACTCGAAAATAATAATAATAATATACGTCGAAAATTTCTTTTAACGAAACATCTGTCCTCAAAATGTTTACTGCAAACTGTTGACTGTTTCCGCGGAGTCCAATCTGGTCTGTTTATAACTCTTATTGATTGTTAGTATTATTGATATTGTATTGATATTGTAACATTCAGGTTTAGATGGTATTCTTAAAAAAATATTTTATATTATACTAAATATTTGACTAAACTATACATAATTCTTTTAGTCGTTTATAAACAAGTTATATTTTAGATGCCCAAAAATAAAACTAAATCTCATAATGTAATCACAAAAAAACAGTATTGTAGTGTTTTTTTTGTAAACAAACATGATAAATATTTTTTTAGTAATTGCTACTAATCTTCTATACCCACAAATGGCTGTCGATATTTTATCGATACTTATGACGTCACCGCTAGTTCAATCCCTAGTGTAGACATACAATTTACTATTTTACCTAATATTTATTGTAATTATGTCTTTAACTACGAAATACACAAACACACACCAAACAAAGTTCATATTCTTCTGTAAAATCCAAGTTCTTTGTCGATTATAATTACGAATTAGACACAAATTTGTTTCAAAATATTTTCATCAAAAAATGTATTTACCTGTGAAATGTGTATTTATTTGGGTTATATGTTCTTGTCACATCACAATTTATAATTGAACAGCACCCCATGTCTACAGAAATATTTAAATAAGTTTTCCGTTAGTAATTTTGTATATTTTATTAAAATTAATTTTGACGTTTGAAATTTAAGTCATTTATAGTCAGATAATTATTTTTTTTGTGTCACATAGGTACATTGACATCTGTCTTTTTCTATCTTGTAGGGTGCCCGCAAGGATATGATGTCTCTTTTCCACGCTTTGTCAGTCTTTAAGAGCGTAGCGAATCCTAAGTCTATGGTTTTAACAGTTCATGGTTACCCCGCTGCTAGAATTGTATTAAAAACTTGTAAGTAATATAAATATTAATTTATGTTGTTAAGTGCCCGGAAGAGGGCCAATAAACTGAATAAACCCAATAAATTTGAGCTAAAATAGCCTAGTTCTAGAAGAATTATATTTTAAACGACTTTGTAAGATGACGACGTTGTTACGTATTTTTTATAATTGCTGCACCCTTGCCCTTTAAAGCTAATTAGTACCTACTATATTCAGCCGTATTGACGATGTAAAATTTTGTAATTATTAAAAAAAATACAAATAGTTTAGGATAGGCATACTTATAATAAGTAATTGTGTGTAAGTGATTTTATGAAGAATTTATTTTAATATTATTTGTACACTAGCATATTTATATATTCTCTGGTCCAAGTTAAAATATCAAATTTATCTCGTAGATCCCTTTATACATACTTCTAACATGTTTTGAGGTAAAAAAGTTTAAACCTAAACCTAGAATTAAATTAATTCTTCATTACTTGGCTACCTTACCTTATCACTTTAAAATGTATTTTATTTACTAATAAGGAAGTTTTAATGTTTAACTGTCACCTTTGTAAGTAGAATATTTAAATGTATTCAATGACTTTCGTGTTTGTTTACTGTTTAAAGAAAGTACGCACCCGTACTCGCAATTATCATAAAGATCAAAACAAGATGGACTTCACCACAGAATACTAAATACTTCTTCACGTAAATGAAACGATAATAATGCTAAAAGAATAATTTCCAAACGTGGTTTAAGCCTTTAACGATTTAAAAAGCCTATTGCAAAAACTATGTACTTAGTTTTAACTTTCGACTAGACTTTGAAGTTTAGCACTGTATTAAATTAAAGAAAATGTGAAAAATTAAATTAAAATGTAAAAAATTGTATTCTTTACCTTCTGTTAGAATTAATTTTATCTGCATTTTCTTTGTCACTGGCATTACGGAGAATAAACAAAATATAAAATAAATTACTAAACAGGTACTTAATATAAAGTTTAGTAAATATCCACTATTATTTTATTCTTTGTATTATAAATATGAAGAATATTAATGAAGGTCACAAAATGTAAACATTATATGGTTCATTGACATTTATATGTCGTGAATCAATGGATCTTCGAATTTAGGTTTTGCAATCCAAGTCTACAGAAAAAATACATAATTTTTGAATCCAGATATTGTGAATTTGTGACATTACTAGTCATTACCAACCAACATTAGAATTTTGGTATTTTTAATCATTAATGGTATTATTTTTTGACATTTATAATTTGTTTGTGAATTAAGTATTTCAGTGATTGTAATTTATCTTATTTATAAATTCAAACACATTGTATATTGCTTATATGAATAAATGATTTGAATGAATTGAATAAAATATATATTGTTCTTGATTAGAGACGCCAAATTGGCAAACATAGCGTGTAGGACCTAACTTAAAGGGAGACCTAATACTTACATATCCAAGAAGCGGTGTCCAGGTCGATTTTAATGGGGGAGTCTGGTGCCTTGAGGGCTGGCAGCAGAGCTGAGGTGTAGCCCATCATCATGCCCACCCCGATCATGTTGAAGTGGACCCCTGATGCATGCCATGACTGAAAAAAAAACAATAAAATATGTTTAGAAAATTAATTATATCCTGACGAATATTGAAATCTATCACGAAATCTATCATTGAAATAGTTATAGCAAGTTACAAATTATAGTTGAATATACGGGGATGGTTGTACAAGATGAATTGTCTAAAAATAATTTCCTATTAAAATGAAAGTATACTATGAAAGTAGGTATAGAGTGTCCCGTAAATAATTGTAATTGTATCAGTGTTAAATAGATCCTTCGATAGCTGACTCTAGGGCCCTAATACATGTTGTTCCGATCAAAAGTTGTTTACCATGTTTATACGTCATGGTAAACAACTGTGGTTACAAGGTTATCCCTAATTCACGGGACACCCTGTTTAAGTAATCTATTTGTTTACTGATATTTATATTTTTATCTGCAAGTCTTTTCGGAACGGTTAATAATGACCGTAGGTATGGTTTTGTGCCCTACGGGTACCAACGGGGTACTATTACTAAGAATTCGCTGTCTTTCTGTTCTACCCATTATAGGTAGGTGTATAATTCTATCTATCACGCGCTACATTATCATTTATTTGAAAAAACAGTGACGTCATAGTCCGATATCGCCATACAAATTCTAAGCAAGGTGCTTTCTGACAGCTCAAAAAAGTATGTCAATGGATTGGTGGTGTCAACTAGCTTAATGTTAGAATAAAATGGTTTTTGTGTCAAATGAATAATAATACAATAGTAGGTTATATAATACATGTGTCTATCTTATTTTTAAATGAATAATTTCGTTAAAAATATTTTTAAGATTGACCACAAAGAGAAACAGACTACTTACATATTTTTATAGTCGGTAATTAAAAGACGGATCAAAAATTCTGTATAGTGGCTCATAGTCAGTTTATTTCTGCAAACGCCCTTAAGACACTTCTTCTCAATTTTTAAGCCAAAACTACTTCGGAGTTAGGTGTAATATGTTTTTGTAGCTTTAAGTAATCTATATTTTTCTTAAGAATTATGCAATTTACTTAAATTTTGAGATACCTACTTACTAAATTAAAACAAAAGAAACACTCGACTTAACGATCGTACGCATTTAAACTATAACAGGTTACAATAATAAATTGTAAGGTATTTTTACACGTTGTGTAAAAATACCTTACAATTTATTAGCAGCATTACATTACAATTTATTAGCAGCATTACAGCTAGATAAGATTTCTTCATTAGTAATTACTAATTAATTAGTGAGAGATGAAAATTTAAACGAAATGACAGTTTTTTTGTTTACTTAAATGGAATCTTCTTCTTCCATCTTCTAATAGAAGATGTCTATTAGAAGACGGAAGAAGAAGATATGACGAAAGATTAAATATACTTATGTATATTCAATCTTCCATCTTGAATATATACTAGTAATACATGTATCAACTTAACATCTTAAATGCCGTGGAAGGCACTGGAAGGAGACCCTTAAATAGATTTTATTTTGTATATAATTTAGGAGCTTGATAAATAAAATGCAAAATTAAAATTGCACAACACTTTGTTATGATTTCGTCAGAAAATTAACGATTTAAAATATCAAAGTGAAGGGCAAGGTATGCCACGAATGACAGCGAGGATTAAAATGAAACAAATTTAATAAAATATTTTTAATTTCCTGCATGTTTCGAAGTGTTTCGAAGGTTGACGGACAGGCCTAATCTGTTGTCGTGCATGCAACAAAAAAGAAAAAAATGCGCTGTGTTGACATTTTGTTTGTTAAATAAATAAACACCCAAGTAAGGGAATTTGAAAATGTAAGTACATTTGTTATGTACGTTTTAATTGGAGAACCTTAATCGTGAATATGTTTTGTTTATATCAACATTATTTCTATCAAGGTAATTGTTTTAGGTATGTATTTGCTGGAATAATATTATATTTATACCAATGTTTTGAGGTTTATACTTCAGTTCTGATGATTGAAAATAGAAATATATGCTAAATCCAGCACAAGGATAAAATTAAGGTTACCTTATCGTTTTAGAAAAGGCTGATTGGAATATTTGTATTTTGCGACAAAAACATAATTTTTCTATTATGTTATTTTTAAATTCATTTTGGAAATAAAAATGACAAGTACTTAATTATTATATAAGGTCCGATTTTATTAGTGTTCATCCTGTTAACCTGTGCCTATATAGGTGAAAAGCAATCGTAAAAACCAATTTTCAAATGTGTACCATAAAAACTAAAAAAGTTAAAAATCAACAACATTGACTTCATATTGCATAAACTCGTCCTATCTTTGCTACGTTTAACCATCTGATTATCCGTCTTATTCCTTCCCCTTGTACAGAGCGAGAAAGAGTTGAAGATAGGACGAGTTTATGCAATATGAAGTCGATGTTGTTATTTTGTAATTTATTTGTAACTTTTTTAGTTTTTATGATAGACATTTGAAAGTTGGTTTTTACGATTCTTTTTCACCTATATAGGTAGTCACAGGTTAACAGGATGAACACTAATAAAATCGGACCTTATATTGGTCTCAATACCGAGAAACATAATATTGTTAACCAATGTCTAAACAGTGACAACTCTTTTTCTATTTTGCAGGATTTATAACTAAATTTAAATGTAAAGGTGTGTTTTGTAGTAGACAAATGTGATAAGTGATGACGCTGCCTTTATTTCTGTTATCAATTATTTTGTATTTGTTGTTTTATATTATTCCAACAGTTTCAAATCAAACAGGTTAGCAAAAACGGTTTGATTATCAAAGCTCAAGAAAATGTTCTTTGAGCCGACTTTTAAAAATTGCAACTGACTCGGATTGCCGTATTGCTAAGGGTAAGGAGTTCCATAAACGGGTGGACTGTACAATAAACAATCGCGTATAATACTTCATAGAATGGGGAGGAAATTTGAGAAGAAGTTTTTTGGATGACCGCATGTCATGACCCTGTGATGACTGCAGTATTCAAAGCGCTCTTTCAGGTACAGCGGTGATTTCGGACTGAACAATATAGTTAGAAGAGAAAGAATATGCATGTCCCGCCTGACATGGATTGGGAGCCATTTTAACTGAGCTCGGTATTCACTAACATGGTCATACTTCCGTAAACAAAAGACTATCCGCATACAGAAGTTCTGTAGGCGCTCAAGCTTGTTAAGCTGATTTTCGTCTAAATCTAAATAGCATCTATCTGCGTAATCTAAGATGCGGAATAAAAGAGCCTGAACAAGAGCTATTTTAGTAAGTATAGGTAGGAAATTACGAAGTCTGTTTAGTGACGCCGTGCCGAAGCGAACATTTTTCTGCTGACTTCCGCAGTTTGAGTTTGCCAAATCAGGGCGCAATCAATATGGACGCCTAAGTTATTCATTATTTTGCTAAATGGAATTTGGACACCGTCAAATGTGATAGGTTGCAAGGCCGGACAGTCAATCATAGCAATTTGCATAGAACCTTCCACAACTATCACCTGCGTTTTATTAGGGTTAGGGTCAACAACCTTGCATGGCTAGATAGCTAATATCATACACCATTTATTCTACGACTTTAGATAATTTGACACATTTTACTTTCATACAAAAATAAATATGAATTTAATTTTACGGCTGCATGTTCTTATCTCTGTGCGCTTCACATCGGGAGGGGCGGGGCACGAACGTCGCACGCGTCGCCTAACATAGACTTAGAAATGTCACAACAGTACAATAAAAGCTTGGAACATCATTTTTAATTAATGTATTGAGTTATGATAAAACTCGTTGAACAAATGTTGTTGTGTATGAAGTTGGCTATCTATTCATGCGAAGTTGTTTTTATAATAAACTTGTTTAAGTAAACTGTATGATTGTGTGTTTCATGAATGGATACGTTACTGTGAGTCTTCTATGTCTCACACAAATTTATTAAAATTTCCTAAAATGAATTAGTAAAATGTGTTTTTTATTTCATAGTGGCTACTTATTTACCTTATGTACATATTAAATACAAGGTGTAACATAATAAACGCACATCCTCATAAGGGCCAATTCTGGTGCTCAATAATACAACAACTTATACTACGGGAACAACAACAAAATCAATAAAAAAATTGACTTCTCCATACAAACTGATGTCAGCCGATCGGCGATTTTGTATTGGGAGTTGTTTTTTTTTTCTATTTTGATATTGGTCCCATAGCAAAAGTTGTTGTTTTTGAGCACGAGAATCAGATCTTATTAGGAAGTGCGTCTATTATGTTACACCTTGTATTGTCTTTATAACTGAACCTTAATTTTGATAATATGCACACCACGTAAAAGAAACAAAGTGCAAAAATAAACTTAAAACCCCAACAGCGGTGACCCCTGTGCCAAATAATCAATAAATTGTAAACCTTATTTCCGCGTTGGCATTTAACGTGTTAATAATTTTTGCATTCGATATTACTAAGGGATAAATTGTTTTGATTTAGATTGTTTAATAAACCAGTGTGAAAAAACGCGTTTGATCCAAAAAATAAAATTTGTCAATATGATTTTTTTAAATCTTAGTATTTTTTTTTTCATTTGATCATTGTATTTGCCCTTTAAAATAGAATCTAAAAAAGGCGTTACAAAATTTATGCTTTTGATGCGCAAATAAGTACAGTCAACAGCAAGTCGACCTACCCAAAAAGTTAAAAGTTCTCCAACAGATTTCCAACTTTAAGCCTGACATGTAGAGATCATTTTCAATTGAGAAAATTTGACGATTTGTGGTAGGTCGACGAGCTGTTGTCTGTACTTACAACAATATCAAAACCTCATACAAACATTTCTTCCGCTCCATACTTAAAGGGATTTTTTATTCTTTTGGTAAGTCTTTTAGATAGCTTAAACTTTGATAGGTATGTTTTTAAATTAATTGGTATTCTTTAAGATATATAATTAAATATATGATGATTTATAATATCGTATTATGATTAGGTGCAACAATAGGTATTGCCGATATTTAGCGATGACTTGATTTCGATGACCTTGCTTAGTTTTTTTTTTCTTACGTCATTTATCCAACTTTTTAGCATTTGTTTTAGTAAACTCTTTTTCAAGTTGTCCTTCATTTGAACTCTATTGCTCACTGCATTAAGATATGTTGTTTAAAATGATTGCATAATAATAATTAGTATTAATAAATATATTTAGTTTAATATGAAAAAAAGTGAAATGACTCCTCAGTCCAGGAAACGAAACAAAATGAAAATTCTATTAAGTATCACGCGGTCTCATAGGTCCGGCTTGGCCATTGATTGACATGTTAAAAGAATATAAGCTGAAATAATTTCGTGTGTGTAGAATCGAACGCGGGACCTCAGAGATGTCGGTGTCAAGTCCGGCGTGCTCGCCCCTAGTCTACGAAGGTCGTCAAAGATATTATGTATATTCTTTTATCGGTGTTCAAGTAATACAAGCGACCACAACTATTAGTTCATTATAAGCGTATTTAATAATAGATTTATAATTCTCACCGACATCTCTGAGGTTCAGTTCCCGGTCGGGTCAATGTGGAATACGGACTATTCTATATTGTCTCGGGTATGGGTGTTGTGGGACCGACGTTGTTTCTGATTTCTATAAGACAAGTTCTTTAGCTACTTTACTTAGGGTCAGAACAATTTATGTGATGTTATCCAATATTTATTAATTAATGTTTTTATCTCAGCCAATGAAAATGAATTAAAATAAAATTAAAATAAAACAATTTTGATGATTACATATTAAATAAATAATTTGTTTCCACAATCACACCAATTAGCTAGCCCCAAACTAAGCATAGCTTGTACTATGGCGACTGGATAACGGATAAACATACAAATGCATTTATAAACGTCCATGAATTAGGTACAAATGCTCGTGCTCATCACACAAACATTTGCCCCTCGCGGGATTCGAACCCGCAACCGCCGGCTTTGTAGTCCGGAGCGCGAACCACTACACCAGACGGTCGTCAAATTATATTAATAAAATAGATTGCACTGAGAGACAAATGGACATGGACAGAATACATAACACAGACATCCAAGCCTATGGACAATCACGGGTAAAAGTGGATACAAGTTACGTCCGCACGGGAATTCGAATCCAGGAATACATCTACCTAATGACCTCTGACCTATGCACCACTGAGATATCATAACTTATTTGTATTTTATTGCAGTGACATAAATAGATATAAAAATGTCAGACTATTAACTCCAAAGGTATTCAATTCACTACATTGGATTTAAAAGTATTTAAATTTAATCAATTCCCAATTTTTTTTCTGGTACCCATTCTTAACACCAAGGATATTAAAATATCCTTGTAGTTAATGTATATTTTTTAAAACCATAAACACTACACTTTAAATTCATTTTTTTACCGTTTTTATAACGCACTAAAGATCAATCACATTTTTAAAATCACTTAACTTAAAATTTTGATTATAACCTTTTTACGCAAAACGAAAAGCATATTTAAAAAAAATATTTTTTTAAAATTGAAATTTAAAAATAAACTACAAACTCAGATTTTTATCATTCTTTCAACGCACTTTGACATAGAATATAAGTATTTTAAAAACAAAAAATAAAATAAAAAACAAACATACCTGCTTTAAGAACGGTGTCAGCATTTTAATGCCGTCTGTACAAGACCAAGGCTCAAACTCACTGATCGCGTTAAATACTTTTATTCGAACAATCCTTGCGCTTTAGTATAAAAACTTGCGCACGCGTTTATATCTTACTTAATCAAATAAAAAAACACTTAAGTGCTTACTACACATTTCCCGCGACATCGGGCGGGAATAAAATAAAAAATGATCTGGTAACGTTTATAAAGAAATGTGTTATCTATCTCGATGTATGTACGCATCTCGTTAATCCTTAGAAGATATTTTTTATGACACAATAAAATGGAAGCATGCAATCATTCTGAAGCCTTACGGTACAAAATATTTATTTGTAATTTAACTGAAAGCCAATTAAAGAGGTGCTCGTAGCTCAGTGGCGGCAGCGCTTTGGTATCGATTACTAAAGTTAAGCAACCAACGCCGCGGTCGTGAGTGGATGGGTGACCATTCCGACCATATTTAGTGACATTTATCACGAGCATCTCCGTGCTTCGGAAGGCACGATAAAAGTTGGTCCCGGCCAATATCGCTTGAGATTGGTCGTGAAGCCTAGTCAGAGGCCTTAAGGCGGCTTGATAACATCTGACAGTAAGGTTTAGTCACTGGCCTTACAACACCCCTCCACCAATCCGCACTGGGCCCGCGTGGTGGAGTATGGCCCAAACCACCTCATAGTTGAGGTGAGGCCTGTGCCCTGCAGTGGGACGTATAATAGGCATACTTTACTTTTTTTTTACAATTAAAAATTAGTTTACAGTTAAAATTCGTAAAATTACATAACTGTTTCAGGGATTCAAAAATGTTATTGTATGCTGATGACACAAAAATTTACTCAGTTATCAGATCTCTAGAGGACTGTAATAAGATGCAAAGTGATTTAACACGTTTGTGTGAATACTGTACTAACAATAAATTATTCCTAAATATAGACAAATGTCATACCATAACATATACCAGAAAACCAAATCCTATCAACTTTAATTACACACTTTATGACAAGCATTTGAAAAGGGTCCAAGAAGTCAGAGATCTCGGAGTCCAGTTGGATAGTGGATTGTATTTTGATTCACATATCAATATAATTACCTCAAAAGCATATAGACTGCTTGGCTTCATTTTTCGGCAAAGTATAGACTTCAAAAACGTTAACACCCTAATTTTATTATATAACGCTTATGTTAGATCTCAGTTGGAGTATGCATCAGTAGTGTGGAATCCTCAATATTCAAAGTACATAGACCTTATAGAGCGCATTCAAAATAAATTCATTAGACGTTTAAGATATAGATTTAAAAATTATAAATTAGATAAGCTCCAATCTTTGGAAACCCGCCGAGAGCAAAGGGATCAACTATTTTTGTACAAAATTGTTAATAATATAGTTGATAGCCCCTATCTGCTAAGCAAATTATTTTTTAAATGTACCAAATTTCGCACTCGACAAAAGAGCACTTTTGATGTACCCATTTGTAGAACTAGATACCGTAGAAATAGTTTTATTATAAGAGCCACAGGCAATTACAACTCTAAATTCTGTCACATAGACATTTTTAATGAGCGGTTGATACGGTTTCGTCATCGCCTGAGATCCACTTAGAGTATTTCAGTCTTTTTTCAGTCTTTTTGGCCCACTAGATTTTAATTTTAATTTTAATAAAACCTACACTAATTATTATTTGCTTGCTTGCTGTTTTTTGTATTTTGTCTCCATATTGGCAAAACTGTATTAATTAGCGTTGGAAACTTAAAATGCTAGAGTATGATTAATTAATTTTTAAGCTCAACGAAATATTGTAAAGCTGTTTGTTTCCTGAATAAAGAAAAAAAAAAAAAAAAAAAAAGTAATACCTACGCTTAACGCTCAGCCATACGGGCAAAAAAACCGGCAAATTGCAAGTTAAACTAGCGCATCGTGAGTTCCGTACAAACTTGTAAGTATGTAAATACACTGGCTTTAAAAAGTTAGTGCCATATTTCAAAAATTGAAATATTTTTTATAGAAGTCATGGTTTCGGTTTCGATCCCCGGTCGGGTCAATGTAGAAAACGAACTTTTCTATATTGGCTCGTGTCTACGTGTTGTGGTACCATCGTTGTTTCTGATTTCTATTACAGAAGTGCTTTCGCTACTTACCTTAGGACCAGAGCAATGTATGTGATGTTGTGCAATATTTATATAATAATAACAATAATAAACTACTACTACTGTCTACTGAAGTCATACCAATTGTTATATCGGCAAACGGGTTAATCCCAGCCACATTAGGTTCACACCTAAAAAGGCTGGGATTCATCGGCGGCTTGCTTCCAGCAAAGATGCAGAAAGCGGTGGTGCTTGATACTGCACGCATCGTCCGCCGATTTCTCTCTCTTTTGCCCTGATCCCGGCCAACTGTGCCACTGCCGGTTATTACCGCCCCAGAGGCGAGAGGTTTCGGCCTGTAGAAAAACAATAATAAAAATCTTTATTTCGACCAACATAAGATCATAGTGTGTTAGTAAAAAAATAAAAATTATCTTAGCCTTGTGTTAGTAATATTATTGACAAAATGGACAAGTATTTACTATTTATTAGTCAGCCTGTCATTACGTGTATCATTGAGCAATGATTCACGTAATGACATTCAAACCTCTCAGCAAACATGCTCAGGACGCCGTTGGCGCTAGCCCGCACCCTGCGCATCAGAGACGCGCACCGCTTGCGCATTATGGTATAAAAACAATCTACTCGCGCCTCAGCGAACATCCCTGACGCGCTACAGAATCGAGGCAGCCCCATCAGCGCCCTAAAAGCGTTATTATATTGAACGCGCAGAGCGCTATACTGTTTTTGCGTGTAACTAGTACAGAGGCTGCTTGTGTAGAAGGAAGAGCAGTAGGCTCTGAAAAGAGTAACCTTAACCTCGGTGGAGCAACGCGCGAACCTTCTGGCTATCATATTTCCTCTAACCGACAACGCTCTGCGCTCTCTTTCAATATCTGCATTGTCCTTCAGGTCAGAGGTAATTATATGTCCTAAATACCTAAATTGGTCTACTCTCTTCAGAAGTAATAAGAATTCTCTTTCATAAGAAATAAGTATCATGATATATGGCATATATATCATGATACTTATTTCTTAAAAAGGTTTAGGATGAGATTTTTAAAATAAACTTCATAGTATTAACCTTCCGTTTTTAGAAAGTTTTTAAATCAAAACTATAGATAGTGAGTTAAAGAGAAATAACACAAGTGCTTTGCTACTTACCTTAGGATCAGAGCAATGAATGTGATGCTGTCCAATATTTATTTTATTTATTTTTTATAAAAAAATCTTGTAAAAATTAAGTTAGATGTGTGAGTGAATATACGTTGCACAGGCTTTCAAAATACTTCGCCAAAAAAAAAACTAATTTAAAAAAATATCTACTGTTTTAATATTTTTTTATTCAAATCAGTTTCCTTAATTTGTTTATAATTTCATAAAAAATATACCTCTTCTTCCTCTTCTATCACTTAACGTTCCGAATTCCATTATGTTTTTAACGTATGTATGTTGTGAGTGGATGGGTGACCATTCAGACCATATTTAGTGACATTTATCACGAGCATCTCCGTGCTTCGGAAAGCACGTTAAAAGTTGGTCCCGGGATATCACATGATATTAGTCGTAAAGCCTAATCAGAGGCCTTATGGTGCCTTGATAACATCTGACAGTAAGGTTTAGTCACTGGCCTTACAACACCCCTCCACCGCACCGCACTGGGCCCGCGTGGTGGAGTATGGCCCCAACCACCTCATAGTTGAGGTGAGGCCTGTGCCCTGCAGTGGGGCGTATATAGGTATACTTTACTTTTTTAATCAGACATTGACAGATAGTGACAAGTCACGTATTGCATGTAGGATAAAAGCATGCAATAAGCAAGTGATTAGAAACCGATAAACCTCACGTAGATAAAAAGATGTCTAATTTTATACAATAGTTACCAACTTCACGAGTTCATAGTATGACCCTAGATAGTGCTAGCCATGGAGCAATAACCTATACATACATACCGGGTGTGCAAAAAAATGGTACAAAACATAAATCTATATATTTTTTTATTTTGGACAATATCACATACATTACTCTGATCCTAAGGTAAGTAGCTAAAGCACTTGTTATAGAAATCAGAAACAACGACGGTACCACAACACCCAGACCCGAGCCAATATACAAAAGTTCATTTTCTACATTGACCCGTCCGAGAATCGAACCCAGAACAAGCGGCCAAGTCCGGCGTGCTCGCCTCTCGGCTACGGCGGTCGTCATATTTATTACACTTTTATATTCTGATGTATGCAGTCGAAGGTAGACGCTAGTTTTATAATACAGGGTTACATTGCAAAGGGGTGCCAAATTTTTAGGGACCACTCAGAATCAGTATCTAAATCAATCTACGATATAAACGATCTAAAAAACATTTTTTTATTTTTATTTTTATTTTTATTACTATCCGCTGTTCAAATTTGGTACGCGTGGGTAATCTTGTCTCATTTATAAAAAATACGCACGCACTATCTCTGTGCAACCTAGAACTGCAAAGTTCAATGCAACAATAATCACAATGGCGCGCGGAAACAAACCTTAGCATTTTCGACGTAAGGTACATTTCTAACAGCAGGAGCGCCCGCGCATACCAGAGGTTCAAATTGCCAACAAATACCTTATGCAGTGCACCTCTAGATCTTATTTTTAAAATTTGGCACTACTTTGCAATGTAACTCTGTATTTAACCATTGAGTGTTATACAGGGTGTTCAAAAGAATAGGACACTTTAAATCCACGTGATCAGCTAGACATACAACTTTTCCTAAGCTCCATACATTATCATCGAGGGATGAGAGTAAGTTTGTATAGAGCAGCTAAAAAAAACTGATTTAGATTTTGCTCTCATAGAAAAAGTTGTTGTATATGACCAGCCGTGTGCCATGTGGTGCCGGCACGTTAAAAGAATTGCACCACCCCTTCTCTTCCTATGGGTGTCGTAAGTGGCGACTACAGGAGAACTGCCATAAGAAGACGGGCAGCACCGTCTCCTCTCCACCATTGGCCAAACTGCGATCGCCAACCCGCCTGCCAAGCGTGGCGATTATGGCAAAATCCTTCTTTTTGGAGAGGCCTGTGTCCAGCAGTGGACTGATATAGGCTGGTGATGATATGACCAGCTGATCACGTGGTTTTAAGGAGTGTCCTATTCTCACGCATACCCAGTGAATTACTTCGTATTTAACACAGTTTTGAGTTTTAAGATCAGTTCATAAGGCCATAGAAATGAAATGAAATGAAATTTATTTGCATGTGAAAAAGGTACATTTTAGATAGAATTGTGGTTTAAAGTTCAGCTTTTTCAGCCATTTACAAATAGCATGCAAATATTTGATAAAATTAATTGAGGGCAATAAATACGATGTCAATAATAAATAAAAAAAATTATACAACACAACTAAACAATACAATTAATATAGAAAAATGTCAACAATACATAACATAATATTTAAATTAACAATTGAAATTTAAGAAATCATTTACAGAATAAAAACAATGTTCATTAAGCCATTTATAAAATGTCACTTTAAACCTACTGAAGGGCAAGTCTTTTATTAGATGGGGTATTTTATTATATATTATAATACACATCCAGTAGCAATTTTTTTTAAATCTCGCACTCTTGGGTATTAAATCGGAAACCAGCCTATTGCCGTTTCTGGTATTCCGGATATATATATCTTTTGCTTGTATGAAATTGTGCATATTTTGTTTTACAAATTTACCAACTTCAAAAATATAAAGACATGGAAGTGGCAAGATTTTTAAATATTTAAATATTGGCTTACATGGCTCATCTGGTGAAGTGCCACATATAGCCCTTACACATTTTTTTTGCGCAATAAATGTTTTATTGGCGTTAGTGCTATTTCCCCACATAATTAAACCGTATCGCAATACAGAATCTACATAAGCAAAGTATGCTGTAAGTGCAGTGCTTTTGCTGGCTACTTTAGTTAATTTATACAATGCATAAGAGAATCTATTAATTCTGTTGCACACAATTTCCACTTGCTTCTTCCAATCCAATTTTTGGTCAATCCAAATACCAAGAAATTTTGTCATGCTTGTACCTTTTAGCTGTTGACCTTCGAATTGAATGTCAATAGTCTGATAAAGAATGTCATTAAAATTAATAAAATATGTTTTGTCAATATTTGTACGAAGATTGTTATTTTGGAGCCATGTAATTATTGTTTTAACTGTATTATTAATGTCATTTAAAGTCAATTTACTATCCGTACTAACTACCACAGATATGTCGTCAGCGAATAAGACACATCTGTGTCTAGTCACCTCTGGGAGATCATTTATATAAATTAAGAATAATAGCGGTCCTAATACGCTTCCCTGTGGGACTCCAAAGTCATTTTTCAGAAAGTCTGATTTATATATTTGTACTATTGAATTTGAGTCAAGTTTCGCTATTTCCACTGACTGTGTTCTGTTTTGCAAATAGGTTTTTATCCAATTTAAGGCAGTGCCTCTTATGCCATTATTTTCCAATTTTCCTACAAGCTGTTTGTGTGATACAAAGTCGAATGCTTTCGACATGTCGAAGAAGAGTACAGTTGTATACTTTTTGTCATTTAGGCATGTGAGGGTCTCGGTTACCATGTCGAAAATTGCATGTGCAGTTGATTTCCCTTTTTGAAACCCGTACTGATTGTGTTTCAAAACACAATACTTTTTTAAGAAAGCCAGTAATTTGGCATGCATCACTCTTTCATACACTTTAGATAACACCGGAACTAGCGTAATTGGCCGGTAGTTGTCTAGCATTAACCTGTTGTCTTTCTTAAACAAGGGTTTAACTACAGATAATTTAAGGTTTTCTGGAAACAAACCAGATATCATTGAGAAGTTTATTAAGTATGCTAATACCTTGCTTATTACATCACTACATGCCTTAATAACTTTAGTGCACACGCCGTCGTAGCCTTCCGAGTTACTATTGTTCAATGTCATTATAACTTTTCTTACATAGTATTCGTCAATGGGAGTCAGATAAATAGAATTGATTAAAATGTCATTAGGTTTTTTAATGGAGATATTATTATTTTCTTTGTTTGTCAGTTCAATAAAATAATTGTTAAAAGCAGTCGCGATTTTTGAAGGACTATTTATAACGATGTTATTACATTCAATGGAATCAATAAAATTATTTTTTTGTGGTTTAAAGTCTATTTCGTCTTGTATTACCTTCCACGCAGCTCTACAGGTGTTTTTGCTATTTGACACATATTTATCATTTGTACATTTTTTAGCACGTAGGACGCATTTTTTAAGTATTTTAGAATAGGTTTTGTATTTGTGTTTATTTGAATAAGTTCTTTTTTTGTAGTAAGTTTGCCTTAGGACTCTATTTCTGACGCAACTTTTTCTTATTCCTTTCGATATCCAATTTAAATTAGATCTTGTATTTAATCTTACTTTAGTAATAGGAAAACAGAGCTTATAAAGTGGGAGATAGTAGAGATAGTTTAACTACGTAAGGTTATGAAGTTCTGAATGAAACAAAATAATATGTAATCATAATAATAGCATTTGACAGCCACAAAACTTGTAACAATTAAGAGCGTAGCGAATGCTAAGTCTATGGTAACAATAGAAAATCTATCAATAGCTCAATGTGACATGCTCCATCGATATTCACAAAACAAAACAAACAAGCTTTTGTGACGATCGCCTGGTGTAGGTTCGCGCTCCGGACTACAATGCCTGGCGGGTTCGAATCCCGCGAGGGGCAAATGTTATATAGTGTGATGAGCACGAGTATTTGCACCTAAGTCATGGATGTTTATAAACGTATCTAAGTATGTTTATCCGTCATCTAGTCGCCATAGCACAAGCTTTGCTTAGTTTGGGGCAAGATGTTTGGTGCGATTGTGGAAACAAAAAAGCCTATATAATATGTGAAAAATCGTGCAAATATTAACAAATAGTAACCAGTGGTACTTTGTTCTGAGCATTCTGCTGTTGAAATATAATAACTTTTGTTGTTCCTACCTAAGTCATGGTGGTGGTTTTATAATAAAATTATATGTACGTACGTATGTTTATCCATTATCCAGTCGCCATAGTCTTCTTCTTCTTATATATAAATATAACAACCAAGGTCACGGAACCACTAGCTGACCAGTCACCTAAAGCTGCCCAAAACAGTAAAAACCAATAAAACCAATTTATTTTTGCAAATAGGCTTAAAGTAAGCACTTTTACACGTCCCATTGTTCCCTACCACTGCTTCGGGACAAGTTTGGGCTAGCGCCGAGAAGAAGCAGCGCAAGAAACTCGGTCACTATTGTCAGCCTCTTTTAAAAAGTTTTAAATATACATAACAAAATATTAAATTACAAGATAAATGCACCTGTGCGAGCAAGGCAGTATTTATATCCAAACATTTTTATCATTTAAATAATCTATAACAGTATAATACCCTTTTTTCATGAGAATCTTTTTTACATGAGCTTTTAATTTAAACATGGGCAGTTCAGCAATAGATGCTGGTAATTTATTAAAAAAGCGGATACATTTACCCATGAACGAATTACCCACTTTATGCAGTCTGAAATCTGGAACGGCAAGCTTATCCTTATTCCGGGTGTTAAAATTATGAATGTCACTTTTCTTAGGGAACTGATCCATATGTTTGCGAACGTAAATAATATTTTCGTAAATAAATTGCGAAGCTACTGTCAGTATATTAATTTCTTTAAACAGTTGTTTTAACGAGTCACGAGGTCCAAGGTTATAAATTGCTCGTATAGCTCTCTTTTGTAATATAAATATAGATTCGATATCTGCTGCTGAGCCCCATAATAGAATTCCATATGACATAATGCTGTGAAAATAGCTAAAATATACCAATCTTGCCGTTCCAACATCAGTCAATTGTCTTATTTTCCTCACGGCGTAAGCAGCAGAGCTAAGTCTTCCTGATAGAGTCTCAATATGAGCACCCCATTGCAAACGGGAATCCAAAGTTATTCCCAAAAAGGTAGTGGAACTAGACGTATCAAGTCGTTCATCTTTTATAATTAAATGTGTTGGGACCAGTTTTACGTTTGGCATTGTGAATTTAATACACTTTGTTTTATTTGCATTGAGCAAAAGATTATTAGTAGTGAACCAATGCAATACTTGAGAGAGAGCATTATTTACATCGTCAAACGAATCTTTACCTCTTTTGATTTTAAAAATCAATGAAGTATCATCTGCAAACAACACTGTCTCACAGAGGTCTTTCGTAAAATATGGAAGGTCATTTATATAAATTAAAAAAGCAGGGGTCCTAATATCGATCCCTGCGGCACGCCCATAGTTAGAGGGGAGCCAGAAGACTCAGTACCATTAATACAAACTTTTTGTGTTCTGCCTGTGAGATAAGAGTTTACCAAATCTAGGGCGTCATTTGAAACACCATAATGTCTAAGTTTTTTTAGCAAAGTTTGATGGTCCACACAGTCAAACGCCTTGGAAAGATCACAAAAAACTCCCAAAGCATCCCGCCTACTCTCCCACGCATCAAACACGTGTTTTAAAAGTGCAACTCCAGCATCAGTAGTGCTTCTACCCTTTGTAAAGCCATATTGTTTGTTATGTAAAAGTTTATTCAGGACAAAGTGAGATAAAAGTTGATTAAAAATTACTTTTTCAAATACTTTACTGAGTACTGGTAAGATTGAAATCGGTCGAAAATTGGAGGGGTCATTTTTCTCGCCAGACTTAAATAAAGGAATAATTTTACTGAATTTCATCAATGTAGGAAACTGTTTGTAATCAATACATTTGTTAAAAATTATTGCAAGATAAGGGGCTATTGTGTATAGAATTGTATTGATAATATTGACTGAGATTCCCCATAAGTCCTCAGTTTTTTTTCATGTTTAATTCCCTAAAAGTTTTTATTACTACATAGGGGTTAATATATCTAAAATGAAATGGAGTAGTACACTCATCAACACCCGCCCTGAGAAGGGATTCAGCTAGTTCGGCAGAGGAAGCCAGTTCCCTAGTTGTAGAGGGAGCTATGTTTGAAAAGAATCCCTCAAAAGCATTGGCAACCTCTGCATTTGAATTAATTAGTTTATCCCCAATTTTAAGAGAGTAAGCGCGATCATTTGGGATATGCCTACCGGTTTCTTTATTTATAATGTTCCATGTAGCCTTTGCTTTATTATCAGAACTCCGAATAATAAGTGTTTTATTTAACATCCTATGATATAAATAAATAAATAAATATTGGACAACATCACATACATTGATCTGATCCTAAGGTAGTACCTAAAGCACTTGTGTTATAGAAATCAGAAACAACGACGGTACCACAATACCCACCCGAGACAATATAGAAAAGATCCCTTTGTACATTGACCCGACCGGGGATCGAACCCGGAACCTCAGAGATGGCGACGCCATATAAAGTCCGGCGTGCTCGCCTCTCGGCTATGGAGGTGGTCAAAATATGTAACTATCTTGAGTATGCAGGGTAATTTTGCAAATGGATTGACTATTTGAGGAGGTCAGGTATAGGGTACAGGTCAGTAGTGGTCATCCGTTGGTGAATGGTTAAGTAAATAGTAGAGTGCAAGTACCAATTTTAATGACTAATATTGTAATTTAGCGCTCGTCGGCCAGGCTCACTACGCTCTCTCCGCTCGCTCGGCTTCACGCTTTGTGTGGTCACTGTTATAACCTAACCTAACCTAACCTAGATGAGATTTGGGACAAGTTTAACTATACATTGATTTGACTCCATCAACTGCTCTTTGTTGTGAGACGTCTTAAATTAAGACATTGTAAACGTAAACCTAACAACGGTCCTAACCTTTTAACGACTATTAGATATCCTAAAATTAGGCCTTCCGCCGAAAGGTTATTTACTAACCAGGGCATTGCCTTAAGAATTTAACTTATGAGACAAACACTTTCATTTACACTTATGATTAAAAACAAACAACAATCAAATTTATGAATATTAACATTATGAATAACAACGATTAGTAAAAATTACACTTATGATTAAGAAATGTATGAAAACAAATATTACTTTAAACGAGTTGTATTACTAGTGATATTATGAATTCCAATGATTATGAATTTCGATCATTAGTATTAAAAAAAAATATAATGAGTGATTATTATGATGTAAAATAGTATGAGAAATATTTTCGGACTTCCGATAATAGGACTTAAAAAGTTATGTGAAAAAAGGCGCACCCGGTGAAAGGGTATTGGGGACCTCGAACTAAACCCTAAGGTTTTGGACCTATTAAAAGTCTAGAGAGAAAAAAACTTTACTCAAAATAACATTACTTAGGTAGACAGATTATCTACTTAAGGCTTCCCTGTGGACTGACGAACCAGTCAAGGTTGCAGGAAGTCGCTGGATGCAAACAGTCTGAAACCGATCGCTGCAGCACTGTCGCAATCTATAGGGGAGACCTATGTCCAGCAGTGGACATTTTTAAATATTGGTCAACACCACATATATTGCTCTCTGCCCCCTAACCATGAACTCTAAAAACAATCTCAAAGTTGTCAAATCTGTCAATTTTGGTACGTCATTTCATACGATTTGAGATTGTTTTAAGGATTCGTGGTTACCGCCCTGATCCTAAGTTACAGCCTAAGCACTTGTGTTATAGAAACCAGAAACAACGAGGGTACCAGAAAACCCAAAACCGAGGTCAATATGTCAATGCTAATAAAGTTCATTACCTAGCTACCCCGACCGGGATTCGAACCCAGAGATGGCGACCCCAAATCCAGTATGCTCGCCTCGCCTACGACCTACGGAGGTCGTAAAACAAATAAGTGACGAAAAAAGTATTTAGGTACAATAATAACCTTAGTGCATGTTACTACCTACTTTCTAAAGCAATCTTATACCCAAAATTATTTAAAGCTTCTCAAAGAAAAATAAATACCTACTTAGATGTTCCATAATACCTCTTAGTAGGTATATCACGCAGCCATTGAATGACACCCATGTTCTAGCTAAATAGGTTTTAAAAAACAAAATAAGTTTATGCTTGACCCACACAAGGTTAGAGAATTTATGGTATTATTGTTATTAAATGTTTAACATAATTATCCAGATTCTAATATAATCCTAACTTTGCCATTCAAATTAATAAAACCAGTTTTGGACCTAATAAAAGTCTAGACAGAAAAAAACTATACTCCAAAGAACATTACTTAA